>CM062260.1:24174019-24774019 GCA_031216405.1 Syzygium malaccense
ACTGTTTTTTTTTTTTCCTTTTTTCTTGCTTTTCAATTACTAAAGCTTCTTCATTTGGCAAGTAAAAAACTTATATACTTTCACTTTTGTGCACTGCTATAAACCAAGTGATAGATAACATTTTAACAAAGTCAGCACCAATAGGTACGCACATCGTTGGGGCTGGACCAACCGCATCATCGTGTAAAACTTACGTATGGCAAAGTTTTTCAGCGCAAGACCCGCAAGCACCAAGTCGAGTCTTGAGGTCGGTGTCGTCATATTCTACAACGACTTGGGTCTCTCTATATTGATTTGTTTGCGTTTCTTTTGGATAAAATGCAAATTCTGACAGGATTTTAACGAAATGGACGTTCGCACTTTGTGTATAAATCAAGCAACTTCCAGGATAATAAGTATAGATGCTATGGATTCTCGAAATATTCTAATGGATGATATGTTTATTGAGTCAATTGTGCGGTACCCTTTTTTTTTCCTAGGCAAAATTGAGTTTGGTTAGAAGTTCGCAGTGGCCGGAAGACGCTTCTAGAATTGGGGGCCCGTCGTCGTTGAGGCCCATCTAAATCTGTTCAGACCAGCACCAATCAACAGGGCCCATCGTTGTTGAGGCCCATTTACATCTGTCATTATATGAAATGATATACTCATTCCTTCTATAGCAAATGTTAGAAGTTTCAAGTTTGTAGGGCATGAGCAGGTGTCAAAAACCAAATCGAAACCAGAACCGAATCGAATCAAACCAAAATTTCGTGTATTTTCGGTTCGGTTTGGATGATGAAAAAATAACTGTTATTTTCTTCTGGTTCGGGTTATTTTGGTTTAGTTCGATTAACCGAACCGAACTGGAATTTTCGACAAAAACTAAATGCTCTTTCTTACCCCTCTCCAAATCAACATGAGCAACCCTAATATCCAGTTTTATCATTTGAATCGAAATCCAAGCTGATCCGATCCAATCCAAATTGGGGTATTCGGTTCGGCTCGAGATTTGGTTTGATTCAAGTGTATAATTTAACGGTTCGGTTTGGTTCTAATTTTCAACAAACCCGAACCAAACCGAATTGTTGACACCCCTAGGCACGAGTGCCTTATTATTAGTAAAATTTTCTTTGATAAATTAACAAGTATCGATCAAAACATATGACTTATTAGGAATTCTCTCGTACTGACTTGGTATAGTAAAATTCTGATAAACGTGTCAAAAAAATCATAAACCTTTTGCATTGGTGCCAATTTAATCCTAAATCTTTTTTTTGTGCCAATTCAATCCTAAACCTTTTGTATTTGTGCCAATTTAGTCATAAACCTTTTGCATTGGAGCCAATTTAGTCATAAATCTTTTGCATTAGTGCTAATTCAATTCTAAACCTTTTTTTGGTGTCAATTTAGTCCTAAACCTTTTGCGTTGATGCCAATTCAGTCCTTTTGGCTAATAGCTATTCACGTGTCGAATGGCTGAATTGATACCAATGCAAAAAGTTTAGTACTGAATTGGCACCAAGAAAAGGTTTAGGACTAAATTGACATCAATGCAAAAGGTTTATGACTTTTTTTATACTTTTCCCATAAAATTCTACTCTAGGATTATCACTTTTATAATTTGACACGCCCCTAAAACATGTTAAAATGTAAAAGTATAGATATATGGAATCATGTATAACATCAAAAGTCGCGAGCAAATTGCACATATTCAAGTTCACAATGCCACGTCCATCGTCCCACTTAATGTCACGCATGAACCCCATCAAACTCGCGACATCCCTCTTCGGTCGAATTAACGCGACATCCCATGACTCATTGCCGACCCAAAAGAAATACCCACACATGTACGCAAGCGGAAACAAATTTAAAGCAACCCAGATAATGAAATATGACAGAGGGGTAACAATAACACAAATCGGAGATATCATAACATTAGAAAATCGTCACTTACAAAATCCAGCCTTACATACAAAGGCTACTAGAGTTAAAACTATCATCATCAAAAAAGGAACAGGTGGCAGGGTAGACTAGCCTAGCTATACAAAAAGGTCCATCAACTCCATGGGCTCCTCTTCGGGTTTTGCTCCATCGGCTTTTCCTCGGGATCTTAAAATGCTGTGACGGACCACTCATGGTCGGGGTTGAAGGTCTGAAATGGTTATATAATAACCGTGAGAACGAGTCTCAATAAGCAACACCCTAAACCCCACCTAGGCCAATGCGTACCCAGACAAGTCTTAACATGCAATCTAACCAATAACGTACATGATTCACATAATCATACTTACCTCGCTCAAACCACACGTCCACTCTGCATATTAATTAAACACCATAATACAATAGTAATCCAGAAATATAACATCACCAATCAAGCGTCATAACCACGCATATTCAGTCAATTCAATTACACTCAATTCGCATGCATGGCCGAGCAACTTTCCACGACCTCCCGGGTCCTTCAAAATTGCCCGCATAAACACACCTCAAGCCAGCCTTCAGATCAAGCCGGACTCTGTCTCCCACTGGACATTCCACACTATCACACGACTCGCATCAACACGCCTCAGGTCAGCCCTCAAATGAAGCCAAGCTCAGTTCCGCGTAACCACTCCTCAGGACATTTTTCCCCTTCCAATGACCCACGTAACTACACCTCAGGTCTGGTCATGCCTTTCTCGCCACACCCGCGTAACCACACCTCAAGTTGGCAGCCCTCCAATCAATCCGGGCTTTTCTCATGCACATGCACCATAACACAATTCGTCATTTTCACAAGTCATACCAATCAAACTTAAGGCATACTCACCACATCACAATTCGCCATTCAACACGTCGTATGAATCCAAATCACATCACAAGCCCATCACACTAGCCCACAAATCCGACCATCAAGTCAGCCCAATCAAACGTCAATTTCACCCACACACGCCACGACAATCCGGTCCTTTAACACACCATAATTAGCCATGCAATCACCACAATTTAATCTACCACCTACCACATAATTCATGTACTAATCACATTCTAACCAACTAATCCATTCCCTAGCTTAATCACCAAACCACTTCTATTTGACCTTTAAACAAGTCTAAAAATACTCATTATACTAAATAGGGATTAGGGAGTCACTTACCTAAATTTGGCGTGGGAAAAATCCACACGGGTCCAAAATGGCCAGGGTGAATAGTGACATCTCGGCGCGGGCGAGGGCGCGACAGGAAAAATGGCCGGCAAGGCGCTCAGACACGGCTGGGCACACAGATGGGCAATGATCGGGACACGCGAGCAACGGCTTGGGACGCTCGGCAACGGGCTTGGCCTCGGCATGGGACACTCGGCCACGGCAAGGGCAGCGGCTGGGCAGCGCCGGCGAGTGGCTGGGCAATGCCAAGCGACACAACCACGGCCGGGACAGTCCGGCCAAGGCGGAACTGGGGCAGCGCTGGGCTATCCAGGCGAGCATAGCGGTTGCAAGTGGCCGGGCAGGGTTACTGGGAGCTAGGTGGTAGCGAACGAAGCAGCGACGGTGGCCGGAACGGTGGAGTGTGGCGGCTGGACGTGGCGGAGCCGAAACAGGGGAGACATCGGGAAGGAGAGAAACAGGGGGAAAGGGGAGGCGATGGCGGCCAAGGGGGGCAGCTGGGCGGCGAAGGTGGCTAAGGGGAGAGGCTAGGCGGCGGTGGCCAGAACGGCGGCGCACAGCGACGGTGGAGCCGGGGAGCCGAAATAGGGGAGAGGCTGGGGAAGAGAGAAACAGGGAGAGGGGATGGTCACGCGGTGGCTAAAGGCGACACAGTAGCGTTGCAAGCGGCAAGGCAAGGTCGGACGAGCTGGCCGGCGGTTCGGCAGAGCCTGGCCACGGCGGTGAGCTACTGCTGCGCACGAACGGCATCCGGTGGCTATGCGTGCAATGGCGCGAGGCGGATGGCCGGTGGGTAGCGCGGCGGTCAGGCGAGCTGGCACACGATCGGGCTGGCTAGCGACGATGGTGGCACGCGGTCATTGGGCAGCGGCACGCGGTCATTGGGCAGCGACAAGTGGTGGTCGAGCGGCAAAAGAGGAAGAAACAGAAGCCACGGTGTTGGGGAAGAGAAGGAAAAGGAAGAGAAGAAGGAAGAAAGAGAAAAAAGAGAAAGAGGAGAGAGAGTCTGACAGAAGGAGGGAAATGTGCTTGGAGGGGACATGTGCATGGGGGAGGACGTGTGCGGCAGTGGGTTGGGCGGAAGGGAAGAGAGAGAGAGAGAGAGAGAAAGTCAAATATCGTACTCAAGCGCGATCCGACGGCCACGATTCAAACCCGAAATCGATCTAACGGTTCATGAAAATCCTAAATAATAATTAGGAGAAAGGGCCAAAAGAAAATAACTAAAACACACTACGAGAGAGGTCTACTAGTCCAAATTCGCACCCGGTCAAAAATTCACTTTTCCACTATTCTTGGCAATATCGACGCTGGCCATAATAATATTGACACCATCTAATTAAATTCGTCTCGAAACTCCAAGAAATTCGACACCAAAGTTCGGGCTCTAAATAACGACCAAATTCGATCGAATGCGATTCTAGCGAAATCTCAATTTTAAAAACAATAACCGGGAGTGATCAGTTCCCGGGCGAGATTTTACTAGAAGCACACTGACGAATTACACGTTTATAAATCCTAAATATCGGCCGAAATTTGGAATGTCACACTTAAATCGCAACATCATCTGATGTTTAGATTTAAATCAAGATTTTAACACCCATGCTTGAAAGTTAAGATTATTAAAAACTAATTTACCAACTTTTCATTCTCACCATTTTCGCGGGTACTGTTCATCCAGACAGGATGCTCTCGGCAGGGGTTCCCACGAGCACTGTTCATCCGGTTGATTTTCGTTGATTCCGGTGGCTCCCGGCGGCGGTTCCTCCTGATCTTTGGAGGATAGATCACCTGGGCGCCCCTCTTTCACCCCTCCGAAGGACTTCACTCCTTGTCCAGCACTGATACTGGGATTCCAGATCTGATCGACGCGGGAGTTCGTTCCCTTCGTGCGAGTACTCGGTGGTTCTGAGGATTGGGTTCAGGTAAGGTTCCGGCGGCGATAACCCCGGTTTAGGAACCTGCTTTTGTCTCCCTCCTCCTGTGTTGTGGCTGGTACTGGGGTGATCGTATGTGTTCTGATACACCTCCCGGTACTGGATCTGCTATTGCTAGCGGGTTGATTGGTGCTGGGATGAAATCCTGGGTTTGTTAGCTGTATTTCTACTGAGTTGGAGGTGGAGGTTGTGTTTTAGTAGCAGCTTTGATTGGTAGACCTGCTAATGCGAATTGTGCCCGACCCTGTGATACCGGTGGGTTGACTGGTCGATGCTTGTGTTAATGCCTATATGGAGGAAACTCTTCAATTGACTGAGCTCCCGCCTATCTTGGAGGCTGAACCTTCCCCTGGTATCGAGGCACAACAGGAGGTAATTGGTGCTGGGTTGAACAATGCAGCTGCTGTGCCCAAAGGAAAATCCACTGCTGTGTTACAAGAGGCTGATCAGTCCTTTGGTAATAGACCTTTGCTGAAAGGAAATTCTAGTCGTAGTAAGAGTAGGGGGAGGCCGAAGGATAGGAGCCAGTCTCGGAGACCTCAATATGCTGGTATATCTAAGCGTTCTGTGTCTAGACAGAATACTGGTAGGAATACAAGTGTGACTGAGCAGCCTGCTTCTCGTCCACAAAGCCAACCTAACCGTACCCCTGCTACCAGATCTTGGGCAAATATAGCTAGGGTGCTGACTAAGGGTTATGACCTAGCTTTTGTTCCTCCGCTAGAGGAGAATGGGGAAGTTATAGTGGATATCACTCTTGATGTTGCAGCTGATCAGAATCCCTTTTGGCAGGAATGCATTATTGGCCACTTCATTGGGAAGAAAATCCCCTTTAAGCTTACTGAGGAAGCATTTAAAAAAACTTGGGGAGAGCAAATAGTGGATGTTAAGCTTCATGAAAATGGTTTCTACTTCTTTCGTGTTCCGAATGCTGACCTTCGCAGAAAGATCATCGATATGGGACCGATTTCTATATTTAGTAGTACTATGTTACTGCAACAATGGCACCCTAAGTTCAAACTCAAGAAGGGTGCTATGGACTCTATTCCGGTTTGGATTAGACTAAGAGATGTTCCTTTTTCTCTTTGGTCCCCGGCAGGCATGGGGAGGATTGCAAGCGCCGTTGGGAAACCGCTTTATGTGGACACCCAAACCGAACATTTGACTAGAATTTCTTTTACGCGGGTTTGTGTAGAAATCAAAGCCTCAGAACCCCGCTTGGAAACTGTCAAGGTACGTTGGGACGGCGAAGTTAACCTGATCCATATTGAATACGAATGGAAACCATTGGCCTGCTCATCATGTGGTATATTTGGACATAAATCTGGATCAAAAGGTTTTGAATGCGCATCTGGCACCCCTGAAGATAGAACCGGGGAACCCCTTCGAACCCAAGTGGATACTAGACCTGTTCCTACCCCTCAGCCTCGACAAGATGAAGTGTGGACCCAAGTCAGCAGGAGAAAAGGCAAATCCCAAGTGGGCACTGCACACCCGTCCTGCTCTATGACTACCATTACTCTGGAGACGAATTCAGGGGGGGAGGATCCTAGGTCTCTCTCTCGAGACCCTTCAATTGCTCATGGTCTGTTAAGTCATGCTCCGAACCCCCCTACGGTTTCTAATGCAGGGCTGAGTAGAACTATAACTGATCTTATCCTGGACACGAACTCAAGAAGGGAGGATCTGATACCTCCTGTTGTGAACTCTGCTGCTGATCATGAGATGGTAAGGCCTGATCTGATTCATCCGGCCGACCCTAACGCTGGGATGAAGCTTTCTGCTGTGCCTGGTTCTCAAGGATCTCTTGACCAGCAACTGGAAGGCCCTATTATTAACTCCCCTTCGTCCTCAGAAGATCCATCTGGATCACACATTGGGGGGAGAATAATGACTTGGAAGAGCGAGTACTGGAGGAACCGGCTGTTATTTCTCCCCCTAACACCCGTTCCAGATCTCTGGCATCTTATACCTTGGAGGACACCTCTAAAGCCTCCCTGGGGCTTTTCCCTAGCACAAACTGCCCTGGTATGACTCCTGGCCCGTCCTCCTCCAAGAAGAAAGACAAGAGGAGGAGGTCAAGGAAATCTCGGAGATAATAGTTCCTCTTCCTCCTATGTTTTTTGGTGTTTGGAATATTAGGGGACTAGTTAATCCCCTCCGTCAAGCTGAAATTCGGACCTTTATTAGGAATAATCGGCTTTCTTGCATTGGTATCATTGAGACTAAAGTTAAAGCCCCCTTTTTTGCTGATATTACTAGGGGCTTAAGCAACAACTGGAGATGGGAATCCAATTATGTTTCCTCTTCCTTAGGCCGAATTTGGTTCGGCTGGGACCCGAATGTACTGGAAATGAGACTGCTCTACACTTCTAGTCAGCTAATCCATATGCAACTCAACCTGCTAAACTTGCACAAATCCTGTTTGCTTTCTATTGCTTATGGAGAGCATACTTTTGTTCATCGGCGTCTGCTCTGGACGGACCTCATTAGACTCTCCTCCTGTGATTTACCTTGGCTTGTTGCAGGGGACTTCAATGCTATCAAGGACCCGCAGGATAGACTGGGTAGTTCAACCCCGTGGATCCCGGCCTTTGAAGAATTTAGGGACTGTCTCAACCAAGCTGGACTTGAGGACCTCAGATATGTGCGGTGCAGGTACACATGATCTCACTCCTCAGGCACTAACAGGAAACTTTGAAAGATTGATCGAGTCCTCATCAACAACCTATGGACTCAACAATTCTCCTTCTCGGAAGCCTCCTTCTTGATGCCTGGGATCTCGGATCACTCCCCAATGGAGGTCAAAATTTTTTCGCCACTAAGTGCAAAAAAACCATTCAAGTTCTTCAACTTCTGGACCACGCATCCCAGCTTTCTGGATCTAGTTGCCCAGGCCTGGGACTCTCCATTAGTGGGCACCCCTATGTACACCTTTTGCTGTAAACTGCGAGTCCTTAAACAGAAGTTGAAACAACTTAATAGGAATGTTTTTTCTGACATCTCTGCTAGAACTAATCAAGTTAGATCAGATCTTTATTCTGTCCAGGCTGCCCTTGAACTCCATCCATTTGACCATTCCCTTGCAAATAGAGAAGTGGAGCTTATGCGGTCTTTCTCTAATTTAAGAATGCAAGAGGAATCTTTCTACAAGCAAAAATCCCGTATTCGATGGCTGAAGGAAGGAGATTTAAACACGAAATTCTTTCATCATTGTGTCAGCAGAAGACATGTACAAAACCGTATACTCTCGGTTACATCAGATGATGGGCTCTAGTTTCAGATCCTCAAGCGGTTAGGTCCTATATAGTTAATCATTTCCAAGGGTTACTTAATGGGCCTTCTGGTCCTACTGGGCCCTCAGCTAGTGAGATAAGTGCCTTTCTTGGTCGGGTCCTTGATGATAGTCAGAGGAGCATGTTGGAACAGCCGGTTACCGAGGAGGAAATCAGGTCCACCCTTTTCTCACTCGCTAAAGGCAAAGCCCCAGGACCGGATGGCTACAATGTTGATTTCTTCAAATCTAGCTGGGAGATCATTGGACCCTCCACACTTGTGGCGATAAGAGACTTCTTTGAGTCGGGACGCATGCTTAAAGAAATCAACAACACCATCCTTACGCTAGTTCCAAAATCCCCAAATGCCTCAGCTATGTCGGATTTCAGGCCTATTGCTTGTTGCAATACTATATACAAATGCATCTCCAAAATCTTGGCTAGGCGGATAGCTCGTATCCTCCCAACTCTAATAGGCCCGGCCCAAACGGCGTTTGTTAAAGGGCGTAGAATCAGTGACAACATCTTGATAGCTCAAGAGCTATTTACGGATTTCCACCACCAGGCCTACCTTCCCAAGTGCGCTGTTAAAGTGGATTTCCAAAAAGCATATGACACAGTGGATTGGAACTTCCTAGAAAAGGCTCTAATGGCCTTCAACTTCCCTACTTCTTTTGTTAAGTTGGTGATGGCGTGTGTATCAACAGCAAAGTTCTCTGTCTCTATCAATGGGGAATTGCACGGCTACATTGGGAGCTCTAGGGGCATCCGCCAAGGAGATCCCATATCGCCGTACCTTTTCATTTTGGTTATGGAGGTTTTCTCTGGCATCCTTAAGGCAAAAACTGCTATGCTAGATTTCCGCTGGTTTTGGCGCTGTAAACAGACCCGTTTATCGCATCTCTTTTTTGCTGACGATGTACTGCTGTTCTCGCAAGGCCACTTGAGGTCAATTGAATTAATGAAGGAAGCTCTCCTCCTATTCTCTGAATGGTCTGGATTAAAACCGAATAATGCGAAAAGTAATATCTTTCTCTCGGGAGGGACCCAGGCGTTGCATGACCAATTAATCCACTGTCTTGGGTTTCAGCAAGGGGTACTACCTTTTAGGTACCTAGGGGTCCCTATTATTTCAACTAGACTGCGCAAGGAGGACTGTAAAGCGTTGATCGATTCCATTACTGCTCGCGCCCGATCCTGGTCTCAACGCTTTCTTTCTTTTGCTGGTCGCCTTCAGCTTATCAAGTCGATCTTGCATTCCATTCAAGTTTACTGGGCCACCATCTTTTCCTTACCTAAAAAGGTTTTACATAGCATTGAGGCAATTCTGCGACAGTTCCTATGGAAAGGTCCTGACCTTGGAATTGGTGGTGCTAAAGTTGCATGGAACGCTGTTTGCTTACCAAAAAAATGAGGGTGGCCTAGGCATCCGCAGACTTATTGACTACAATAATGCTATGTTGTTAAAGCACATCTGGCTTCTTTTTACTGATAAAGAATCTTTGTGGTGCAAATGGGTTCACTCCACCTTCTTAAAGAAGGTTAACTTCTGGGTGGTGACCAAACCTACCTTTTGCTCTTGGACATGGAAGAAGATCCTCGATTTGCGTGCCACAGCTCAAAATATGTTTCGATGGAAGATTGGTAACGGGCATGCTGTTTCCTTTTGGTTTGACTGCTAGCATAGTAGGGGTCCGCTGTACTTACTCTTTAGTAATGCTGAAATCTATCAGTCGCGCATCCCTAGGGACACCATAGTACGGTCTTTCTACGAAGGCTCCTGGCAACCTTCTAACACTCTTGCCGCTATTATGAACTGGATGGATCCCCCTCTGCCCATAGTGGATAGTTCCTCGGATATTTTTGTCTGGACACCTGATCCAACCAAGTCCTTTACTGTTATGCTGGCTTGGGATCACATTCGAAGGAAATGGCATCCTTATCCCTGGCATTCCTTTATTTGGGATAGACACATTGCCCCACGGCATGCCTTTCTCCTTTGGTTAATAACTCTTAACCGTCTTCCTACCCAGGTGTTCCTTTTACAAAATCACAGGATTGACGACGCAATGTATGCCTTTTGTAGATCTACACCAGACTCAATCAACCATCTTTTCTTTGAATATGCGTCCACTAATAGGTTGGCTTCTCTTTGGGCGACAAAGTGCAGTCTACCTTGGCGCAATCGGCCCTGGCAAGAGCATATCATTTGGACTATGCAAGTATGTGGAGGTTCCTCGTTTGCCCACTGCATTGCCAGATTTTCCTTTGGCGCACTATGTTACATCATTTGGACGGAAATGAATAATGCTATCTTCAGGAACAAGAGTGTCTTCATTCCTAGTATGCGAAATCATCTTCTTAAGGTCGTGAAGGACAAAGCAATTTCTATGCGGAGGGTTGCGGATACCTTGAGGAACCGCATTGTTCAGAGAAAGTGGGATCTTCCCCCTTCTATCTTTGAGTAGTGCCGGCTCTATCTAGACTGCTGTTGTAGTGGTTGCAGTTGGATGTGGGTCAGCTGCCCTTGGGTTACGTTTCTTTTCCTGTTTTTGTAGTTTGCTGGCTTTTACCTTCGTGTATAGTCCTTGCTGCACCTCTCTTGACCTTGTGTGGACACTGTTTGTCCTAATAGGGTCAGGAACTGGTGTCGGCCTTAGGTTGTATTTGGTGCTATGAAAAGTTATATACATTCTTATTTTACCAAAAAAAAAAATTACCAACATTTTCAATTTACAAACGTCGACGTTGAATTAAGAACTTTTCTCCCATTAGATTTACCGACTTCTTTCAACATTTGCGGCCTATTTCATAAAAATATTAGGTGGCCCAGGGAAATCCAACCCAAAAAATAGTCCTGTTGATAAATTATTAACCTCTAGTTTATTAAGTACACTTGTAGGGTTTGAAAAAAAGTTAAAAGTCACTAAATTATTGGGATGTTTGTAAGTTACCAATTAATTTCAAAATTTACCTGTGTAGTTTAGTAAACTACTAACTATAATGAATTTGACAATATTTCAATAAATTTGTAAATTACTAACTTCTTTAAAATGTTACAAGTTGGTTAGTATATATCCAATCCTCTATAGAATTTACCAACAACACAATAAATTAGCAAGTTAACAATTATTTCTGAAATATTACAAGAACGGTTAGTAAAGCTATGGTACTATAACGAATTTACTAATATCCGAATAAATTCGGAAGTTATCAATTTCTTTTCAAATTTTAAAAGTGTGCTTAGTAAACTACCAAGAATAAATTTCTAAACTCTGGTAAGTTATTAATGTACTAAGATGTTGGTAAATCCATTGTAGTGTGAGTAGTCTATTAAACACACGGTAAAATTTAGAAGCAGTTAATAACTTGCTAATTATTTGGATGTTGATAAATTCATTATAACGATGATAATTTACTAACCATACTTCTAAAATCTAAAAGAAAGTAATCTTAAATTCATGTAGAAGTCGGTCCATGATAATTATGATTATTTGTTAAAAGATCACATGACAAGCAAGTCACCGATCATACTTTCTTTACAAAAGTATTTGAAGCTACCATCAACTTAAAAATCTATCAACCACCGGAAATTTTTCATGACTGGACCCTCGATTCCTCTTAAATAATGAGATGTACTCACCTTGTGGAGAATTGTTTCTAAACTTTACACGAATCCTTTATCGTTATTTAGATCACATGCAAATTTTGTTCCGATTTCTCGAAATTAAGAAAGGAACAAAATCTTAGGAAAGGAATCCGTTGAACATTGGATGGCCCTGTGCCATTAGCAGCAAGAGCGTAGAAAGGACGAAAATGGAATTTGCTAACATATTTTCACATCATTGACAAGCATAGCATCATGATTATAATAACACAAAGTACTGCTAAATTGCTGAGCAAGACTAAATTACCAAATGACATGATTTGCACTCCCCATGCCGTTCCGTTGACGGCTTGCTCGGACAAGCTTGAAACTAAAGAACACAAAAAAATTGGCTACTACTCATAAGGAGGAACAAGCCAACTACTAAGACGATTCTGCTTGAACAAGAAAGGAAGAACTTCACGAGATCAATAAAGCATCGGACTGATTGATGTGGAGAACAGGCCTGTTACGCTCCTCTCAATCTCCTCCTCAACTCAGCTACCTTCACTGCAACAATCACGTACACCATGTTTGTTTTACGATCCACATAGTTGAAGTAGGCGCGTCTCCAATTCTTCTTGTACACCAAACCGCCAACAACTCCCCAAAACCTAATTGCAAACCCGAACATTATGACGAGGTAGAACATCACCTTTTCAAGCTTACCTTCTTCGTTGGCATCTTCTTCTGGCGCCCGAGGGGCCACTGCACCAGGGCATTTCTTTTGTAGAGCATCGCCACAAAGTAGAGGATTGTCAGCATAAATAGAAGGATCATCAAGGGTCTGGATTTGATTTCCTCTGGGAATTGGCCCCGTGAAGTTGTTGTGAGACAAGTTTAGTTTGCTCAATGATGTGAATGCAGAAAAGCTTTGCGGGATTGTTCCTGAAAGGTGATTGTTAGAAAGATCTAGTGACTCGAGCGATTTCATGTCTCCAATCATAGTCGAGATGCCTCCAGAAAGAAAGTTGCACGATAAGTTCAAGCCCCGCAATTCAGAAAGCAAGGTAAGCTCTCCAAGGATCGATCCAATCAATTTGTTGCTCAAGAGATCCAAATTGACCATAAGCTGTAGATCAAGTGTCATGTAGTCAAGGTCCACCCCTTTCACGACCTGCTCCACATGCTCCTATTTCCAATCCGTTGGAGCAGTCGCGTTTGGCCCAAGCACGGGTGCCGGAGCATAAGCAGGGGAGAGTGAGTTGCCTTCATCTATGCTTTTGTTCAGTTTCATCCCTTTCATATAGTCGAGACAATTTGGAATCATTCCTGTCATATTGTTCACTACCAAATCCAATATTGCAGTGCGGAGAGTAGGCATAACTGTGAAGGAATACTACCATTGAACACGTTTCCTCGCAGTCTAAGAATATGTAGTAATGGAAAACTGGGTCCGATCCAATGTGCAACACTTCCAGAGATTTTGTTCTCTCCAAGATCCAATATCAGCAAGGTTCTGCAATAGTTTAGGGTCTCAAGAATTTCGCCATTGAGACTATTGTTGTTCAAGTGTAATGACGTCAAGCAGATTAGATTTCCCAAAGAAGTCAGGTATGACTCCGGACAACATGTTGGATGATAAATCAAGGAGTCTCCAAGGGTTCTTCTTCCAACATGCTGGAATTTCGCCAACTAATTCATTCCTTCCGAGGTGCAAGTAGTACAGATTTTCCATCTCGCATAATGAGGTGGGTATTGGACCACTTACGAGATTATCATTCAAATACAAGGAATATAAATAAGGCATCGCTAGACCAATATTATGTGGAATAGGTCCTGATATTAAGTTGTGAGAGAGATCTAATGAAGACAAGCCAGAAGGAAATTTCGACAGAGATCCATTTATTTGGTTGTGAGAGAGATCTAAATAAACCAGGTCAGAAGAAAATTTCGGCAGATATCCATTTATTTGGTTGTAACAGAGATTCAGTCCAGAGAACGACATGAGACCTAGCCAATTTGGGAGAGATCATGAAATGGAGGCATTAGACAAATCTATACTTGCGTGGACTTGTGTTATTATCCATCGCGGATATTCCGTTCTGAACTCGCAAGACGCCATCCCCATGTACAAGAGATTGAAGGGTGGTATCTAGTCAAAATCCACCTCGATAGCTAAATGGTCGTTGCTAATATCTAAATACAATAGCTTCGAGAGGTTGGAGAAATGGATTTCGAAAACTGTTCCTCTCAAGGAATTTGCTGAAAGATCTAAATAGCCGAGATTTTGCAGCTGTCTGCGACTGTGTGGAATGGTGCCCTCGAGAAGATTGTTACTGAGATCTAAACTTGTTAAGACTTGAGATTTTTCTAATGCCTTCGGAATATTCCCTGTTAATTGATTATGAGAAAGAAAAAGTGCTCTCAAGCATAACCAACCATGTGATGACGGGATGGTTCCATGTAATTGATTATATGATAGGTCAAGCCTTTTCAAGTTTTCAAGTGCACCAACCAATCTGACAAAGGCCCCTGAAGAAAATTATTACTTATCTCCAGTCGCTCAAATTTTTTCCTGATAAGCCCCGAAGAATTTCCCTCCACTGAATATACCTCCTCATGAAATTTGTTGTAGCCCAAATTTGGTGACTCGAGGAACGGATTTTCCCTTAAGAAAGAGAACAACCCTCCTTCAATGCTTTGAAAGAGATTGTTTGCAAGATTGAGATCGACAAGACTTCTCATGTTGTTGAACCACCTTGGTACTGAAGAGTTGAAAAGGTTTGATGAAAGATCGAGGTGCCGGAGAGAAGTCATGTTTAGAAATATAGTGCTTTGGATGGGACCTTTGAAATGATTATATGAAAGATCAAGGTACTGAAGATGAAGAGAAGTATAATTGGCCAAGTTGAAAGAGTTCCATGAAAGATCAAGGTACTGGAGAGAAATCATGTTTTGAAATATAGTGCTTGGGATGAAACCTTCGAAAAAATTCCACGAAAGATCTAGGTACTGAAGATGAAGAACAGTAGAATTGGCCAAGCGTTCAGAAAACAAGTGAAAGTTATAAAGTCCACAATCTGATAGGCTCAAACTTGATAAAGATGGGAGTGTGCTTATCAACTGCGTGAGGTCTCCAGATCTATTAACATTTATACCACTCATGTCGAGGTACTTTAATGCTCGAAGATGCGAACCCATCGAATGTCATTACCAACACCCGTGCGATAATAACTATGGAGATCGAGATGCTGGAGAGAAGTCATGTTTTGAAATATAGTGCTTGGGGTGAAACCTTCGAAAAAATTCCATGAAAGATCTAGGTACTAAAGATGAAGAGCAATAGAATTGGCCAAGCGTCCAAAAGATAGGTCAAAAGTTATGAAGACCACAATATGATAGACTTAAATGTGATAAAGATGGAAGTGTGCTTATCACTTGCACGAGGTCTCCAGATCTATTTACATTTATGCCACTCTTGTTGAGGTACTTTAATGCCCGAAGATGTGAAACCCATCGAATATCATTAACAATACCCATGCGATAATAGCTATGGAGATCGAGATGCTGGAGAGAAGTCGTGTTTTGAAATATAGTGCTTGGGATGAAACCTTCGAAAAAATTCCATGAAAGATCTAGGTACTGAAGACGAAGAGCAGTAGAATTGGCCAAGCGTCCAAAAGACAGGTGAAAGTTATGAAGCCCGCAATATGATAGACTTAAATGTGATAAAGATGGAAGTGTGTTTCTCACTTGCACGAGGTCTCCAGATCTATTTACATTTATGCCACTCATGTCGAGGTACTTTAATGCCCGAAGATGCGAAACCCATCGAATATCATTAACAACACCCATGTGATAATAACTACGGAGATCGAGATGCTGGAGAGAAGTCATATTTTGAAATATAGTGCTTGGGATGAAACCTTCGGAAAAAATTCAATGAAAGATCTAGGTACTGAAGATGAAGAGCAGTAGAATTGGTCAAGCTTCCATAAAACAAGTGAAAGTTGTTAAGCCCACAATCTGATATGCTCAAATATGATAAAGATAGGAGTATGCTGATCAACTACATGAGGTCTCCAAATCTGTTAACATTTATGCCGCTCATGTCGAGGTACTTTAATGCATGAAGATGCAAAACCCATCGAATGTCATTAACAACACCCATGCGATAATAACCATGGAGATCAAGGAATTCCAACTCGGTGAGATTTCCCCATTCACGAGGAACAGTTGCAAAAGAGAAAGAGTTGGACAAGTTAAGGTGCCTCAATTGCTTCATGGAGCCGATGAATTTGGGCATGGGCGCATATATGAAAAAGATCCCGCTCAAGTCTAGGTAGCTTAAGTATCTCAAGTTGAGCAAAGAAGAGTTTAGTTCACTAGCATTTGAAAAAAACTAGGGGAACGAGTCTGAGCGATCAATTCTTAGTGGAAAGAAGAATTCATCTCCTAGTGGTAACGAGAATTCAATTTTTGGTGTGATCTGAAGCATGATGACATGTCCATTTGCTCGGTCATACGTCAATCCGGTCCATCGGCAACAATCTTCACCGTTCCAAGAAGAAATGAGGTGAGATTGGTCCGAAAGACTTTGTCTAACCTGCAATAGAGCATTCCTTTCTTCTTCAAAGCAAATGGAGGATGAACTTCTGTTTCTGCACAAGCATACACATGCATTATCTAAAATTAACAACGGACTTACTAGTAAAAGGGCTTTCACACTATCATGTCCTGCCATGAATGATGATGAAAAGCTATATTGCATGTGAAAGCCACCCGATTAGGCTTCAAGTTTTTGGTTTGGGTGCATTTGCTTAAACGTGGGGAGGTTGGCTTTGAGTGTGTGTGACATTCTGAAATCCAACCCACTTGGGATTTATGAAATGAACAGTGTATGGACGTACTTGTAGTTAGATCTCGCCCGGAATTGATCACTTCGGGAATACTAATCGTTAGAGAAAGGCTAATTAGGGATCTAAATTTGCGCGACCAAAGAACTCGATCATGAATCGACCTTCGACCATGAAAATTGTCAAGGTCACATTTTAAGCCAATGTAGGCCGATCCAAGGGTAGTCAGGGATCAAGTCGTTGTTGTCATATTAGTGGATCGTGGATGATTCCGCTTGACCATGAAATAAACTGACGAACGATCCGAAACCTATACCAAACGATCGTGCCTATCGGAACTAGTGATCGATCTTCGTGATTTTGTGACCACCGAGGTCGTCACGACCCGAGTCAACTTGAATGTGGCTCGATTTAGTATCGGCCACGGGTCAAAAATGCGAATTTCCCCAAAAGCCACCCGTTAGTTTGAGATTTGCTCGAGTTGCGTTATTTAGACTTAGTCATTAAATTGGAGGCCGAGTTGGGCATTGGAAATTTGGAAAGTCACTACAGATCATTAGGACGATGTTGTCATTTGCTTGGGTAGCCCTGGATTTGTCTGAATCCTTCAGAAAAATTGAAATTTGGCGAAGGATGGAAAATGACCGTTTTACTCCTGGAAATTTGTTAAGGCCAATGCAATTGGGGAAGGGCACTTTGGTCATTTTGGTCATTTTGCCCTAGCTTTGAAAAATGACAATTTTGTCCTTGGACTTTTTGAGAAATTCCCAAATTGCCTTTGGATATTTTGGAAAAGATTCGATCCGGGCCGTTGATTTCAAGATAAGATCGAATCTGGGCCGTTGATTTGATTTTTGAGAGAAGGGCAAGATGGTCTTTTGGCGATTCAATTATTGGCTTGGATTATTTAAACCCAAATTCCTCTCTCTCTCCTCACTCTCTCACTCTCGACTCCCTCTCTCTCTCCCTCTCCCCCGGCCGACCGCCCATCCCCCTTGCCGCGCCGCCGCACGCCGGCCACCGCCCGTCCGATCGCTGCCGTTTCGCCACCGTGCCGTACCTCCCTACCCTCACGCCGTCCTTCTCTCTCTCTCTCTCTCTCTCTCTCTCTCTCTCTCTCTCTCTCTCTCTCTCTCTCTCTCTCTCTCTCTCTCTCTCTCTCTTTGTCGTAAGGAGCCGGCCAAGGAAGCCGCACAGCCGCTGCCGAGCCGTCGTCGTCGCCGTCCGCCCAAGCCACCGAACCGCATGTCGCCATTCACCGCCGATCGCCGCCCCTTTTCCGCTCTAGCCCAGTTAGTCTAGAGTTCGGATAAGTTGCGCCCTAAACTCTATTTAGGACTTCGGGTATCGACGGACGAATTAAGAATTAAATCGGGTAAATTAGTGTCGGATTAGGGGTTAAATTAGGGTCGTTTAGGGGTTATTTTAGTAGAAGAATTCGGGGGCATGAATCGATTGAATTGTGGTGTTTCGGCGTTGAATTGACACGGAATTGAATGCTGGAAATTGGGATTTGTATTGGCGAGCATACGGTTCGATTTAAGGGAAAATGGTGTCGGTTTGGTGCGTGATATAGTGGCTGGATTGTGATGATCATTGTGACTTGAAATTAGTCTGGAAATGCTGAATTTATGCATGCCATGTTGACTGTGATTGTGGGCCCGTTAGTGGCGTTGTATGTTTGTTGTATCGTAACTGGACTAATTGAAATGTGAATCATTATGTGCACGCTTGGTCTGAAATGAACTGGATTGTCAATTGGCCGTGTTAAGTGCTTATTAAGCATGAAAAATGTGTGATTTGGTGCGTGCATGGGCCAAGTGTGAATGGCCAGTATATTGACATGTGTGTGTTGAGTAAGTGAATGAATGAGAAATCGGGTGTGGTGTGACATGTGTGGTGAAGGAAATCCCTGAGGCGGTACCATTACGCGGGGAATTGATCCATCCTGAGGCGGTACCATTATGCGAGGAATTGATCCATCCTGAGGCGGTACGACTACGCGAGACGATGCTCGGTATTACCGGAGGACGGCCAACCTGAGGCGGTACCATTATGCGGGTTGTGTCATAGGTGGTGGGTGTTGAGCCTGAGGCAGTACGACTATGCGAGCAAGATACATGGCCTGAGGCGGTATCATTACGCGGGCCGAGGAGTGTTATGAATATGGCTAACCTGAGGTGGTACTATTACGCGGGTTGTGCACTAGGTGACGGATGTTGAGCCTGAAGCGGTACTATTACGTGGGCAAGATACATGGCCTGAGGCGGTATCATTACGCAGGCCCAGGAGTGTTGTATATATGAGTTGGTCGCAGTGAACCTGAGGCGGTACCATTACGCGGGTCACTGACGAGTTGAGTGAAAAATACGAGATGGTCGCAGTGAATCTGAGGCGGTACCATTACGCAGGTCACTGACGAGTTGGACGAAAATAGTGTGATGAGGCAGGAACAAATATGTGAATTGTGAGTAGAATGTGCACGTGGGTGAAAATTATACTGTTGTGGCTAACGTGCAGGTTGCACGCAGGAAAGGTCCAGGTAAGTATAAATTGTGTGCCTGCTATGTGATAGCTGAGTGTGATTGTGTTTGTGGTTGTCTGGAGGTACGTGATAGCCTAAGTGGGGTTTAAGGTGTGTGCTTATTGAGATGTGATCTCATGGTTGTCTCAACCCATAATTTCATAACCTCGGCCTGAGCCATGAATCTGCCACCACTGCCGCCAGAGCATTTTGGGATCCCCATGCACCCCAACCATGACGTTATAAAATACCCTATAGACGAAAACACGACCTGGGTGAAGCATACCTCTATAGTTTGGATAGATATAGGACTACCCCTCTGGCAGGCCCACATATATACTGCCTGGATGTTCAGAGACAGGATAGATGAGTTTGGCCATGTACGTGGCTTTGACGTCCCCTTTGACGGAGTCGGGGATTGGGATCCGTCAGCCATACCCCCTCCCGATAGCGAGATGACGAGCCTAGAGACCAGCTTGGCACAGGCCGGACTTCAACCTGCGCCTGCAGCACCTGAACCTACCGTGGCCAAACCTGACCCAGAGCCGGAGGAGTCTCAGGCAAGGTACGACCCCATGGATGTGGACTTTAAGGTAATTCCAAAGGTAGATCCAGAAGAAGAAGAAGATCCCAAAGCAGCACCTGAAGAGGCTCTAGAAGTAGAGCCTAAAGATGAGTCTGAGGAGGAACCAGAGGACGTACCCGAGTGCGAGCCATGGTACGATCCCGAGTTCATTCCCGAGGACGAGTCAAACGAAGAGCCAGTTGAAGAGGAGCGGGCTGAGGTTCCAGCTGAGTCGGCTAATATAGACCACTCGATTGAGATTGAGGCCGAACCGGAGTCGTCAGAGGAGCCGACAATTCAGGGGAGTTCAGATACGGGTGATGAGGAATCAGACTCTGAGTGGACGCCAAGCAGAGGGCGTAGGGGCTAGAGCAGAGGCTAAGTAAGTCTTTTAAAGTGTACCATTTTTGGAGATAGGGTACCCAGGCTATCGATCTTTTTGGACGTCGGTGGTTTATCGTTTAGGAGTTCAGTGTGCTTGTAAATATTGTGGTTTGTAAATTGTGGATATTATATAAGTTTGAATCGATAATGGAGGTGTTTATCTTCCCTGTTTGCCCCAATTATTATTGTCCGGGTGAATTGTGGCTTTCGTTGATTGCCTTAAATCTCTGATAAGTTGAAATGGGTCGGCGATAACCTGGGACATTGCATTATTCGACCAGAGAGGTGTGTCGCGTGCTCGATGGGGTTCGGGACATGACATCGCCGGTTGGATTTGGTATCAAAGCGAGGACAGCTCGATCTAAGTTGGTCGAAGTTTGGAGTGATAAGGAGCAGGGACTCTGGGGTAGTAATTTAGGGAGACATTAGCGAGTCATAAGATGAAATGAGCTACACGTGCCTTCAGATTATTTGTTGTGATTGTTGGGTGAATTGATTGCTATAACGGTTGAAATGCAGGTGCGTCTGGACCTAAGGTAAGTGCATAGACCTTATTGATTGTGGCCTTGTGCTGTGGTGATTGATTGCCTATTAAGTGAATTGTTGTTGTAATTCACTGCCTAGGACTAGACTGGTATAGTTGGCCTAGGTTTCTAATTCCTAAGTGGAATTATAGTAGGTAGTCGAGTGGTAGATAATCGTGAGGATGAGTTCGCGAGGTAGAGGAACCGCGGGTCCATCCTCAAGAGGTAGAGGAACTGGAGGTGCATCCAGTTCGCAAGCCTAACATGCAGGAAACCTGAGAATAGATGCGGTCATGAGGACCTTAGAGGAGATTGGTAATTTGATGGAACGGCAGACTCAGGAAAGAGCTGCCACTATAGCCCAAGCTGCCGAGGCCGCTGTGGCCGCTGCTACTAATAATAATAATGAGAATCAAGGGCAGGGACAGGTGAATGTGAATAGGTAGATGCACCAATTAGTTGAGCAATTTCTGAAATTAAAACCTCCTAAGTTTGATGGTAGATGCGATATTGAGGGTGTATCGCTGTGGGTAGAGGAATTAGAAAAGGCTTTTGAGGTATTAGGTTGTACCGATGAGGAGAAAGTGACATTAGCAGTGTATCAATTGCAAGGGAATGCAAATGATTGGTGGAAAGCCACCAGAGGAAGGATATTCCTGGCTGGCACCGCCCAGACTTAGGCGATGTTTATTGAAACTTTTAATGGTAAATATTTCTCTGAAAGTGCCCGAGAACACAAAATGTCTGAGTTTATAAGGCTACGTCAGGGGCAGAGGACAGTAGATCAGTACGAGGCTGAATTTGCTCGGTTGTATAAGTTTGCCCCGAAGATGGTTGAGGATCTGTTGGATAGGGCTCGGAGGTTTCGAGACGGTTTGAAACCAGACGTCCGCAGCCAAATGACCTCATTGAATTTGAGAGAATATAACGAGATTTATGATAGGGCTCAAGCGATTGAGCGGGACTTGGCGAATAGGGCCGTCGCTTCTAGTTCGAGATTTGCCCAAGGTAGGGACAATCGTCAGTTAGGAAAGAGGCCAATGATGGGAAATCGACGCTTTGCCCCTCCTGTTAGAAGGAATATAAGGAAATCGACCCGTTTTCATAATGATCCATGTCGAGTGTGTGGGGAAAGACATGGAAATAGGCCATGTCCAACCCAGGGCGGAGCATGTTTCGGATGTGGTGGATTTGGTCATCATATAAGGTTTTACCCTAACCTCAGGCAGAATAGATCGCCTGCGTTGCCGCCACCCCGGAACGAGAACCAAACTGGAGCTGCCCAGACAGCTAATCAGAATAGGCCACAGGCCCAAGGACGGGTGTACGCCATGGCTAGAAGGGAAATTAAGAACGCGCCAGGGGTTGTCACAGGTACGATTTCTCTGTACAATCATGCTGCGTACGTTTTATTTGACCCTAGGGCGTCACATTCATTTATCTCTGAGCAATTTGTTGAGTTGACTGGTATAGAACCGCAGTTGCTTGATGTTGTGTTATGTGTTACAACTCCCTTGAATGATAAGATGTTAGTTTCGTTGGGGTGCCCGAACTATAAGATTGTAATTAGTGATAAGGAAGAAAGGATTGATTTAGCGGTTCTAACCATGTATGATTTTGATGTAATAGTGGGTGCGGACTGGCTGTCTAAGCAGAGGGCCGTAATGGATTGTAGTAGCAGGGTGATCCAATTTAATCCTGTTGGACATTCGGAATTCAAATTTATGGGAAATCGAGGGGGACCCTCGATCCCATGGATTTCGTCGCTAGAAATGACTAAATTATTGAATGAAGGGTGCCAAAGATTTCTAGTGGTTGTAGTGGATTTGACGGCTGAGGAGCCGAGGCTAGAGGACATAGCCGTGGTGTGCGATTATCCCGATGTCTTTCCTCAGGAATTGCCGAAATTGCCACCAGAAAGAGAAGTAGAGTTTGTAATCGAGTTGGCACCTGGGACTGAGCCAATCTCGAAGGCACCTTATAGAATGTCGTTGTCGAAGTTAAAGGAGTTAAAGGTGCAAATGCAAGAGTTATTGGACAAAGGATTTATTCGTCCAAGTGCGTCCCCGTGGGGAGCACCAGTTCTATTTGTGAAAAAGAAAGATGGATCGTTGAGGTTATGTATTGATTACAGGCAGCTAAATCATGTGACAATCAAAAATAAATATCCCCTGCCGAGAATTGATGATTTGTTTGATCAATTAGAAGGAGCTTCGGTGTTTTTTAAAATTGATTTGAGAACGGGATATCATCAATTGAGGATTAGGAAGGAGGATATACTGAAGACGGCATTTAGGACGAGATACGGGCATTATGAATTTACGGTGATGCAGTTCGGATTGACGAATGCCCTTGCTACCTTTATGGACTTAATGAATCGGATGTTTAAGGAGTTCTTAGATCAATTTGTGATCATTTTCATAGATGACATATTGGTGTACTCGACGAGCCTGGAGGAGCATGAGTTTCACTTAAGTAAAATTTTACAGACTTTAAGAGAGAACGCACTATATGCTAAGTTTAGTAAGTGCAAGTTCTGGCTCAATCGAGTAGCGTTTCTCGGACACGTAATCTCTGAAGAAGGAATCTCAGTAGATCCAGCCAAGATTGAGGTTGTAATAAAGTGGCCGAGATCGACCACAGTAACAGAGGTTTGGAGCTTTTTGGGTTTGGCAGGATATATTACCATCGTTTCGTGGAAGGGTTTTCGGCAATAGCGACACCATTGACACATTTGTTGAAAAAGGAAGCAAGGTTTGAATGGACCGACAAATGTGAAAGGAGTTTTCGGGAATTAAAACATAGGTTGACAATAGCACCGGTGTTGACTATTCCATCAGGACCCAAAAGGTACGAGATTTATAGTGATGCGTTGTTGAAAGGATTGGGGTGTGTACTCATGCAAAATGGACAAGTAGTGGCCTACGCATCAAGGCAATTAAGACCGCATGAGTTGGATTACCCGACGCATGATTTGGAATTAGCCACTATAGTATTCGCCCTTAAGATTTGGCGACATTATCTATGTAGAGAGAAATTTCAAATATACACAGATCATCAGAGTCTTAAATATCTGTTTTCTCAAAAGGAATTAAATATGAGGCAACATCGGTGGATGGAGTTGTTGAAGGATTATGATTGTGATATATTATATCACCCCGAGAAGGCAAATCGGGTAGCTAATGCATTGAGTCGGAAGTCAAGCATCGCGCACTTGATGGTCAAGGAATGGGCTTTGTTGGAAAAAGTGCGAGACTCGGAGTTTGAATTTGAAGTAAGTCAGGTCTCGAGTTTGCTGGCCACGCTAAGGATTGAACCGGAGATCCAAGCTAAGATTAGGACCTTGCAGTCTACGGATCAGGAAATCCAAAGGATTATAGAGATGGATGATACCAAGAGAAAGCCAGACTTCCAAGTATCCGAGGATGGGATCTTGAAGCTCCGAGGACGATTGTGCGTGCCGGACGATGCGGAACTTAAGGAAAAAATCTTGTCGGAAACACATCGTAGTAGTTATAGCATCCACCCCGGTAGTACGAAAATGTATCGGAATTTGAGGCAGTACTACTGGTGGAATGGTATGAAGGTAGTTATAGCCAGACATGTGGCCAAGTGTCTGACGTGCCAACAAGTGAAGGCATAACATTGTAAGCCCGGAGGGTTATTGCGACCTTGAGAAGTCTCAGAATGGAAATGGGAACATATAACTATGGATTTTGTAACAGGATTACTAAGGAGTCAAAGAGGCCATGATTCCATTTGGGTGATTATCGACAGATTGACCAAGTCGGCACACTTTTTGGCCGTGCGAAAGGACTTCGCATTAGATCGATATGCTGAGTTGTACGTACAATAGATAGTTCGTTTGCATGGGGTACCAATGACGATTACCTCATATCATGATCCTAGATTTACCGCAAATTTTTGAAAAAGTCTGCAGACGGCATTAAGATCAAAGCTGCAGTTTAGCACAGCTTATCATCCGCAAACGGATGGACAGTCTGAGAGGACGATTCAGACTTTAGAGGATATGCTTAGGCATGTGTATTGGACTTTCAAGGAAAATGGGAAGAGCAATTGCCCTTAGCAGAATTTACGTATAATAATAGTTTCCAGCAGCGTATTGGAATGGCGCCGTTTGAAGCACTGTATGGCAGAGCATGTAGGACGCCCGTGTGTTGGGACGAAGTTGGAGAGAGGAGTATAACCGGGCCAGAATTAATTCAACAGTCAGTTGAGGCTGTTAAGGTAATACGCGAAAGGCTGAAGACAGCTCAAAGCCATCAAAAGAATTATGCAAACAAAAGGCGAAAACCTTTGGAATTGAAAGTAGGGGATCACGTATTCTTTAAGGTATCGCCTATGAGAGGACTGTCCATATTCAGTAAGAAAGGGAAGTTAACTCCGAGGAACATGGGACCTTTTGAAGTTTTAGAAAGGATTGGAGATTTAGCTTATCGCCTTGCACTTTCACCAAATTTGTCACAAGTGCATAACATGTTCCACGTATCGATGTTGAGAAAATATGAACCGGACCCAACTCACGTGTTGAATTATGAGGAGATAGAAGTTGACGACAGGAGGTCGTATGTCGAGAGATTAATAAGGATTGAAGATTGAAAGGAACGAGTTTTAAGGAACAAGACAATCCCGATGGTCAAAGTGGTCTGGGAACATCACGGGACGGAAGGCGCGACGTGAGAAAGTGAAGAACAAATGCAACATCAATACCCCCACTTGTTTGAGTAGTTAGGCTGGATTGTAAATTTCGAGGACGAAATTTTTATAAGAGGGGAAGAGTTGTGACGTTCTGAAATCCAACCCACTTGGGATTTATGAAATGAACAATTTATGGACATACTTATAGTTAAATCTCGCCCAGAATTGATCACTTCGGGAATACTAACCGTTAGGGAAAGGCTAATTAGGGATTTAAATTCGCGCGACCACAGAACTCGATCATGAATCGATCTTCAACCATGAAAATTGTCGAGGTGACATGTCACGCCCCGAACCCCATCGAGCACGCGACACACTTCTCTAGTCGAATAATGCGATATCCCAGGGTATCGCTAACCCAATTTCAACTTATTAGAGATTTATATCGACCAGCGAAAACCACAAATACTCGGACAAATAGAACTGGGGTAATTAAGGAGAATAAACATATCCATTATCGATTCAAACTTATATAATATCCACAATTTACATAAGCATAATATTAACAAGCACACCGAACTTCTTCGCTATAAACCACCGATATCAAAAAGGATCGATAGCCTGAGTACCCTATCATCAAAATGGTACACTCCAAAAAGCATATTCCCAACCCCTACACTAGCTCCTACGCCCTTTGCTTGGCTTCCACTCTGAGTCTGATTCTTCAGCACTCGAGTCTGAGTCCCCCTGAACTGTATGCTCTTCTAAAGACTCCAGCTCAGCCTCGATCTCGATTGGGTTATTTATGTCATCCGACTCTGCTGGAACTTCAACCCGCTCCACCTCGATTGGCTCCTCATCAAACTCGTCCTCCGGTACAAACTCGGGGTCAAGCCATTGCTCATACTCGGGTACGTGCTCCGGTTCTTCTTTAGGCTCATTTTCTAGGGCCTCTTCAAGTTTTGCCTCGGGTTCTTCCTCTTCTGATTCTTCCTCTGGGATCGCTTCGAGATCCACGTCCATTGGATCGTACCCTGCTTGCTATTCTTTAGGCTCCGGTTCGTGCTTAACCCCCGAAGGCTCAGGTGCTATAGGCGCTTGCTGCAGTCCAGACTGCACCAAACTAGTCTCCAAATTAGTCATCTCGCCGTCGGGAGGCGGTATAGCAGACGAGTCCCAATCCCCAACTCCATCAAAGGGGACGTCAAATCCACGGACGGGACTAAACTCATCTACCCCGTCCCGAAAGAACCAAGCGATATAGTTATGGGCCTGCCAAAGGGGTAACCCTACGTCTACCCAGACTACTATCGTATGCTTAACCCAGGTCATATTTTCATCTATCGGATACTCTACAATATTGTGGCCGGTGTACATCGGTACTCCAAAACGCTCAGGTGGCGGCGGCGAAAGATTCATTACTCAGGCCGGGGTTCTGAAATTATTGATTAAAACAACCATGAGAATACATCTCAGTAAGCATACACCCTAAACCCCACCTAGGCTATCACGTACCTCTAGACAACCACAAACACAATCACACTCAGCCACCACATAGCAGGCACACAAATTATACTTACCTGGGCCTTTCCAGCATACAACCTACACGTTAGCCACAACAGTACAATTTTCACCCACATGCACATTCTAATCACAATTCACATATTCGTTCTTGCCTTATCACATTATTTTCATCCGACTCGCCAGTGACCCGCGTAATGGTATTGCCTCAAGTTCACTGCAACCATCTCGTATTTTTCCACTCAACTCGCCAGTGACACCCGTAATGGTACCGCCTCAGGTTCACTGCGACCAATCTCATATACACAATACTCCTGGGCCCACGTAATGATACCGCCTCAGGCCATATATCTTGCCCGCGTAATGGTAACACCTCAGGCTCAACATCCGTCACCTAGTGCACAACCCGTGTAATGGTACTGCCTCAGATTGGCCATATTCACAACACTCCTCGGCCCGCGTAATGGTACCGCCTCAGGCCATGTATCTTGCCCGCGAAATGGTACCGCCTCAGGCTCAACACCCACCACCTACGACACAACCCGCGTAATGGTACTGCCTTAGGTTGGCCGTCCTCCGGTAATACCGAGCATCGTCTCGCATAGTCGTACCGCCTCAGGACAGATCAATTCCCCGCGTAATGGTACTGCCTCAGGGATTTCAGTAGCCACACGCCACACCACACACGATTTCTCACTCGCTCGTTTACTCGTCACCCACATGCCAATAAACTAGCCAATCACACTCGACCCGTGCACGCACCAAATCACACATATTTCACATGCTCAATCAACACCCAATCGTGACCAATTAATAGTCAATTCAATTCAGCCCACGCGTACACATAACAGTCCACATTTTAATCAATCAATTTGCAATTCTACAAACATACACGGCCGCCAACGGCCCACAAATACAGCCACACTCACAACCATAAATCCAACATTTCCACACATTTTTCAAGCCATAACAGGCACTACAACACAGCCACATCACCGCACATCGAACCGACACAAATCGTCTTCAAATTGGACAGAATGCTCGTCAATTCGAGCCACAATTTTCCAGCACTCAACTCCGCATCAAATCAGCCTCGAAACATCATAATTTCATCCACAATTCAATCGATTCAAGCCCCCGAATTCATCTACTAAAATAACCCCTAAACGGCCCTAATTTAACCCCTAATCCAACACTAATTTACCCGATTTAATCCCTAATTCGTCCGTCTATACCCAAAGTCCTAAATAGAGTTTAGGGCACGACTTACCTGAACTCTAGACTAACTCGGCTAGAGTGGAAAGGAGGCGGCGATCGGCGGCGAGCGGCGATCGGACGGGCGATGGCCGACGTGCGGCGGCGTACGGCCAAGGGGGAGGGCGGTCGGTCGGGAGGAGGGGGAGAGGAATGAGCCGAGAGAGAGAATGAGGAGAGAGAGAGAGATTTTGGACTAAATAGTCCAAGGCAATAATTGAAATGCCCAAATGACCATCTTGCCCTTCTCTCACAAATCCAATCGACGGCCAAGATTCGATCTTATCTTGAAATCGACGGCTTGGATCAAATCTTTTCCAAAATATGTAAGGGCAATTTGGGAATTTCTCAAAAAGTCCAAGGGCAAAATTGTCATTTTCCAAAGCTAGGGCAAAATGACCAAAATGCCCTTCCTTAAATTGCATTGGCCTTAACAAATCTTTAGGGGTAAAATGGTCATTTTCCATCCTTCGCCAAATTTCAGTTTTTCTGAAGGATTCGGACAAGATCGAGGCTACCCGAGCAAATGAAAATATCGTCCAAGTGATCTGTCGTGACTTTCTGAATTTTCAATGCCCAACTCGGCCTCTAATTAATGCCTAAGTTCTGAATAACGTAACTCGCGCATCTCGTACTAACGGGTGGCTTTTGGGGAAATTCGCACTATTGACTCGTGGTCGATACTAAATCATGCCACGTACAAGTTTACTCGGATCGTGACAATCTCGGTTGTCACTTAATCGCAATGATCGATCGCTAGTTCCAACGGACACGATCGTTTGGTATAGGTTTAGGGTCATTCGTCAATTCATTTTATGGTCTAGCGGAATCACCCGCGATCCACTACTATGACAGTGGCAAACTGATCTCTGGCTATCCTTGGATCAGCCTACAGTGGCTCAAAATGTCACCTTGACAATTTTCATGGTCGAAAGTTGGTTCACAATCGAGTTCTTTGGTCACGCGAATTTAAATCCCTAATTAGCCTTTCCCTAACGGTTAGTATTCCCGAAGTGATCAATTTCGGGCGAGATCTAATTACAAGCACGTCCATAAACTATTCACTTCATAAATCTCAAGTGGGTCGGATTTCAAAATGTCACAACTCTTCCCCCCTTATAAAAATTTCGTCCTCGAAATTTACAAATCACATTACTACTCAAACAAACGGGGGTATTGACGTTGCATTTGCTCTTTGCTTTCCTACGTCGCGCCTTCTGTCCCGTGGTGTTCCCAAATAACCTTGACCATTGGGATCATCTTATTCCTTAGAACCCGTTCTTTCCGATCTTCAATCCTTACTGGTCTCTCGACATATGACACCCTGTCATCGACTTCTATCTCCTCATAATTCAAAACGTGAGTTGGGTCCGGTTCATATTTTCTCAACATCGATACGTGAAACACATTATGCACTTGCGACAAGTTTGGCGAAAGTGCAAGGCGATAAGCTAAATCTCCAATCCTTTCTAAAACCTCAAAAGGTCCCACGTACCTCGGACTCAACTTTCCTTTCTTACCGAATCTAGATAGTCCTCTCATGGGCAATACCTTAAGGAATATGTGATCCCCTACTTGAAACTCCAAAGGTCTTCGCCTTCTGTCTGCATAACTCTTTTGACGGTTTTGAACTGTTTTCAGCCTTTCGCGAATCATCTTAACAGCCTCAACTGACTGTTGAACTAATTCTGGCCTGGTTATACCTCTTTCTTCTACTTCGTCCCAACATACGGGTGTCCTACATGCTCTGCCATATAGTGCTTCAAAGGGCGATATTACGATACTCTGCAGAAAACTATTATTGTACGTAAACTCTGCTAAGGGCAACTGTTCTTCCTATTTACCTTGAAAATCCAGCACACATGCCCGAAGTATATCCTCTAAAGTCTGAATCGTCCTCTCAGACTAGCCATCCGTTTGCAGATGATAAGCTGTGCTAAACTACAGCTTTGATCCCAATGCCGTCCGTAGATTTTTCTAAAAATTGGCGGTAAACCTAGGATTACGATCTGAGGTAATTGTCACTGGTACCCCATGCAATCGAATTATCTGTTGCATATATAACTCAGCATATCGATCCAATGCGAAGTCCTTTAGCACGGCCAAAAGGTGTGTTGACTTTGTCAATCTATCGACAATCACTCAAATGGAATCGTGGCCTTTTTGGCTCCTTGATAATCCTGTTACAAAATCCATAGTTACATGTTCCTATTTCCATTCTAGGATTTCCAAAGGTCTCAATAACCCTCCGAGCTTACAATGTTATGCTTTCACTTGCTGGCACGTCAGACACTTGGCTACATGTCTGGCTATGTCCACCTTCATACCATTCCACCAATAGTATTGCCTCAAATTCTGATAAATTTTCGTACTACCGGGGTGGATGCTATAACTACTACGATGAGCTTACAATAAAATCTCTTCCTTAAGTTCCGCATCGTCAGGCACGCACAATCGTCCTCAAAACTTCAAGATCCCATCCTTGGATACTTGGAAGTTCGGTTTCCTCTTAGTAGCATCCATCTCTAGAATCTTCTGAGTTTCTGAGTTCGTAGACTGCAAAGCCTTAATCTTAGCTTGGATCTTAGGTTTAATCCTTAGCGTGGCTAGCAAGCTCGAGACTTGACTCACTTCAAATCTAAATTTCGAGTCTCGCACTTTTTCTAACAGAGCACATTCCTTGACCATCAAGTGCGCGATGCTTGACTTCCGACTCAATGCATCGGCTACCCGGTTGGCCTTTCCGGGGTGATATAAAATATCACAATCGTAATCCTTCAGCAATTCCATCCACCGACGCTGCCTCATATTTAATTCCTTTTGAGGAAACAGATATTTAAGACTCTGATGATCTGTATATATCTGAAATTTCTCTCCACATAGATAATGTTGCCAAATCTTAAGGGCTAATACTATAGCGGCTAATTCCAAATCATGCGTCGGGTAATTCAGCTCATGCGGTCTTAACTGCCATGATGCGTAGGCCACTACTTGTCCATTTTGCATGAGCACACACCCTAGTCCTTTCAACAACGCATCACTATAAATCTCGTATCCTCCAGGTCCTAATGGAATAGTCAACACCGGTGCCATTGTCAATCTATATTTTAACTCCTGAAAACTCCTTTCACATTTGTCGGTCCATTCAAACTTTATTTTCTTTTTCAATAAATGTGTCAACGGTGTCGCTATTGCCGAAAACCCTTCCACGAAGCGTCGGTAATATCCTGCCAAACCCAAAAAGCTCCGAACCTCTGTTACTGTTGTCAGTCTCGGCCACTATATGTAAAGCCTCATTTTCCCCTTCATATGACCTCCAATAAAAGTGTAACATATCTCATTTGAAAGATCATAACATGTAAATTAAATCACCAGAAGACATCAAGTCAAAATTCCAACGTTCTCATATAGAAATTGATGAATCTTTGAAATCTGACAAAACCAGATAGCTTTACACTGTTCATGAAATCAGACTTGAAAACATAGTAAATGGGCTCTGAAAATTCTCAAATTTGAATATGTCATAAATAAGGCCTTAACAAACATTTCTCATGAAGAACACAAAATCAGAATCTTTCTATAAACATCATTTTTAGTAGCTTAAACACAGACTAAAAATATTTCACTAAAGCAGAATTATTGTTTCTCAAATTAAGCTCTGTTCAGAATCCAAATCACCTCGAAAAATTCCCAAATTTATATATGTTATAGAAAAGGAAGTTCTCAACAATTTTTGTAAAGGAAACTTTTCCAAAATCGTCCCAGAAAAGCTTGTAGAAGATAAAGAAGGGGTGAACATCACTGAAATACCCATTCTAGGCAATTTTACATGGTCCGAAAATGAGGCTGTCGTACTACTCATATCGTGTCACGCCCTGAACCCCTTCGAGCTCGCGACATCCCTCTTCGGTTGAATTAATGTGATGTCTCAGGATTCATCGCCGACCCAAAACAACGGATCAGAGAAAACACACATGCGGAATCGATCACACGCCTAAACACTAATAAACATGACCAAGATAGCAACGGAAGACATGCATAACAAATGTACTAACATACTTCATAAACACATACCTATATTAATCAAAAGAAAATTTACAACATCTATTATAATTGAAGTATACATAGGCTAAAAATGGGTCAGTAAGCCACCGTCATCAAAAAGGGAATCATGGCTCGGGGCAGTCAGGTACTAAATCCAAAAAGGGCTACCTTCAAAAAGTATCGACCCTAAACGCTAGCTATGCTCTAAACTAATCCCTAGGTGGTATCCAATTCGAATCGGATCCAGAAGACTCGGATGAATCGTCGGACGACTCGAACTCGAAATCCATAGACTCGGACTCGGACTCGACCTCCAACGGCTCCTCCTCGAGATCATCCTCGGGGCTCCGGCACCTCCTCGAGGTCCTCCTCATGCTCTAATTCCAACTCCATCGGCTCCGGATCAGGATCAGACTCCCACTCCATCGGTTCCTCCTCGTCCTCATGCTCAGAATCCATGTCGAACTCTATGATGATGGGCCGGGGGTCAGAATCCGCCTCGGACACAGAATCGGGGCTCACTACCTCTCTATCAGCTGCATGCGGATTCCATCGACCTAACCCGTCGATCGGAATGTCAAAAGTCCTAAGGGGCCTATAAAAGCCGGACTAGTCCTGAAAGCACCAACTAAGGTAAGGATGGGCCTTGAGCTATGGCCCGCCCTCATCGACCCATACGATAGTGTAAAATCTAATATAAACCTCCCCATTCCAACTGGGGTACTCGATCACCGAACATTCTATATGGTCCGAGATCCCAAAACGTAACGGTACGCTGGTCATCCTCAAGGTCGAGGGTTTGAAATTTTGGGGATTACAATAGTGAGAACGAATCTCAATAAGTAGGCCCCCTAAACCTAACCTAGGCTAACATGCACCTCCAGACAAGTAACTATTCAATCATACAGTCGAGAAATCAAACGACCCAGGCCCTTGGCCCAAATCAAGCACATATTCAACCCTGCAAGTTAGGCACTTAATAATAATACAGAAATCAATCATGGCACATAAGCATTATCATTAGACCACAAACAAATGCCATGCACACACCCGCACCCGTTAATGCACGACTCGCACACGTGTCAAGTTCCAATTTATACCCCACCCGCATTATACGCATCAGGTCCACCATTGCTCGGGACTCACGTAACACGCCTCAAGTCCATGACACAACCCGTGCGAGTGACGCCTTAGGTTAGCCATCATCCAGTAAAAAAAGTATCGTCCCGCGTTAAACGCCTCAGAACTAGTTCGATACCCCGCGTTGTACGCATCAAGGCTTATATGACCACACGTACCCACTTCACCAATTATTATCTAAACCCCGCGTAAACGATGCCTCAGAGCATTTTAGGTGATCACATGCTCAATGACACTCATACACTCGCATGATCCATATTCCATGTCATTACTCAATGTGCGTAAATTCATGGTTATATAATTTAACAATCAAGGCACTACTATGTCCACATTATCTAATCGAGTTAATCATATCAACATGATCATTTGACCAATCAGGAGTATCTAGCCACGGCCCACGACGTAATGTACACATACCACATTGAGACTAAGCACGGAATCAAGCGTGTTGATGGCCCACGATGAACCTCATGTCACGGCCACACCAATCAATCATCATTCTATCACTTTAAAGTTGCGAACGTGTACTCGCAACAACAACAAACGGCAGTAACAACCAACCTTCAAACCACGATTAACACACACGCAATGAACATCAAATCAGCCCACAAATCAAACAACATTCAATTGTAGCAACGCTCGCCATTCCAACACATTTTGACCCACATTCCGCTCAATAAACCACCAACCTCATCTCATCGAACTAACGATCAAGCCCGCCATAATTATTCGCCAAATCAGCCACAAACTAACCATAATCCAGCCATGATCAGTCCCCTAGTTAGCCACCTAATCCCTAAATCTCCCTAAATGACCCCTAAACTTGCTCAAAATGCACAAAAGCCTAAATAGGGTTTAGGGTTTCCACTTACACTTAGTCCTAAGTGAGCTAGGCTGAGCAAGGAGGCAGCAAGGGCGCCGGACGAGCGACAGCAACAACACCGAGGCAGCAGGGCACTCCCAGCGGACACGACTCCACCGCAAAGACGGGTGGCTAGGCGACGGCAAGCCGGACACTGGCTATGGCGACGACAATTTACGACAGTGGGGGTAAGGCTCCAGGGTGGTACCGAGGTCGCCGGCGCTGGAAGAGGGAGAGAGTGAGGAATGGACAGTGGTTGGCGGTGAGACAGACGGACAGGGGAGTAGTAGCGGTCCGCGGGGTGGACAGCGGGTCTCGGGCGGTGGACGGCCACGGCGGGCTAGGGGTGGCAACGTACCAGGCGGCTAGTGGTGTTGGTCGGAGGTGGTGGCATCGGTGTTGGTCAAAAGGGGAAAAACGGGAGAGAGAGAGAGAGAGAGAGAGAGAGAGAGAGAGAGAGAGAGAGAGGGAGCTCGGCAATGGGAAAAACGGCGAGAAGCAACAGCAGCAGCAGTAGGTCGCCGACGGCTAGACGAACAGCGACGGTGCGGTGGCGGCATGGCTGGGCACGACGGCGGCTTGCCGAGCGAGGCGACGCGCAAGGGGGAGGGGGAGAGAGCTCGGCCGAAGGAGAGGAAGAGAGTGAGGGTGAGAGAGAGTGTGAGTGGGGGAGAGAGAGGGTGAGTGTTATGGAATTTGAGTGAGTGGGGGTTGGTCAACTAACCTGCTAGAATGACCATCCTACCCTCACCACTATCTAGCTCATCCAAGGGTCATAATCCAAGCACACATCAAGTCCCACTAGATCCAAAGGCCACAAATGGTCAACCCCACTATCAACAAGGGCAAAAGAGGAAAGAGAGCAAGAGGGGAGGGGCATTTTGGCCCTCTAATTTCGGCCAAGGGGGGGCTTTTCCAAATGTCCAAATTGCCCTTCTTGATTCAAATGAGCACACTTAATCCTAGGGGAAAAACGGTCATTTTCTACACCCGAACCAAATTGTACTCTTCTGACAAATCCGAGCGATACCGAGGTTGGCCACATGCCTTGCAACGTCATCTAATAATTTAGTCGTATACATCCGTGAAATTCGACCCTCAAGCCCAGATTCAACTTAACGATCAATTTCGCTCAATTACGATTTTAGTGTCTCTTACTAAAGGGCGACTTTTTAGGGGTTACGCGTATCGACCTAGGGTCACTCTAGCCATGGTCGCCTTGATCACCAAGAAAACGTAAGGGTCCATCACTAGTTCTGGAGGTCGCGCTCGTTCGGAATAAGTTTAGGATCGTTTGTCACGCACACAATCGGTTATGCGGAATCACTCACGATCCAACCGTACGTCGTTGGCAAATCGATCTGAGACCCTTCCTTGGATCGGCCCACATTGGCCCAAAATATTCCCTCGTCGTTCCTCGGAATCAAAGGTCAATTCACGATCGAGTTCTTGAGTCCATGTACCGTTTTCCTAGTTAGCCATTCCTTATTGGTTAGTATCCTGAGAGTGATCAGTTCCGGACGAGACTTACTAAAATGAAATGAGAGATACACATTCATTTCATTGATCATGGAAGTGGGTCGAATTCAGAATATCATATATCAAGTCCAAAAATTCTGAAATTAAAGTATGTAAAACTTCAATATGTTTGGAGAAACTTTCAAGAAGGAAGTGTTTGGAAATTCGGATCACAAAATTCTTCACAAAAATAACAAAACAAAAGGGGTACAAAGGATCCGAAACTGGGTTTTCTAGAACTAGAGTAAAACTTGGTTCCAATTGGAAAACTACCAAATTTAAACCATAGCCATTTCCCAGGGACTGAAATTGAGGAAGTTACAATAGGGTTATCAAAGAACGAGAATGGACCGAGAAAAAAAAAGTGCTCAAACAAAGAATTGAGAAAGGAGAGAGTTTTGAGAGGAAAGTGTTTGGTTCCTCTACTCAGAGGATCGTCGGTGAATTTTTTCCCCCCGTTTTCTATCACCTATTCACCATTGTCAGAAAACAATCTCCGTTATTCATTTCGAACATACGAGCATTCTACGTTGTCTCGCCGTACCTGAAGATGCTCAATTCTTCCACACTCTTTTGTAGATGCTTGTGACTTCATAGCTATGAGCCAGGTAAAACTCTTCTTCTTTTGCTTTGTTTTTCCCTGTCTATCGAGCTTGAGAATGTAGAATTTGAATGATGAAGTTTTGATGAAATCTTGCAAAACCGAGTTTGATTTGCAGTGGATAATGTCGATTTAGAATCTCATATACTACATCTAGGCTAAAAACCACGTCGAAATCGAAATCCTAAACTCATATTTTGAGTCGCACGCTACACTATTCAAAACACATTACTCCTCGTTTTTTCACATTGAAGAGTCTCTTTCTAGCTGCAAATCCCTCTGGTCCAAATTCTTGTATTTCTTCCCCCAAACTAAAAGCCGACTCTCCAATTCCCCCTTCTCACTCTCCAATTCTCTATCCTTCTTCTCAGCTCATCCAATAGCTCCTCCTTTGCCCACTTTCTCCATAACATCATATACATCCTTAGCAATTTCCGGTGTCTCAGCCACTATACATTCATATATACTAGTTTTACATTTCCGTAGCTCATCATTGAGGCGTATTTTCTCCGAATTTAGACGCTCAAACTCATTTGTTGGCGACTCACTCTAGCTTCTTAGGTGGTCAACCTTGTGGTTTGACCTCTATAATGCTCCCATAATGTTGTAGACTTTCTCGAAGGTTATATGGTAAAGACCGATCATAACAAATGATGAGCTCTGACACAAAGCAATTATGGACGTCCTTGACATTACTGATGGAGCAAGTAAAACCTATTGACAACTCTTTTGAAGAAATAAAAAATTTAAAAATTTAAAAAATAAAAATACAGTAAATAGAAAAAACACAAAAAATAGCATATTAATAAAGAGCTTGGGCACGTAAATAAATGGGACCACAAACATAATTGATAATACAAATTTTCGGGAAAAAAAATCCATTTGGGCCTAATTCATTCATTGGCCCATTCCTTTTTCTTTCTAGCCAAGCCTTTTCTTTCTTTCTTTTCTTTCCCCTTCTTAGGCTCATTTTTTCAATTTGCTAGCCTAGCCCAGTTTTCTTTTCTCTTTATCTCTCTCTGTCACGCTCACGTCCATTAGCAAAGTGGCCGTGAACAATGTCCGTGAGAATCCCAAGAGGTGACCGGAGCAAATCCAAGCTATAGGATCTTGTAGAACCTAATGAGTTGGCCAATCGGTTAGAGGAGAACATAAAAGATTCGAGCAAAACGATAGGGATTATCAAGAAAAGAGAATGGACCAAGAAAAACAAAAAAAAAAAAAAAAAAGAGCTCAAGCGAAGAATTGAGAAAGGAGAGGGTTTTGACAGGAAAGTGTTCGGTTCGTCTACTCGGAGGATTGTTGGCGAATTTCTTCCCCCTATTTTCTATCACTTGTTCACCATTGCCGAAAAACGATCTCCATTATTAATTTCGGACATATGAGCAGTCATTGCTATTTCACCGTCTTTTGGTAAACTCGAATCTTCCACGCTCTTTCGTAGATACTTGTGACTTTGCATTTGCCTCTACTTTTGTTTTGTTTTTTCCTGTCTAATGAGATTGAGAATGCAGAATTTGAATGATGAAGTTTTGATGAAATCTTGCGAAAATGAGTTTGATTTGCAATGGATAATGTCGATTTGGAATATCATATACTACATCTACACCGAGAACCGCATCGAAATTGAATCCTCAACTCACATTCTGAGTTGCACGCCACACTATCCAAAACACATTGCTCCTCATTTTTTCACATGGAAGAGTTTCTTTCCGGCTACAAAACCCTTTGGTCCAAATTCTTATATTTCCTATCCCAAACTATAAGCTAACTCTCTAATTTCCTCTTCTCACCCTCCAATTCTCGTTCTTCCTTCTCAGCTCATCCAAGAGCTCCTTCTCTCCCTACTTTCTCCGTAATAGCATCATATACATCCTAAGCAATTCCTAGTGTCTCAGCCACCACACATTCATATCTACTCGTTTTACATTTCCGTAGATCGTCCTTGAAGCGTATTTTCTTCGAATTTAGATACCCAAACTCGTTTTTAGGCGACTCACTCTAGCTCCTCAAGTGGTTGACCTCGTGGTTTAACCTCTACAATGCTCCTAGAGCCTTCTAGACTTTCTCGAAGAATACATATCTAAAGACCGATCGTAAGGAAACAATGAGCTTCGACATAGAGCGATTATAGATGTCCTTGACGCTGCTGAGGGAGGAAGTGAAACCTATAGACGCCTCTTTTGAAAGAAATTAAAATACAATAAATAGCAAAAACACAATGTATAGCATATTAATAAAAAGCATGGGCATGTAAATAGATGGTCCCACAAACATAATTGATAATAGAAATTTTTGGGAAAAAAAATCCATTTGGGCCTGATTCATTCATTGGCCCAATTCTTTTTTCTTTCCAGCCCAGCATTTTCTTTCTTTCTTTTCTTTCCCCTTCTTCAGCCCATTTTTTCAGTTTGCCAGCCCAGCCCAATTTTGTTTTCTCTTTGCCTCTCTCTCTCACGCTCACGTCTATTAGCAGAGTGGCCATGAACGATGTCCGTGAGAATCACAAGAGGTGACCAAAGCAAATCCAAGCTGTGGGATCTTGTAGAACCTAATGAGCTGGCCAATCAGTTTAAGAAGAACAGAAAAGATTCGAGTAAAACGATAGGGTTATCAAAAAGCGAGAATGGACCGAGAAAAAAAAAAGAGCTAAAGCGAAGAATTGAGAATGGAGAGGGTTTTGAGAGCATAGTGTTCGGCTCCTCTACTTGGAGGATTGCCGGCGAATTTCTTCCCCCTGTTTTCTATCACCTGTTCACCATTGTCGGAAAACGGTCTCCGTTATTCATTTCGGACATGCGAGCATTCATCCCTGTTTTGTCATACTGGAAGACACTCAGATCTTCCACACTCTTTTTCATTGATGCTTCTGACTTCGCAGCTACGAGCTCAGTAAATCACTCCTCCTTTTGCTTTGTTTTTCCCTGTCTATTGAGGTTGAGAATGCATAATTTGAATGATGAAATTTTGATGAAATCTTGCAAAACCGAATTTGATTTGCAATGGATAATGTCGATTTAGAATCTCATATACTACATCTAGGTCGAGAACTGCATCGAAATCGAATCCTAAACTCACATTCTGAGTCGCACACTGTAGGTTTGACGATTTGCTTGAGAGATATGTTAAAACCGATTTTGAGTAATCGATTGTGTGATAGCGGTTAGGTTTAAGTTTGATTCATATTTGTGCCGTTAATTTTTGGATTGAAGCCAATGCCAAGTTTTTCATTGTTTTTCTGGCATAAACGCCGTTTTCTGAGTCGGCCATCATCTCTCCTCCATCAGAAATTCATCCCCTCACCGGAGTTGCCCACGGTTTGAGGCCGCTCCAGTTAGTCTATTATCCTTAGTTGAAGATGCATTACGTGATTTCTGTGCTAGATTGGTTAGGTTTTTGGTTATATGCATTTTTTAGAATATAAAAATTCTTCTCTGGAGTTAATCCGCTAACGTAGAAATCGCTGGCCAATTAATGACCTGCAGTGGTTTAGTTCCCACCGTCATGGATTAGTTTGGCCGGAAAAGATATGCTCCGGTGAAGCTCAAAGTTGAAATCTTGGTGATGAGCTCTTGGCAAAGAAGACAGCGTGAGGAAGAAGAACATGAAAAAGGCAATAAAATAAAAAAATAAAAAATAAAAAAGGAGAAATAAAATGTATATAATTTGGATATTAAAAAGATCGGGTCGGATCCGGTTATTGGAGACGGGTTGGATTGTGATATGGTAAGGACGGATCAAGAGAATAGGTCGGCCCGGTAAAATGGGCTAAACTAGGATTTAGGCTTGTGCTAGACATGGGCTTAATTTGATTAAAACGGAATTGGGCTTGAGCTATTGCAGTAGCTCAGGCCCATTAGAAAATGGATTTTTCATATCAGGCCCAAGGGCCGGTCTGAATTTAGACCCAACCCGGACCCACGGTTTGGGTCTGACCGGCTAATCTGACCGGGTTTCCTGACCTGTCCGAAGTTCCATTTTCCCATAATTAAAAAAATAAAAAATATAGAATATTTAGAAATATAAAAAAATGTGGGAAAAGCTAAAAAATTTAGAATTCATCTAGTTTAGGGCTTTTAATAAACATTTTATGCTTAAACAAAATTGAACCCCTTTACCAAAAAAAAAAAACAAAATTGAACCCAAAATTGTATAAGCCTTTATAGCTTTACAATAGAATTCTTTTTATTGCATTTTCTTTTTAGAAATAATGCTAGGTCGTTGATTGCTTTCTTTCATTTCGATTTTATTTCAATACATTAATTGTTATTTTCATTTTTTAGAATTATTAGGTTAAATCATTAGGGTTTTAACGAAAACTTTGCATAAATACCTAGCGGATAAAAACCATTGGACTCGTAATTGTAAAAAGGCCGCATGGATACTTTAGTGAACAAATATTCAAGTTTAGTTTTTGAAAGAGCATTAGTTGAAAAACTAATGTAATCAAGTCCCCGATCTCTAAGAATTTCTGGTTGTGTATGCATCGAGATGAGATTTCTGGGTCTCAATTAAGGTTTCTAGTCGACCCTTAATTATAGCTAGTGACGACTCCTAACAAATACATACATTTAAATAACCAATATCACACAAGGTACGGGCTTAGAGAGGTCACAGAAAGTACCTATAAACCTACTTCCCGAGGCGGCCCTCAAGGGGTAGGTTGCGATAAACCTGTATTCCGAGCTACAACTCATGGCGACTCAAAATACAAAAAGCATATGAAACTTACCATGCATGGACGTGGGGATAGTTCTGAAAAGGAGGAGGGAGGGTAGAGGAAATGAGGGATCTAGGACGACACGTTGCACCACGTGTTGTCCATTGAATTGGCCAGCCCCATAGGTCGTATGTGGCAAGTTTTCGATGTGGGTCAGAACACGGTTTCACTTCCTTCATCAACAGTGTCGAGGACATCCATAATCGCTTCGTGTCAGAGCTTATGGCTTTCTTACGATCAGTCTTTAGACATGTATCCTTCGAGGACATCTAGAAGGTTCTAGTAGCGATTTAGAGGAGATTGAACCACAAGATCGAGCACTTGATGAGTTAGAGTGAGTCACCTATACGCCTCAAGGACGAGCTACAGAAATGTAGGATGAGTAAATATGAATGTGTGGCTCTCGCAGAACCGCTGCTTCCCCTTCTTTACTATCAAAAACATATTGCTCCACGTTTTTTCGCATTGGAGAGTCTCTTTCCGGTTGCAAAATCCTCTGATCCAAATTCTTGTATTTCTTCCCCCAAACTAAAAGCCGACTCTCCAATTTCCTCTTCTCACTCTCCAATTCTCGTTCTTCCTTCTCAGCTCATCCAATAGCTCCTCCTCTCCCCACTTTTTCCGTAACATCATATACATCCTCAGCGATTGTCGGTGTCTCAACCACCACACATTCATACCTACTCATTTTACACTTCAGTAGCTTATCCTTGAGGTGTATTTTCTTCGAATTTAGACACTCAAACTCATTTTTAAGCATATCACCTTGGCTCTTCAGGTGATCGAACTCGTGGTTCAACGCTCCTAAAACCTTCTGGACTTTCTCAAGGATACATGTCTAAAAACTGATTGTAAGGAAACAATGAGCTCCGACACAGAGCGATTATGGACGTCCTTGACGTTGCTGATGGAGGAAGTGAAACCTAGGAGTGATCAGTTCCAGGTGGGTCTGTTCCAGACCTAGAGCCTGAAACCTGAAACCGACCCTATTATAACCGGTTCTTAGTTTTTAGAACCGGGAACCTATCCTATTTGCCCTGAACCTGTTTTGAAACATATCCTGTTTTTTTGGTCTGGTTTCAAGGTTTACTCAAGAACCTTTTTTTTTTGTTCCTTTTTCTGGTTTCATTTTATCCAAGTAGCAAATAGGAAAACTTATAACTCAAATCAAAGGTTATAAGTTTGATTGTGCAAACAATCTTAAGTATTCATACAAAAGCAGATTATTTTAGTCTCAATAATTTAATGGACGTGATAAAATCGCATATGTTCTAGTTGGATATATAGTTTCTTCGTTACAAAATAAAAATTTTAAGAAAAAGGAAATTGCTCCATATAATGCTTATAAGCCCTTGAGTTAGCAAATAATGATCATCTTCCTCATTCTGCCTGATATAATGCTTTGAATTCTGGTCATATAAAATTGCAAGTGGACCTCCATATAAAACCAGCTCTAAAATCGGTCTGGTTCTCGGGTGGGTTTTCACTTGGAACTGGAAATCGGACCAGTTCTAACTGGTTCCCAAAAAATGAAAATGGTTCCCGGACCCGTTTTTCGAGTGTGCAGGTCCAGTTTTTGAGTAAACCCGGTCCGATTGTACACCCCTAATCAAATCGTGTTTCGAGCCACAGCTCATGGCGATTCAACATAGAAAAAGCATATGAAACTTACCACGCATGAACGTGGAGAGAATTCTAAAAAGGATGGAGGAGGAGAGAGGAAATGTGGGATAGAGGACGACCCGTTGCGCCACGTGTCGTCCATTAAATTGGCCGCCCCACAAGTTGTATGTGGTAAGTTTTTTATGTGGGGGGGAGGGGGGAACACAGTTTCACTTCCTCCATCGGCAACGTCAAGGACATTTATAATCGTTTCGTGTCGAAGCTCATGGCTTCCTTACGTTCGGTCTTTAGACATGTATCCTCCGAGGAAGTCTAGAAGGTTCTAGAAGCGATGTAGAGGAGGTCGAACCATGAGGTGGAACACCTGATGAGCCAAAGTGAGTTGCCTAAAAATGAATTTTGAGCGTCTAAATTCGAAATAAATACGCCTTGAGGACGATCTATGGAAACGTAGGATGAGTAGATATGAACATGTAGCTATTGCAAAACCACTAGTTCCCCTTCTTTCCTAGCCAAAACTTATTCCTCCTCATTTTTTGGAATTGAAGAGTCTCTTTCCGGCTGTAAGACCCTCAGGTCCAAATTCTTGTATATCTTCCCCCAAATTCGAAGCTGACTCTCCAATTCCCTCTTTTCACCTTCCAATTCATCGTTTTTCCTTCTCAGCTCATCCAATATCTCCTCTCCCCACTTTCTCCATAACAACATCGTGTACATCCTCAGCTATTCCCAGTCTCTCAGCCGCCACACATTCAAATCTACTCTTTCTATATTTTCGTAGCTTGTCCTTGAGACATATTTTCTTCGAATTTAGATGCTCAAACTCATTTTTAGACGACTCACTCTAGCTTCTCAGGTGTTCGACCTCGTGGTTAGACCTCCTCTACATCGCTCCTAGAACCTTCTAGGCTTCCTCGAAGGATACATGTCTAAAGCCCTATCGTAAGGAAGCAATGAGCTCTGACATGGAGTGATTATGGACGTTTTCGACGTTGCTGATGGAGGAAGTGAAATATGTGCTCTAAGCCACAGCTCATAGCAACTTAAGATACAAAGAGGATATGAAACTTACCACGATTGAACATGGGGAGAGTTCAGAAAAGGAGGGGGGAGGGGAGAGGAAATGTGGGATCAACGACGACAAGTCGTGCCACGTGTCGTCCATTGAATTGGCCAACCCCACAGGTCGTATGTGGTAAGTTTCTGATGCGGGTTGAAACACGGTTCACTTCCTCCATCGACAATGTCGAGGACATCCATAATCGCTTCGTGTCGGAGCTCATGGCTTCCTTACAATCGGTTTTTAGACATGTATCCTTCAAGGAAGTCTAGAAGGTTCTAGGAGCGATAAAGAGGACGTCGAACCATGAGGTGGAGCACCTGATGAGCCAAAGTGAGTTGCCTAAAAATGAGTTTGAGCGTCTATATTTGAAATAAATACGCCTCGAGGACGAGCTACGAAAACGTAGGACGAGTATAAATGAATGTGTGTCTATCGCAGAACCACCGGTTCCCCTTCAATATCTAAACCACATTGCTCCTCATTTTTTTCGCATTGAAAAGTCTCTTTCCGGTCACAAGACCCTATGGTCCAATTTCTTGTATTTCTTCCCCTAAACTCGAAGCCAGCTGTTTAATTTCCTCTTCTCACCCTCTAATTCATCATCCCTCCTTCTCAGCTCATCCAATATCTCTTCTTCCCACTTTCTTCATAACAACATCATATACATCCGTAGTGATTCCCAGTCTCTCAACCACTACACATTCATATCTGCTCATCCTACATTTTCGTAGGTCGTCCTTAAGGCGTATTTTCTTCGAATTTAGGCACTCAAACTCATTTTTAGGCGACTCACTCTGGCTCCTTAGGTGATCGACCTCGTGGTTCAACCTCTTCATCGTTCCTAGAACCTTCTAGACTTCCTCGATGGATACATGTCTAAAGACAGATCGTAAAGAAGCAATGAGCTTCGACATGGAGCGATTATGGATGTCCTCGACGTTGCTGATGGAGGAAGTGAAACTGTATTTCGAGCCACAGCTCATGGCGACTCAAGATACAAAAAACATATGAAACTTACCACGCATTAACATGGGGAGAGTTTTGAAAAAGAGGGGGGAGGGGAGAGGAAATGTGGGATCCAGGATGACACGTGGCACCACGTGTCGTAAATTGAATGGGCCAGCCCACGATTCATATGTGGTAAGTTTCTGATGTGGATTGGAACACGGTTTCACTTTCTCCATCGGCAACGTCTAGGACATCCATAATTGCTCTGTGTCGAAGCTCATCGCTTCCTTGCGATCGGCCTTCATGCATGTATCCTTCTAGGAAGTTCAGAATGTTTTAGGAGGGATGCAGAGTAGATCGAACCATGAGGTCGAGCACCTAAGGAGTGAGAATGACTCGTTTAAAATGAGTTTGAGCATCTGAATGGACTCAAAGCTTATGGAAGGAAAATGAATCACAAAGTTTCCATTGAGATTTACTCATCAGCTCCTGTTTCTGATGGACTTAACATATCTTTTACCAAATTTGTTCGCGACATGACTATTGTCAAACAGCATGAACAAAAGAATATAGAAGTAAAAGTTTTCAAAAACAGCTCAAGTAAGTTAAATGTGTCTAACAATATTGCGCCCGAAAATAAGGAAGCCTCATGTATTTTTAAGGTAATCGATGGCAATTATTTGGAAGAGGTGCTTTCAGATTTGTAAAGAGATGATGAGATATGTATGAAGGCTGTCTTGCTCTTGAAAGATAGCAAAATTTAGCCCGGAAGGCAATAGAAAATAGCATTTGTCAGGGCTTTAGTGGCCTTCGTGTACTGAGGTATTAACATTCACGCAGCAGCAATATCTATTTTTGCTTTAACCTATATCAGTTCCTCTGTTTATGAAAGTTTCATTTCTAATTTTTCAAGAAGCATGTCGAATCTCAGTCTCATTAGATACTCTGTTTTTTGAAACTCGACAGAATCCTTCCCTGAACTCTCCATTGTCAACAAAAAGTTAGCAGCTTCATTATGTGATTCTGTTGGAGTTGGTAACTCGGTAGCTGGCCTATGTTTTTCTTCTAGGTGCATTCATTCGGAAGTTGTGCCTTGGCTGTTGAATAAATAAATTTTCGACTGCAAGATATGGCTAATTAATCAAAACATTCATGCGCAAATGGATGATAGAGTTCAGCGTTCTGCTCTTTTTTGTTGATTCTAAATAATACATATATTAAGCATACGATGATCACACATAAACTACCCTGCCCAAACTCCTCTCCTTAATTTGTTTTTACATCCATGTGTATACGTCGCTTCTTCAATCTAGTTTAGCAATTTCACCCCTGATTTAATGACTCACTTAAAGGTGGCCATGGGCCGGTTTTGGCCCGGAACTGGCCAGGAACCGGCCCGGTCAAATCCCGGCCCAGCCCGTTGACCGGTTCCGCGGTTCGGAACAGGAACCGGCCCGTGGCATACGGGCCCGGTTCCGGTTCCAGGAAAATTTGAACAGGCCCGGAACCGGTTCTGCGAAAAAAAATTAAATTAAATTAAATTATTTAATTTTAAAAAAAAAAGTTGCTGTAGGCAGGCTGCATTGCAGGCCACGCTGCAGCAGCAGCAGCCTGCAGCAGCAGGCGGCCCACGGGCCCAGGCCCCTCCGCCTCCCTGGCAACGGCCAAAATATATATATATATTTGCAGCAGGGCCTGCACGTCTGCAGGCCCTGCTGCGGCCCGTTGGGGCAACCGGCAACGGCTACGCCCCAACGGGCGTTTTTATTAAAAAAAAAAACACACACGTAACCGTTGCAATTTTGCAACGGTTATGTTTTATTTTTTTTAATTCTAAATTTTCTTCTTTTTTTTCCTATAAATTCTCTCAAATTCTCACAATACACACACAATTCTCTCAAATTCTCTCCAATTCTCTTCTCTCAAGTCTCAAATTTTCTCATTACTCGAAATTCTCTCAAATTCTTTGAAATTCTCTCAATTTTCTCAATCCACGCAATTCTTTCTTAATTCTCCCAATTAATCCGCTCAATTCTCTCAATCCATTCAAAAAATGGCAAGTGGAAGTCGAGTGTCAACTGGCAAAGGTAAGAATATCGCGACGGAATCCCATCATTCTTTTGATCCTCGTGAATATGCAGATTTTCAAGATGATGAAATCAACATTTTTCCCGATGTGGAGCGCGTCCCGACGCAAGAAAGTTTTCATCCTCCTACTGAAATATCTACAACAAAGGAAGCGGAACGGGAATTTACATCTGACATTTGGAATCACTTCACGAAAATGGAAAGGTTTGATATCGGTCAAAAAAGGTATGATATAATTTGTAAATATTGTTGAAAAATATATAAATATACAGGTGGACAAGGATATGGAACATTTAAACGACATCTTATGAGCAAACATCCAACCGAAACGGGAATCGATATCGGGCAACAACAAATTTCCGGGTACGTCAATCCTAGCACTTCCCCTTTATTTCGTTTTAATGAAAAAACTTATAAGGAAGAATTAGGCAAATTTATTTCCGTTGAGCATTTAGCATTTAATTTTGGAGAAAGATTTGGTTTTAATGAATTTGTACAAAAAGCATGTGCTCCACAAGCAAAACGTGTTCCTAGAAATTCAATTAAATGAGTAATTAAAGATCTTTACAAAAATGAAAAAAAAGATTTAGAAAACCTTTTTATGCAATTTAATGGATGCGTGCATATAGGTAGTGATATTTGGAGTGATCATTGGCAAAATCATTCTTACATGGGCATAACGTGTCATTGAATAGATGACGAGTGGACTATTCAAAAAAGAGTTATTGCATTTAGAGTTTTCGATGATCATCATACGGCAAATAATATTTATAGAATAATTAGGCAAGTTTTAGAAGAATATTATTTGCTTAACAAAATTTTTTCAATTGGTTTTGATAATGCCGCAGCAAATACCGCTTCAATTGCCGAGTTAGAAAATATTTGTAAACCTGCTTTTGGTGGAAAATTTTTTCACATTAGATGTGCTTGTCATGTTTTAAATTTATGTGTACAAGATGGTTTGAAAACTCTTGATATTTTTCTTCAACCAATAAAAACGGCGATTCAATTTTTATGGAAACATCCCAAAAAAATGAAAGAATGGGGTACATTTTGTAGAGAAAATCGCGTAAAGCCAAAAAAATTTCCAAGAGATGTTCCAACTCGTTGGAATTCTACTTTCCACTTGCTTAATGAATCTTTACCATATAAAGATTTATTATGTGCATTCATTTCTAATAATATACCTCAGATTAATTTATACCCACAAGAGTGGCATATTTGCCAAAACATTGTAGATGTTTTAAAGGTTTCTAATGATGCAACTTATACTTTGTCCGGTGTTTATTATCCTACTACATATTTATTTTTAGTAGAGTGTACTAATATTGTCGGAACTTTTGATGAATATGAAAATGATGTTGAATTACAACATACTATAGTTGCAATGAAAATGAAATGGCTTCATTATTATAGTGAAATTCCCATGATTTATTTAGTTGCTTGTGTTTTTGATCCACGTTGCAAATTAGATGGCTTAAATGATTTTTTGCGTGTATATTATCAATGTTTACATTATGACGTGACAAATGTTACAACCATAGTACGTGAGGTTAAAAACGTAATAATAGAATTATATAATGAATTTTATACTAAATATAATTTAGGTGATATTGGATCTTCTCAATCTACGGAGATACAAAATGACAATACAGGTAAAATTAGTAGAGGGTACAAACTTTTATTACATAGACAAAAAAAACAAAAGGGAGTAATGGGAAATATTTCTGAATTAGAGAGTTATCTAACCATTTTATTTGAGTTTACTGAAGCCGAAGGTGGTACAGATTTTTTAATTTTGGATTGGTGGAAGAGGCACGCAAGCCAATACCCAATCATTTCTCTTATTGCAAAACAGATTTTTTCAACCCCTTGTTCCACAGTTGCGGTCGAACAAGCATTCAGTGCCGGAGGTAATATTTTGAACGAACATCGTTCAAGATTAGATACAGAATCAGTGGAGATGCAAGCTTGTGTTGCTGATTGGACGAAGGCTCAATACCGGCAACAAGAGATAGATCGGAATAATGAATCCGAATTCTTTAACGACGGAAATACTACCGCTACCAGTATCGGTACTGGAACGGGTAGTGACGATTAAGGGTAAAAGAACTATTGGAGTTGGCAAATATTTCGGGAACTCTTATTTCTCATACCGTGTACGCCCACGTGAGCTTAGGGAAACCGAAATATAATCCGACGATATGTGACCTCTGGTCCCCTGCGCACGGAATGCTTAGGTTTTGGGATAATTTTAGGGTATATATATTGTACTCCTTTTTTTTTAAGATCGTTGTAACGAATTATAATGTGCTTAATGATAATTTATTAAGTTGAAGCCCTCTCTCTCTTTCTCTCTTGTCTTTTTGTCCCCAAAAATTTGAGTACAATTTACATTTTAATCACAATTTATATTGAATAATGTTATATCACAAGAATAGTATTTTTTTAATTTTTTTTATTTTCATTTCTGTTTTTCCTTTTCTGTTTTTCTTCTTTTTCTTTTCCTTTTCCTTTTCTGTTTTTCCTTTTTCTCTTTTGTCTTTTTTCCTTGTTTCTGTTTTTTAAAATTATAATTCATATTTTAATTTTTTTTTCTTCCTCCGCGACCGGCCATGGCCGGGGCCGGCGCGGAGGTTGCCGGCGTCGGGCGAGGGCGGCCTCGCCCAGCCCAGGCGAGGGCCGCCCTCGCCCGACGCCGGCGAGGGCCGCCTCGCCCGAGGCCGGCGACCTCCGCGCCGGCCCCGGCCATGGCCGGCCGCGGAGGAAGAAAAAAAAAGAAAAGGAAAAGGAAAAGAAAAAAACAGAAAAAAAAAATCGGAACCGGTTCCGAACCGGAACCGGCCCTGAACCGGCCGGTTCCGACCCGGAACCGGAACCGCCAGAGGAGGTTCCGGTTCCAGTTCACACTTGGCCACGAACCGGAACTGCCGGTTCCGAACCGGAACCGGTCGGTTCCGAACCGTGGCCACCACTAAACTCACTGATTGCAGGGGAAATTTTTTGGGTGAGTTTTGGACGGTTTGAAATATGCAGTGTAAGCTGAAACGTCTGTCAAGGATATGCAGGATCATTGCTCAGGAGGCCTGAGTGACTGCTGGAATACAACAATGGAACACTCCAACCAGTTGTTTGCAATGTATTTCAAGAAAGAGGATCCCTATTGTCGTGACCCTCCCGACACTAATAATGCATCACAACATAAAAAAAATGATACACATGCAATCACAACAAACACATCAAAAAAAGTTATGAAGAACAAGTAAAAGATACAACGTAGTAAAATAACTTGATACAAATTGGGCAGAATATTATATGGCCTTGTTATGAAGTCCCAAGATAGCAACCCCCACTAGCTTGGTTCATTAAAGAAATTAATTTTCGTAAATCTAAACTAGAGAAAACCATGAATTTTCCTAAACCATGCGTATTCTATTTAAATGAAACTAAACAAATTCTAATGCTAAAAATCTTTTTTTTTTTGGTCGGAGAATCTAACAACCTAATCAAGGCCTATATTTTAACCAATTTGTTATTTTCAGGTTTTTTTTTGTTTTTTTATATCGTGTTTTTATTCAATTTTTATAACTATTTTTCTTCTATTTGGTCTTTCTCCAGAACATTCAAACTCACCTTTGTGAACGACCCTTTTCAATCTTTCATTCTTTCCTCCTCTTAAAAAGTCATTCCAATTTGAATAAACTACTGAAAGGTATCTATTGAACTTCTTCCCCCATGTTTTACCCATTGCTACATTGCTCAAGCCACTGATGTACTCCACCGACGACCAACTTCGACGATTACTTTGACCACTTCAAGATCATTGCCTGATAGGCGTGAGTGAATTCTGGAATATAGCTCTCGAACACTCCAACCAGTTGTTTGCAATGTATCAGAAGAAAGAGGATTCCTATTTTCCAATAGAGTGAAGTTACTTCTTAAATTCTGGTTTGAGGCTAAATGCGGGTTGAGATTTTGGTGGAGACGGTTTCTACAGATCTGTTTGTTAGTAGCTGTTTGCTTGACTCATATGCTCCACGGCATCCTACGTCGTCGCTCTTGCAGAGACATTTGCAGAGTTTACTCTCCTCTCATTCATGATATGAAAGTTGTCCATTATCACTCTTTAACTTGTAAAACTACAGAATCATAGCAATTAGTCGTAGCATTTATGATTCTCAAGTCGTGCTTTTTGTTGTTGCAAAGCTGCTCGATTGTATTTTCCAATATGCATAGTGGCCAGTCCATTGCTGAGGCTTACGTATATAGCTTATGAATACTGCAAGGAGTTTTGTGAATGAAGTGGCGAATGCAACAGAGTAATGACTTTCTTTAATCCCTTTTCATCTCTGTTTCCATTTTCGGGTAGTTTCGAAGTGACTAAAAGAGTGCTCCCTCAGTTTCTCCGACCCTTTTTTTCGTTAATTTAGTGAATGGTTTGCCTGGTACTTTTGTTGCATCGGCAGAGTTTCTGTCTTCATAAAATTTGTGCTTTACATTGATCGACCAAGCTCACCAAATCCCAAAAGATGTGGAATATTTTATTGGCATTTTTTCCAATGTGCCAAGTGCATAGGCAGTGTTGAGTATTTGGAAACACCATTTTAATGTCTTTTGCAGTCTCATCCAACAAAAATGCTCGGCCAAACATTTTACTTTTCCAATGGTGATTAACTCCATTAAAATGTGCACATATCATGTTATACTTGTTAGTATGATACGTGGCATCAAAAACCATCTCATCACCGAAAAAGTCATAATCAAATTTGGACAAATTATTTCTTCAAAATAAATTTGTCAATCTACCATCTTGATCTACTTATTGAAAAATATTGGATTTTGCATTTGCATGCAATGAAAATGATCTAGAAGTCTTTGGCAGTCTCCCCCACTTATATGAATTGATCTTTCATTCTACAAAAATTCTTGACAATTGCACAAGATTCATATAGTCTCTCAAATGCTAGCTTTAGCCAGTCAATCAAAACGCCCTTGCAATTATCAGAAATCATTCTTCCATATTTTATCAAGTGCTTTTGATGTTCCTATATAAATTATTGATTATATTTGGAAACATATTCTATAACTTCATAAACGTCATTTTCAACCTTAAATATGATAAAAGTAGGACAACCACTTAAAGCCCTTCGTTTTTTTTTTCTTGATAAGATGAGTTGACAAAATGCTCCTTACCATTACACATAAAAGTCTATCGAGTTACTTCTCCGTTGCTATTGTTTTTTTCTAATCTTAGCCTTCATCACTCCAAAACTTTGCCTATTGCATATGCCATATATTTATGATATGCTTTAAGTTCACTTGCAAAAACCATTTCTACGGTAAACTCAAATTCTTTTTCCAAATCACGTGTTACATGTGCTAAGTGGGCAGTTTCATGCTGCAAGCAATGAACAAAAAGTATTTAACATAGTTGTTTTTACAAGAAAAATAAGATCCTATCCATTTCTTGAGAAAGCAAATTTCTTTCACATAGTATGAGTTCAGGATTACCTTAATTCAGCCATCGGATAACCTTACACGTGCGAATTAACTGACTAATCACTAGCAAACTTTCATTAGCCGGAGTTTTTGCAAGCAAATCGAGGGAAGACTCCACGAGACAGAGCAATGCAACACCAGTGATCGCACGGCCCAATCGAGGACAACCTTCTTGCCCAATATGAGAAGAAAAATGTTGAGAAAGCCAAGGAGCACACAATAAGTTAGCCAAAGCTGTCTCCACCCCTGTATCGAATATAACCCATCCCCGTTGGAGACACAAACCTCAAATTTATTAGCATAATACAATCAGCAAAGGCAAATATGTATAACGATAAAACTGTGGTTTCTAACATTGACTTACACATCAATTCATGAGGTAGCGCAAAGTCATAATCAAGCCTCCCCCTTCTTATGCAGCATGTGTATACCACCAAATGCAGCATAGAGAACATAACAACACACGATATGACAATTTTACCACTAGTGGACGAGCCGCCATCTTCCCAAAATAGACGACATGCAGGCAAAGTAGGTTACACCACACGAGCCTTTGTTACCAAAGAGGCTGGGATACGAGCCTCGCATAACAAACTAAGATGTCACGAATAACTTATTACTGTGACAATGGAGTCGAGCTTCACAGCAGAGATTCAAGTTGCTCATCCAACCTAAGAAGACAAGCAAGAGGAGCGGGGTTCACCAAGCCGGTCGTTTCCAGCAAGATATGGTCGAGCCTATCCTACCAGAACAGCAACGAAGGCAATTGTCAGCTTCTGCCAGAACGTTCAATTACACAAGACAATACCTACAGTCCTGGACAAATTTCAATCGTAGAGAAATTCAATTCCACAGACCTTTCTTTCCTCTGAACAAGTTGCCTGAGGGCTTGAACCAGACTGTGCTTGACAGTGCAACAGATGCAGCCATTCGCGAGCTCCACCCACTCCTCAAACTTGTACTCAGCTTGCGACGAGGACAGCGACTGCATCGACGGGGAGTTCGACTTCGCCCTCTCTTCTGGGTCGTCCAGATAGAACCACGAATGCACTGACGCGAACATTTCGCCATCTGTCTCTCTCTTCGATGACCTCTTCTTCAGGGTGAAGCTCATGCCATCGAGCCCTCCGTCCCCAACTCCACCAAGCCTCCGGCAGAGGATCGCGGCAAGCCTCCGGCAGAGGATCGCGGCTGCGGTCATCGTTCGATTTTGCAACACAGAGAGGAGAGAGGTGTTGGGTGTGTTGGGAGAATTTTGAAAAAAAGAAGAAAGAGAGAATACGCAGAAGAGAGCTGAGAAGAGATTGTGTAATCAATAAAGAGATAACAAGTATCGTCCAGTGAATAGGCCAGCCCCATGGTGACGAGGAGAGGTCGGCTTATGCAGTATTTTCTCAAGCATGCCTAGTCTCAAAGGTACACGCAAGTTCTTACGTGGTGCGTCTAATTTGAAATTGTTATCTTACATTAACTAAGAACTCGATTCTCATTCCATTCATTGGTAAGTAGAATCTAGTCTTTCTATTGAAATTGTTTTCAAAAAGACCGCTTAAGTGTTAATCATGAACAAGTTCATTTTCAAGATCTAGATTCAAAATTATGGCACCGGCCATTTCCAGGAATATGGACCTGCGTACCTTGATAATCAACCGGTATTAATAGGACACGATATGGATTTGCCGTAAGCTTACCAGAGTTGGGAATATCCGAAATAATTTGTCCGAAACAGAAAAATGTAGATGAATAAAGGTCACCTCGCCTGGCGTAAATCCTTCAATTGCTTTCTACATGACAATATGGCCAAATGATGATACGAGCAAGAACCTTTATCTTCTATAATTATCATGAACAAGGTATCTGGGTCACCATAAAATCTAAAAAGAACAAATAGACATGCTAGGCCACAAAAACACACACACACACACACACACACTCTCTCTCTCTCTCTCTCTCTCTCTCTCTCTCTCTCTCTCTCTACATGTCTTTTCTCAAACAATTCACGTCACAGGGAAAGAAGAAGAAAAGCTATTCTATTCACTGTTTCCTCTCAATTTTCGCCTCTGCTTCCTTCGCTGGTCATGTAAACCTGCAAGAAATAGTGACGGACAAATGAATGTAAATCCACATCCGATCCCAAATTCCAAACGAAAAGGAACGGAAGGGCTTCATCGAAAAGAATATGTATAGTTTTCGAAGAATACGTTTTTTCTCTGCTTTTCTTTCTCTCTTCCGAGTTTCAACGCCTTTTCTTTTGTCTGCAGTCCCCTTCACATCAACGCGTATCTGAGAGAAGCTTAGAACAATCAAATGGCCAGACGACAGGGAAATAAAAGCACAGCATGATTCCCATTAAGACACAAAGTAGGAGAAGAAAATTTTATCAGTAACAGACAATTGCAAACTCGCGCTCAAGATACACTCGAGCAATGAAAAAATGCCAACTTGACATCATCAATTTTCTATCGGGATGGAAGGCAAGGAATGCATTACTCTGGGTATTCACCATGGACTTGTAACACAACTAATGCACATTCGGTTCTCCATTAGACCAAGAGATCACAAAAGTCTAAACGATGACAAAATAAACAGCATTGTCTGCCCAGACAGTAAGCTTAGCATAGAACAAGTATATTGCTCACTCATTACCTCATCGCCAGCATTACGGAGTGCCTGGAGTGGCTCTACACAATCCTGACCAATGACCACTAGCTTCCCTTTTCCGTTTCCGTTGGACTGTGTACTTTCTTCTGATTTTTGCTTTGCTAATTGTTCAAATTGATGTTGGAGGAGAGGTGAAATACCAGCCTAAAAGAAGGAAAAAAAAACATCCAGTCAGTATGTCCCAAACTATCTGATTTCCTGCACATAGCCTGAGAACACAAAACATGCACTGCAGCCCCTTGACATATATTTTTATCAGTCACATACTAAATGAGGAAAATCAAATCCAACATAATGAAACTTCAGTAAATGAATGAGTCACAGAAATTAAGAAAATAATGACGTCGATTTAAGTTGAAATTTATATGACTCGCCACGACAAAAACTAGAGCTGGAACTCATGATCTTCAATGATATAGCACAATGACATACCATCCACAGTAAATCGGGTAACAGAGCACTATAGAAAGAATAAAAATGCCTTCTAGCTGGTGTAAGTCCTCAGTTTTTTGTTTCCATTTAAGAAAACATAACAATATATAGAAGGTACAGATCTGATCAGAGTTGAAAATAGCTTTAGTAGAAGACCCCATGTACAGCAGCTGTATTTGTCATAAACATTGGTTTATTGCGGAAAGCCCCCTCATAGGATCTGTTGCACTTACTCATACACAGCCAATCTCTCAAATTGTTGCAAATGCCCCTCGTAATATCTCAGCCCCAAAACGGGATGAAAATAATTATAAAATGTCAAAAATATCCTTTGTGCACTTCATTTAGAGAAGAAAAGTGCATTTTTTCTTAGAATTCAATGTTAGCCCTTTCACTTGAGTTGTTCACCCCCAAAACTATGGTTTTGCAGAATAGCTATTTATCAATTTTTATTACTCCTTTTAAATCTTAGTTTTCTATTGCTATCCATTACAGAAGAAGAACAGAGATTTCCAGAAGAAATATTATGGCCAATTAATAATAAGTCAATCTACAAAATGATAGCTTGAGATAGATAAGACTCCAAAAAAGAGGGAGCTGTTTGTTTTCTGTCTGAAAAATAAATTTTTCATTGAAGGTTTCGCAAATGACAGTATTTACATTTCAAAATTATCTTCAGACGTTTTGGAGCATCCTTTTGAAGAAAAGCAGAAGAGAACCCTCTAAATATAAAGAGTGGTGTAATTGCAACAATCTGAAAACTTAAGATTGTATTTGCAAAGATTTAAAGTATATGGTGAATTCATAACAAACCCCCTAGGTTTGGAGGTATTTTGAAATAGAAGCCAAAACATTTTTCAGCAACCACAAAGACATTAAGGCATTGTCAATTACACTCTGTGGGAAAACGCTCTGTTGTTGCAAAAGTGCATAAAAAACTAAATAAATGAGAGAGTAAATAAGAAATATTAGGCTTACCCCAGCCAAGAAGCGATGTGAGAATGTCTTTGGTTGCAATGGACATGAAAGGAGATTTTTTAGGTCCTGCAATATGAGACATGTCAAATATGATTATAAGATATGAAGCTGAACTGCCGAAATAAAATCAAACGAAACATGAAATTTACCCCTTATTGATTAGAATATATTATCAAAAAGCCCTGCAGACAGCCAACTGTGACTTATTAATAGTAAAGAAAGAGGTCAACCTGTTGCAGCTGCTTTAGTTTGTTGGAGCTAGCTTTCCTCTTCTTGTGAGCATTAACTCTCTCTTCCTCACTGTCATATTTCTCCACATCTAACTGCAAGGCCTCTGCATTTCGTTCCAACCAGCTTTTCTGGGCCTTCTCCTTTATTTTGAGAGAGAGAGAGAGAGAGAGAGAGAAAACATCAGATGCAAAAAAAAATTAAGATCTAAAGTATAACTTTTGGAAGCAGACAATCAATGAAGTTCCATGATGTAAAAGAAGTGATTTATCTACTAAAATGGAAGTGTAAACAATAAAGAAAACGAAATCAATTGCTATGGCTTGGTGGCCCCTTTAGTTTCTTCAAATAGCAGTCATCCCGTGAAACATAAGTTTATCAAGGAACAGTACCAACTCTGCTAATGCTTCCCACTACATATAATAGGTAAATGAAAATGGGAGCAGCTACGAAGGGGAGGCACAAAAGGGACATAAAAGTAGACAAGTCTTCAAGAGTTTTTCTCCCTTCAATGGTTATATGCGTGCTGAGTATGTATGTCGCAAGCGGTAGTGGATATCCCGCATCCACTGATGATTTAATTGGATGGTGGCATATAAAATCAGCTGATCTGTGGGTCCACAAATTGACTAATATATAAGAGGCAGGCGCGTCGACCTTTAATTTCTTACTCCACTTTCCCATCCACATAGCAGCATTGAGTTCTGTGTCAGTCTCAAGATAAAGAATTTTAGTTATTGCTCACCTTCCCCACCATAGCTGAGCTTTTCCTTTTTCTTTTTGAAGGATTCCACAACAGTTACGTTTGATGGTAAGAACAAATAATCAAAAGAGAATCACCTCAGTACAAAGGAAAAGCTAGCATGCGCAGACACTAAATTGGGGCTGCTTGCAAACCTTGAAAATGGACTAAACTTTTTGTTTCCCACTAAAACAGAGTATGTTTATATTTTTAAATTGTGGAATCAAATACAAATGACTCTAAATGCCAAGATTCAAATGTTATTGAGATTTGACACATTAAAATTCAAATAGAAGCCAAATTCCAAAGCTACAAGTGCAAAGCTAAAGCTAAAAGCAAAACCCATTCCAAGCACCCACTTGATTGTGTATCCAATGCACCTTCTTTCCCCACCACCAGCTCAGTTTGATGATGAGAACTTCTATTTATCAATAGATAAAAAAGCACACTACAGAAAACTCAACATTTATAGGATGTTTGTGTTGGACGGTTCTGATAAAAGAATTAGAGGCAGGTTTTCAAAACCAGACTGAATTTAGTATAAGTCAAGGCAACAGCTGTCAAATCAGCTGGTTGAACTGTGGATAAGGTCATTAGAGCAAATAACAATAATTAAGTTTTGCTAGCCTTAGAACAGAAAAGGTGGATGGTTCAATTTGTAAGCAATGCTACTAACATTTCGCAATGTCCACAAATCAAGTCTCTAGAGCGTCATTTTCTATTTGGCATTCCAAAATGCTCTCGTTCTGATGCTGTATAAACTGGCAAATATATGCGTCAGAATAACCTATTAAAAAACAATATACATGAGAATAGCTCTGGCTCAGTCTGTTCCGTTTATATTATAGGTCAGGGGTTGGACCCCTGCCTTGTGCATGCCTATAAATTCCTTTTTCCCCACAGCCCATTCTTGATGAACCAGGTTGATCTGGTCCACAGGTTCAGAATCCAGCTCAACAAGAAAACCAGACCTGACTAAAGACTGCTTCATGGTGAAACCAGTCAAACCACAGGTCCGGTTCAGATATCAAATTACTAGTCAGAACTAACCACTGAATCTTATAGACTTCCTACCACAAATGCATAAAAGCTCCACGTCATATATTACCTGAGAGTCTTTCCGAGAAATTTCGCCAATTTGGCGTGCCAGAGATAATCGTTTCATGATCTCCGGCATGTATGAGTTCTCCAGAGGAAACCGCTGAAAAGAATCCTGAACATATAGAGCCAGTTTTTAAGAAAGAATCCTGAACATAAATAGAAGTAGTTTTTTTTAAATAAAAGAAGCTTCAGTCCTAATCTAATTGAATGAACTATCGGGCATGAAAGTAAGAGATCTTGCATTCCTTGCTGTAAGTCAACCTATCCATCATTCAACTATATTCACCCTAAATTAAAAATCAAGACAAAATAAAATTTACTAGCCTTCATGGAATTTGAATTATCATCCAAATTAACTACATCATGACATGATTGCAAAGCATTATGAAAAGACTAATTTCTCCTACAATATTGTGGCGCATTTGAAATAACTCTCATTTAAATGTAACGAGCAGTGGCATTATAATGTAAAAGGAGCTCACCATGAAGGAGCTAATGCACCAGTTATAGAATTATAATGGAAACAATGTATATATCAAAGAACTAGTTAAATGAATAACAATGTCAAAAAAGAAACATTAAAGAGTGAGTGGTCAATCCCAAAGCATGTGAACAAACCTTGAAAGAACCTCAATCTATCAATTTGTCATTTTCCGAGACAAAGGCACATGCACGAGGAAGCGCAATTTTTCAACTCATGCAATTCAAAGATTTTAGACACCAAGCTAATGATAATACCTTGGAAAATGATCTACATAGGGAGGCAAATTTTGATGTCTCGTCAGGTGATATTAGTGCTATGCTGCATCCATCAGAAGAAGCTCTGGCAGTCCTTCCGCTTCTATGGACATAAACCTGGAAAAATAGGAATATATGACAGAAACAAGTTATATATAGCAAAAAGAATGGTAGAATACATCAGCGAGGCTTGTTTATCATACGATAAAGAAAAATGAGGGAAAGTTTTCTACACTTACTTCTGCTGAATGGGGAAGCTGATAATGAACAACAGTTCGAATGCCTGGAATATCAATACCCCTAGCAGCAACATCAGTAGCGACAAGCACACCATGTTCGCTTCCACGAAAATGATCAATTGCCTAAAATAATTGAAAAGGAGGAAGGGAAGAGAATCATTCATACGAATATATTTGTATGTATATTACACACACACACACACACACACACACACACACAAGAATTTGCCAAGAATAACCATTATAACTTTAAAAACCATTCACCTGAGACTTATGAAGTCCTGTCACCTATAAATTTATGCTTGGAAGTTTACAAAAAAGAGTTCTTGATATTTCATTTCTAATAAATCATAATATGAGAAGACATCTCTAGTGAAAAGTGGAACGTTGGAATAAAAATGGTCAATTATCAATTTCTTATATGCCTACATGTGTTCAAACCTAAAGCAGTTATCTCTACTCTTCATGTTTTCTATTCTCGGTCAAATGCTGAGACCTCCCTCCCTCAACCGTATCAACATTTAAGAGCCCACTCTGCATGTTTTCTTTTCTTGGTCAAATGCTGAGTGTCATGTTGACCAGCTCCAATGGGCATGTTAGCTCCACTTATCCAGATTTAAAGTCGTAGAGGCACAAATTAGAAGTTCAAAGACTTGATTGGAAAAAATGCACAAGTGCAGGGACTAAGAGTGGACTTTTACCATTCAAATGCAACTTCAACTTCCGTTTATTTAAACTACAAGGCATTACAAGATGAAAGTATTCTTTACAATTTGGAGTCTCATAAATATTTTTTCAAATTCAATTAGGTTGATTATATATTTCATTATCCAAATAATGACCAAAACTTGGGGTGGATCTTTTGCATTCAACTCAAAATGATCTTTTCAATTCCTTGATAACAGAAACGATCATATAATCCACACATTTTTCCTAAGTATCAACGTCGCTTTAAACTGATGATAAGCATGTTATTTATAATCCTAATATCCATTAAACATGATAATCATAGAAGCAATACATGACAGATCCATATGCATCCAAACTGAGAAAATTCCTCTTGACCAACCACATGTGGTATACTACAAAACGATGTAAACAAGTTAAAAATCTAGAGAGCAAGAAAAATCTTCCCCAAACGTATACACAAGTTCAATGAGTAGTGAAAAATCAAACATCTGATAACGTTAACAATTTAGTAATAAGAAACCTTCAATCGAGCTCTTTGCTGCATCTGCGAGTGCAGAGTCCATACGTGGATGCCAAGAATGCGTAAGATAGAGGAAACGTGGCGTAAAGCTGCAATTGATGTGCAGAAAACAATTGTGCGACCTTGTCCATGTAGACTTAGAATATAATATAAGTGAGCATCTTTATCTTTTTCTATGCACCTGCAATTTATAAGGGTTAGTATTGTTGCACAGAATACACAATATTCAGATTGAATGTAACATCCTATAGTAGAATAATAGCTGAGCAAAAACATACAAGTAATAACAAGTTACAGCTCATTGGATGGCTTGTAATCAGGCAAGATACTAAATTGGGGTATATTTGTCAAATAAAAAAGTCTGGACTTCCCTAATAAATTGACTAATAACTAAAGACTCATGAATTGTCCTCAATCATCATAGCCAGATTTTTCGTCATCTATATACTCACTTCTCACATTTACAATCCTGATACTCCTTAATCGTCACAGCCTGCAAAAGAAAATCTGCGACTACAACAGCATACTAACAACTAAGCTTAACAAGCTGAAGAATGTGAAAATGCTCTTTTTGCAAAGGGAGGAGGAGAACAAAGGTCATTGAAGTTTCGAACACTTCTGGGCATGACAAACCAGAAAACTCATTAGGTGCCAGGGAAAAACTGCATCAGCATCTACTCAACCAATCACTAAGTATCACATGTCATTTCCGAGTGTTCTTCAAAGAAAGATCTTTTGAAAAAGTTCAGCACTAGCTCATAACAATCCAATAGAACTTCTACAGTGCAGAGTTAAAGTTATCCACCACAAGTCAACAGTCTACCAAATCTAATCAAAAGGTATTATGCCTAAAAGATACAAAACCTAAGTCAAACTGATCTGCAATTTTATGACCTCTACTATCCCTAAAGACACTCCTCCAATATTCTCCAACCATTTAAAAAACAATATTTCATTCAAGTAATTATCCAAAGTTTCACTACTTCAAGACCTTATCTTTCCTCAAAGCCCCCAGCACAGGCTCAGTCAAGGCTTTCTTTTGTTTGACCCTTTTTTGATTGGTAAAAAAAAAAAAACAAACTTACCTAAAAAGTAAACTTAATTTACAAAACTTCTCCAGGCACCAGAGGAATAAACAAATAATTCAAAGCCACCTGATCTTTAATTATCAAAAGTGAACTGACAAGTTTTAATTTTACCCCCAAAAAACACACACAGACACACACAACGTGAGCGCACATACAAACTTTATAGACCAGCAGAGTGCATACTCAATAAATGACTCCTCTAGCTTATTTGCCAAAATTGAGGAATTTGTCAGATCAATTATAGCAGCATTTTCCCGCATTCCAGCTCGCTCGGAAAGAGTCTCTATAGAGTTCAATCCACCGCTTGTTGATTGCTTTGATCTGACAATACCCCGCTTCAGCTTCTTACGAAAATCAGCAGATAGAGCAATAGTTGCAGAAAAAACAAAAGTTTGTCTTTTCTTCCTCTGGATGTTAGATATTGTTACACAACTCTGCATGCTTTGAGATCCTTCCTCCACAGAACTACTAGTTGTTGGAAGCATGTCGATAATTGACTGCAACTCACGGAAATGCCCATCTTCTATCATCCGATCAGCCTCATCCAACACAAAGAAGGACAAGGAATGTAACTGTAAAATCAAAAGCACGAATTCAACAACAGTAATATAGACAAAAAATGTTTTGTCGACTTAGTCCAAACTAACTATTTACCAAGAAAAAATGAATAGAAACAAAAGATGACGCCACAAGGAGAGGGGTAGATTTGATTAGCCAGAAGTTTTTGTCTGATTCAAATTGGGCCCACAATTTAGGCCCTTCTATCCATCGCCTCCCTTACTATAACTATTTGGCAACAAATTCGCAATATGCTTCTTAAATATCTATTAAACAACTGAGCAAGTCCTTATTTGCCAAAAACTATCATGATAAGTTGAAGTCTTTAGATAGGAAAATACAGAACCATGACATATATATGATCCCAACGATGCAAATAAGCATATGCAAGACAGCACACTGTTCATGTTGATAAAACTAAAATGGTGGACACAAATTAAACAGGAAGACGCATTAGGGATGAGGCCATGACTGCACAAAAATATAAATTCAATGCAGAATATGATTCCAAGCTAACCTCCACGAGATGGATTTCTCCTCCTGACATAAGTTCCCATAATCTCCCAGGAGTTCCAACAACAATCTCAGGCCTCGCTTCTAAAAGCCTCTCCTGTTTTTCTGTTGACATCCCACCAACAATGGGAACTACTCTGATTCTTGCATCCTTGGCAAATTCCTTGAGATGGTCAGTGACCTGGAAAATAGACCATGATATGCACAATTATCAAAAGGATGAAAAAGTAAAAAGCCATCTGATTGAGAAATTCTCTTAATTGTTTTGATGCAGCCTTCAAGTGACGTGGAGTGTAAAAAAAACACTCAAAAACAACAGCTGAAAAGGCTGCAGATACACCGTGTCTCAACAAATTCTAGCATGACATTTTTCACTAGCATGTCCTACATTCGTTTACTCTGATTCTTTGCTCCATGGATTCTCTGCGTGCGTGCACACAGAGTATACAAAGAAATTTCTATACACATATTCTTCCACAGGCACTTTGGATTAGCATAATATAAATGGAAAGGGGGGGGGGGGTCATCAGACACACATGCTCTTCCAACAATATTATTTGATCGCAGAAACAACAGACTACTACTCATTTTAGTTCACACGCAATGCGATTACCTCCTCCAAAACTATCATTCTGCAGTTCGTACTCTTTACTTTTCAAAAAATTAAGAATGTAAACTATATTATAGCAAATACGTTTTTATTATTCACTAGTAGTCTAGTTGTACTGTTCAAACTGATAAATATTCAACTATGGGGTTTGTTTTTCAAGTAAGCTTCCATTTTCCTTTTGCCTTTCATTTTTTCATTTTTCACTTATTGACAGAAGAGGTGAATGCCAGTTTATTAATAAAGCAGATCTAACGGACTTTATAGCAGCTATGAGAGGTTGTCTGTTACGCTTGGTTTTTGGATACTCATTGTTGCAACATGAAAAGGTCATTCTCTATCATCACACAGCATAAGTCTTGGAGGATGTTCTCCATCTTACACAAAAATTGCAGATGATGTTTTCTAACATCATAAGGTAGAAATCTCGGTTTACTCTAAAGATGCATTTCCTAGAAACTTCCACTATGGATTTAAGAAGGGGTGAAGTCAAAAGCTTAAAGATCCAAAGGAAGATGAGCATGGCAAGAGTCCATAAGTGTAACTTCATCAACTTAATCACTGTTTACTGAACCAGAAAACTCCATGCTCTTGTTGTCGCATTATTCCAAGTAAGAAGAGTTATACCTCACTATTCATTTATGTAAACAAAAAAGAAACGTACTAAAACTAATATGCCTCATTACTTCAAATGCTATGGTGTCGTCTCAGGTAAAATGGATTGAGCAATGCACATACGGCAAACTTGTACCTGAAGTGCGAGTTCCCTGGTAGGTGTGATAATAAGGGCCCGTAAAACACCTTTTGGAGCATACTTTTCCGCTTCCTCTCCTTTTTCTTCGCGCATCTTTGTTGATTTTTCTCTTTCCTCAAGAAGCCTTTGCAGAATTGGTAATCCAAAAGCAAGTGTTTTCCCAGACCCTGTCTCTGCAGTGCCTATAACATCCTATAAAATCAACATTAAAGGAAAACACTAGAATTAGTTTTGTGCTTAAAAGGTCACACAAAACTCTAAAATCTTTAAACTAACCTTTCCTCGATGAGCAGCAGCAGGAATACAAGCTTTTTGTATCGGTGTTGGTTCCTTGAACCCAAGCCTCCGTATTGCTTTCATAATAAGAGGATGCAACCTCAAATCATTCCATGCATAGAACTCCGCATCATCAACAAGGTCGACTTCAGCATCATCCACTTCATTGAGAAGCAGTGTGATCAACATTTCAGACAATTGATCACATTTACAAATACATCACGGCAATGAATACATAGGCTTCTCTCCTAGCTCACGAATATTGTTCGACTAGTCTAATGGCCATTTGCATCAACCAGAAGGAATTAGACTGCCACATGTATTACTGGAAGCTACCCCCATTCAAGCCAAAATGTAGAATAAAATACTAATAGAGCACCAACCTGCCGGCGATTCATCAACTTTCTTGGTCTCTTTCTTTTGTTTCTTCATTTTCTTTTTCTTTTTCCTTTCACTCGTCACATTCTCCTCCTCCTCCTGCTTTACCTCCTCCTCCTCCTCCAAATTGCTTGCAATCTCAGCTTCAACCCCATGATCTGCACTGCCTCGTTCATTACCATCCTTCTTTTTCTTTGATTTCTTCCCTTTCCCTGATTCTTGCTTCACAGCTTTCAGTATATCCAAACCGTATTCAGATTCATCAATCTCTTCGAGAGAAAGAAATCCTGCAAGTTTTTTACCAGAACAAACCCATGTAAACAATGCAGAAAGCTTAAACCCTATAAACCCTTCTATTCTAATTGGTTCAGAATTCGCATTCGAGACAATATCCAGGACTTCAGAAGCACAACCACATAACTATTAACCCACATTCACATCTAAATCCCCATTTTTTCAGAGGAGCACCCCGAATTTCACTTTTTTCCGTGTGCCCTTTCCTCAGGTTGCTCTCTCGTATCCTTTCTCATAGCTCAATCGACACAAGCACCAACTAAGCGTTCGAATGTTATCATCCACGCAAGACGAAGCACCGGTTAAGGCCACGCCAACCAGCGCCCATTATTTCCAAGGGTACTCGTTTGTTTCAGCTCCCTTTTCCATTCATAACCCATCGATTCTCTCAGCACCACACACAGACACACACATAGAGCGAGAGAGAGACAGACCTCCTTCGAGCTCGTTGGAGCCGATGAAAAGAGAGAAAGCGGAGTCGTCGCCGTCGCCGTCGCCTTCGCCGGGGAGGGAGCGAGTCCAGGGAAGCGAGTCGAGCCGCTGGATTTCAGGCCCGTCGCGACTTCTCTTCCGCTTCGGCTTGCTCCTCTGCGCGCGAGACGGAGCGCCGTCGACCATGGCTGCTGCTGCTGCACGTCGCAGTTGCTCCGTTCAGAGTACAACTAGTTTTGAGCGCTGAAGAGGCTTGAAAAGAGACTTGCCCACGAGGGCGTTTGTTATACAAAATTAAAAAATGAAAATATGAGGCTACAATTTTAGGGCGCAAAGGCCTGAAATGGCTAATAAATTTTAGGATTAACTGCACCGAAAACCCTAAAACTTATCATAAAAATATAATTTAATTCTATAACATTCAAAAGGCATAATCAAAACCTAAGATTTATCAAATTTAGAGGTGAGTATCGGTTCAAGATCATCCCTGAACGGACCTTGGATCGGCCCAACCCTTTCGATCCGAGTTCGGTTCCTAAGGGGACTAGGTCGGTCATTGATCCTGGGGGCACTAGAATTTGTATTATTCCAGTTAGTCCTTAGTCCTGAGACTTTAGGATTGTTACTAATCCCGTAGATTTTTTTCCTAAACCCTAGGTATTTAACCTAAAGTGCTCAACCCCTCCTCTTCCTTCGCTTTTTTCCTCTCCCTCTCTTAGAGTCTCACTTTTACTCTCTCCCTCAATCTCATATCCTTTTCGACCTCTAAGCGACTCTTTCTCTCTCTAGCAACAACTCTCTCCCTCTCTCTCCTTGCGTGTTTATTCTTTGCCAATGACAATCATCAGTAATAAAGACTCTAGGATCTCAACAATTTAGATTGATCATCATTCCCGGTCAACATATGCATCTCAAAAGTAAGTATCTCCATAATTGGTTCTAAGAGAAACAAAGACCAAGCATCTTAACTTGAATAGCCACATTCATTTTGCATCTTCGTCAATAACCACAGTAACAATTTCTTTTTGTTAATGTTTGATGTTTCAAAATAAATAACAACTTGAACAAACATCTTAATATTTGAAAAAACAATAACAAAATGGGTCTTGTAACAAGGGTCTAATCTTATGGCATTTTATGGTTGCTTAATTCAACTCACACATATGAATTTGGCAATTTCAGCGACTCTGACTCTAGCAAAGTTAAATACTCGTTCAAGAATGAAAAATACTACATATTATTGGTATTAAGTAAAGTATGAGCACATTTTTATTCTAACTCTCAACAGCTTTGACTCTCTTTTATGATCTCTTGGTGCACGTTCAATTGTCCGAAAGTCATGTGGTGTCTCTCTTTTATGCTAATTCTCTAGGTTTCCCAATTCGATCTCATGTGGTGTCTCTCTTTTTGGCAAGTGGAGATTTCTGTTGTTGCCCTTATTTTAGATTTCTATTTGATTTATATCGGTGTTCACAATTTGGTTGCTCAATATCGCATAATCTATGGATATGTAATTTCAAAGAGTATGTTTGTCCTTTCAAGAAATACAAAAAATGAAATAAAAAAAGAAGCTATTGGTTCTAGGTTGACCCTAGACCCACAAGGTCAATCCAATCCTTGATCACAAGCTTAATAGGGTCGGTCCCCAATCCCAAAAGTTGGGGATTAATACTGTGTGGATTGGTTCTCAAGTTAGGTGCTAAACCGGCTCAACCTCGACCATGCTCGCCCTTGTCAAATTAGTGCAATCAAGTCCTTTAATTAACTCTTTCTAATTTGGCTAAACGGAAATGATGACATGATTTTTTTTTATTATTTTCTCTGATCTACGTCATGATGATGTGGCTAAAATATAAAGGATAATGATCTTTCCGGCGATAGTGGGACGGAGGTGGTGAGGGCCTAGAGGCCCTTGCCTTCTTTTCTAATTTAATTTATTTTTTAAATATAATTGAGATGATATTTAGATTAAAAAATTAGATTTGGACCAAAACGATGTCGTTTTAGCTTTATCCTTCGTGTTTTAGCCACGTTAGCACCATATAAGAGAGAGAAAATAATAATAAAAAAGCTATGTTAGCGTTTGCGTTAGCCAAGTTGAATGGAGTTAACCAAAGAACTTGATTGCATTTTGATTATATTTTTTGAAAGTTTTAAGGCTCAATGCACTTTTGTGAAAAATTTTATGACTTCCAGTGTACTTATCCCTAAATTTTAAAGGCCTAATACTCCAAAAAAACCTCAAACTTTAGCTTTTGTCTCAATTTTATTTTTTTCCTCATAAAAAATTTCTAACTTTAGGTTTTCGTCTGAATTCTACCATAAACTTTTTTTTGTCCTATAAAAACTCTCAACTTTAGGTCTTATCCCAATTCTACCCTCAAATTTTTTTTGTCCTTTGAAAAAAAACCCCAACTTTAGGTTTTGTTCCGTTTTAACCGTCCAGTCCCAACTTTACCCTAAAATTTTTATAGTCTCATAAAAAATCAAAAACTTTTACTTGAGTCACAAATTTGCCCCCATTAATCCTCTGTCCAAAATTTCTCGTTGATAATTGAGAGATGGAAAACTTCCAAGCACAAGCTATTCGAGCAACTCTAGCGAGCTCTCTGACCACGAGAGATTGAACATTCCCAAGCACAAGAGATCGACGAACACAAAATCCTTAAGCAATTTTGATAAAGGGTTAATGAAGAGCAAATTTGGGACTCAAGTAAAAGTTTTTGATCTTTTATGAGACAAAAAAATTACAGTCAAATTAAAACCGAACCTAAAACTGTAATTCTTTTATGAGAAAAATAAATTTATGGTAGAATTGATATTAGATTAAAATTGAGGATTTTTTATGAGAAAAAAAATTTAGGGTAGAATTTGGATTAGACCTAAAGTTGGGGGTATTTTATGGGACATAAAAGTTTAGGGTAGAATTTGGACATAATTTAAAGTTGGAGGTTTTTTTTAAGGTATTAGGCTAAATTTTAAGGGAAACTTTCAAATAAAAGTTTGAAATGAGGTCATTTTTAAATAAAAAAATTTTTGAAATGGATTTTATTTCAAATAAGGGTCTAAGCTCACTAGCCAGTCAAATCTTTATCGGTCGACGATCACTTCATTTTTCCGATGGTCGAAAAAAGGGGTATTTTCTTACATAAACCTTTATTTTTCTTTCTTCCGGGTTATCTTCTTCTTTGTCCAAGCCATCCCAACACTATTAAGAGAACATCTCACTTGTTTTTTTAAAGTTTTGGCACTCGATTACACTTTTGTGATAAATTTTATGACTCGATTGCACTTTATTGATAAGTTTTAGGACTTAATTGCACTTTTTGAAAATTTTAGGATTTAATTATATTTTCATGACAAGTTTTAGAACTTGCAGTACACTTATTCTATGGATAAAATATTATGAAAATGCTTGAGATGGGTTTTAGTAGATATGGGCTGGTTATGGTTTTAAGTGAGTCTAGGCTTGGTTTGATTTAGAAATTTTGGGCTTGCCTTAGCATAAATAGGTTTGGGCTGAGTTTGTTCTTTAATGAGTTGTACTTATTTCTAATTAAAATTGGGGTCTGATATAGTAGCCGAATTTCGTATCCGTGGCTCAAACCTGATAATCCACAACGGCTCATACTCATATCGGGCCCAAGGGCCCAACCTGAGTCTTCATTTTTGGATTTTTTAAAAAAATTCGAAATTTTCTTTCGAAAAAATATAATTTTTTTAAAGAATTTGAAAATAGCTTAGATGTACGCATTGATTAGGTTTTTCGATTTTTGCATTAGATATAGCTTAGTCTCTTTATAATTAGAATATATAGTTTAGACATCTTAGCAAATGCCTTTCAGAAAAGAAACTAAAGCTCCGTTCGTTTCCGGAAAAATATTCTCCTTTTGGAAAATATTTTCCCGGAAGTCATTTTCCTGGAAAATATTTTTCCGGAACATAATTTTTCGGTGTTCGGCGATCAATATGAAAAAGTTTCGGAAAATATTTTTCACCGGCGTTGGCGACGACGGCAGCGGGAGGCGGGCGATCGGCGGTGGCGGCGGCGGCGGCGGCCGGCGATGGCCGGCGACCTTAGTGAAGAAGAAGAAGAAGAAGTTCCGGAAAATGATTTCCGCTTTTGAAGAAGCGGAAGTCATTTTCTATAGACTTAAGCTATTTTGTGAGAGGGGGAAGGAAAATATTTTCCCACGGAAAACGTTTTCCACCCCCCGAACACCGAAAAACCTGAAAAATATTTTTCGGAATAATATTTTTCGCCAAACGAACGGAGCCTAAACTCAATTTGAACTTAGCTCATCGGGGTTGTTATCATAGAAGCTCAATAACGAGGTCATGTGTATCATTTGCTTGACACTTTATTGGATATACTTACTTGCACTTCACTTTTGTCATATTTATTGTGATTATCTACTTTTTCTTGATTGCGCACTCGTGCATGAACATCATTTAGTGCATGGGTTAATAAAATGGTCAAAGATCGTCTGAATCATAAGCCAGGGTGTTGAAAGAGTACTAATTGGATAATTAATGTAATCAAGTTCTCGACTCTAGATTTATGGTTGCGTAGGAAGTGGGATATCCTCCTGTACCTCACTTGATTTCCAGCTAACCTTTGTTAGACTAATGGCTATTCCTAGTTAAGTTGAACTTCATAAAAATATCTATTTCAATTGTAGTTTCCCAACCTCAAGTGAGGCCATGCTAGTTGAAATCAACTCGACGTTGGTTCTAAGTCCTACTCTTTTTTCAGACTCGCGTTGGGAGGGCTGTGACAAGGACGATGGCATTGGTAATTTTTAAAATTTTACTCATTATTAAAAGCCGTTCCAAATCTCTCTTTTTTTTTTCTTTGATTCCCCTTGAAAAATCTTGAAATTAGCTTAACATGGTCCTTTCATCAAAAGCATAAATATGAAGTTCGAGAGAGAAAGAGATCATCAATGTTGCCCACATCATTGTACCAGCCGTCCTCAACCTGTACACATCGAGCCACCATCACCATCATCCTCGACTGCTTGCGGGTGTGCAACTACCATCACAATTGGCCCTATTAAAAAGCCATCACTGTCACATACATCTAACTTTCTAATCTAGCTACCGCTATTGATGAACCTCAAGTATCCAACCACTGAAAATGTCGAAACGGGTGGGTCGAATCAGATTTGGCTGGGTCAAAATTGTGTGTAAGTTAAATTGACCTATTTAATACTATTTAAGTAACCTATACTCGATATGACATGATATGACCCAATTTGAGATACAATTCTTAGCAATTTTTTTAACTATTAAAGTTAGGCATGTTTTTTGTGGGGACACAGCTTAACCATTAAAGATGGATGATTAAGACATGTTCTATTTTTTATTGATTATTATTATTTGTAATTTGTAATTCCATCTCTAATCTTCTTCCCCGAAACACTAAGGCTTAGGAAATGAGAGAACAGTTGCGAATGCTAGCAATGAAGAACTTCTAAACTAGTTGCCACGATGTTGTCGACCACCGCCACAAGAGCTCTTACCATTGTTGGGATTTACCGCACAATCACAAAGAAATAGAGAGTAAAACGAGAAAGAGAATCGAGACACAAAATTTTTATCCTAGTTCACCCTTAAACTAAAGCTACGTCTAGTAGAGGATTCCACTATAATTAGCACCGAGCATCTCTCTATTACATCTCTCAATTACAAGAAAAAGAGACTATATATAGGTAATAGTTTGATTTAAAATAGGAAATCTCTTTCTAGAAAACCTATTCTAATTAGGAAACCTACTCCAATTAGAAAATCTAATTAAATTAGAGAACTTTTTTTTTCTGGGCTCAAACTATAAAAGTCCTCTTGCGGCTTGGGACCGCCGCTCCCTTGACCCTTGCCTACTCACCAGGGAGTGGGACCCCCGTGCCTTCCTGTCAATGGGGAATATAAACCATACTCCAACATTCTCCCACTTAGTGAATACTCCACATGCTTCTTTAGACCCAACACAGTTGTACACCATTCAAATTTTTCTGCACTCACTGCCTTGGTTAAAAAATATGCACTATTCACCTGTGTGTCAATTTTCTCTAGCACTACAACCTTCTGTTCCACTTCTCCCGAATGAAATGATTTTGTATGCTAATATGCTTTGTTCTTGCATGAAATCCAGAATTCTTAGCCAAGAATATAGCGCTCTGGTTATCACACGCAATATTTACTCCTCCTTGTGTAAAACCAAGTTCTTTACACAATCTATGCATCCAGATTACTTCCTTAGCAATATGAGTAAGGGCCATGTAATCTGCCTTAGTAGTAGATAAAGTAACAGTGCTTTGTCTCTTATTCATCCAACTCACAGCTCCACCGAATAGAGAAATAACATATTTGCTAGTTGACCTTCTGCTATCAATGTCACCTCCCCAATCAGCATCCACAAAACACTTCAGTTCTAACACTTGCTGTCCCTTTGAGCTTTTCATGCCTTCAAACATAGCTCATAGTCAGACGTACCGTGAAGATAATGAAGCACCCGCTTTACTGCCATCGAATGCCTTTTGCTTGGATTGGACATATATCTATTCAATACTCTCACTACTTGAGCAATATCAGGATGAGTACATACCATGGCATACATCAAGCTCCTAACAACACTTGCATATGGGACTGTTGCCATCTCTTCAACTTTCTCTTCAATCTTAGGACACTGGAACGCTGATAACTTGGAACTTGTGGACATGGGGGTCTTCACGGGTTTACAGTCAGCCATGTTGAACTTTTTCAACACACTTTCAACATATTTCTTCTAACTTAGCCACAACTTCCTATTCTCACGCTCCCTTTTAATTTGCATGCCCAAGATGAAGTTTGCTGGGCCTAGATCTTTCATCTCAAATTGTTTTGCCAACAATCCTTTCACAGTGCTAATCATTCTCAAATTATTTCCAACTAGTAGCATATCATTAACATATAAGGTTAAGATAACAAAATCATCATCTAACCTTTTCATATAGACACAATGATCAGCATCACAACGAACAAAGCCAAGCTTCAAGATATATGAGTCGAACTTCTGGTACCACATACTTAGAGATTGCTTCAGTCCATATAAAGACTTGTTCAGTTTGCAAACAAGATCTTCTTTTCCTTTGATTACAAACCCTTCTGGTTGCTTCATGTAAATATCCTCTTCCAAGTCATCATGGAGGAATGTTGTCTTTACGTCAAGCTGCTCTACCTCCATATTATATGCAGCTGCTATAGATAAGACAAGTCTTATGGAATTTAATTTAGCAATAGGAGAAAAAATCTCACCATAATCGACTCCATTTATCTGCGTATATCCCTTCGCAACCAAACGAGCTTTATAACGTTCTATCTCTCTATCTGCAGATATTTTCTTCTTGAACACCCACTTGCAACCAATTACCTTTTAATCACTAGGTAGTTTTACCCGACTCCACGTTCCATTCTTGTCTAGTGAGTCCATCTCTTGTTTCATGGCTTTCTCTCATTGCTTGGCATCCTCTGCACTTCTTGCTTCTTTAACAATACTTGGATCATCATCTATAACAATCAGAGCATAATTCTCATTGCTGGTAAATAGGGTATACCTCTCAGGTGGTTTTCTGATTCGTGTGGACCTTCTTAAGATTGGTTCAGGTGGTGCTTCAACTTTGGACTCAGTTTCAAAATCTACAACGTCATCCGCCTCGTCAGGCTCATCAGCTTCGAAATTTGAATTTTTTGTTCTAGCTATTGTAGCCTCTATCTCTTCCTTCAAATCAACATCTAACTCAACCGTCTGTGATTTATTAAGAGCATGGCGAATAATATGATTTGTCGTAGATTTTTTGAACACCACATCTCTGCTGTAGATGATACATTTAGTATCAGGATTCCATAGATTATACCCTTTGACACCATCCTTGTACGCAATGAAGGTACACTTCTTTGACTTGATCTCAAGCTTGTTCCTCTTATCCTTTGGCACATGTACATATGCTTCGTAACCAAACACTCTAACATGGGATATGTTTGGCTTCTTTTCAAACAATGCCTCAGACAGTGTTTGATCCTTCAAAGCTGATGTGAAAGACTTGTTTTTCAGATAACACACGGTAGCTACTGCTTCCGCCCAAAATTTAGCTGCTAAGCCTGCACCACTTAGCATACTTCTTGCCTTTTCCATGAGAGACCGATTAAGCATCTCTATCACCCCATTTTGCTGAGGTATATAAGGCGTTGTCTTCTGCCTGGCAATGCCATTGGTTGTGCAGAATTGATCGATTTCATTGAACAGAATTCTCCTTCGTTATCAGTCCGTAAAACTTTGATTTTTCTATCAAACTGGTTTTTCACCAAAGCTTTGAACTTGCGAAATTTTTCAAGCACATCATTTTTCCTTTGCAGAAAATATATCCACACATAGCTGGAAAATTCATCTGTAAAAGAAACATAATACCTTGATTTTCCAAATGATGCTACAGGTGCACGGCTGAAGACGTCATCATGAATCAAATCCAGAAGCCCTTTCGCTCTCCCTCCTATGGATTCAAAAGATACCCGATTATGTTTTCCATGTAAACAATGTTCACAAAATCTGAAATCCATTGAACAGCTTGGAATTCCATTTACCATCTTCTTTGAGGTAAGGGTCATCAGCCCTTTTTCACCGATATAACCCAATCTCCGATGCCATAGCATCAAAAGATCTTCTTCCACCTACTCTGAGATATAACTCTCACCGCTGATCACTGTGCTTCCCAATAACTTTCACAATTTTCCATATCATTTGCCTCTAGCGATCACCATAGATCTACTGGTTAGCTTGCATGAATATCTGTCGCTAGTAAATGTAATGCTAGCATCTACCATAGTTCCCATAGAAATAAGATTCCTTATAAGACCAGGAATATGCATCACATCCGGAAGATTCTTGATTGTCCCATCTTTCATCTTCAGCTTCACCTTTCTGCGACCAACAATATCAAGCGCCGTGTCATCCCCATTCGCACTGTACCTCCTTGATATGGCTCATCACAATAGAACCAATCTCTATGAGGCGTCATGTGAAAAGACGCTCCAGTATCAATTATCCATGCATTGCAGTCACCTTGTGATGTATTACAGACGAGATACATGTCTCCTGTGCCACTGTCATCATCCTTCTTTGCACTAGAGGATGATGCTTCATCTCGCTTCTCTGGACCTATACTTTTGCTTATGCAATATTTCTTCAAGTGTCTAGACTTTTTACACTTCCAACATGTTATTTCCAATCGATCTCGGATTTTAGATCTTCCTCTAGACTTATTCCTGCCATAAAATTTGGATTTGGATCGTTCACCGCTCCTTCCTCTTTTTCTTGCGTTGCACTATCAGAACCAGCTCTCCTCATCTCCTCAAATAATAGAGCAGCTACAATGCCTTCAAAGGATAATGCACTAACACCAGTGCCAATCGAAATAATTATATGTTCCCATAAATTCGACAGTGAACATAACAAAGTACATGCTTTATCTTCCTCATCCAGATTGACATCGATCAATGCAAATTGCCTGTAAATAATATTAAACTCGTTAAGTGTGCAGAAAAAGAATCACCTTCGATCATCCACAAGTTGTACAATCGCTTCCGCAGAAAGAGTTTGTTTATGAGTGACTTGCTCTAATAAAGGTTTTCCAGCTTCGTCCAGAGGTCCTTCGCCGTTTTCTCATAGGTCACGTTCACCAGGACACTATCTGCAAGGCATAACTAGATTAGGCTTCGTGCCCTCCAATCGCTGCTATTCCAAGCCTTCAATTCATCGGGCGTGGACTCAGTCTCCTTTGCCTTCTCCTTGGATTTTTCCTTGGGTTTATCTTCTTCAATCACGTGCCACAGATCTCTATCTACGAGCAAAGCCTCCATCTTCAATTTCCATAACTTGAAACCCTTTCTTTTGAACTTTCTACTTCAATTCGTGATTGACCAGCCAATGACATCTTCCCAAGATTCGATTTTTCGGATCTCTCTTCGCCAAGGAACTATAACCTCAAACCTAGCTCTGATACCAGATATTAGGATTCGCCGCATAATCACAAAGAAATAGAGAGTAAAAATGAGAAAGAGAATTGAGACACAAGGTTTTTATCTTGGTTCACCTTTAAATTAGGGCTAAGTCCAACAGAGGATTTCACTATAATTGGCACCTCGCACCTCTATGTTACATCTCTTAATTACAAGAGAAAGAGACTATATATAGGCAATAGTTTGATTCAAAATAGGAAATCTTTTTCTAGGAAATCTGTTCTAATTAGGAAACTTACTCCAATTAAGAAACCATTTAATTAGGAAATCTATTCAAAATAGGAAACCAAATTGAATTAGAAAACTTTCTTTTTCTAGGCTCAAACCATAAAAGCCCTCTTGTGGCTTGGGACTGCTGCTCTCGTGACCCTTGCCTACTCACTGGAGAATAGGACCCTCGTGCCTTCTTGTCAATGGGGAGTATGAACCACACCCCAACAACCATTGCGCCTTTGATCCATTGGCGACACCAACCCCCTTGCCCACTCGACTAATTAGGTGCCTCTCTATCAATACCTCTGTGCTGAGGTTGCGCTTAGTTGCTGTGATGGTCACGACCTGTAGATTTGGGATCGCTCGCCCTTGTAAGCCCCGATCTATGGTCACTCAAGGCTAGTGGCCTCCATAGCCGCAATGGTAGGTTTGGCTCATTATCTTCATTGAATTGAGAGCCAGGGAGAGAAAGAAGGACCTATGGCCATGGAGGTTCCAACCTCCGATGGTGGTCACCCGCCTCTCGCAACCTTAGGTCTGTGGTCATGCAACACCAACCACCTCCTAAGGGAGTGTGCGTTGTTCGATCTAGCTCATCCAATTAAGAGTACCCATAAGTAGCTAGCCAAAAATGGATTCTCTAGAAACCCATTAAGACCCAATCTGAATGAACTTTAATTGTAAACTACTTTCACCCAGCGCTTTAAATGTTTGAACTACCCACAAGCAACCTAGTCCCAAATTTATAAGTCAAATAATGTCTGCATGACTCATTTTAACACCTTTACCAACCACTATCACCACCATCTTCAACGATGAATACACGTTCAACTACCATCGCCATCATTCTCGACGACCTTTTGTGTGTCCAACCGCCGTTCCGCCTCCAATGTCTATCTCTCTTTCTCTCTTCATGAAAGTTGATTGGTTGCAAGTTGCCTACCTCATAATTTACACCTGACAATTGATTGAAGGACCAAATTGAATCATGATTTAAAAGTTGATGACCAGGGAAAAAGAATTAAAAATTGCCATTGTATGATGAGGTAAAGTTCACGAATTTTTAGTGTTGCTCCCAAAAAAATATTGATATTAGTTATGCTTTGATCGATTTTGAATAGGTAATTTCGTGTGTTGCCTATTCCAAACCCGATAACCGTTCCTTTCACTTTCCCAAAATGGCTCTTGTTGAAGATTATTTCGGTAAAGGCACACAAGTGATTATCACCGATTCATCCATCACAATCTCTCTCTCTCTCCTTATGACCACTAGGGATGATAAGTTCCTGGTCCAGTTCGATTCCGATCTAATGGAATTGGTCACTTATGGTTTAATTTTTATTTTACTAATTTTTATCAATAAAGTTCACTTAAGGTTTAGTTAACATTTTACTAATTTAAAAAAAATAAAAAAATTAAAAGAAGTATATGTAGTTGGTTTGGTCGGCCTAGTTCAGTCTGGTCCCTCCCCCTGGAACAAGATCAAAACTCCCCGGAACCAGACTAAACCGGCCGGTTCGATCCTATCCGGGTGGTTCCCGATTTGGACGGTCCGTTTTGCACACCCCTAATGACCACTCATCCCACATTCTTCTCCTAATTTGCACACTTACAAACCAAACCGTACTCATTTAAGCTCTAAAGACGCAATGTTATGAATAGGCATGGTGGACGGAATCAAAATCTTGCAATGAAATCGAAATTTTGAAGTCAATGGATCCAAGTCGAGGCCATAAAATTACGGACTAAAAGCTTTACATTATCCCGACGATATGATGTCGAGCTACACACATAAAATCGAAGCCGATTATGTGCTGTTCGAGGGGACTCTCTTCACTAAGTCTAGCATGTTTTCATGAGTTTTCCATGCTAACTAAGATATTGCCGGTGCACATAGTTTAGATGTAGTTGACAAGATCACTCGGTCTCATACATATTGCAATGGATCAAGGTGTGTGAAAATATGAATAAAAAATTTATTCTGTTAAATGAGGAGGATACTTAGGGTGCGAATGTAATCATTTCTCTTTCCTGACCCTATTTCTCTTTTCCGGGCAAGTTTCCGAGCAAAAAGTAGCTTATGATAACGATGTGAAATTTATGTTCCCGCCGCCCGGTGGGTAGTGGTGGTGGGCAAACGGCCGGCGAGCAGCAGGGGTGGGAAGTCGACGGGGGGTGGCCGGCAAGCAGCAGCGGCAAGCCGACAGTCGGTGAGTGAGTGCTGGCGGACAACCGGCGAGTGGCTGGCGGGCAGTGGTGGACAGCTGGCGAGTGGTGGCAGCAGTGAATAGCCAGTGGGCGACGGTGGCGGGTTGTAAGAGTGAGCAATAAAAGAGAGTTGTTATTTTTGTTTTTGTTCCAAAAATATAAAAATAAAAAATTTTAACCTCTCGTTTCTTTTCCAAATCTATTTCTAGGCCAAAATTTATGTCAGAAATAAACAAAATGAAATTAGTTTACCAAACAGATATTTGTTCCAAACCTCTTTCGGTGAATAAAAAAAAGAAAAACAAGAAAATAAAATGTTTATCATTCGCGCCCTTAGAATGATATATCATGGTGCACGAGTCACAACACAGTAAGCTCTTAATTGAACGAATTAGTTCAAATTGATCTTTCTGTTTGAATGAAAGAATTTTCTTTGAATTATTTTATGATCTTTCAAAATGTCTTTTGGATGAATTATAGGGGAGAATAATATTTGAAAGTAGGGAAAAAGTCCCCAAAACCCTCAAACTATGCCCACATGAAATCATTTGCCCTTTTGACAAGAAAAAAAAAAGAAAATATTTACCCCGAACTTTTTTTGTGACATCAAAAATCCAAAATTGTACTTACTGTGACACATTAACTCTAAACTTTTTTCTTGTGTCATAAAAAACCCCAAACCTGTACCTATGCGACACATTTATCTTAGATGAATTTTCAGCCAAAATAATGTTATTTTATTTCACTTAAACCATGTGTACACATTACTTTCTAGTGTCTATGTAAGCAGATTTTTAATGATTCTCATTAGTAGAACTTTGACGCAGGATAAATGTGTTACACAGGTACAAGTTTGAGAATTTTGGTGTCATAGAAAAAAACTGTAAGGTAAATATGTCACGTGAGCATAGTTTAGGATTTTAGTGGCTTTTGCCCTTGAAAGTAAGCCATAAAATTTTGGATTAATACCATAAAAAACCCAAAAATGGTACATATGCAATAAATTTATTCTGAACTAATTTTTTGACTATAAAAAATCCTGAGGTGGTACACTTGTAACAAATTAACCCTCAACTAATATTTTGATCACCAAAAACTCCCAACCTGTACATTTGTGAAAATTTACTCTCCGTTAAATTAGATTGATATCATAAGAAATCACAAATTGATAAACTTGTGATAAACGAGGGGGTAAAACATTAAATTAGTACACTTATCAACTGTTACGTGCCATCCAATTTATGAATTTGATAGAAAAATTTAATGAAAATTAACGGAGGGTAAATTTATCATAGGTGTATTGGTTTATGGTTCTTTGGGATCAAAATATTAATTTTGAATAAATTTGCCAGTCGAGGGTTTTTCATGATATTAAATCTAAAATTTTTTTATCTTATTTTAAGTACATTAGCCAATAATCAAAAAATAATCATTTTCTTTTGAAAATGATTAGTACGGAAAAAAATCCGTATTCACCGACCACCGACGAGCCTTACCCGTGGGTTCCATCCTTAATGTATTTCCCCGAGAAAACACAGACAGAGAGTCGTATATTCCCCGAATGTTGTCCGCCCCTCTCGCTCCTCGTCACTCCCACCTCCTCTCGATATCCGTATAAATACCCGGCCCTCCCGCTCTTCCCGTCCTCCTGTCATGCGCTCCCTCCTCCTCTCCCGATCCCTCTCCTCCGCCTCCTCCTCCCCCGCCGCCTCGCTGCTCCCGCGGCCCGCCGCCGCCTCCTCCTTCTCCTCCATGGCCGACGGCGGCGCCGCCCCCCGGGCCCGGGCCCGCCTGCGCGGCGTCGTCTTCGACATGGACGGGACCCTCACCGTCCCCGCCATCGACTTCGCCGCCATGTACAGGGCCGTGCTCGGCGACGACGAGTACCGGAGGATCAGGGCCGAGAACCCCGCCGGGATCGACATCCTGCACCACATTGAGGGCTGGAGCCCCGAGAGGCAGCGGACGGCCTACGAGGTCATCGCCGATCACGAGCGCCAGGGGCTCGATCGTCTCCAGATAATGCCCGGTTGGTGAAACACCGTGCCTTTTTTTGGGAAGTGGGCATGATTTTATAGGCTTGATAAATAAAATGTGGGACACTGAAAGAGCTGTAATTGATGATTTTGTTGGTTCTTTTTCTCTTCGTTTTAGTTCTGTCGTAGGATGATACGGATTTTTATGGGGAATTGGTAATCCGTGATAGTGGCTTTGTGAGTCTTCTTTTGAGTTTTGGGGGTCTGTTTGGGTGCTGAGACGATGCAGGGTCCTCGTGTGTGAATTCCTGACAGGAGAAGTTGAGGGCTTCATGCTTGCTCTCACTCTTTAGTCATCCTTTGGTGTGTGAGTTCAAGTCCATCTGTGGGATAATGATAGAATTGAGGCAATGCGATATGCCTCTATTTAAGACTTCCGTAACCAGAAAATGGTACGCACAAGACATATCTATTCTTAGGCTGTTGATCTTTCTAGGCAGCAAACCAAGGAATGTGAGTGCAGTCTCAATGCATTACGAGATTGATGATGGGCATGTGAATTAACGGGACGTTGTCTATAGAATTCCAGCATTCATCACTCAGACTTTCCAAATGTGCTTCTGTGCAATTGGTTGTTTGCTAATGGCATTGCTTGGTCAGCTGTCTATCTTTAGTGAGGTCACTTGTGTATGTGATATGGCCTGAGATATGTTCCTGATGGGTCTCTTTGTTGATTGATTATGATTGGGTTTTGTCTGCTTATGTGATGGAGATAATATTGTCCATACCTTTTGATGCGCGTCATAATTTGGGTCAGCTGTGGCTTAGTAGAAACTTAATAGAAAGTTGCCTTTTTAGAGGGCGCACATAAGCAGGGTGCATTTTGTTGATAAGAAGGTAATTGTTTGTTGCATTTTATTTAGGTATTTTTCATTTTGAGATAGTTACAGCCAAAGAGAACCTGTTTCACAGGACAAACATAGGAAGATACTTCTGTTAAAAACTACAACCTTTTCCGTTGGACTTTTTAGGTGTATTTTGCAACTCCATTTTCATTTTTCAATACCCAATTGTGGGCCGGGGGCTTCCCTTTGCCAATCCAAGTGTGGATTCAATCGACTAGTTGTTAGAAGGAATCCAACTTCTGTTTGTTGTTCGGCAGTGACGGGAATATACCATAACTATTGTTCCTGCTGAGTCATAAGGAAATGGCTGGGCATAGATTTTACATTTACGTGAACAAGGAAGGAAATTAAAATCATGAATTTCGCTGCTGTGAGTGAGCGTGTTTTTTCTTAATACTTGGTTTGTGTACTCTTGTTAAGCGTAAGCTCGCTGATATCTTGGGCTGGGCATGTCACTGTTATACTTATTATCACTTCCTGACAATGCCTTAAATAATCTTTTGCTGATGCATCATGATCTGATGTTTTTCATTTACTCTGTAAACTAGTTCTCATATAGTGGACTATAATCTAGGTGGCTTAAGTTGTAAGGATGGCACTTGAGGTAAGAAGATGCAATACACCTAATTAAAACTGGGGGCATATTGTTTATTAGGAAAGTTGCTCTCTAAATATCACAACTCAATGGTAATTCTTTTATTCTTCGTTTAGTTGATTTTTGCCAATTTAATGTGCAGGGGCAGCCGAGCTTTGTAGTTTTCTAGATTCAAAGAAGTTAAGGTCAAGCCTCTCAACCAAACACTGTATCTTTTCAATTCTCTTATGTCTGAGATGAAGGATATGCATGTGCTTCGCTGTAATATCATAGTGTAATGGTTCCACTTAGTTGACCTCTTCCGATGGGCCATTCATGTTCTCCCCCATTGCGAATTGAATCTCCTGAACAAAGTTAAAGAGCTGATTGCCTTAAATAGCTCTTGGATTCTCTTTGTCCTGGTAGTACTGAAGTTCATACCATCATTGATGCTGCCTTAACAGTCCTCCATCAACCAATTCTCCCAACATATCCAATCCTAATATTGCATGTTGGTATTATCATATCAGGATTTTGGAATCTTTCTGAAAATCATTAGCCTGGCCTTGACTTTTCACCATTAATACTTATTGACTGTATGTATCTTATGTTAAAGATGTTATCATCCGTTCTTCTGAGTTCTATTCATATGGATGGAAATTATGAATGTTTATTTCCCAGTCCTTTTTTGGGCACTCTCTCTGAGTTTAGAGCTAGCTGGATCCTGGCTTAGCACTTTGTTAATTATCTTCAACCTGTTTAGTGAGTCACTATTATTTCCACTATCCAGTAAATAGCAAAACCATAAGTCCTTTCTTCTATAGAACTTTGGTCTTGGGTCCTTTCCTCTGTGAACAGATAATTCGGTAGTGCTTCTGCTATATCTTTCTTGAAGAAAAGAGTATATCTCCATTTATTCTAATGGGATAATGTGGATATTGACTGTTTTGATCTATCAAATCTGGAAGCTAGTACTAAGATGATTCTGGGTGTCTTGAAACTGCTGTATATAATAATATAGTCAGCTATGCTAAGTGGATGCTACACCAACTCTGCAGTTTGCTAATTTAAGCCGATCTGTTGACGTTTGAGGTTGCAAGAAATGCTGTTTTTCTGATTCACTGAGCTAAAGTAGTTGTCTGTTGATACTTTAATGAAGTATATACTTTTTTTTATTTGAATTATAGAGATTGTTGCTGAGTCTGTCGTTTGGAAGTTGCAGTTCAGGAGTTGCAAATTCCTCTGGTGGTAATAAATTTGGGTTCTTGCTTTTTAGTTAACAAACTTACTTTGCAGCTATGTGTTCCTAAGCATAAGTTTATCCCAGTTTTGTTTCCTTTTGTCGTGTTACTTCGCTGAGGCGGCATTTCTATATATTTATGATGCATGTTTTTGTATGTATATTTGTGACGAATGGGTCCACATAGAACCACCCATTCCCTTTCCATACCGAAACAAAACCATGTACTGCGGTGTGTGCATACAGACTCGCTTCTAAGTTAAATAAGTTTTCTTAATGGAAAAGATTCGGATGTGTCAAACTCCCATATGTTTTGCAGCACCTTTTCCTGCCATTGGTGGTGTTAATTAAGATGTTTTTGTTTTCACATTTTAGTTTCGCGATGATTATGACTGATGGAACTTGTCTATCGACTTTTATATGGTGGAGTTGATTCCTCTTTCTTATTGTTTTTCCCTGTTTTGCCTTTTAGAAGAGGACTAATAACAAGGAATGTGAAGTCAGCAGTTGATTTGTTTCACCAGCGCTTTGGGGTAAGTTACTTTGAGAGCTGGGCCTTCCAATGAGCTTGAGTTCAATGGTATTATAATCTCTCCATGATGCACTGCAAATATGTGTCCTCTCTGATATGGACTGTTGGTGGGACTATATCTTTTGAGAGATTCTTATCAAATGAGTCCTTGGAACAAGTTTGATACACAAGCGTGTTGTACATATGGTACCACGGAGTAACACATCTCCTCTCTCCAATAGGCTTGGTTTATACCTGAAACATAGCTATGACATCTTTATATCAAACCTTTTGGCAGTGTTTTTTTTCCTTATTGTGCCTTGCACGAAACTTGTTGACACGGTTACAAGAGCCTTACTCTGTTTCTTTTTGGTTGCTTAGGTTATATTTTCTCCAGCATTGAGCAGAGAATTTCGTCCCTATAAACCTGACCCAGCTCCGCTTCTTCATATATGTTCTAGTTGGGAAGTCCAACCTAGCGAAGTAATGATGGTTGGTGACAGCCTGAAAGATGATGTGAGTTCTGGCACCTCTTAAGTTCTGCATCTAAAAAGTTAGTTCGTTTTTTTTTTCCGTACCTTGTGGAGTCCTGCACGTTTTCTTTTCTCATGCAGCATTCACTATTATTTTTTGGACACAAAGCTAAGTTCGTTTTCATTCATTTAGTATGTCTTTCCCTTGATGTTTGACTAGTAGGACCTTTCTGATTTGTCATAGTATGTGGATTTTTCACTGAAGCTTCTTCTGGTAAATGACCCTCTCTCGGCAATGAATAATGTTTGCCTTTTCCTCTTCCCTTTTGGGTGGAGGGGCGCTGCTGAATAATTTTGTTCTCTCATGGATTGCGGATGATTTTCACGTTGGTGCCAAACCTAAGTGATGAGGTTGCGCACCTTGTTTCTGCAGGTGACGTGCGGAAAACGTGCTGGCGCATTCACTTGTCTGCTAGATCAGACAGGCAGATACGATGCTCCTGAGTTTGATAGTGTGGATCTCAAACCGGATTTCAAGGTGTCGTGCCTCACCGAAGTTTTCCCGCTGCTGGAGGCAAATTTCGATCTTGCACCCTGATTTTATTCCGGAGCACCCCTTTCGCATAATAATGAAGGGGGGGGGGGGGAATTCTTCTGCATGATTCGACTATATAGACTCTCCAGTAGAATTGCGGTTGTCTACAATGAAGAAGAGAGAGAATCGGTTGAGAAAATATTCGGTAGTGATGTGGCGCGCTCTTATTTTACTCGGATCCAATTGTAGCTTGACACATGGAATGACTCGGAATCAAATTGGAAATGCTAAAAAATCTGATTTTTCTTGTCTTCCACCTCTATCCACGGCCACTCTCCGGCCGGCAAACTTCCATATCTGAAATGGCTCAGATCTGGTAAAGCCAGACGACTAAGGGGTGAACGTGGCATTCTGTGCTTAGATCCGTGGATGAGAGGCTGTACATGGCGTACCAGTGCTCCGTGTCTTCAAATATGTCGACGAGCGCTCGTATGAACAAACCGGTGACGCCTCGGATAACGGAGAGAAGTGAGTCGTGTGAACTCACCGGTGACAACCACTACTCTTCGTTGCGGCGTCTAGTCTACAAATCGAGACAATTCAAGTGCAAAAAGACATACCCATAATTAGAAACTTGCTCGTTCGAACCAAAAATTGCCGGCAATTGCGAGAATTTTAATGGTGGTGGAGTCAAAACTGAGCACGTCGTTGCCGTCGAACTTGATGCTAACACCAGGCGCAAGTGGCCGGATAAATGCGGTTTTCCCGCTACGTGTAACAAAAAGCCTATTGTCACTGGAACTTGCCGGTGGGCACGGTGTCTGCTCAGCTTGGACTTGTAGCCGTTCGGCTTGGATTTGGTGCCGACGACTTTGCCGGTGGCAATAGCTGGAGGAGGCGCAAGCGCATAGGTTGAGCTTAGAGGCGATTCCATCATGGTTCCAGATGAAAAGGAAGGAAGCAAGAAACTTCTTTTATTATTTAATTCCACGTTAGCGTATAAATGTCAACTTATAATTCGTTCACGGTGAATAAACACGCACCACATCACCTCACAAATCACTAAATATTTTCTCGAATTGGAGTACATGTGAGGAACATACCTCCTGGGGATTCAAGGATGTAAAACGGGGAAAGAATGATTAGAAGTTGCTCTTGCATGGGTTTGTTTTGTATGTTTCATTCTCAGGAGCTCATGAATCATGATTTATTACATGGACATGCAACATCTTGCTTGTATGTATGCTTTCGAGATTATGTCCCTTTGTGGAATAGTCACACTCATCGTTCATGGTGTTGACTTAGAAAGTTCGAGGAAACTTCTAGAGATTTGGAGGGTGACTTTCGCGATATGAGAAATGACTACATCCGAACTCCTAACACCGATACACGTAATTTAATTGATTATTTACGGGTTTTGGAATAAACGGTTTTCTCGGGCTAATTCTCCAAAAAAAGCCTAATTTTAGGTCAAAGTTCAATTCTATCATGAACTTTTTTGTTGTCCCGAAGAAACTAGTGGGCGATTTTTGACGTGTAGGCATATTTAGAATTAGAGTGAAAGTTGGAAATTTTTTTTTTTGATGATGAGATTGGATCTAAATTTGACCCAAAAAAAATAGATTGGACATAAAGTTAGATATTTTTTTTAGGGAATCAGGTGCGGTGGAACTCTTCCAATTATGATATACAATCATCTAGGAAAACAAGAAGAATATTAGAAGCTAAAACAAGTTGAAAAATTAAAACGGAGATTGGAAAGAAAATAAACTTAAAAAATGATAAAAGAACGCCCACCGTGGGGCTCGAACCCACGACCACAAGGTTAAGAGCCTTGCGCTCTACCGACTGAGCTAGACGGGCTTGGACGACGGGTTTCCTACATTGTAATCTATAAATAAAAATTATGTTTCATCCTTCGCCGTCGCCCTGCGCTCCGACTGCTACTGCGACGCGCCGACTCCTATCCGGTCGCGCTCGATGATGACACCTCCTTTGCCAGCGAGAGGAAGCTCTCTCCGTCGTCCCTTCCGCCCCTGCTACTGCTGCTGCTGCTGCTGCAGAGGACGGCGTTCGAGAGCCAAGATCGAGCGGCCGCCACAGCGGTGCGGAGGAGAGTTCGACAGCGCCGGTTTCTCCAATCTTTTTTTTTTATTAATATTGTTTCTCGTGAACAAATGCCTGATTTCATAACGAGTCTTGCATGAATTCTTGGAATTTAGGTTCATTTGCTTGGTTGTTGAATGCCCTCTCTGACTACCGCAAAATTAGAACTTTTCGTTTCGTGAGATCGGCTTCTGCATTTAGTTGACGCATCTTCTTCATATCAGGAGCTTTCCCCTTTTTGCAACGAGTTTTGTCATCTTGGTCTTGAGCGAAAACCATAATTATACAAGAAACCGTCTCCTTATGCCCTCATGGTCAACGCGTCGCTCAAACAGCTGATAGCGAACAGTTTATCGCGCGTTTGGAAGCTCCGAGGAACCGGGCACTCAGCTATCGATTCTTCCTTTAGCTGGCTAGGAGATGTGGTTTCTAGTCTATATCTTTCTATTTCTATATATGGAGAGTTTAAAATAAAATAAAAATCATCGTATAATAATCCAGAAAAGAAATCGAAATGGAAAAGGAAAAAACAGGGAGGTTTGCAATGATTTTTGAAATCTTTCATCAACTAAAAGAGCAATTGAAGTGGTTCATGATTTCTCACATGCTCTGATAGATCGCGAGTGAAGCTCAGCCTTATGAATGCATCCATCCAAGAGGAATGTTCAAACTTGGTCATGGCGAATCGGCTTTATCGGCATCTTTGAATTTAGTGGCCAGAGATTGAAATGAGCCCGATCAAATGTTTGCGTTAAGGTAAGAAATTATGTATAGCTGTGGTATGAGCAATTGCTGATGGATGTATTAGCCAGTTCAGAGATGTATAACTGAAACAGAGGCACGCATTTGATTTCGCATGGTACGAGACAAGAACATTGTCACGGGTCGATGTTCGGTGGGGGGTGTCTACATTGGTGATCGTTTTATTGTCTTGAGCAACAGACGCATCAAAAACACATTAAATGCACGAAGAGCATCAAATTCAGTGAGGGAGATGATTCGGTATTCATTTGGAATGTCGCAATGCTTCTGACTTTTAACCAATGCAGAGACTTAAGAGGATGAAAGTGTCGCCTGAAGGAGATTGGGCTAGTGGTGGCATTAGGTGACGAGTGAAGCCGAAAGGACGATCGACATGATGAACAAGACGACACCAAGAAACGAGAGGTTTTATTTGCATAGGTTTTATGAAGAACCATGGTTACGCATGATTATAGCGAACAATCGCGCACTGTCATAAAATTAAAAGGAAATTTGCCATTATGATTTTTCTTTCTTTCTTTTGTTTCACCTTGCAGACTGCAGCAGGAGAAAGCTGAGGAGGAGGAGATGCGAGAAGCGGTGAGCATCGAAGTTATGGGCGATTGTTTGTCCGTCGATTTCATTTGTCGCTGTGGGGAAGGCTATTAGATTCTGCTATCTGGAAGGAGTAGTTGCTACTACAAGCTCGTGTGACCCAATCTTTGGGGGCTGACCAAGAAAAAGCCCTCCATCAAGAATCCATTGACACACATACTACCTCTGAATTGATGTTGTGATATGTGTATCAATGGATTCTTGATTTCTTGGTCACCCCAACGTGCCATTGTTTGGTTACTTACTGTCAAACATCAGAAATTACAGTTTTTTTTGTCACTTTCATGGTCATACGTGCCTTAAAACTGTCTGTGAGAGGAGTCTTTGGCAGTCTTAGATGGGGATGTCTTATAAGTCGAGTTCGATTATGAATGCCATCAAGTGTCTTCTCAGTCAAGAGTCTTTAGTAATGGAGGTGATTGTTCTGTTTCTGGTCATCGATTCGGATCAATTTCTTGGCTCCGTCTATTCATTTGGTCATCCTTTTCTCTGGGACTCTTTTCCTTTCCAATGCGGAGGAGTAATCAAGTAAAGCAGTATCTCCAGCAAGGTCTTTTGATTCACTCGGCCTCTCTTCAAGCTGCTTAGTTTGATGTTCATCATAGACATTCTCAGATGGAGGAGTATCTGCGGTATCAGCAGTCCACAGAATAGAGAGGGCTTGACCGTGGTCGCCTGTTACTTGCGAAGGACGAGACCTTTAAAGCGATGTTGTCGCTAGAACTATTTATTAGATGAGTTCAAATAGTTCACAACACAACTGATAATGAAGATGGGCTCAGAGAAATCATGCTGCAGAGCCTATATTGCTCGAAAGATCAAGAGCACCAGTAATTCCATCGGTTCCGTAATTTGTAAGGGTAATTGGTTCTAGGGTGGGCCGGTCCCTCTCTGAAACCGTGAATCGGACTAGATAGGCGGGTTCTAACTTTGTGGAATCGGAAACTAGCCCACCTAATCCTGGAACCGGACCGAACCGTTCCCAGGTGGGTCCAAGGAACCGGCGTCCATCACATGCGTAGACTCGGCGACTCTGCATATTTGCCATCTATGGACGCTGCTGACGCCTTGGAAGGAAAGTTTGAAAAGTTTCCAGTTTCATTCCAATAAACAGGAGTTATATAGGGTCTGTCATACAACGCTTTGAAAGGTGCCATTATAATACTTTGCTAATAACTGTTGTTGTACGCGAACTCAACAAGATATAGCTTTTCTTCCCAACTTTCTTTGAAATCCAGAACGCAGGCTCACAACATATCCTCGAGAGTTTGAATCGTTCTCTCAGATTGACCATCTGTTTGAGGATGGAAAGCGGTGCTATACCGCAACTTCGTTCCCATGATGCCTTGAAAACTCTTCCAAAATGTAGCGGTTAACTTAGGGTCTCAATCTGACGTGATTGTCATCGGCACATCATGAAGACGAACTATATGTCTTACGTACAACTTAGCATACTTGTCCATGGCAAAGTCCTTTCGCACCAGAATGAAATGAGCAAACTTTGTGAGTCTATCTACTACCACTCAGATAGAATTATTACCTCTTTGGCTCCTCGATAGACCCATCACAACATTCATCGTGATATGTTCTCATTTCCATTCTAGGATTTCAAGAGATTGCAGTAATCCACTAGGCTTACAATGCTGCACTTTCACCTGTTGACACATTAAGCACTTAGCCACATGCTTGGCAATGTCCCCTTTCATGCCATTTCACCAATAGTATTGGCGCCTATTCTAATACATCTTCGTACTGCTTAGTTACTACGATGAGTTTCCGCCAAAATTTCCTCCTTTAATGTTTGATCATTAGGCACGTACAGTCGTCCACGAAACTTCAAGATCCTATCTTCAGATGCTTGAAAGTCAGGCTTCCTCTTGACTGCGTCTACTTACAGAATGTTTTGGAGTTTAGGATATGAAGGTTATGCTGCTTTAATCCTGGTTTGCATTTCGGGCTCAATCCTAAGAGTAGCCATTAAACTCGAAAGGCAGCTTACCTCAAACTTGAAATCTAAGTCCCGAATTCCTTCAAGCAAAAGCCATTCTTGAACCATCATTTGTGCGATCGAAGACTTTTGGCTTAGAGCATCAGCTACCTTGTTAGCCTTACCAAGATGGTACAGAATATTGCAATCGTAATCCTTAAGTAGTTCCATCCATCTACGTTGTCTCATGTTCAATTCCCTTTGCGAGAACAAATACTTTAAACTCTGATGATCCATATAAATGTGAAACATTTCCACACACAAATAATGCCTCAAGATCTTTAGCGCGAAAGTGATTGCCACAAGTTCAAAGTTGTGCATTGGGTAATTCAATTCATGCGGTCTTAATTGTCGGGATGCATAAGTCACGACTCTTCCATGTTGCATTAAGACGCATTCTAATCCTTTATGTGACGGTCACTATAAATCTCATAACCTCCTGAACCAAACAATAACTTTAAAACAGGCGCAATAGTTAGCTTTTGCTTAAGCTCTTGAAAACTACGTTCATACTTATCCGTCCATTGAAACTTTGTGTCCTTTTTCAACAATCGCATCAAGGGTATGCCTATCGCCGAAAACTTTTCCACGAACCTCCTACAATAGCCAGCCAATCCCAGGAAACTCCGAACTTGAGTTACTATTGTTGGTCTTGGCCAATTCATAACCGCTTCAATCTTAGTTGGATCTATAGAAATTTCTCCCCCAGAAATTACATGTCAGAGAAAGGCCACTCGAGTTAATCAAAACTCGCACTCACTAAACTTGGCATTAAGTTTATGATCTCGAAGGGTTTATAGCACTGTCCTCAAGTACTGTTTGTGTTCCTTTGAACCCATCGAATACACCAGAATGTCATCAATGAATACGATTACAAACTTGTCCAAATATTCCTTGAACATCTTGTTCATCAAGTCCATAAAAGCTGCAGGCGCACTTGTCAGACCAAGCGACATTACGGTAAACTCATAATGTCCATAGCGCATTCGAAATGCCGTCTTCAAGATATCTTCCTTTCTAATCCTCAACTGATGATAACTTGTCCTCAAGTCTATCTTTGAAAATACCGAAGCTCCTTGAAGCTGGTCAAACAAATTATCTATCCTTGGCAACGGATACTTATTATTAATCGTCACCTGATTGAGTTGCCGGTAGTCGATACAAAGACGTAACGAACCATCCTTCTTCCTTACAAACAGAACTGACACTCCTTAAGGTGATGCACTTGGACGAATAAATCCTTTGTCCAACAACTTCTGCATCTAAACCTTTAATTCTTTCAGTTTCGGCAATGCCATTTTGTAAGGTGCCTTAGAGATCGGCTTCGTTCTAGGGGCTAACTCAATTACAAATTCTATTTCTCTTTCTAGGGATAATCCAGGCAATTCTTCAGAAAAAATGTCTGAGAACTCTCATACTATAGCGATGTCCTGCATCCTCGGTTCTTCTACCAAAGTATCAACTACAATCACCAAATAACCTTGGCAATCCTCATCCAATAACTGAGTAACCTCAGGTGACGAAATCAAAAGGATCGATGGTCCTCCTCGATTTCTAACAAACTCAAAGCCAATACTCCCTAAAGGCTCAAATTGAATCGTCTTGCAATAACAGTTTACTGTAGCTCGTTGCTTGGTGAGCCAATCCATTCTAATAATCACATTGAAGTCAAACATCGTCAAGACAATTAAATCTATGTTGTCCTCGCGACCACCAATAGACAACTTACAACCACACAATCTAACGTAGACACTATGTCATCCTTTAAAGGGGTAGAAATACTATAAAATACTCCTAACGGTTTCGGACTTAACCCCATTAATTCCATAAATTGTTTAGTTACAAACGAATGCGTAGCTCTAGAATCAAACAAAGCATAGGCAACATAGTCGTGTAACGAGACCATACCTGTAATTACGGCGGGTGAGTCTTCCGCCTCTTTCCTTGTGACAGCATAGACCCTTCCTTGAACTTGGGGTCAGTTCAACTGGTTCGACGGGGCATTTCTTGCAAGTTGTCCTATCTGCTGCACTGGTCCTTGCGCTCCTGCAGCCTGGCATGGATAGTCCTTTATATGGTGGCCGTGCTGGCCACATCCAAAGCAAGCTCCCGTTCTTACAGGACACAGGGCTTTTCCATGGCTCCTGTGGCAAAAGCGGCACACACTGTTTGGGTTATATGCCGGCTTTCTCATGCCACCTAAACCACGATCTAGATGCGGTTGCCCTCTCAGCCAAGTTCCTCTCAATCAATTGTGCCATCTCATACAGCTTATCATAATCTTTCAGATTTAGGGGCATCAACTGATCCTTAATCTCAGGTTTCAACTCATCCCTAAACCTCTTTGCCTTATCAATCGGGTCCTATATCTATCTTGGCGCATACTTGGACAATTTAGCAAACTTAGTCTCGTACTGGTCTATCGACAATTGGTTTTGCCGGAGACCTTAAATTCGTTCATCTTTTGCTCTTTGATGCAGTCTGAGAAGTACTTGTTATAGAAAGCTTCCACAAAGATACCCCACACCCGGGCCATTCGTTCGGGAAATACCCTCCTTTGGGTAGTTTCCCATCAAGTACTGGCATTACCTTGCAACTGGTAGACTGCCAGTGTCACCTTATCTTCGTTCGAACATCTCAGCAAGGCAAAAACCTTTCCTAACTCCCTAATCCAGAGGGTTGCAGCTTTAGGATCATCCGTGCCAGTGAACTTGGGCAGCTTGAGCTTTAGAAACTGCTCCACCAACTTATGCATGGCCTGATTCCCATTTCCATTTCCAACCAACAAAACATCTACAGGTACAGGTGCAGGTGCAGGCATAGCGGCAGTAGCGGCGACACCAGCTTGGTTTTGAGCTTGCTGCCTTACCAAGGTCTCTAAGACCTGAAGGATCCAGTCCAATCTAGGATCCTCTAGTGCTCTCCTTCTGGCACCAGTCTAACCTGATTTGGCCCTCCTCCTAGGGGCCCTCAAGTTAGGATTGCTCATCTTGCAGGATCTTTATAGAAACTCTTTTTCCAATTCCAACAAGGAATTAGAAATCACGAACAACCCACTTAAAAACGAGAAAACTAACAATCATGCACATGCATAGTGTTTTCCTAACTCATTATCCCAATATCCTTCGCACCTTATTACTCCAAGTCTCGATCAAACTTGAATCGAACTGACCTTGCTCTGATACCAATTCCGATGGGATGTCATGCCCCAAATCTTACGAGCATGCAACCACCCACTATGGTTGTTAAAATGATGTGACGTCCCAAGACTCGTCACCGACCCTTAATTTTATATTTTAATTGTGCATGCAGAAGCGATAACAACATTCACCCAGTCAATAACGATAAACGCGGATAGATAGGAAAACGATTCACAACAGTCAAGCCACAACACCAAAACACCATATTAGTTATTTACTTAATTAATCCCTGGAAAACATTTTTACAAACCCAATTCGGGCATTTCCACAAAAGCCTACAAAAAGATACCGGGCCGGGGTCGATCTACTCTGTCTATAGGTCAGTCCAAAAAGATGGGGTGTTCTAACCCATCACCAACCCCAATGTAATCCGGATCAGATAGTATATAATCTGGGTCAGGGTCCAAATCCTCCGAACTCGAATCAGACAGACCGATGTTCGGATTGATCACCTCCCCATCCGGGGTAGCGACGGCGACTACATGAGAACGATGGCAACGACGCGGGCTATTCGCGATGGTTTTCGGCTTGGAGCGGCGAGGGGTGAATGGCAGCGGTTCGGGCGCGATGAAAGGGGCGGCTGCTGGTGGCTAGTCGGCAGTGGCTTGAGGGCTGTTCCAAGTGAACAATGGTGGCTGGTGATGGCATCTTGGCAGCCGGGATGGCAGCGGATGAGCGGCTGAAGAAGAAAAAGAAGAAGAGAGGGAAATGATGAGGAGTGTGTGGAGTCAGTGGGGAATTTGGCTGAAAAAGAGGAAAGGAGAGAGGGAGGGAGGGAGTGAGGCTTACCATGCATCGAGAGAGAGAGAGAGCGAGAGAGAGAGCGAGAGAGAGAGAGAGAGAGAGAGAGAGAGAGAGAGAGAGAGAGAGAGAGAGAGAGAGAGAGAGAGAGAGAGAAGGTAGGTCCAATGATGACCCCCACAAAAATCTTCCACGAAATTTTCCCTTTTCTTTTGTAATTTTTTCCAATTTTTGCTGCCTAAATTACCACTTTGTCCCTTGGCATGTGTACCAATTGTGGGCCGACTAAACCTTATTGGGCCTTGATAGCCGGCCTCTCTTGGGCGTGAGGCCTAATGGGCTTCGCTCAACCCACTTTCGTTTCTCGCGTCAAATTCTCGATGCTTCGATCCTTAATCGAGGTTATAATTTCAATGGCCATCTCGTAGAATAATGAGGCAACGTCCTATGGTTTGATTTGGAAATCCTTAGGAATTCGACACTAAAATCGGATCGTAATTCGTGGCTGAAAATAATCAATCGCAATTATAGTACATCTCGAACTAACGGGCGGTTGTTAGGAATAAATTCCCGGATAGCCTTTCCCTTTTGGTTAGTATTCCCTGAGTGATCAGGTCAGGGCAAGAATTAACTAATAGAACGTCGACGGAATCACCATTTCATATATCATCAAAATAGGTTGAATTTTTAGGATATCACATCAAGTGAATAAATAAAATGGCACTTTAGCATGACTATTGTTGATTGTTATTATTATCCCTGCTGTTTGTTGTTATGACTGGGTGATTGTTGTCGCTACCTCATGCATAATTGAAAGATAAAATGAAAGGTCGGCGATGAGTCCTAGGACGTCGCATTCAATTGACCTAAGTGAAATAGGGGTTGTCGTGTGCTTGATGGTCGAAGCGTGATAACCTTTGGCCAATCTATTCATTCTTTGTTGGCCAATATGACAAAGTCTAGCATGCCACACATTCACATTATTCTCATGGGAATCAGAGGATGTAAATAAGAAATAACTAACATTAACTTCACAATAGTTAACATCCAATACAATAAAACTATTCAAAAAATATCCAAAACCATAACAATTTGTTCCTAAAGATAAATCTACACCATTGTTATGAAAGTTTATATTAAAACTAAGTCTTACTAAAACCAATACTGAAACTAAGTTTCGACGAATTTCTAGAGCAAAAACACGTCATGTAGGAACAATGTGCATCCACTGCACATAAGCAATTGACAGGTGCTAATGTCTTTGATCTCCACTCTGAAATGTTCTCCACATATATTCACTTCGTTCCTTGTGAAACTCGTCGAAATTCCACGAAGGCTTCTCTGTGCTTCGCTACATGGTTTGTGGCTCTCGAGTCTACAGTCCATAAAGGATTAGATTCAGTTAGAAAGACTGAACTAGACACATAAATAACACTCTCAAGAATGCTAATGATTTCCACCTTCTTTGGCTCGCCACAATCGCGAGTAAAGTGAACCTTCTTGCCACAGTTATAACATTTTACCCTTGAAATGTTCTTCTAGAAAGGACGCTTTCCTTTTTCTCGTTAGTTGAACCTCGATTTCTTGCCTGGAGGACTTGCTTCTTTGCTTTTCCACTTCTTTAATCCAGTAGGATGCTTTTGCTTGGAGCCCGAAACTCCATGCAAGCGAGAACCAGCAAAGTAAATATCGGTTTCTAGCTTAGCTGCCAGGAGACTATCCTCTTCTTGCTCAAGATACTGCATAGCATCCTTAAAGGTCTTGATACGCTCATTATAGGTCAAGTGGATCTTCATGTGCTCCCAACTTTAAGGCAATGAACAGATTATTGCCTGCACTTGCTGTTCATTAGTGAGTATATGATTAGTGTCCTTTAGCTCACTTATCATATTCGACATTTGCCTTAAATGGTATTTCATGGTCTTTCTATGAGGCATCTTATATGGATCAAAACGAATAGTGAGTTGTCTTAGTTTGGTCACAGAAGTTCGACCAAATCTTGCTGCCGGTGTGGCTCATATGTCTTTAGCGTTATCAAAACGTTCGAACTCTCGCATGATATTATTGTCCATGCTGCTTAGCTATTTAGCAATGTAATGTGAGCAAGAGAGTTCTTCCTTTTCCACGTAGCAAAGGCATCTTTATCCATTTTGTGCTAAGCAGTATCCTCAAGTTCTTTCGTAACCTGGTTAAGAGCTTCAACTGCCTCTTGTTCTTCTAGCATCTATTGAATTTTGAGACTCCAAATCTCATAATTGTCACCATTCAATTTCTCTCCCTTATTAAGTTCAACTACTATGTTCTTAGTTGTTGAAGCCATTGTATCTAAACATTTCAGACATATATGCACGAATTATTAATGCCTATCTTAATGCTTCATCAGTATCACAATTACATAAACTAATCACATTAATGAATAGTTTCACAAAATATTTTAGAATCGATAGGTTACTATGTTCCCAATCATCGTCTAAGAATCCTAATTTAAAATTATCATTAACATAATCATTTATGTAAAAAGAATTTTTTTTTTGGTAAGGTAAGAGTATCTCAAACTTTTAAGAACTTTCCACAAATAACATGACAATATCAAATAAAAAGCCACAAATTTCCATAACCATATATTTTATAACACATTCACAAATATTTAAGAACATGTAATATCAACTTAAAACATATACATAAGTAACTCCAAATCCTAAAGGAACAACATCGGGTGTACCTATGCAGCACATAGATAGGAAAAGACTCATGAAATTCCTTAGGGAATTCATTTTTTTTGGCACAAAAATAGGGGCTCGGGGAAAACCCCTAAATTCGGGCCATGATTTGCACCGAAACCCATTCAATACAAGGATTGACATTCTCCTTGCCCCGACCCTTATGTACTCAATCAGGAAATTCTCCACGAGCATCTTATAACTTAGACATCTAAGATTTCCCTAACCTTATCAACCATTTTTCCCAACTCCTCAGGAATAGTGCATTTTAGGGTTCCAACCATCACATATTCATGCATTATGAAACTGTTCCAAATGATATCTTGTATCATTTTGTTGACCTTGATGATGTGTGTTATCATGTCATCTCCAGAGTCCCATCAATAAAGTGCTAGCTTGATTCTAATTTTCTCAAGTCTCTCCTTTTGAGCCGCCATTCTTGGGAATATCGGAGTGTGTATCATATGTACCATTGTTCCTGCAACAAATGCAGAACAAAAGGATTATTCATAATCCATGATATATTAAGATAGGGAATGTTTATTCATATACATGTGACTTAATACTTGTATTTCGAAAACTATAGAGAAATACTAGAGAAAATGCCAAAGAATATACCCTAAGGTATGCATACATAGGGGTTCATCATGCATTTTCACACTCATAAGTGCAGCAAAATGTCATATGAATATTCCATAATGTAGAGCATTCCGATACAAATATATCGATACCAAGAACGCCCAAATTGAAGTTCAAACGAGCTCGTACGGGCTAAAAGAGTGCACTAGATGCATTCTAGCCGGTCTAAACCGATTCAGTCCGGTTAACGGTCAACGGGCCAGGTCAACAGTCAATGTGTCGGGTTAACGGGTCGGGATCCAGGTTAACTCGGATTTGGATGTTGTTGGCATTAGCATTGGTAGTTGGTGGCATCCGACGCACTGCTTCGCCACGGCCATGCATGCCCTTCACGTGCCAATGCGCCCATGGCGCGTCATCGCGTGAGGACGCGTGTGGCCTCCTATGATGATGCATTGCCCCTCATTTTGTTCGTCTCGATGAGTACTTCATTTTTGTGCGATCAAAATCAAGTTTTGTCGAAAAGAACAAAACAAAACATACATGAATAGTATGTTGACACGAAGAAAATTGGCAAAAAAAGAGACCGAAACAAAAAGTAGGCAATATACACTTCAATTTCAGAGGGCATTCACATGCATGATTAGGAAACAAGTAAGTGTGCTCTGATACCAACGTTAGGAAAATTCATCCCTTGCTCAACATACTCGAAACACATTCGAATAACTTGAAAAACGTGCTCAATAATCATCAACTTGTATCGCTAATCATACGGGCATATCACATAATGAACATACCTGGTATTGCCACAGATTAAATGCCACTTTGCACTCTTGAGAGCAATCCTCAAATGTTTTGCGTACCCACTTGCGTTACAAAGGAAAACTAGAGAAGACATTCTTTCGAAGATGTGTCTTATTGTGCATATAAAAAATCACGTGCGTTTGCCAAAGGGGGTCAACTATTTATAATAAAAGGAAAATAACCACCTTATGGACCTTGTGGTTCGTGGGCTAGGTTTGGCCCATCTTGGGCGGCACGCCCATTATGCCTTTAAGTAATGAAATTCAAAAGTTTCACATGCGAGTTACATCTAAAAGATAATACACATAAGTAAAAAGATGAAAGCACTATATAAACGCTTCTTCATTAGCGCTTAGGAGTTGATCCGTTGACGGTTGAGTGTTGTTTAGTCGAGTTGTTCTTTAAAATAGTGTTTTACTCGAATTTTGATACTGTTTTTCAATTAATTAATAGGAATATGAGTGCGCGGGCTTGAGTAACTATCGTAAGTTAGTTTATGGCTTTCTTAGGTGAGTAATACTATCTCTTTTGTGAATTTGCAAAGTCATATCTTGAAGTGGTAGAGATTTAATAGATAGTATGAGTTAGGGGTGTGTATGGTCTGGGTGGGCGGTTCTCACCTTAGAATCGGGAATCACTAACTAATGATCGGTTCTGAAAAATTGGAATCGGGAATCGCCTGTTGGTTCCATGGACCCACCCAAGAATCGGACTGCCGGTCCAATCCGATTCCCGGGTGGGTCCATGGAACCGATTTTGTTGACACCTAATTTTTAGCTCATTTTTGTCATATTTTCAAAAATTTCAAAATTAGGTATAGGAATCTTGGCCAAGCCTAGAAACCTATTTCTAAACCAAAAAGTAATTTTTTAGCATTTTTCTGCATTTTTTCTTAATTTCTTTTAGTCAAAATAGGCAAGAAAATAAAAAAAATAGTAAATGGAACCAGAAAATTCCATAAAAATAGTCATTAATTTTATTTTAAATCAAATTTCATAAATACACTATCAATTTTAGAAAATCTCAATTGGGTATATGTTTTTCCCAAAATTGGGCAAAATTAAACTCGAATTGAACCAAAAATGAAATTAAATTTTTTCTAAACATTTTTAAGTCATAATGTCTTCACAAAAATTGATTTTGAGACCTTGAATTGCACAATGGTCAGTCCAATTGCACAATTTGACATAAAAATAAAAAATCCCCAAAATTTGATTGAAAATTAAAAATTTTGAACCCAAATTGGGAATCGTGCCCAAAATGAAATTGTCGAAATATAAAACTATCATTTCTAGGGTTAATTAGGGGTGGATAATTCAATTTTGGCATCAATTTTGCCTAATCAGGTCATTAGGACATTAAATTGAACAAAACCCTATTAACCCGAGCACAGAAATGATAAAATTTTGGGCTCAATTATAATAAAATTGGGGAAAATCATATCTTTGGGTTCAGAATATGATGAAAAATCCAATTTTGGGGTTTAATTTGAAAAAAATCGGTCGAAATTGAGTCCAATTTGAATATTTGATCAAAACAGGAACTGCCGGGTCGGCAGGTCAATCGGACTCGAATCGAACAGTTCATCTTCCCTACCCGACTTGTCCAATGTACAAAAAAAAACCCAAGAAAACTAGCACGTGCCCGCAACTTCATTGACTTACCCCGATCAAATTAGCACGTTTTAATTGATTTGGCCAGCTGGAAAATATCCAGTTGTTACCGATTAACAACCCCAACCGATCGGAGGTCGGCTCCAACGGATTTTGAGCAGGAAATCAATCAACAAAAAACAAGAAAAAACTGACCGGAGGGGGACAAAAGTTGTTTGACGGATTGCCGAAGAGAGAGAGAGAACTAGATACGCGAAAGAGAGGAAACTAGTGAGAGAGTGAGTTGACATTCCTTGAGGCCTAGTGATCGGCGCTTTTTCGGCAAGGAAAGCGCCGGCAAATAGGTCTCGCCGGTGAGTTTCCTCACCGGCAAACCTGCAAATAAGCCTATTGTGAAGGCCTGAAAAGGTGCTTCGGTTGATCAATCTAGGGACTTTCCAGCGAAGTGGAGACCATTGTTCAATTGTCTAGGTGTTGTAGAACATCCCCATAGTCACAGATCAGCTCGGGAGAATCATTTGATTCACTTCCGAAACAAGTAAAGTTCGGTCTTCAACATTATTTTTTCAGAATTCCAGAAAATGACTTTGAACTAAAACTTTGTTGATCATGTAATTTCTTTGCTAATCTAAGTTTGTTAAGAGTTTGTACTCACATTTTGTGCTGTTTGATTGCATTTGGATTATTAAAAATGCACAAAACCGAGTCGGCCATGCATGAAAACCACTTTGCCGGAGCTCGGAGGTCCTCACCAAAGCATCGCCATGGCTTTAGGGCCATTCAAGTTAGCTTTCTTGGCCTTTTTTTCTTTATGTTTTTGTTAGTGATTAGAACCGAATTAGACGGTTATGGCAAGTAGAATCGGGACTTGAAGTTTTGAGGAATTAATCTAGAATTGTTGCAAGTTAGGTTTTTTTGATCGTATTTTTCGCCGGCCGGTGAATGACCGCCGTTGTCCCGAGTAGGTCAAATCAAGAATAGAACAAGTGGACTTTGCAATGAATTAATCGAAATGACAAAATACTCATCGGAAGATCGCCAGAAATCGATCCAAACCGACGGCCTCGAAAGTATTAAACTTGGAACAATGCCTACCAACTGTTTGAAGAAATGCCAAAATGAAAAAAGGTCGAAATAGTGCCGTTTTGGGTGATGGGCTCGGTGGAGAAGGTGATCGACGACTGGCGTTGGCGACGTCCGGTTCGGCTAAGCCGAACTGGGTCAAATCGGGCCGGTCCGATTCACCACTTCGGTGGTAATTTTAAAAATAATAATAAAAAAACAAAAAATAAAAAATTTCACATAAAAATTTGAAAAATCAGAAATCATAAAAAATTTTGAAAAAATTAAAAAAATCAGAAAAACAAAAAATCCATAAAAAATTAGAAAGTTCATAAAAATTCAAAATTTTCAGAAAATTCATAAAAAAATGCCAAGATTTTCAGAAAATTTATAAAAATTCAGAAAATTCAGAAAATAGAAAATAAAAAATGAAAATTTTGGGAAATCAATAAAAAAAATTGAAAAAATTGGAAAATTCATAAAAATTTCTGGAAAATCATAAAAAATCAGTTCTCGGTTAAAAAAAATTTCAAAAAAAATTATCAAAAATTTAAAAATTTGAAAATTCACATAAAGATTCAAAATCATCGTGGCCAGTCATAAAAAGTGAAATTTGAATTTTCGAAAATGCCTAAGTGGCATTTTTTGAAAAATTCCAAATTTAAGGGTTAAAAACTCTAAACCCAAAAATGCACTATTAAATGAACAAGCTATTAGAGCTTCATTAGGATTTGGGTGTTTTGCTTGATTTTCATTTTTAGTTGCCAAATTAAGGTTGCTATGATTGATTTGTCATTGATTGTACATTTAATCCTTGGGTGCTTAATTATTTGTTCATGATTAGATTAGTCAATTGACCTTAAGAATCCGTGTGACATGTTAGACATGCCATATCGTTCTTAGGTACCGAAAGGGCATTAATGGTCTCAATTAGGGATCGTTAATGTAACCAAGTCCCTTATTCAGTATCTCTGGTTCGTAGGATCGTGGTATTTCTCCCGTACCTCTATTAGGTTTCTAGTCAAGCTACTATAAATGACTAGTGGCGACTCCAAGTTTAAATTTAGATCAAATAAACCCCGCTGCATGTGAGGTATAGTTTGGGAGAGATCCATGTAGAAAAATACCTCAATTCTAGCATGCGAGAGGGTGGCGCGACAGGCTTGGTGACTCCGCTGGGGAACCTTGGGTTTCTAAGTGGACTTAGGCCTAAATAGAACGATATGCATGTGTTTGTGCTCGCAAGGATCCCAGGTACGTTCCAATAATGACGTGTTAAATGGTGATGCAGGTGGAAGGTATAAGGGGTGTATTTTGTGTTTACCTTTGTTTTGCAAAATGGTGTTGGGATTGAATATGATTTCACCAAATTTTAAAAGTGATGTTTGGTTATAAATTGTTGTGCTTGCCTTTAAATTGCTTTAGCACTACACTTTTCACACATACCACCCATGGCCCAACCCTGGCTACATTTAGAATCACCCTTATGAGGTATGTGTTTAGGCGAAACTGTGAGTCGATTCCTTATGGGATCTTTTAAATACCATACCGATCATCGAGATGGAATAATATTCCATTACTTTAGGCCAATCGCCTATTAGAATGGAATCCCTTGTCCATTAAGGTAGTGACCTTGAGCCTTTAGTATATCCCCTTTTAGGTGTCAAAACCTTACTGATTGCATACGCTTGTCTTTGTGGTTGCTATACCTAAACCAAGCAAAAATGTGTTGGCAAGTAAGTATCATTCTACTTCTCTCATCTTTTTAATTATGCAAAGTTAGTTGACATAATTTTGTTAAAAAATGCCCAAATGACAATAAGTGTTTGATCAAAATGCCTTTTTATACTAGAATGAATGAATAGGGTGACATGCTCCATTTGATCATATTTTTTTCATTTCTAGATGGAATGTATAGGTCTATTGCGATTTTCAATATAATTCAAGTAGATTGAGTGCTTAAGATGTGACACATAAAATCCCATTTGCCAAAAGTCTATTTTTGATGTATTCGAAGTTGTAAACCATAGGATAGGACTTTATGGTCAAAATGGAACATGACAAAAGGCATTTGCATTAAACATTAGTTTCATTCACATTTTCAAGTATATGCTCTTTTAAGGCATAAACGGATTAAAAGTGGTATTTGTATTACGTCATAAGTATGCAAATGTACTTTACCTCCATTTTTTCCATAAAAGGACATATAATTAAAATGGGGGCATTTAAAATTTGATGTGTAATCCATGGTGATTAATAATGAACTTTTTTGCATGATTATGCTCAATGAGAAAACTAAACATCCAAGTGATTCCTATTCCACGAAAATAGCTCATGACTTGGTGGAAGGACATGACAAAAGATAACCAAGTTTATGTCCAAGATAGGTTGGGATACCTTCTAGATTTGATCCATGTGGAACACCAAGTAGTTTGATCCAAGTATTGGCGCATTTTTGGGAAGTTTTCACCGCCACCTTCCAATTTGGAGAGTATGAATTGACACCGACTTTGGAAGAATATCAAGCTGCCATTGGAATTGATTCCAAGCCTAGGGTCGTAGAGCCACCCGTTGGACTTAATCCCATAAGTATTCTTATAGAATTCCTTAACCTCAAAACTTCCAAAATCGAAAAGTTAATCAAATCAAACACGAGTAGATTTCCATTATCCTTTCTAATAGTCAATTTTTCCAAACTTCCTAGGGAAATAGGAAACACTTCAGCCCGGGTATTCATTCTAGCTTTCCTTAATTTTGTTCTATTCCCCGTGTCTAGAACGGGATTAGACCCTTTAGTGGCTGTGACTGCAAGACAAACATGTCTTAAATGGGATTTTTCTAATATGCTTCTTGCCCAAACAGTCATCTCCTTAAACATATACCAAAATCATGAGAAGGGAGTCTTTCAAGCTTCTAGGGATCTCCTATCTCTATGGTTCATCTCACACATTCGACCTTGGTATCGTTTTATGAACATTTGCGAAATTTGTTCGGCGATAAATCCAATTAGGCGATACATTCGTATCTAAAACAAATTACCCAAACAATCTTTCTTAGATTAGGCCAATTTTATTAGAGCTTTAACTCTTAATCAAATCCAATGACGGATCAATTGGCCAAAGATTAGCAAAGCAAGGATTACAAGCCAAGAAGGGAGCGCGGTACCATTACTCGGGCTGAATGGGGGAGCTGCCTATTGTCCCTTGAGAGTTGTTAGACAATTTGGGATGCTTCAACAAGTCCCACTAGTATGGAACCCTGAGGAGTTTGCTTTTGATATCCCAAGTGAAATTATACCCGAGGAAGAGAAAAAGGACCTTCAAGCCAAGGTTCACAAAATTATCCTTTCTTTGGATAATTTACCTTCACAAGTAGTGGAATGGCTAAAGAACTTGGAAGGAGACACAAAGATTTATATGACGTCCAAGGAATATACCAAATGGATGGAAAGTAAATGACCAATTGATGTGGAGCCATATTTTTCGTTGAGCATTATAACGGATCCCGAGGAGGAGTATGTCCTAGAATACATTGTCCCACATGTGCCTGGAGTTGAGCCTTACATCCCCGAAGAAGGCGTGATCGATGTCGAAGAATGGGAATATCGAATCAAGGAATAGAATGATTACCATAAGGTAGAAGCTAAGGTTAGCAAGAAGCCTAGACTTGGATGATTTAGAATTCCCATTTGAGTTTAAAATCATTTTGTAAAACAATCTTGGATTTTATATGAAATACTCATTTTTCAAAATTCGTTTGAATAAATTCAAAGACATGATTAAAAAGAAGGATCACCATGGATTATAATTCTTTAAATGATATGATTTTTTGAGAAAAACATTGATGAGAAGTTTTATGCAAGGTTAAGACTTGTGTAAAAGTTCTTATCCTTGTTAATCACAAAAAACCATACAATTAAAAGAATGTGGGTTTTCATATTCATTTCACCAATTCTAATATCTCGATGGTTTTCATGAAAATAGGTTTTTTAGCAACGGAAAGCAAAAGACCCCGAACCCATTTACAAATTAAAATGGCCAAGGAAGAAATTCGTACTCGACTAGCTGAAGTGGAAAATCAGATAACGCAAATGGTTGCCATGATGGTAGAAATGAAGGCCTTCATTATGGCTGCGAAGGGATCTTATCCTACAGTTTCAAATCCGGGAGCTGCAAATACTGTTGAAGTACATGTTGAAGAGCCAATGAGAAGTAAAGAACCAGTTTAAGAGAATTCTCCAAAAGCTGCACCTGAAATAGTGGATCTGGAAGAAGACATTCGGGTTAAAAAGACATCCAAGGATGAAGAGGAGACCAAACGATTGGCCAAAATTGAAGAATGCCTTGCAAGCCAAGGATATGAGCTTTAAATGTTCGATAAATTCTCGTCTTATGCAAAGGTGGTAGTTCCAGAAAACTACAAAGAACCAGAGTTCGTGAATAAATATGATAGAACTGGCTATCCTAAAAGTCATTTGAAATATTATCTCGCAAGATGGCAAGATATTTAGACAATATGCCACTTCTTATCAGCACATTTCAAGATAGTTTGAAGGGAGCAACCCTGGCATGGTATACCGCTCTCGACATAAAAGATTTTATCGAATGGAACCATTTGGCGAGAGAATTCCTTTGTCAATACAAATTTAATGTCGAAATACTTCCAACCCGGGAGGATTTAGTTAGAACCGAGAAACGAAGAAGCGAAGGATTCAGAGCCTATGCTCAAAGGTGGAAAGCTGTAGCCTCACAAGTTAAGCCGGCTATAAGTGAGGATGAGCTTATTGAACTTTTCTTGAAGTCGTTCCCAACTGAATATTATGACAAGCTGCATATATCGGGCTGCCAAATATTCGCCATGTTGGTGAAGGTCAGTGAAAGAATCGAATGGACACTAAAGGAAAAGAAATCTCAAGAAGTGATAGCACGGAGACCGTATCCTGGAAGAAAGGATAAAGAACCTATACGTGACGTGGCTATGGTATCTAGCCCCAATGTTGATCAGACTTCATTCCCAAAATAGTCTAACGTCCCTTGGAGAAATCCGAAACAGTTTGAGCCAAAAAAAAGACCTGTAAGGCAATTCACTCCGTTGCCACGGCCCCTGTCGAAATTATTACCGATGCCGTTGGAAAGGCATTTTAGTAGCTAAAGAAGTGCCAAGAGATAATCCTGCAAGGTTCCTCAGGTACGATGAGTCAAAGACTTACACATACCATATGAGGGAAAGAGAACACGATGTGGACAATTATATAGTCTTGAAATATAAAGTTAAGCAATACATAGACAAGAAGTATTAAGTTTTCAAGAGCTAAAGCCAAATGTGCATCAAAACCCCCTTCCTAAGCACAATGTGGTAAATATGGTCCTTACAGAAGGAGAAATAATAAGGCCTGATGATGAAGATGAATATGAGGGCAAATTAAAGACTGCTCGACAAGGAGATGCTCGCTTTCGTCGTGAAGCATTCTTAAAAGGGGAAATTATAGACAGCTTGGGAGAAGATTCTGGCAAATACAACTTTCAAGTAAAGTATACTCCACCACCGTGGCTTTTTAAAAGTAAAGTGGTTGTGCCCGATGGTTGGGGTGGCATAGGCGATCAGCTTAGCAGATAAAATGAGACTCCATCAAGTGATGAAGTGGATCAATTTGAAGAGCAAAAAGAAAGAGTTCGGCGGGGTGAAAGACGATTTACCCAAACATCACTTAAGCAAGGTGACACTGTAAACCTCCTTGGTTAAGACAGTGGAAAAAAAAACTTCAGTGTTAAGTACATACCTCCACCTTGGGCTTTAAAAACGAAACTATTGTGCCTGATGGATAGGGAGGCATAGATGAAATCCCAATCAATGAATTAAGTCTTGAGGAGAAAGAAGATCAAGACGAGAAAATGAAGAAAAAAGCTCGCCAAGGAGATAAACGATTTATTCGCAAAGCACGAAATCAAGGTGAAATTGTGGATTATCTAGGACAAGACAGTGGCCGATATAACTACTATGTCAAATACACACCACCTTCATGGGCATCCAAAGATGAAAATATTGTGCCTGATGGTTGGGGTGGAATGGATACTATTGAAGCTGACAAAAGCATGGTGTCCATGATTACACCACTATTGATTAATCTTGATGAAGTGGATAGGCTTGAGGAAGAGAAGGATCATGTTGAATCAGTTATCATTGAGCTCTCAATTGGTCAACTAAAGATCGAAGAGAAAGAGATTCAGCCTGTAATCATCACTTTGCCTCCAAAGGAGAAATTTGATATAAGATGTATACCATAGGACTACATGCCTAAAGAAGTTGATGCAATAATTAGATCGGAAAGATGTTATGTCCCAAAAGAAGCTGAGCACGAAAATAAAGGAGTAACTGAAGAAGATATCAAGCAGTTGTTGTCATTCATGAGGACAAGCAAATATGAGGTAATTGAGACATTGAGGAAGATGCCAACACAAATTTCATTATTGGATCTTTTCAAAACCTCAGAAAGCCACAAAAAGGTGCTTATGAAGATTCTTAACGAAGTACATGTTTCCGAAACGATCAACGAAGTGCAACTAGAAGATTTTGTTGGGACTATTCTTTTGAAAGATCAGATAACTTTTTCTGACGAAGATTTTCCGATGGATGGCCGTTCACATAACAAGCCTTATATATTGTTGTCAAATGCTGGGGCAAAGAAGTATCCCGCGTGCTGATTGATAATGGCTTTGCGCTTAATTTGTGTCCATTAAGTACATTGCATCGTCTAGGAATTAATGAAGAGTTCGTCAAGCCTTCAAAAGTGACTGTACGTTTGTTCGATGGGATGAAGAAAGATGTTATCGGTGACATCGAGCTGGAAGTAAATATAGGCCTTGTGCCTTTCCTAATCGATTTTCAAGTAGTAGATGTGACATCTTAAAAATTTGTCTATTTGGGATTTATAAAATACTGAGTTTTATGAATGTACTCGTAGTTAGTTCTCGCCCGGAACTGATCATTCCTAGGATACTAACCATTAGGGAAAGGTTAATTAGGGATTTAAATTTGCACGACTAAGAGAAAATTCGATCGTAAATTGATTTTCGACCATGAAATCGTCGAGGTGATATTTTGAGTTACTGTTGGCCGATCCAAGGATAGTCATGGGTCAGTTCGCCACTGCCATAGTAGTGGATCGCGGGTGATTCTGCTGGATCACGAAATGAATTGACGAACGATCCTGAACCTATATCGAACGATCGTGCCCCCCGAATCTAGTAATTGATCCTCGCAATTTTATTGACAACCGAAGTCATTACAGTATGAATAAATTGCACGTGACTTGATTTAGTATCAGTCACGGGTCGAATATGTGAATTTTCCCAACAAGCCATCCATTAGTCTGAGAAACGCTCGAGTTGCGTTTAATAAAATTTGATTATTTAATTGAGCCCAAATTGGACATCGGAAAAATTTGGAAGTCACAACGGGATGTTAGGACGATGTTGCGGTTAGAACGTGTAATTTTGGATTGTCCCGATTCCTTCAGAAAAATTTGAATTCGTCGAGAAAATGAGAAAGTGACCATTTTACCTCTAAGGCTTTATAAAGGGTTAGTTTTGTGAGGCAAGGGTATTTTGGTCATTTTGCCCTCAATTTTGGAAAAGACACAATGCCCTTGGATATTTTTAAGTCAAATTCAATCCAGACCATTGATTTCAAGATTAGATCGAATCTCGACCGTCGGATGAAAAAGATTAGAGAGGGGCATTTTGGTAATTTGCCAAAAAGTGGTCAAAGTGTAGGCTTAAAGGCTTGACCAAGCCTTCTCTCTCCTCTCTCTCTCCACCGTAAACCCCCCTCACTGTGAGCTCCCCCTTCGGCCGCCTCTCCCTCCCGCTGATCGCCGCCGCGCCCTCACCGCCGTCCGTACGCCCGCCGGTCACCGTCATCCGTACGCCGGCCGTCGTACCACCGCCACCACCCCCTCATCGCCGTCCTCTCTCCCTCTCTTCCTCGTGTGGCTATCGGTCTCGGCCGAGCAAGCCGAGCCACCGCCGTGCACCGATCGCCGTCCGCGGAGCCAAGCCGCGCCGCCGTTCCCGATTGTTTAGCCGCCGCTTTCCGTTCTAGCCGCGTGAGTCTAGAACTTGGTAAGTCTCGCCTAAACCCGATTTAGGATATTGGGTATCGACGGATAGTTTGGGTTGGAAATCAGATTTATTTGGGTGCGGGGTTGTGTGGATTAGGAGTAAAATCAATTGGCGGGCCTAGAATTGAAGTCGGGAAAATTTTATTGGAATTTTTTAGGACACTAGTGGGCTGTGATGGGCCGATCGGGACGCAAATTGGATTTTTAGAACCGGAAATTAATTGTGAGAAAGTGCCATGAGGGGCCGGGATTGATTCGAAGTCATTTGGTTGGAGAAAAATTGCTTATTGTGTATTTATTGTGTATTTGAACTGTGACTGAACTGTGATGATGAAATTGAGTGTATGGTTGTGGAATTACATGTTTAAAATATGCCTGTTGGGTGCACATTTGGGCCAAACTGATTTAATTGTCAAAATTGGCCGTGTCAAATGCTTAGTGAGCATGTATTGTGTGTGAATTGATACGTGCACGGGCCACATGTAATTGGCCAGTTGAGTGTGGTAAATGCTTATTAAGCATGTGCATAAATAAAAGTGGATGTGGTATGACATGAGTTCGTGGAAATTATGCCGTCCTTAGGCGTGTACGTTTACGTGGGATGATGCCCGGTATTACCGGAAGACTGCCAGCTTGAGGCGTGTACTTCAACGCGGGTTGCGCAGTAGGTGGTAGGTGTTGAGCCTGAGGTGTGTACTTCAACACGGGCAAGAAACATGGCCTGAGGCGTGTACGTTTACGCGGGCTTGGAAGTGTTGTGAAAAGTTAGTCGCAGTGTGCCTGAGGTGTGTACTTCAACGCGGGTCACTGGCGAGGAATGTGGAAAAGATATGATGAGAATGAAATAAATGTCCGAGACGAAAATTGTGCCTGCAAGTGACTGCGTGTATGTGATTGTGTTTGTATTTATATAATTGTCTGGAGGTACGTGATAGCCTAGGTGGGGTTTAGGGGTGTACTTATTGAGATGTAGTCTCATGGTTATTTCAACCAATATTTTTCAGAACCCTGACTTGAGCCATGAATCCTCCGCCACCGCCACCAGAGCATTTTGGAGTACTAGTGCACACCGAGAATGAGGTTACAGAATTCCCTATGCCCGATAACGTGACCTGGATTAGGCATACTACGACTATTTTTATAGAGATAGGACTACCTTTATAGGAGACTCATGTTTATATTGCCTAGTTCTTTGGGGATGCAGACGGGGATGAGTTTGGGCCTGTCAAGGGTTTTGATGTTCCGTTTGATTTAGTAGGGGATTGGGACCAGTCTGCCATACCTCCGATAGACGGAGAGTTGACAAGTGCAGAGACTAGTTTAGCTCCGTCTGGATTGCATCCAGTAGCCGCTGCTCAGGGATCTTCAGGAGCTGAGCATGAACCCGAGCCCAAAGCATCGCAGGCTGAAGGTGATCCAATGGACATAGATTTAGAACCGATCCCTGAGGAAGAACTAGAGGAAGTGGAGCCCGAGATAGGACCCGAGGACGAACCTGAAGAGCCTGAGGAGCCCGAGGAGGAACCGGAGTATGTACTCCCGTATGAGCAGTATATAGATCCTAACTATGTGCCGGAATACAACTTCTTTGATGGATTATGGGAGGAGGATCAGAATGAAGTTCCAGCCGAGTCGGGTGACATAAATCACCCGATTGAGATTGAAGCAGACCCAGAATCTTTAGAGGAACAGACTGATTAGGAGAGTTCAGATTCAGAAGATGAGGAGTTAGACTCGGAATGGACGCTTAGCAAGGGGCGTAGGGGCTAGTGTAAGGGTTAAGAATAGGTTTTTGGATGAGTACTATTTTTGAAGTTAGAATACCAGGTCATCGAGCCCTTTTTGTTATCGATGGTTAATAGTAAGGTGTGTACATGTAAATGGCGGTTGTAAGTTGTGAATATTTTATAAGTTTGTTAATGGAATCAAATATGTATACATTCTCCCTGATTGTTTTCCCAGTTTTAAATTGTCCGAGATTAATTATGGTATCCACTGTGGATGTAAATCTCTGATGGTTATTTGAGGTCAGCGACATTCTTGGGATGTCGCATAAATAGACCAGTAGAGGGTGTCGTGCTCTTGATGGGGTTCGGGGTGTGACAGTAGACATTCCAAGGACTTTCAACCTACTACTGGGGAGGCCTTGGATTCATATGGCTGGTGCTATTCCTTTCGGTCTTCATCAAAAAGTTAGATTCGTTATTAATGGTAAAATGTTTACCGTGCACTGGGAGACAGACTTCACCACTTATAAGGAAAGTGCTATACCTTATGTCGAGCCTGAGATAAAAGAAGAGCCCAGCTATCATTCCTTTGAGATGATTTCTATGATACAAATTCTTGCTGGTAGCATCATGAAGTCTCCGGAACTTTCAACATCATCTTTTATGTTTGGAAAAGTATTATGCCAATATGGATTCAATCTTAATGATGGACTTGGGATAAAAGCGCAAGGAATTAAAGAATCTATTATCCCATTTGGCACAAAGAAAAAGCATGGGGTGGGGTATGAAGTCACTAGTAATCACCATGGAGGCCGAGGCCAAGGTCAAAAGAATCATGAAGGCCGTGGAAGTCGAGGTGATCGAACCATTAACCCATCAACGTGGAAGGGTAAGGCTAGAGAGTTACCCTATCATCAGATTCATATAAGAGAAAACTTTTCTAGGCCTCCCAAACTGCTTTCAGAAGAAAATTTACATGCAGAAGCAGAGTCTATCTCGCTGGGTTTATTTGAAGAGGACATTATCAATATCGTTATAACTAAAGATGAAGACACCTATGCACTAGAGTAGGAAGATTTTTTGAACCATTTCCTTATTATTGCCTTTACAATTTGTCTGTTTTATATTGATGTTGTTTGCAATTTCAGTTCAATTGCAATTTACATTCCTTTTGATATAGATGTAATTACATTTTTCAATTCAATAAAATTGATCAAATGTTTTGTTAAGGACATGTAGAAACAAAATCAAACCTATGATGATCATTATCCTCATTTATGAGGCTTGAGCCTTTGGGTTTCTATATTTATTCCTCATTGCAAAAATGGTTTTAAGAGCAAGGATGTCCAAGGATATGAGGATTAGCTCTATTCTCTTGATCTCTTCAAAACAGATTTCAAAATAATTTTTCAAAATGGTTTTTTCATTAAACCTCATGCATCAATTCATTTCATATGCGATTACTAATCATGTTTATTACATGTCAGGCATGAGCATTCACACATCCATAATAGGTTCATAGGTGACCCAAATCTCTCCAAGGAGATCACTTGTGATATTGAAGTGGGTAATGAAGATGAGGAATGGATCATAAGAGAATGGATCCATCATAAAGAATCAAAGCCACTCACGTTAGAGAAAACAATTACTGTTAATCTGAGTGATAAAGAGAACCCCAAAGAGGTTAAGATTGGAGAAAGTCTTCCATTAGCAGAAGCAGAAAGAATAACAAATTTGCTCAAGGATTATCAAAATATATTCGCATGATCCTATGCTGACATGCCAGGACTTAATCGAAGTATAGTTAAACATGCTTTGCCAATTGATCCAAGTATTCCACCAAAGAAACGAAAATTAAGGCGAACAAAGGCGGAATTGGCAAAGAAAATAGAAAAAGAGATGATGAAATTACTTAAAGTTGGTTTCATCGAAGTAGTATCATATCTAGAATGGGTTGCAACATAGTACCCGTAATGAAGAAAGATGGTTGGGTGCGAATGTGCGTCGATTATCGCGACCTAAATAAAGCAAGCCCAAATGATGATTTTTCGCTTTCACATATTGATGTATTAGTGGATAGCACTGCTGGATTTGAAGCATTTTCATTCATGGATGGTTTTTCAGGATATAATCAAATCCTCATGAAAAAAGAGGATAAGGCATCGAGAACACGACCAGAAGTACTGAAAGTTGACTCCGAAGCAACGGTAGTTACATGAATAGATAAAATATCTCGAGCCATCAAAGATAGGATTTTAAACTTTTGGCCACGTCAAAATGTCAAGATCACGAGCCTCTTCAAGTTCAGCTTTAAGATACCGATCGAGCTCAGATAAAGAGCCCTCAGACTTTTTTTTCTTCTCGATAAGAAAGGCTTCATACGACGGCTCTTGCACATAGAAATGCAAACCGCAATCTACCCTTGATTTCCCTCATCGTAATGAGGATCACAACTACTACCAGTACTAGTAGAACTCACAAGTTCATTTCCCTAATTGTTGTCACAAGAGCCAAGAGAAGCTTTCTCGTAAAATTCAAACAAAAGTTCTAGGGAAACTTCACTGTATCAAACATCTCATCAGCTTTTGCACTATTATCATAAATGAGTCTACAATAATATCTCACATAATTCATCTTTTTTCTAGGATCCAATGTCACCGCAATCAACACCATCAAATTTACTTTTTCGAAACTCCCATAATATTTATCAAACTTGTCTTTCATTTTCGCACCCATAACTCTCACCTTAAAATCCAAAGCCTTCGCCGCTTCTTTCAGATAATTATACAAAGAAGCTATCCCATCAAAATAGTCATTTGAAGTGACATACAAAGTCCCGGACATCTTGTTGGTGGCATCATAAAACTTCTTCAAAAATTGGGAAAGAATAATGGCATTTTCCCAATCAACACTATTTGGAGTGTCGGAGTTAAGCTTAGTTGAGAAAGAAATATCCTCTTCATCCATCCTTTCAAAAGCTTTTCTAAGCTTTATAGCAATGTCTAACATTAGATAAGTGGAGTTTCACCTAGTGGAGACATCAAGACAAATTGAACCCTTATAAGTAATCCTTGAACTCTTAATGCAATCTTTAAATGTTTTAGCTTTCATGGGGGAACTCCTCACATACCTAATCACGTTTTGGATATGTGCAATAGAGTTACATACCTCAGCCAAGCCATCCCTCACAATCAAGTTTATGAGTCGTGCACCTCATGTGTAGAACTTCGCCATCTAAGATCAATAGCCCATCTCTCGAAAATTTTTCTTTCAAATAACCAATAGCAACATCATTTGAACTAGTATTATCCACAGTGATTGTTGACACTTTTTTCTCTATTCCCCACTCATAAAGGCATTTCTCAATCATTTTCCCAATATCTCTGCCCTTATGACTAGGCATCACTATAAAATTAATGATTCTTTTGTGCAATTTCTAGTTTTCATCAATAAAGTGTGCAGTGAGTCATAAGTAGTTCAAATTCAGAGTAGAACTCCATGTATCGGTCGTGAGTGCGATCCTAGAATTAAGCTTACGAAAGAAAGCCTTCAAACTTTTTTTTTCCACAAAAATACAACTTCATGCAATTTCTAGCCACCATAAATCGCGACATATGCTTGAAGAGAGGTTGTAATTGATTGATATACTCACGAAATCCGACACGCTCAACCAATGAAAATGGTTATTCATCAATTATAATCATTTGAACAAGCATTTGCCTACATTTCTCTTGATCAAACTTCTATGTTGTTAAAATACTAGCACTCCCAGTACTAGTATTTCCCCCTGTCATTTGAGTCCCATCTACTCTATGTGAAGCAAACAATTTTTGCTTCTTATCTATATTGCGAGGATATTTACCGCACTTTCTCAAGTGCTTCGACATATTTGAAGTACCATTATCAACACTGTACGAATACTTTTCCCTACAATAATTGCAAAAGACTTGAAGTTTCCCTTTCGCGTTAGTCATGTGTCACACCCCGAACCCCATCGAGCGCACGACACCCTTCACTGGTCGATTAGTGCGATGTCCTAGGGTTATCGCCGACCTCAAATCACCATTAGAGATTTACATCCACAGCGAATACCACCATTAATCCCGGACAATATAAAACCAGGGAATGCAATCAGGGAGAATATAAACATATCCATTATCAAACTTATAAAATATTTACAATTCATAACCATCATAACAGTTGAACATCATAATTAAAACCACCGATACACAAAAAGACCGGTGACTTGGAATTCTAACCACAAAAACGGTTCTCTGCAAATACCTATTCTGAATCCCTATGCTAACCTCGCCGACCTCTGCTCGGCGTCCATTCTGAATCCGATTCTTCATCATCCGAATCTGAACTCCCTTGAGTAGTCTGCTCCTGTGAGGACTCCGGTTCTACCTCAATCTCGATCGGGGTGATTTATGTCACCCGACTTAGCTGGGGCCTCGCCCTATTCCTCCTCAGCTAATACATCGAAGAAATTAAATTCAGGAACATAGTTGGGATCCATATACTAGTCATACAGAAGTATGTAATCCGGTTCTTCCCTAGGCTCCTCAGACTCGTTGGGTTCATTCTCGTGTTTTGATTCAGGCTCTACTCCCGCTGGTTCCTCTTTGGGAATCAGTTCTAAGTCTATGTCCATCGGGCCATCCTCAGCCTGAGATGCTTGAGGTTCTGATTCATGCTTAGCCCCTAACGACACTTACGCGATCGACGCCGGATGCATTCCTGACTGGGCTAAACTAGTCTCCACGTTGGTCAACTCTCCGTCGATCGGAGGTATTGTAGATGGGTCCCAATCACCAACTAAGTCAAATGGGATATCAAAACCCCTAACGGGCCCGAACTCATCCCCGTCAGCATCCCGAAAGAACCAGGCCGCATATACATGTGTCTCCCATAACGATAGTCCTACGTCTACAAAAATAGTGGTGGTATGCCTAATCCAGGTCACATTATCTAGCATAGGAAATTCAGCAATGTCATTCTCGGTGTGCACTGGTACTCCAAAACATACTGGGGGTGGCAGAGGATTCATAGATCCGGTCGGGGTTCTAAAAATGTTGGTTGAAACAACCGTGAGAACACTTCTCAGTAAGTTTACCCCCAAACCCTACCTAGGCTATCACGTACCTCCAGATAATCACAAAACACAATTACACAAACACCAATTAATCACGTAGCAGGCACATCGCATACAATCACGAACATGCACAAATCTCATGTTATGCACTCATTCCATTCACATTGTCTCATTTCCACAATTCCCCACCAGTGACCTGCGTAAACGAACACGCCTCAGGTTCACTGCGACCACTTTTCACAACACTTCAGGGCCCGCATTAATATACATGCCTCAGGCCATATTTCTTGCCCGCATTGAAGTACACGCCTCAGGTTCAACACCTACCACCTACTGCGCAACCCGCATTGAAGTATACGCCTCAGGCTGGCAGTCCTCCAGTAATACCAGGCATCGTCCCGAGTTGAAGTACACGCCTCAGGACGGCACAATTCCCACGATCTCACATATCGTACCACGCACTATTTCTCGTTCTTTCACACATGCAATAATCAATTGCCACTTAACTGGTCACTCACACATGACTCGTGCACGCAATAATTATACACAAACCATGCTCACTCAGCAGTCGACACGGCCAATTTTAATAATTAAAACAATCCGGCCCAAGTGTGCACCCAACAGACATAATCAAATCAACCAATTGCGCAATCACACATTCAATTTCACCGCCACAACCTCATTATATTTCAAACGTACGTAAAATATAGAAATCGTTATTTTTCTCTAACCCAATGGCCTCAAATCGATTCGGGTCCTTCATGAGACTTTCTCGCCATTAATTCTCAGTTCTAAAAATCCAACTTGCGTCCCGATCAGCCCATCACAGCCCCATAAACAGTAGCCCATAGCTCACTGTTGTCCTCCAATTTTCAATAAAAATTGTCTGAATTCAAGCCTAAGGCCCGCCACCTAATTCCATTCCTAAATCATACCAAATCGCACCAATTATGAACCCGATTTCGCCCAAAAATCATCCGTCAATACCCAATATCCTAAGTCGGGATTAGAGCGCGACTTACTTGCATTCTAGACTATCGTGGCTAGAACGGAAAGCGGCGGCACTTAATCAAGAACGGTGGCGATGGCGGCGCGGCTTGGCGGTGGCGATCGGTGGCGATCGGCGTACGGCGGTGGCGCGGCTTGCTCGGCCAAGACCCACGGCCACACGGGGAAGAAAGAGAGGGAGAGGGACGGCGACGAACGGCGAGGTGGTGACCGGCGGGCATATGGACGGCGGCGTGGCGCGGCGGCGATGACGATCCGGGCGGTGAGGTGGTCCGGCGAGAAGGAGAGAGAGTGATCAGAAGGGGGAGGGGCTCACAGTGAGGGGGGGCGGATTTCACGGGAGAGGGGGAGAGAAATGGAAGAGAGAGAAAGGGGAAAATGGACTAAAATAGTCAAATTGTGACTAAAATGGCTAATTACCAAAACGCCCTCATCTAATCTTTTTAATCCAACGGTCTAGATTCGATCTTATCTTGAAACCAACTGCCCAGATCGAATCTTACCAAAAATATCCAAGGGCAATCTTGTAATTTCTCAAAACGTCCAAGGGCAAAATTGTCTTTTTCAAATTTTAGGTCAAAATTACCAAAATGCCCTTGCCCTTTAAAACTAACCCTTTAATAAATTCCAAGGGTAAAATGGTCAGTTTCTCCTTTTCTCGCCTGAATTGAATTTTTCTGAAGAATTCGTGCACATCCAAAATTGCACGTTACAACTGCAATGTCGTCCTAACGTCCCGTTGTGACTTCTAAATTTTTCCGGTGTCTGATTTGGGCTAAATTAAATAATTAAATTTTATTAAACGCAACTCGAGCGTTTCTCAGGCTAACGGGCGGCTTGTTAGGAAAATTCGCATATTCGACCCGTGACTGATACTAAATCGAGTCACGTGCAATTTATTCAGACCGTAACGACTTCGGTTGTCAATAAAATCGCGAGGATCAATTACTAGATCCGTGGGGCACGATTGTTCGGTATAAGTTTAGGATCATTCGTCAATTCATTTCGTGATCCAGCGGTATCACCCACAATCCACTGCTGTGATAGTGACGAACTGACCCCTAACTATCCTTAGATCGGCCAACAGTGGCTCAAAATATCACATCGACGATTTAATGGTCGAAAGTCAATTCACGATCGAATTTTCATTTAGTCGTACGAATTTAATTCTCCGATTAGCCTTTCCCTAACTATTAGCATCCCAGGAATGATCAGTTCCGGGCGAGAACTAACTACGAGTATATTCATAAAACTCAGTATTTTATAAATCTCAAATGGACTATTTTTCAAGATGTCACATCATGCCTCTACGAAAATGAAGCTAGGCCACTGATTTTCGCTTACTAGGAGGAGGAAAAGAACCAGATACCTTATTTGTGTTAGATGCCTCTTCCAAATCATCTTCACCGTCTCCATGTTCCGGTGATTTTGATTCCATTATCGGCGTTATTACATCATAAGAGTTCTCCAGTTCCAACGACATATCAGTAGATCACCTGCTCGAATCAAGCAATACGTCATCAACAGATAAAAGTTTTAGACAAAGAATAACAAATAGAGATCAGATTATTTGAGACCCATGCCTACAAACTATGTACTTGTAAGGGATCAGATTCATCCTATCTCTCACGGCAGAATGCAACATTCTGCTGAAGCATAATAAGCGCTCTTCTCAGTCAATCAAAATTATCGATTTGTAGCCTAGGAAACTGAACATTTCATTTATTTGTCCTCGTCGTATTCCAGTATGAAGTGTCATAAGCAATAAGATGATAAATCCTTTGTGATTTTACAAAGGTTCTCTTCTTCTCATGGTCTATGATAGCAATCTTTGTTGGCGCGTTTAAATAAACTCTGTCAATCTAAGAATATATAAACCAGTAAATCTTCCAAACACATACAAAGGTTTAGTAAATTAACACAAATGTTGATTGAGAAAGATCAATAATATGCAAGTAATAAAACACATGTAACATGGGAAGCACAACTCAAGAATGAACTTAAATCTTGTAGGCATCCTAATCAGATTGGGATGAAAAGAGTATGTTTTTTGGGGACGAAGCTTAACATGTCCTTAATGAAACGAGTCTAAATTAACACTTTGTATTGAAGAATATGAACTTATGCAGGATAGCCTGTGACATAGAGCATAGCGGCCTAAGGCATAGCAGAAAAATGCACATCTACCAATTGGATAGATGGCTGAGACTTGTCAAGAGGCAAAAACAGTTATAGTTTATGTGTATGCCACTATACATCTTGGAATATTAGAGAAATTGTGGATCTAAGTCCCAGTGGTCAATAAACAAACAACTTAAGAGACATAGGGATTTAGTGAGTAGATTAAAAATTAGGTATTCAAACTTACAGCAATTAGCTAGTTGAGGCGATTGAGAGGGCGTGGCCGTGCGGGAGTCCACAGCCGAGGCCATGAGTTGAGGCCGAGATGGAGCGTCGTGAATGGAGCATTGAAGACAGAGCATCGGAGATGGAGACGATGCGAGTGAGATGGTGAGAGTATGAGACGAGAGAGTATTGATCAAGAAGAGTGAGAGAGTGAGGGTATTGAGCATTTACTGATTTAGGGTTTCTATTTTTTTGTAATTAAAAATTAAATAACTATATAATATATTATAATATTACCGGTCCGATCCGGGTGGGTGGGCGAGCGGGTTCGCACCTAGAACCGGGAACCGGACCGGTACCCATTGGTTCCAATAAATTGGAACTGGGAATCGGACCGGTTCCCTTGGGAACCACCGGTTTCGGGAAGGTCCGGTCCGGTTCCGGGCGGTTCCCGGTTTTTTTACACACCCCTAGTATGAGTTATCAAAGAGCATATATCTTACATAAATTGGATCAAATTGTTACTACCTTTTTAATTGGGTGAAAAGGCATTGCAAAGCCTTGTTGAAATAGTTGGAAAAGCTCGTTTATGAATGATTCTATTAAAGGCTTGTGAAGGGAATTGCCAAAAGCTATATGTATTGATTGCGAAAAGCTTTATGACATGCATTCTATTTGATAAATGAAATTGTGAAAGGTTATACGAATTGAATAGTGAACCTATTTATGAGATGGTTTCTGGTTTTGAAGGCAAGACTATAGGAGAATGAGGTTTATGCTCATCTCGTTATGATTAGAACCCATTGAGGGGGGAGTATGTTAATTGTTGTAAAGACGTCCCTTTGGGCCGAACCACCGGCTAATATGGTGGTAGACCTAGCCAAATAGGGTAAACTTGTTTGCTTTTATCACAAGCATTAAGCGTAAGCATAGCTAGATATTGAGCATTAGATTGTGCAATGGAATGGACCATTGACATTGATTTGATTGGTTGTTGATAAATTTTTTTTTTGGTAAGGTAAGAAAATGTATAACTTTTCAAAACATCAAGTACAACCTAAGCCCAAACCAACACCTGACCGTAAAAGGACATAGCGATGTCCATAGAAGGTCAGGCGGGTCCAGCAAGAACTATACAACCAGCCTAAGAACGGCTCCAAATCATGGAAAAAACAAGGAGAGTAGCAACACATCCACGCCAGCCGCAAAAGGGTGGGCGACACCCAAGGCTCCACGCATCCACTGAAGATGGTCCAGAACCAGCTGACCAACGGTAGCCACGGGCAACTAGGCCGCAAACCGAGGAGGAGCAGCCCCAAAAATCAGGAGCGGCAACAAGACCATGTCAAAACCAGCACTACACAAAGATAGAGGGAGAAAGATCCCACTTCCGTTGTACAATGCGGTTCCTAAAGGTATCCTCAACCCTCCCCATAGAAATGGCTTTGTCTTTTACGACCTTGATAAGATGCTTCCTCATGCCAGGAATGTAGACTGTCTTATTCCTAAAGATAGCATTGTTCCTTTCGGTCCAAATAATGTGACAAAGAGCTCCAAGGGAAAATCTGGCTATGCAGTGGCTAAACGATGATCCTCCAAAAGCTTGCATAGCCCAAGTGATGTGTTCTTGCCAGGGCCTGTTGCGCCAAGGTAGGTTGCACTTTGTCGCCCAAAGAGAAGCCAACCTACCGGTGGAAGCGCATTCAAAGAAAAGATGGTTGACTGAGTCCGGTCTAGACCCACAAAAGGCGCACACAGCCTCGTCAATCCTGCGGTTTTGTAAAAGGAAAACCTGAGTGGGAAGCCGGTTAAGAGTTATTAATCAAAGGAGAAAGGCATGGCGTGGGGCTATATGCCGATTCCAAATAAAGGAGTAGCAGGGAGAAGGATGCCATTTCCTTCGGATGTGCTCCCAAGCCAGAGTAACAGAAAAGGACCTAGAAGGGTCAGGTGTCCAAACAAAGTTGTCCCTGGATGTATCCACTATGGACAAGGGGGGTTCCAGCCAGTTCATTATAGTGGTAAGCGTGGTAAAAGGTTGCCAGGAGCCTTCGTAGAAGGACCGTACTGTAGTCTCCCGAGGGATGCGCGACTGATAGATTTCGACATTACTAAAGAGCAAGTACAGCGGACCCCTACTATGCCACCATTCAAACCAAAAGGAAACAGAGCTCCCATTTCCAATCTTCCAACGGAACATATTTTGTGCCGAACCACGCAAGTCAAGGATCTTCTTCCATGTCCAAGAGCAGAAAGTAGCTTTGGTCACCACCCAGAAGTTAGCCTTCTTTAAGAAGTTGGAGTGCACCCATTTGCACCACAAGGATTCTTTGTCAGTAAAGAGAAGCCAAATGTGCTTTAACAACATAGCATTATTGTAGTCGATAAGTCTGCGGATGCCTAGGCCCCCCTCGTTTTTGGGCAAGCAAACAGCATTCCACGCAACCTTAGCCCCACCACCTCCAAGGTCAGGGCCTTTCCACAGGAACTGCCGCAAAATACCTTCAATGCTATATAGAACCTTCTTGGGTAAGGAAAAGATAGTGGCCCAGTATACTTATATGGAGTGCAAGACCGACTTGATAAGCTGTAGGCGACCAGCAAAGGAGAGAAAGCGTTGAGATCAAGAACGAGCACAGGCGGTAATGGAATCAATCAAAGCTTTACAGTCCTCCTTACTAAGTCTGGTAGAGATAATAGGCACACCTAGATACCGAAACGGTAGTGTACCCTACTGAAACCCAAGGCTTTGGATTAATTGGTCATGTAACTCTTGGGTCCCTCCCGAGAGAAATACATTACTTTTTGCATTATTCGGTTTTAAACCAGACCATTCAGAGAATAGAAGGAGAGCTTCCTTTATTAATTCAACTGATCTCAAGTGGCCTTGAGAGAACAACAGCACATCATCAGCAAAGAAGAGATGCGATAGCCAGGTCTGTTTACAGCGCCAAAACCAGCGGAACTCCGACATATCAGTTTTAGCCTTAAGGATGCCAGAGAAGACCTCCATAACCAGAATAAAGAGGTATGGCGATAGAGGGTCTCCTTGGCGGATGCCCCTAGAGCTCCCAAAATATCCATGCAATTCCCCATTTATGGAGACCGAGAACTTTGCTATTGATACACACGCCATCACCAACTTGACAAAGGAAGAAGGGAAGTTGAAGGCCATTAAAGCCTTTTCTAAGAAGTTCCAGTCCACTGTATCATACGCTTTTTGGAAATCCACTTTAACAGCACACTTAGGAAGGTAGGCCTGGTGGTGGAAATCCGCAAATAGCTCTTGGGCTATCAAGATGTTGTCACTGATTCTACGACCTTTAACAAACGCTGTTTGGGCCGAACCTATCAGGGTTGGGAGGATACGCGCTATCCGCCTAGCCAAGATTTTGGAAATGCACTTATAAATGGTATTGCAGCAAGCAATAGGACGGAAATCCGACATAGCTGATTGATTTTATACGTAAAAATTTTTATTGGAAAGATATTATTCACCTTTTATAGTTTACGTATATTGTATTATGGATTGGAATTGTTGAGTTATGATACTATTTTATACAAGTGCATAGTCAATCTTTAATCTACCTAGAAGAGATGTATTACTCACTAGACTATGGTTAATCATTCCGTTTATCTTACGTGCTTTTCAAGTTTTTCAACTAGTCGCAAGTAAGACGAAAGCATTTATGTTATCAAGAGGATAATTTGATAGTGGAAGTTTTTTGTATGAGTAGGTTATGTTTCAAATGAACTTTTAAGTTTAGTTGTTAGTTGGAGATGTATATATCTTTTTGATGGATGTTATGGAAACTCTGATATTATAACTAGTTGATTTTTTTTATGAAATATATATGGATGTATATATTTCAATAATAGGTTGATGATTGTTATGTTTAAGACCGCGTCCTTTGGGAAAAGGACGGCTATGTCATTGCCCCTGTCCTTGTAGAGTTGGGGTGTGACATTATGACATCCCTAGAGCAACTCACTGAGATATTATTCACTTTGGCTTATCCTATACTAAGCCTCACGATTTTGTTCTTTGGCGTACAGGTGGGCATCTTACTAGGAGGTCACCCATCCTAGGAGTGCTCCCACCTGAGCAAGCTTTACTTTGGAGTTCCAAAGCTAAGCATTGGCATCACATGAAAAGGCGCTTTCATGAGTAAACTTTAGTTTTCATGCATATCTCATAACTACTCTCCCCTGTTCAGTTCATTCATGTCCCATTCGCCATTCTAGAAGCCTACTAGGAGTCGCTCCTTGTCCAGACCCTCTGAACCTAGCGACCACTCCTTGCCCTCATCAAACCGGATTGTTACAGGCTTACCAACTTTTGCTTAGTTCATCCCCCAACCACACACTTACTAGAGGAGGTCCTGCTCAGATACCATATTACGACATCCTTGGATTAACTCATTAAGGTATTGCTCATTTTGGCCCATCCCATACCAAGCTTCTCATATCGAGCTAGACAACATTAGATTCAGACAGGTGAGTCCCTCATCATTACAACTCGTAATCAGATATTATCCTTTTTTTTCCAATAAGCAAGGGTTTATTCAATTAAAATACATAAGCAGGGGAGCAATCCTGTTACAAAATAAAACACACAAGCTCAAGCACTAGGAAGCACCAGGAACTCTATCAATAAGATGGAATTGAAGAGCAGGGCGTGAGTATCCTGCTCATGTCCTTACTAGGCAAAAGATGAGCGTCTTGCTTTCTGGAACAACTGAACTTGATACTTGTACAAATTGTACAAGTTCTAAGAACAACTTAGGCTATTCTAAATGTTTGGGAAAAGAGAATGAGTAGCATTATTACGATCATAACATAGGTAGCTTACAGGAATTGATCTACTTCCTAGTTGGCCATTGATAAAAACATGCAGAGCATAGCTTATCCTGCTGATCACAATAACATAGGTAGCTTACAGGAATTGATCTACTTCAACTAACGAAGGCTCCTAATCAATGGTGAGAGAAAAACATACGCATGTAAATGGACATGAAAATAGTAGTTGATTCATCGAGAAGACTGCCAGTGGAAATGAGAGAACTCCAAGACAAAATTGTAATGTGATGACTTTAAAATAAATCGAGTTTCAGCAACCGATTCACATCTCATCTCTAATTCTCCAACAATCGTGAACTATTCTTGAAGAAATGCCACTCATGCCTTTTGTCCTGCTACATCTTTGCATTGACCAAATCCTGAGAAAATTACCAAACAAGTCCTAAACTTATTATATTTTTGTCAATTCTGTCTTAAATATTGTGTCAATTGTGCCATTTGTGTCAATGTTTGGAAGAAAGTCATCGTTGTGGACCCCTAATGGCGAGAAGAAGGCTGTTGCACAGTATTTGATACGAAATTATCTCAAAAATCTAGCGGTGGCACAACCATTTGAAGAGGCACCGAGATAAACATCTTGCTACAATGGTCGGGCCTGGAAGGAGCTCCGTCGTCAATCCTCCAATCGGCCACAGTGAATGTCTGTTCAAGTAAGATGAGGCCTAGGCTCAATGCCTAATTGCATGGTATACCCTTGCCATTGAGGAACAATTTGCGTTCGCCATTGCTACCTATACTATCCCTAGTCTCTCTAGTTTTTCTCGGCCAGCCCAGGCAAGGTTGGTGCCATTGCTACCTATACTATCCCTAGTCTCAAATTTTCAATTAATCTCAAAATTGAAAAGACAAATTTGCCAAAATAAGATAATAATATTTTTTTTTCTGGTCAAAGTAAAATTTTATTCGTTTCCACAGAAAAACTAGAGAGATACAATGTAGTCCAACTAAAACCAAGACAAATCCTAAATATGATCAAAATAAAACAAGCTCTAGATAACCAGATGAATTATTAGAAAAATGTTAGGGGTCACATGCTAAAAGAATAGATTTGTTAAGAATAATAATGCAGAAGACAGGAATGTAAAATTTTTGTATATTTCGATATATGGAAAAGAGTACATGGATAACCTATTTAAAAGCTTTATTAGATGACTATCTAAGGAAATCAAAAGAATTCAAATCACATATGCATAATCAAAATAGATGTTGAAAATCAAAGAAAATATCCAAAATATCTCTAGAAGATATCTAAATATCTCTAAAATTTGCCCTCGGTCACCCGCTCCCAGTCCTCGCCGCTCCTCACCCAATCCTCATCCCTATTGCCCACTTCTCGCGAGCTTCAGTTTGTTATCCATCATAATCTCTTCTTTCTCAGGTCCGTCATCGTGACCTTCAAGTCCTTCATGAGATTCAAGTTCGTTGACCACGAGCTTCAAGTCCTTACGCTTGAATATAGGGAAAATTCTCCCAAGTTAGATGAGATCTATCTAGGGATCTCATCAACGCTTGCTTTGTCTCCTATCAAATTTTGGCAATGGTCATTCATATATGAAGCAGAGTTCTTCAAATAAACAAAGGTAGGGTTTTATGTTTCTTCTTAGTGCTAATATAAGTAGAACTGACACTGACACGCGACACGTGACACGACACGCCGACACGTCATTTCTCAAAAAATGAGAATTCCAATACATTGGGACATGTTGTATATTAAATGGATATTTTTATATATACATGATAAATTATCATTTTTATGATTATTGCAATCAAATTAATTTGATTCTAATCCACAAATAAATAAATAAATAAAAGAGTGTTGGATGAGTGTCGGTGTCTGACACGTCCAACACGTGTCCGACATGACAGGGAGGCCTCTGGAGAGTGTCCGTGCATCCTAGGTGCTAATAATCCGATTTTCAGTTATCAGCAATTGTGGTCATTTTGTTTTATGGGAATTTACATTAGCTAAGTAAGAAAATGGAGGTTTTCGGTCATTTCTTCCCCTCCTACAAGGGCAGTTACGAAAATGGATTTGTATGTGATGGCAATTATTTGGCTCTTGACATTTGTTGAGAAAAATCCCTAATGAGCTTTGAGAAATGACAAAACTATTTGTTACTGATCAGAATTACACTTAAGTTATTTGATGTAAGTAAATGCCTAGTCATCAGACTTAGTTGATGAAAGGACTTTGTCATTAGACTCAAAATTACTCGTCAGATTTAATGAGTATTATTTTTGACAAGTTTATGTAGGATAATCAAATTGATATTTCAAGATATTCAAATTGGCAATCACAAGATCGTTCCTTAAACAAGAAAAATTACACTTATAGAAACCTTGATTTGATTATATGGACGATCAAATCACTTTGAGATAATGGTTCTTCTTCTAATGGCTATGCATCTTATTTTGGGAAGTTTCTCTAACGGTTTAATTTGGAAATCAATCCCCTGAAGATTTTCCAACGGATAGATTAGAAGTAGAGGAGTATAAAATGAGTGCAAACGTCATACAAGAGAGTAGAACCAGAATTGAGAATTCCAAAGTCTGAATAGAGCTCGATCTTACATACTTGTGATTATTGTTTTCCACGTTATGATTTTAGAAAGAAAATTACTTGAGTGAGAAGTGTACGTGATAGTGTAGTCTATCATCTGAGAAGTACTACTCTTATAATCTTCTGGTGATTCAATAGTGAAACATAGCCAACAGACTGCCAGCATGGAGAGTGGACGTAGGCTCGATAAAGCTGAACCACTATAAAGATCTGTGTGTAGTATTCTCTATCTCTAAATTTTTATTTATTATTGCTAACATTATACTGCATACATATTTGTCAAACAAGTTGTTCAGAACATCATTTTAGTCATCAGACGCAATCATCTGACGATAACTTTTATATAAGTTTGTAATACTCATCCATTTGATATTGATCATGTGAGTTGTTGACCTCGACTATATTCATTCCGCACATTTAAATCATACAATTTTATAAAATCATCTATTCACCTCTTTCTAGGTGATAGCACTAGCCGTAACAATTGGTATTAGAGCCTAGTGCTCATTTTTCTTTGAAGTGTTGTTTTACTTCTGAGCTAACGATTCTTGATGGCTAGAAATGCTGAGTCAGGTCACAACAACAAATCACCTTATTTCAATGGAATTGAGTACAGCGTATAGGAAAACAAGATAAAGACATTCATCTTGGGAATAGATCAAGACATATGGGATATCGTTGAACATGGAATCATTCCAAACAAAACAAAATCCCCAGAAACTTCAAAAGGGCAAAATGAGATACCTTCTTATGAAGGAATTAGAGAGCAAATCGGACCTCAAGCTTTATCTCTCTCGGCCAAGGAAATTTCTAGAAGAATCCATCTGGATGCAAAGATCAGAATGGCCATGTACAATGGTCTAGCAAGTGTTAAATATAAACGAATTGCAAATCTCAAAACTGCAAAAGAAATTTGGGATCGTCTTAAGCTTGTCCATGAAGGAACAGAAAGAGTCAAGGAGACAAATCTCAACATTCTTCTTGGACAGTACGAGTCTTTCACTCAGAAACCAAATGAAACAATTTCTGAGATGCAGAGGAGATTCACTGAGATCGTAAATGGGCTTGAATTCCAAAACAATCCTATTTCAGAACCTATGAAGGTGAACAAATTACTGAGAGCTCTTTCGAAAGAGTGGAACAATATCAAAGTTTCTATTCAAGAAACTCAAGGGATCATACCACTTATGGTGGACGAACTTATCGGAACTCTTCAATCCTATGAAACTGAAAAGTTTTTAGAAATTGAAGAACCCTAAGGTAAAAAGTCCATTGCTTTAAAAACTAACATTAATTCTGATAACATAGATATGGATTCAAATGAAGATGAAGATGAAGAGTTGGCTTTAATGGTCAAGAAACTGAGAAAGATGGCAAGGAAGGTAAAGATGAATAAGTCAGAGAAGCAATTCAAGAATTCTGAGCCATCAAAAACCAAAAAGCTAAATTTTCAGAAGAAATTCAGTGCCGAAGATGAAGAAAACAAAGATGTGATATGTTTCCACTGCAAAAAGAATGGACACATAAAGCCCAAATGTTCTCTTCTCAAGAAGAACAAAGGAAAATATGAACAATATAAGAAAGCTTTCAAAGCTGAAACATGGAGTAATTCAGAGGATGATGAAAGCGAATAAGAGTTTGCCAATATTTATTTGATGGCAAATTCAGACTCAGAATCAAGTTCTGATGAAGAAGATGAAGTAAGTAATTCTAATATTCCTGAAACAGTTGCAAATTATATTAATGAGTTAATCTCTGTTAATAAAATTGCCTTAAAAAAGATTTCTATATTGAAGAAGGAGATTGTATCTCTAAAAAGTGCAACTCAAAACAAGGATATTGATGAGTCATTAGAATGTTTAAAAAAGAAAAATAATCTTTTAAAACAGCAAGATATTTTGCAAAAGGATAAGATTGATTTCTTGCAAAAAGAGTTTAATCTTATCAAGGAGAATAAAGATTCTCTTAAAATGGAAAATGATTTACTAAAAAAGGAAATTTTTGATCTGAAAATATTTCTAAGGAAAATTTTGATCGCATCTCTAATGAAAAAGAATTTTTGAAAAATTAAATTTCTAATATAACCAAGAAATTCTCAATGGGTTCGAAAAATTTTCAACATATTCTGTCAATTCAACTTCCTTATTATAATAAATCAGGTCTGGATTTTTAGAAAAATACTGAATTGAAAAATACTTTTTCGAATGTTAAAGAAAGACTAAAGAAAAGACCTTCTAAAATTGCTTATAAAAATAACTTTCAAAAGCAGTTTATAAAATTTAATGGTCAAACTTCCCAAAAATGTTCAAATTGCAGTGATTCAAATCACTTTAAGAGTGATTGTCCTAAGGTTTGGAGACCTGTTCAAAGAAATATTCTAAGAATGACTAATCCTAACCAAAATGGACCTAAGAAAATACGGGTACCAAAGAAAAAATGAGTTACTTATCTTTTGCAGGTACCAAAGAAAAGAAAGAACAAGTGGTACCTCGATAGTGGTTGCTCAAGACACATGACCGGAGATCCTCTGAAATTTATTGAGTTAGAAAGAATTAAAGGAGGAAGTGTATCCATTAAAAGCAACAACAAAGGAAAAATAATTGGCAAGGGAACTGTCAGAATCGATAATCTCATCATCAATGAAGTCTCACTTGTTAAAGGTTTGAATTTCAATTTAATTAGCATTAGTCAATTATGTGATATTGGTTACAGAATTACTTTTCAAGAAAATAAATGCTCTGGGATAAGTAAAGACAACAAGCAATCATTTACGGGTCGAAGACATGGAAACATTTACCTACTAGACACAAAGTCTAATGACATGCAATATCTCGTTTTCATAAAAGAAGAATCTGATAAGTGGTATAGGAAGCTCGGACACGTCACTGTCAAGTTAATTTCCAAAATAGCTTCCAAGAAACTTGTCAAAGGATTGCCAGAACGAAATTTTAAAAACATGGAATTATGTTCAGCTTGCTCTAAAGGTAAGCAGGTAAAAAGTTCATTTAAATCAATAAATTATGTTAGCACTAACCGAGCTTTGCAGTTGCTTCATATGGACATTTTCAGACCTACTCAAACTCTAAGTCTTGGAGGTAAGAAATACTGTTTAGTTACTGTAGACGATTATTTAAGATTTACTTGGGTATTCTTTTTGACTCATAAAAGTGAAACATTTGAATATTTCTCAAAATTTGCCAAAAAGGTACAAAATGAAAAGAGTTACATTATTTCGAGCAATTAAATCTGATCATGGAAGAGAATTTGAAAATCAAAATTTTTCTTATTTCTGTGATGAAAATGGTATTTAACATACCTTTTCTTCACCTTATACTCTTGAACAAAATGGAGTAGTTGAAAGAAAGAATAGAACTTTGCAAGAAATGGCTAGACACTTCTATATGAAAACAAAATTCTAGCACATTTTTGGGCTGAAACTATTTCAACAGCTTGTTATATTTCAAACAAAATTTTTCCAAGACAAATTCTTGAAAATACCCCTTATAAATTGTTCAAAGGTGTTGATTGGGACTGGGGTGGTGCGCGGTGCACACACCATTTTGAGGGAACGTCTGATACGCTCTCCCTGTTCCGGTGCGTGCTTCGTACTGAAGAGGTGTTGCTGGAGGTTTGCCTGGTTGCTGCTGGGCTAAGTTCTCTTCCGTTGTTATCTTCCTGCTGTGTGTAATTGGAGACTTGGATTGAGATTGCATTTATTCTGGGGGACTAGCAGATGCGCTGCTTGTTCTGGTTTGTGGGGCTAACTGGTTGACTGGTAGGTGTTTGTAGTTTTATCCACATGGCTGAGACTCTAAAACCCCCTTTGCCTGTCCCACCCCCTATTCTAGAGGCTGAACCACTCCCCGCCGTGGAGAAACATTAGGAGGTTCCTGGCTCTGCTGCGACAATTACAGCTGTACCCCAAGGAAAATGCTCTACTGTGTTGTATGAAACTGAACGACCCTTGGGTCTTAGACCTATCCTTAAGGGCAATTCTAGCCGGAGTCGGAGTAGGGGCCGTCTGAAGGATAGGAGCCACTCTCGTGGAAGAACCCAAAATGCTGGTGGTGCTAGGCGTCTGAATCTAGAGCCAATCCAAACAGGAAAACAGTTGAGTTGGGACAGTCTTATACTCGCCCTCAAGACCGTATCAACCAAGGCCCTACTCCTAGAACTTGGGCAAATGTTGCCAAAGTGCTGACCAAAGGCTATAACTTAGAATTTGTGCCTCCTTTAGAAGAAAATGGAGAAGTTATTGTGGATATCTCTCCTGAAGTTGCTGCTGATCAGAACCCATTGTGGCTGGAATGTGTCGTTGGAAACTACATTGGGAAGAAAGTTCCCTTTAAGCTGACTGAAGAGGCTATTAGGAAAGCATGGGGTGATAAAGTGACTGATATTAAACTCCATGAAAATGGATTCTACTTCTTCAGAGTCCCAGATTCTGAGTTCCGTAGAAAGATCATTGATTCTGGTCCGGTTTCAATATTTAGCTACACTATGCTATTGCAGCTATGGCACTCCAAACTAAGGCTCAAAAGAGGTGTTCTTGATACCATTCCGGTTTGGGTAAGATTGAGAGACATACCCTTTTCCTTATGGTCCCCTGCTGGTATTGGGAGAATCGCAAGCGCCTTAGGGAAACCTCTTTACATTGATGTACAAACAGAACAGATGTCGAGGATCTCCTATGCTCGAGTCTGTGTGGAGATAAAGGCTACGGAACCTAGAGCTGAACAAGTGAAATTCCGCTGGGATGACGAAGTCAATATAATCCAGGTGGAATACGAATGGAAATCGCTGGCCTGTCCTTCCTGTGGAAATTTTGGGCACAAAGAAGGTTCTGCTGGTTTCAAATGCGCAGCTCAACCTGCACCTGACCAGCGAGCTACATCTCATGCAAATGGCCAAGTCAACAGAGTAGTCCAACCTGCACCTGCCCAGAGAGATGAAGGGTGGACCCAAGTGCCTTCTAGGAAAGGCAAAGCACCCACTGGAAAGCTCCATTCAGCGCCATATACAGCACCCACTTAGTTCCACCCAGGCTCCAACTCAGCCTCGAATCTGAACAATGCAGAAACCCTTCTGACTATCTCGCTTCCACCTCTGTAACCCGAGAGAGGAGATACTGACCTTAGACCTCCTATGGACACCGACTCAGGCCTTAACCTTCCCTCTGCTCCAAATCCGGTAGGACCCACTGATCAGCTCATTGAGGAACATTCTCTCCCTTCGCAGGCTTCCACCGAAGAATCTTCTGAGTCCCAAGTAATTCTAGACAAATCTAGTGACTCGGAAGGAATTCTGGAAAGAGGACCAGCTCCCGCCTCACCCCCCAACACAAGATCTCGTACTTCTATGTCTGGTGCTTTGGATGAAATGCATAGACCCTCTCCCGGTTCTGGCCATCACACGATGCACCCTGGAATAGCTCCTAGCCCGTCTTCCTCTCAAAAGAAAACAAAAATGAGGAAGCCAAGAAGATCTCAGTGGTAGCTATCAGCATATACATATGTTTTTTGGCGTATGGAACATTCGGGGCCTAGTAGCTCCCCTGAGGCAAGCTGAAATCCGTGCCTTTATAAGAAAGAATCATCTTCGCTGTGTTGGGATTATTGAAACTAAAGTAAAAGTTTCTTCTTTTGCTGTGATCTCAAGAGGCTTATCCCCTAATTGGCGTTGGCTTTCCAATTATAATTTTTCCCCTCTTGGTAGGATTTGGTTTGGATGGGACCCAAATGAGCTGGATATTAGCCTCATCTTTTCTTCTTCCCAAATAATCCATCTTCAGCTCCGTTTTTTGCACTTACAGGAATCCTATTTGTTGACAATTGTCTACGGTGAACATACCTTTGTGAAGCGTAGACTATTATGGACTGATCTCTACCGACTCTCTAATGGTGACTTACCTTGGATTGTTACTGGGGACTTCAATGCAATTAGAGATCCGGAGGATAGGGTGGGCAGCTCAACACCATGGATCCCATCTTTTGATGATTGTAGAGAAGGCCTCAACCGTGCGGGCTTGGAGGACCTTCGATATGTAGGCTGTCGATACACATGGACGCATTCTTCGAGAGTAAATCGGAAAATGCGTAAGATCGATCGGGTGCTTATCAATGAATGTTGGCTTCAACAATTCTCTTTCTCTGAAGCCAATTTTCTTCCGCCTGGAATATCTGATCACTCCCCCATGGTGATTAAGATTGTACAACCTAGTTCTTCTAACAAACCTTTCAAGTTTTTTAACTTCTCGACTTCTCATCCTGCCTTCATGGAGATAGTTACCCAAGTTTGGGATACTCACTTCACTGGCAATCCGATGTTTATAGTTTACTGTAAGCTCAAGGCTCTCAAATCCAAGTTGAAACTTATGAATAGGTCCTCCTTCTCAGACATTTCCATCAGGACAGAACAAGCTAGATTGAATCTCTCTACTGTTCAAACAGCCTTGGAGACAAATCCTTTTGATCAAAGCCTAATTGCAAGCTAAGTTACACTCTTGCGAACCTTCTCTGACTTGAGATCTCAAGAAGAATCCTTCTTCAGATAGAAGTCTAGAATCCGTTGGCTTAAGGAAGGAGACATGAACACTAAATATTTTCACCACTCTGTCAACAAGAGGAGACTCCACAATAAAATCTTAACTGTTTCAACAGAGGATGGTATGCAAATCACTGAACCTCAGGAAGTCAGCAGCCATATTGTGCGCCACTTTTAGAGTTTATTAAATGGCGGTTCAGCACCGATCCAACCTTCTGTTTCCGAGTTGGAGGTTCTTCTTGGACAAGTCTTAGATGAAAATCAGAGGACTAACCTAACTCAGCCGATCACTGAGGAGGAAATCCAATCCACTCTTTTCTCGCTGGCTAAGGACAAAGCTCCTGGTCCTGATGGTTACAATGTTGAGTTCTTCAAACACACATGGGGGATTATTGGCCCATCTATTTTGACGGCTGTAAAGGACTTCTTTGAGACTGGTCGATTGCTTAAAGAGATTAATAACACCATCTTAACACTGGTGCCGAAATCCTCTAATGCATCGGCCATGTGCGACTTCCGACCAATTGCTTGTTGCAACACCTTATATAAATGCATCTCCAAAATCCTTGCTAGGCGCATTGCAAAGGTTATACCAACACTGATTGGCTCTTCCCAAATAGCTTTTGTTAAAGGCCGCAGAATCAGTGACAACATCATGGTTGCACAAGAACTTTTTGCGGATTTTCACCATGAAGCATATCTTCCTAAATGTGCCATTAAGGTGGATTTCCATAAAGCCTTTGACACGATTGATTGGAACTTTATTGAAAGGGTTCTTACAGCCTTCAATTTTCCAGCCTTTTTCATTAAGCTGGTCTTGACATGCATCTCAACTGCAAAATTCTCGGTCTCCATTAACGGAGAATTACATGGCTATTTTGCTAGTAGCCAAGGGATACGTCAGGGCGATCCCCTATCGCCGTACCTATTCATCCTAGCTATGGGAATCTTCTCAGCTATTCTCAAGTCCAAAACTGACAACCCGGACTTCTGGTGGTATTGGCGATGCAAGAAACCTCGCATATCCCATTTGTTTTTCGCAGATGATGTTCTTTTATTTTCGCAAGGGCACATGAGATCGATAGAGCTTATAAAAGAATCCCTTGATTTGTTCTCAAATTGGTCTGGCTTAAGACCAAATCTTAACAAGAGCAATATGTACCTCTCGGGAGGAAACCCCGAACTCCATAGTGCTCTTCTACAATGCATCGGATTTCAATAAGGGTCTCTGCCCTTTCGATACTTGGGAGTGCCTATTATTTCTTCTAGGCTTCGTAAAGAGGATTGCAAATTCTTGATTGAATCCATTACGGAGCGTGCCCGTAGTTGGACCCAAAGATTTCTATCTTTTGCTGGTCGCGTACAACTTATCAAATCAGTTTTGCATTCCATCCAAGTCTACTGGGCCACGATATTCTCCCTCCCCAAATCGGTCTTGAATAGCATTAAGGCTATACTTCGACGGTCCCTTTGGAAAGGTCCTGGCTTAGACACGGGAGGTGCTAAGGTATCTTGGAATGCAGTTTGTCTCCCAAAAGAAGAAGGCGGCCTTGGGATACGAAGACTTACTGAATATAACAGAGCCATGACTCTAAAGCACATATGGATCCTTTTCACCGATAAGGAATCTATGTGGTGCAAATGGATACATTCAAACTTTTTAAAGAAGAAAAACTTTTGGGTTGTATCCAAACCCACCTTCTGTTCATGGACTTGGAAGAAGATTCTTGATTTGCGAGTCTCAGCCCAGACCCTTTTCCGGTGGAAGATTGGCAATGGCCGGACGATTTCCTTTTGGTTTGACTGGTGGCACACAAAAGGGCCCCTCTATCTCCTATTCAGTAATATGGACATATACCAATCTCGGATGCCGCGGGACATATCGGTTTGGGATTTCTTCCATTCTACATGGCAACCATCAGCAACCTTACACTCTATCTTGGACTGGATGGAAGTTCTTCCAAGCTTTGAAGATGACACTCCGGACAGCTTGATCTGGAGCCCTAACCCGACCGAACCATTCTTGGTGGCTTAGGCTTGGAATCAAACAAGGAAGAAAGGCCATCCGGCCCCTTGGCACTCCTTTATATGGGACTCACATTTGGCCCCCCGACACTCCTTTTTATTATGGATTGTGTCATTAAAACGGCTACCTACCAAGGCTTTTCTTATGCAAAATCGTCGGATCGAATCTGGATTATGTGCTTTCTATCACACTACCCCAGATTCCATCAATCATCTCTTCTTCGAATGCTCCGCTACTAGCAGGCTGGCCTCCTTTTGGGCAACAAAATGCAATCTACCATGGCGCAACCGACCGTGGCCAGAGCTTATTTTGTGGGCCAACAAAGTTTGTGGAGGCACTTCCTTCGCCCACCGACTTGCTAGGTTTTCCTTCGGTGCTCTTTGCCATATCATATGGATTGAGCGGAACAACTCTCTCTTCAGGAACAAGAGTATCTTCATTCCGGGAATACGCAAGTACATTCTCAAGCTGGTGAAGGATAAAGCTTTATCCTCTGGGAAAATTGCAGACACACCTACAAATAGGAGACTTCAAAGGAACTGGGAACTCTCACCTTCCATCTTTTCTTAATTTGATTGTGTAGTTCCCTATCTTGTTTTAAGCTTTGTTGGTTGTTGGTCTTTCGGATTCTTGCACATTCGGAGCTCAGGGTTCTCTCTTGTGTTTTCCTTGTATTTGGTGATTTAGAAAAGTAATACAAATTCTTGCCTTACCAAAAAAAAAATTGTTCAAAGGTAAGATTCCTAATGTCTCGTACTTTTGGATTTTTGGATGTAAATGTTTTATTCTTAAAAATCCTAATGATCGTGTTGGTAAGTTTGATGAAAAGTCAGATGAAGGAATATTTCTTGGATACTCAACAACAAGCAAGGCTTACGGAGTATATAATAAAAATACTCAAACTGTGGAAGAATCATTAAATGTTAAGCTTGAAGACTCAATTGAGACTCAACAAAATGATTCTGACACTGAAAACCAAGCATCTAAAGAACTTGACATATCATCTGATGAATTGACGGCAAGTGAAAATGATCAGAATCAAAGATCTAATAAAGCTCAGGAATCATCAAGCCAACAAGATAATGAAGAATCATCAAATCTCAATTATGAAAATGATGAAAGACTCAATAGAAACTGAAAGCAAAAATCCAGTCATCCCAAAGACCTCATCATTGGAAATTTAGATGAAGGAATCAAAACCAGAGCAAAGGCAAAAGAAGTCATAAATATAGTGGCCCTCATCTCTAAAGTTGAACCAAAGAATGTTGAAGATACATTGAAAGATGAAAGCTGAATTGAAGCTATGCAAGAGGAACTTTTACAATTCCAGATCAATCAAGTATGGAAACTTGTTCTTAGACCCAAAAATCATGCAATTATTGGAACAAAATGGGTATTTCGAAATAAACTGGATGATCAAGGAAAAGTCATCAGAAACAAAGCAAGACTTGTGGCCAAAGGATATTCATAAGAGGAAGGAATAGATTACAATGAAACTTATGCTCCGGTGGCCAGGTTAGAAGCAATAAGAATTTTACTGGCTTATACTTGTTTCTGTAATTTTAAACCGTTTCAGATGGACGTCAAAAGCGCATTTTTAAATGGCTACATTAAAGAGAAAGTATATATAGACCAACCTTCAGATTTTGAAGATCTTCACAAGCCTAATAAGGTATATACTCTCAAAAAAGCATTATACGGTCTCAAACAAGCACCACGTGCTTAGTACAAAAGACTGAGTAGCTTTCTAGAACAAAATAGATTCACAAAAAGTAATGTAGACACTACTCTATTCATCAAAAGAAAAGATAAAGATATTTTAATTGTTTAAATTTATGTAGATGATATCATTTTTAGTTCTATAGATGAAAAATTATGTAACAATGTTTCTAAAATGATGCAAAGTGAATTTGAAATGAGCATGATGGGTGTGTTAACTTTCTTTCTTAGATTACAGATTAAACAAACCAAAAATGGCGCCTTTCTTTATCAAGAAAAGTATGTCAAGAAAATTATGAAAAAGTTTGGTTTGTTAAATTGAAAAAAGATAGATACTCCAATGTCATATTCCATTAAACTAGACAATGATGAAAAAGGAAAATCAATAGATAAAAAATTATATAGAAGCATGATTGGTTCTCTTTTATATTTAACTATTTCACAACCAAATATTCTTTTTAGTGTTTATTTGTATGCAAGTTTTCAATCAGAATTAAAAGAACCTCATCTTATTGCAATCAAAAGAGTTATCAAATATGTTAGCACCAATCCTACACTTGGATTGTGGTATCCTAAGGGATCAAATTTTACTCTCATTGGATATTTTGATGTTGATTATACTGGTTGCAAGATAGACAGAAAGAGCACTTCAGGAACATATCAATTGTTAGGACACATGCTTATTTCATGGTACTCAAAGAAATAACAAACTATAGCTCTTTCAATGGCAGAAGCTGAATACGTCTCACTTAGAAGTTGCTGTGCTCAAATTCTTTAGATGAAACAACAATTGAGAGACTTCAACATCAAAAACTCAACTGTAGAGATCAAGTGTGACAATACCAATGCCATCAATCTGACCAAAAATCCTATTTTGCATTTCAAAGCTAAGTATATTGATATTAAACATCATTTTATCCGTGATCATGTTTTAAAAGGAGATATTAATGTTCAATTTATAGACACTAAATAGCAATTAGCTGACATTTTTACAAAACCTTTAGAGAAGAAAAGTTTTGAGCTTATTAGAGATAAACTAAACATCATTAACCCACTTTATTGAGATGTGCAGAATAAACTCTCATTGTATCCGATGACTTATTTAATCAATCATATATTTGAAGTGTCTGATTTTGGCGCGCAACTCATCTCATAAAAGGTATGTATATCTCATATATTTTGAATATCATGATTGTTTGAAATTAGTTGTCTTAATTGATACTGTTTAAGAATTATAATCCCAAAATTTTCGGAATTTAATTTCCGAAATTTCTCATAACTATCAATTGACAGTTTCCAAAAAGGGTTTTGTAAAAATCAATATATTGCACTCCTCGTTTTAAAACCTTTTTCATCTTCTCTCTCATTCTCATACTCTCTCCGAACACACATTCTACTTTATGAAACCCTAAAAATCTCCAAATACATGTCTTACCCTAAAAGATCTCATCTTTCTCTTCGGAAACTCAAAAATCTCTTCAGTGGCACCAAAATCGACCACTAAATCAAAGAAAGGAATAAAGGGTTCCAGACAATCGAACTGAATCGCAGGAATGTTCACTAGAGCAGACAAAGATGGAGAAGTAAAGAAAATTGATATCTCTAACTCGGGCTCTGAGAAAGAGTCGTATGAAGGTAATAAATCTTCACAAATCCCTATTCAAGAACGTAATCGTTTTGTTATAGCAAGACTACTGATAAAAACCATTAGAGTACTTCGAGAAAATCAGAGTGACCAGAGTACTGTAAATGTTGTTTGTAAAACATTAGATTTTCTATCTGAACGTGAAGTTATGGAGGAATATGAGAAAGTTATAAGGCTCGGAAGATCACCTATTGCTGAAAAGGGGATAGTTCTTAGAAAAACCTCTAATGTTCAGGAAACTCTTGTGACTATAAAGAATGGAGTTTCTCAAAAAGGAAAAAAGAAAGTATGAGAACATTTGAATGTTGGAGGAGATGAATTCGTTGGTGAGGAGGAACTGTAGACTTTAGAGAAAAGCAAAAACATTAATAATAGGAAAGAGGATAATGATGAGAAACTATTTGCTGAGTTTGTGCCCATTTCTGGAATTTCTCTTGATGACAAGAAAAGTGACAGCTTGTTTAGAAACAAAACTCATCAAGTTGCTTATAACTCTCTTCTAGCCAGAGGAATAATGAATAACAGAGTTATAGACTTCAACTTCTTTGAAAATTTCAATATCAAAATTCAGAGTCTGATTGAAAATCTTGATTTTCAAAGAATGTGCTCTCTCTCTCACAAAGTCTACCCTGAACTCACGGCTTACTTTTATTCAAATTTATCATTCATTTCACCTGCTGAAATTGAGTTCTCTATTTTTCAACAAGATTACAAGTTATCAGCCTTTGATCTCTTTGCCATTCTAGGAGTAAAACATACCGAATTTTTTTTTATTCCTATCACTTCAGATTTGGCATATCGATCTCTGTTTGGTGACTCATCCTTCATCAAAGGCTCTACATCTCATGCATCTCACACTCTTTTTCCTCTAAATTCAATTGTCCTGCACAAAATCATCATCAATTGTCTCATACCCAAAGGATCTTCCAAAACTGATGTCTCTCGATATGAGGCAAAGTTGATTTGCGCAATTCAAACCACCTTTCCCATTTCTCTATCCTATATGATTCTTTTTCAAACGTATAAAACTGTCAAAAAGAGTATGGGTCAACTCTCTTATGGAGCTTTGATCACCGCTATTTTTGAGTATTTGAAAATATCTATTCCTGCAAAACTCAAAGGTAAATCTCTCAAAACTATGACTATTGGAGAACTCTTGATGACTAAGATGGGATACAAATTTGATGGCAAAAATTGGAAGGATAAGAAGGGTAAGATTATTCTTGCCGAAATGATAAGTGCACCGAACAAAGGCTCTGTTAACATTTTTCATGAGTCTGATGAGGAGGAATCAATTGAACCCTTAATAAGAAAGAGGAAAGTGCAGCCGACGGCCTTTAGAACTGACAGACCAGCCAAAAGAACTCAAGCCGCAGCCAGTGTTTCTAATGAGATGCAGATATCCGATAAACAATCTGCTGAACAATCTCAAGCTAATGAAAGAAGCCTTGGGGAGTCAAGGTTTATACAATGGCTAATTATTCAAGATGTCAAGCATAAAGCCCATGTAAATAGACATGCTGCCACTCAGCTTGAAATTCAGAGACTGCGAGATGAGGAGGAACACTTGATGAAATCACTAAGTGACATCATCAACAAAATAGTCATGGAAAATCAACAAGAACTGTAACATCCCGAATTTTGACATGTTATCGGGACCAATAAAGTGTACATTAATTCTCGTTTAATTTTAGTAAGTCTCGCCCGGACTTGATCAATCACGGGATACTAACCAAATGGGAAAGGCTAAATAGGAACAGATACGTGGACCGATGACCCGATCGTGATTGAGCGCCGATTTCGACGAACGTCGAGCGAATATTTTGAACCAATATTGGGCCAATCTTAGGAGAAGGACGGATTTATATAGCCAGTAAAGTACGATCGGATCGCGGGTGATTCCGCACGACCGAAAGTACGCCTGACCAGTGAATCCCGATTTTAATCCAAATGATTGCGACCCGCGGTGCTAGTGATAATTCCTCTCGTTCTCTCGAAATTCGAGGCCATCATGATTCGGACAATCCTAGGTCGATACGCGTAGCACCTAACAGCCGCCCGTTAGTGAGAGATCCTAAGACTTGAAAACGAGTTATTTTGATCGCGATATTGGACTCGAACTTCGATATCAAAATTTCAAGGGTAATTACGACTATTTTACAAGACGGACGTCATTTTATAGTGGCCAATTGAGTTTGGGATAAGAACGGCTGAAAATAGAAAATTCGACAGAAATTGAGAAAATTTCGGTTTTGCCCCTAGGCACCGAGGCCGGTTTCGGAGGCCGTTTGAGGTTATTTCTCGCGGTCAAGGTCATTTTGGGGCAACCACGCACGCTCGGAGTGCAAGCGATCAAAATTTGGAATTTTGACAAAAATTGGAATTTAATATTATTTTATTCCCGGGACTTCGCAGGTGATTTTCGAGGACCTAGAAAGTGAATTTCACGATTCCGACACCGTATTATGTCTCCCATGAATATATAGGACCGGTATGGACAAAAATTGAAATTTCGGTTCGGGATCGGAAAATTACGAAAATGCCCCTAGGGCTAATTTGGCTAATTCCGAATTTTGGTCAAATTTTGGGGCTAACCAAGGTGAGTTAGGGCTAAACCAGGTCTGGTCAGCTTGGATTAAGGACCAATGACCATTTTACCCCTAAATTATTGGATTAGAACAAATCTTAGCCCTTGGATCAAGGACAAAATTGTCCAATAGCCTAAGATAATGACACTTGGATTCCATTAAGTTATATTTGACCCATTTGACCAGAATTTCCTCACAAACATTCGCATTCTTCTGTTCTGCCGAGACCATTTCCCTTTTTCCTCTTCTTCCTCATTGTTTTCTCTCTACCGTGGGCACATTTCTGCTGGGTCTGGTACTGTTCACGCCGGAACAGTACCAGCCGGAGCTGTCCCCGCCAAGCCAGCACCACCAGCAGCCCTTTCCGCCCTAGACCAGCCACCACAGCCCCGGTTTCAGCCTAATCAGAGCAGAAACAGCAGCTATTTGTCTTCGCCGGTGTCGCCGCGGACCGCCGGCTTGCACTGGAGCGCCGCCGTCGATCCTTACCGCTCGTCGGTGATCGACCGCCCGTTCCCGTCGTCCCGAATCGTTATTAGGCGAGTACAAATCTCTAAACCCCTAATTAGTTTAATTGTGCATTTTTAGGGGTTAATTAGGCCTAATTGAGGGTTAATTAGGCTTAATTGTGTGTGGGATGTTTTGTATGGGTCATTAGGACCTAATGAGATGATTTAATGGTGGATTAAGGCTCAAAATAGCCCTTGTTCTGGTACTGTTCACAAAGTACCGAAAATGTGCATATTTGTCTAAGTTTTGCACAATTGAATTCAATGATTCAAGGCTTGGAATTAAATAATTAAGGTGTCAATTAGGCTCATTTGAGGCTTAATTAGGTGTATTTGGTGGTTGGATGTTTAGGGTAAGTGATTAGACCCTAATGAGATGGTTTAAAGGTAGTTTAGTACCTAAATGTGAGTTTTTCCTGGTACTGTTCATGGGGCTCCGAAATTGTGTAAAATTGTCTAAGTGTGGCACTAATTAAGTTCAAGTACTAATGACTTGGAAGTGGACATTTTGGGGGATTATTTAGACTTATTTGAAGTTTAAGTAAGTGTAATTGGTTGTTGGGTGATTGGGGTTTGAGATTAGAGCTTAATGAGGGTGTTTAATTATGGTTTAGTGGACAAAATGTGTCCTCCCCTGGTACTGTTCATTCAGTACCGAATTTGTGAAATTTATCCAAGTTGAACATTGAATGGTTTATTGATTGAGGGCTGGAAAATTTAGTCATGTTATGGATTGATTGAGACTTGTCTAAAGCCTATTAAGTGGCCCGTGTTGATAAGAACAACTATTGAGATGGATTTGCCCAAGGCGGGCCTTTAGCGCATTGAATTATCTTGGAATGAATGCGCGAATGAATGTGGGATTTGTTGAACCAAAGTGGAATTATGTTGAATGTGCCAAGGATGCATTGAGTTCGTTGACTTGATGATGTCGAGGGTGCGCTAGATTCATGGGCTTGGTAAATAATAGAATTCGGCATGTTGGTTTGAGTGTTGGCATAAATTTCCGAGTGTATCAATTGTATACCAGGTTGTGGTTGAATTGAAATTAAGTATAAGGATGTATATGCCCGAGCTTTGTTCAAACTGTTGGCCTTCGGGTCGGGCCTACGGGTCGTTTTATCAACGGTGGCCTTCGGGTCAGGCCTACGGGTCGATTTATCAAACTGTTGGCCTTCGGGTCGGGCCTATGGGTCGTTTTATCAACTGTGGCCTTCGAGTCGGGCCTACGGGTCGATTTATCAAACTGTTGGCCTTCGGGTCGGGCCTACGGGTCGTTTTATCAACTATGGCCTTCGGGTCGGGCCTACGGGTCGATTTATCAAACTGTTGGCCTTCGGGTCGGGCCTACGGGTCGTTTTATCAACTGTGGCCTTCGGGTCGGGCCTACGGGTCATTTTATCAACTGTGGCCTTCGGGTCGGGCCTACAGGTCGTTATATTCAACTGTGGGCCTTCGGGTCGTTATAATTGCACTTAACTAATATTGATATCAAATGCCTAACCTGCAGGGCTGTAATAATGTTTTGGGCTGTGAGCTCGTAGAGAAAAATTAATGTGGTTTTACTGGTTCATTGTTTGATGTGTTCTATTTACCCTTCTTGAGGTGCACATTAGCCTAGTTTAGGATTAGTGGTTTGTACTTGCTGAGATTTTCTCACGGTTGTGGTAAAACCGATATTTCAGATCCCCGGCCATGAATTTCCAGGACCCAGATGTTGAGTATGAGATCGTGGAGGATGAGGTAGAGCATGAGGAACTAGGTGGGGTAGTTTTGAGCTGGAGAATGTGGATCCTGTCTCAGAGCAGGCAGATGCCGTGACCCTTTTGTTGTATCTTTTGTGTATAATGAATATGGTATTATAAGTTTTATAATGAATGTACATTTTGTTGTTAATCGTTCTCATATTGTTGTTCGTTGCTATTCATGGTTGCTTTTTAATTGTCTGGGTGTATATATATTTATTATATATACGTCGTTTCCGCATGTAGCGTGTTTTCTTTAATTTGGGTTTTCGGGTCGGTGACGTAACCTGGGAACGTCGCATCTTATTTCGACCTACGCAGATGTTCATGCTTCGTGGGGTACAGGGCGTGACAAGAACACATGGCTACTATACAGAAAAGAAGCAGAGGAAGGACCCTGTAGGAGACAGGGGGAGTTTGAACATGACCATGAAGCTGAAATGCATGAGGAGTTTGAGCAAGAAAATGCTCACAATGATGAGGAAAATAGCACTAATCGAGCTGAAATGCAGGAGGAGTTTAAGGAAGAAAATGCTCAAGATGTTGAGGACAATGACTTTAATCCACCTGATATATAGGTGGACTACAATCAGAATGCACAAGAGGCAGCTCCTTCAGAAGCAACCTCTGCAGATTTTCCTCTTGAAGGAGATGATTGTGAAAATAGTCTATCTGAAGCTCAACAGAGAGGCAAAGGGAAGGAAGAAGCATATGTTGACATTCAAACCACTCGCACTCCTTCTGGATACAATATCTCCTCATCCATGTTAGACTATGCAGCCATTAACGATCTAAGATGGAGACAAGTTGCAGTTTAGAATGAAATCCGGGAACTCCGCAATGAACTTAAAAAAGGAATTCAGGAGATCAGGGACTTGATGGAAGCAAGAATCAACAATTTGAAGATTCAATTTAGAACTGATGTACAAATTGCAGCAATTAACATTACAGGCCGGATTCATCAGCTCTCATCACATATTAAGCAATAATTGAACCAACTTTCTAGCTTCAGTCTTGTCCAAGTGCCTTTCCTATCTACACCTTTTGGAACTTCTTCATCTGAACCCACACAGGACCCTCCGCCCCTCCAGCAAATCAGCCAAATTGATCACATCTCTTCCCAACTTATCATTTCTAAGCTATTTGTTTCAACTTTCAATTTTAATTTTTGTTAAATATTTGATTTGGTGTGAACTTTGACTATTGACATATAATTCGACAATGGTTGTTCGACTTACTTTTACTGCGTTTTTATTGATTATGCTATCTATCATTTCTGCTGATGTCAAAAAGGAGGAGAAGTATTAAAGTGGTAGAAGATGTGAATGCAAGTATGGAAGCAGTAGAATATGAATATTGATTTCAGAGCTTAACAATACTTTATATATGCTTCGAAAGTTATATCATCATATTAGACTATTCACATCGTATATAGACAGTTTTCTCATCATAAAAAACGGGAGAATGTTGAGAAAAATCCCTAATGAGTTTTGAGGAATGACAAAACTATCTGTTATTGACCAAAATTATACTTAAGTTATTTGATGTAGGTAAATGCTGAGTCATTAGACTTAGTCGATGAAAGGACTTTATCATCAGACTCAAAATTACTCGTCAGATTTAATTAGTGTTATTTTTGGCAAGTTTATGCAGAAAAATCAAATTGATATTTCAAGATATTCAAATTAACAATCACAAGATTGTTCCTTAAACACAAAAAACTATACTTATGGAAACCTTGATTTAATTGTATGGGCGATCGAATCACTTAGAGATAATGATTCTTCTTCTAATGACTATGCATCTTCTTTTGGGAAGTTTCTCTAACGATTTAATTTGGAGATCAGTCTTCTGAAGATTTTCCAACGGATAGATTGGAAGTAGAGGAGTATAAAGGAGTGCAAACGTTGTACAAGATAATAGAATCATAATTGAGAATTCCAAAGTCTGAATAGAGTTTCGATCATATATACTTGTGATTACTGTTTTTCATGTTGTGATTTTAGAAAGAAAATTACTTGAGTGAGAAGTATATGTGATAGTGTAGTCTATCATTTGAGAAGCACTGCTTTTGTAATCTTTTGGTAATTCAATAGTGAAACACAGCCATCAGGCTGCCAGAGTGGAGAGTAGATATAGGCTCGATAAAGCCGAACCATTATAAAGATCTGTGTACGGTATTTTCTATCCCTAAACTTTTATTTATTATTGCTAACATTATATTACATATATATCTGTCAAACAAGTTCGTCAGAACGTCATCTTAGTCATCAAACGCAATCATCTGATGCTAACTTTTATATAAGTTTGTAATACTCATTCATCTGATATTGCTTATACGAGTTGTTGACCTCGACTATATTTATTCCGCACGTTTAAATCATATAATTTTATAAAATCACCTATTCACCCCTCTCTAGGTAATAGCACTAGCCGTAACAACATTTTCAATTTTCATATTATATATGGAATTGTGAGTGTTGGGATGCTTGGTGTTGTTGCTGTTAACAGCTGAGTTATGTTGAGAGAAGCTTGTAGAGCAATGCTTCATAAGAAAGTTTTAAATCGAGATACTGAGTGAAACACCGATAGGAAAATAGACTCTGTTTGCAAGAGCACTTGGTCAAAGCAGCTTGTGTTTGGTGAGAATAATCTACTTATTTTGTATGGTGAGAGAGAACATTGTAATAGTTTTGTACTATTTTCACCTGTTATAGTTCTCTCGAGTCTCCACCCCCACGTTTGCTTCGAGGTACCTCCGAACTTCCCATTGGTTGCATTAAGAAGGGAATAAAGGGAAATAGGGAGATCACCACTTTCTTTCTCCAACTTCTTTAGATGCCATGGAAGGATTGAAAGAGCATTGGAACTGTAGATAGACCACTACTTTCTTGCTCTTAGTGTCTTTGTGATATCAAGTATTTATTTGATAACCTCCGATATCGGGACATACCGAAGTTGCTTTTTCTGTATTTGCAGGAGCAAAGTATTGATTTAGTGACAGAATTTAATTCATTGATTTGACAAGCCTACTACATCCGAAATAAATGAGAAGGAAGGCCTTTGGAGGCCTGCAAATTACAGTTGTAAATGTTTTTTGTGCTTGAATGGGAAGGTTTGCTTCGATATCGCCTCTTAGTTGGGAACGGCTTTTTTTCTTATCTAGTAGTTCTGTCTTATTGTTAATGGAGCCATCCCCTGCTGAGTTACGAAGTTTCCACATGTTAAGATCAAATAAAATAGCTTCCTAAACATTTGGAGTTACCTTGCTGTGTTGCTAAACTTTAAGTGATGGTCAATTATGCAGGTTAGAAGAAGTTTATGCTGTGTGATTGTCGTGCAATCATTGGTGATGAGAATTTGCGCCAAGTCATCACTGCGCTCTTGTGAAGAAAAAAATTAATTGAAGCCAACCTTCAATGAAGCAGAAAGAGGGAGAGAATTTTATTGAGTGAACTGATAATTTCATGGTGACAATGTACTACACTTTGGGGTTGTGATCGGTTGTTGTAATTGTATTTTTGGAGCTATAGATTAGTTGTTGCAGAATGGGCTATGGCCAGTGGGAGGTTTCATTTTTTTGTAAGCTCATTGGTTGTCTTAACAGATTAGGCAACTGCGTGAACAACAGCTTTATTAGACAGATGACATCATGCAGGGAAAATATTTAGTGCCGAGGTCACCAAGTACCAGTATTAAAAACGGATGGCAGAATGCAATGGAATACAAGTGCTCCAACCACTTAACAGATCTGCTATATGTGCGAACCGAAAATTATGAAGTCCACCAAATACGACAGTTGATGCTCGTATTTATAGCATGAGACTCTTCAAACCTAACATATAGGACATTACTTCATCTCACAACCTTCCCTACCCTTAATTGATACTTTTACGGCATATTGGGTTTCGTTATCTGACCATGGAGGAACGGGCTCGAAGGATGACATATGTCAATACGATTCCCCCATTTCTGAATTTCCAAGGTGATTCACCATTGTGACGATGACAAAATGATCATTCCTCTCGTAAATGAACACAAGACCATCAACTGGTTGCCCTAGGGAGGCAGATCGATCTGTGACCGCTAGGGCAAAAGCATTCCAATGGTATGCTATCAAAGTGAAAAGGTAACTCGAGGTTTTGCCATCCTCCTGATATAAAAGATGGCGTCAACACAACAAAAGTCAAAGGCATTTTTTTCCCAAACGTTCCACCTAACCAGATGAAAAAAATTACAAGCAGTATGCAATGGTTCATGTAGTCCTATATTACAGGAAAGCTGTTCGTATCTGATGCTAAAGTATTCAGGTTCTTAACATATAGGATCAGCTCAACATATGAATCTTTTGTTGTCTGGGAAATCATATTAGTATAATTCTGGCTTGAGAGCCAAAGGTTACCTAACATGAACTAATTAGTGGAAGACGTATGATCGAACGTTGAGGGGTGTGTAGGCTGGAAACTGACTGATGCTACTTTCTATGGAGACAGGAGATGGAAGTGAAGGAGGGGCCCGGTAATCAGCATGAATTTCAACAAAAATTTTAAGAGGATAGCGCGGAACTCATTCACGGTCATTGTTTCCTTCTTAAGGAGGAATTCCGCAATCTTGTCTATGGCCTCCTGATTGTTCCTTATTTGACTCAATGCAATTTCGTACACACTATCTGAAATTTTCTTCATGGCAGCATCAATGTCTTCTGTAAGCTTTTATGACATTACGACTCCGTTCGTTTTGCGAAAAATATAACATTTTTGAAAAATATTTTCCCAAAAGTTATTTTCCAGGAAATGAAAGCATTTTCTGGTGTTCGATTGAGACTTGAAAATGAACCAGCATATATTTTTCGTTGTTCGTTTTGGAAAATCAGATTGATTTTCCTCCTTGCACTCATTCTAATAATTTTTTATTTTATTTTGAAAAAAATTCGAATTTCTAATTACCTTTTAATCATTTTTTATATTTCTACTTTTTTTTTCCTTTTTTTTTTTTTGCTTTTTTCCTTCCTTTGCCAGTCGCTAACCACAGCGACAATTGGTGACCGACCGTAGGCGAGGCTCGGCCTCACTCGCCATAGACTGGCCAGGCTTAAGCAAGGCTTCACCTCACGTCGCGAGGCTAGCGAGGCTCGACCTCGCCTCTCTAGATTTGGCAAGGTTCGGCCACGCCTCGCCAACCATAGACAAGGCACTAGCAAATTAAAAAAGAAAAGAAAAATAAAAAATGTCACGCCTCGAACCCCCGCCGAGCTCGCGACATCCCCTGCTCCGGTCGAATAGTTGTGACGTCCCAGGAATGTCGCAGACCCAACCCAAACATCAGAGCCACATGCGGAAGCGAATACAAAAATCTCGGACAAAAAGATGACGACAACGAGGTAGGACACCATAACTATCAAACAACAACATATTCATACAACACCAAATATACAAACATCATATTACAGACATAATTAATAAACTAGCGTCCGAAATCACCGTAATAACAAAAGATCAGGGTCTAGATAACTTAACTTCCTTATGGGTCAACCCGATTTACACAATCCCTAAAATATCCTAGGGAAAACCTACGGGTCGCCTTCCTTTCTGCTCCTGATTCTTCGGCTTGAGCCTCCGGAAACTCACCTGCAGCTCCATTGGGCACCATGGCAACTCCTCAAACTCCATAAAGAGGAGGCGAGCCTCCTGGGTCTAAGGTTGGGGGTTTGAAATTGTGGATTATACAATTGTGAGACGAATTTCAATAAGTGTACAACCCCAAACCCCACGTAGGCACTCACGTACCGCCAGACGAAAACACACGTAACACACAATCTATCAACCAAACTAATAATTACACGCGACCTTACCTGGAATTCATCATGCACGTCCCTGTACATTAGTCAACCACACAGCCAGTATACCACAGAAATACATCATAGCCGCGCGCGTGCCTCGATCATAAAGCAAAACTCACTTGGGCACGTCCCATACCATGCCTAGCAGTTTTTACCCCATAATCGAGCATCACACCACGCAATACAAACACACTCGCACACTGACTCACACCAAGCATCATTTTCACAACTCTCACACATCCAGCCAAATCCCGCTCATTCTCAGCTTTTCCACCGCTACCGCGCCCACGTAAAACGCATCAGGCCAACGGTCTTCTGACCTCGTCAGACATCGTCACCCCGTCGGGCCGGGCATCGTCACCTCGTCAGGAACGGCATCGTCCCGCGTAAACGTACACACCTCAAGATGAAATCCTACACACACTTTTCTTCTATCGCGTTCGCATAAAATGCATCAGGCCAACGGTCTTCTGATCACGTCAGGCATCGTCACCCCATCGGGCCGGGTATCGTCACCTCGTCAGGGACGGCATCGTCCCGCGTAAACATACATGCCTCAAGACGGATCCTTTCCAACCAATCCTACATTTCCGTACCCTCGTTCCACTCAAACCACACTTACACACGGCCAACAGTCGCACGGCCAAACATACACACCTCACACACATTTCACAATTTCACATTCTCGTCACACGAACACACCCCACGACCCACACACTTAGCACGCGAATTCAATGCACATTCTCATTTCCACGCCACCATACCTCACAGCCATACACATACGGCACACCACCACACTACATTCAGCCCATGCACCAACCAGAACCAGCCAACGACAGCAAACAATACAATTAATCCAATAAACCCAATCAAGCCAATACAATTCCAATCAATCACACAATTTAACCCCGATCAATCCACAACATCACAGCCCTAATCGAGCCTCCTAAACCTCGAAATTCTATCGCCAAATCAGTCTACAACCACCCAAACAACCAGCCACTATTTCAGTCCAAAACAGCCACGAAAATCACCTAAACCGAACCCTAAACGAGCCTAGCAATACCCGAGGTCCTAGGTATCGATTGGGGAAGTCACTTACCTAAGCAAAACAGGACAACTCGGCTGGACAGGGGCGGGGACAGCCGAAACAGTAGCAGCAGCGTTGTCGGCGGCTTAGGGGGCGAGCGGCTGAGTTGCCTTGGGCGGGTGGCTGGCGGGCGGCTCTCGGCCGGCTGGAGGTGGCAACGGCGATGTATGGGCCAAGGGAGGTCGGCCAGAGGTGGCTCGGTGGCGACTGAACAAGACAGGGGGCCGAACAGGGAGAGAGAAACAGGCGGGCGGTGAGGGTGCTCGGCCGGAAAAGAGGAGGAGCGGCGGCGGCTACTGGTAGGAGGACGGCGACCGACGGCGGCGAGCTGGTGGTCGGCCAGGGGGCTCACGCACGGGGGAGAGGGGAGAGAGAGACCGATCGGGAGGGGAGGGGGTGAGGAGAGAGAGAGAGGTTTGACTAAAATGAAGAGAGAGAGAGAGAGAAAAAAACTAATAATTAAATACTAACCCCCAATAATTTCACCCCGAAAATTACCAAAATATCCTTCTCACTACTTTCGGATCCTACGGCCACGATTCAATCTCATCCAAAATCCGACGGCCCACGTTTCTCTATGCCCAAAAAGCCAAAGGGCATTCTTTCCATTATCCAAAAAGAGGAGGGGCATTCTTGTCCTTCAAATTTTTAGCCATACAGGGTATTTCTCAATCCCCTGACTTAATCCAGTCCTTAAAATTCGTTCGTGGTCCCAGAGGCAAAACGGTCATTTTTCCGGTCCAGGGTCGAAATTCCATTTTTCACCTGCACTAATCCCAAATGTGTGTGGCCAGCATAATATTGCGTCGGATTCTCAAAAATAGTCTCTTAAGCCCTCCAAAATCAGCTTAGAAGTTCAGAGGGTAAAATCGTAAATTTTCACTTCTGGGTCAAAATTCATTTTTTTGCAAAAATGGGTGGCCCCAAGGTTGGCCAAGCCAAAAACGTCATCGGCCACTCAAAATTGTCACTTTCAAAATTCTCGATTCCCGGACCCGAATTCTAATAAATGACTAAAATCGAACAATCGCGACTTTAGCTTATCTCTGGCTAACGGGTGGCTCTCTGGGATTACGCGCTCTCGACCCGTGATCGACACTAAGTCAAATCACGTTTAAGTTTGCTCGAACCAATGCAACCTCGATTGTCATATAATTGCGAGGGTCTGTCACTAGTTCTCTTTGGACACGATCAATCGATAGATCGGTCTCGGTTGGCCCAAAACATTCCCTCGTCAATTCTTATGGTCGAAGATCGAACCAAAGTCGAGTTCTTTGATCGTGCGAACTCAATCCCGTAATGGCCTTACCCCTAAGGTTAGCATCCCGAGAATGCGCGAGTTCCAGGTGAGATCTCACTGTAGTGCATTGATCAATATTCATTTCCTAAATCCCGGAAAAAGGATCGAAAATTCAATCTGTTACAATTTTTCTCCCCTAATAAAAATTTCGTCTTCGAAATTTACAACTATACCTGCTTCCAAACAGATAGGGGAGATAACGTCTCATTATCCTTACTCCCGTAATATTCCCACATAACTTCGATCAACGGGACCGTTTTAATCCTTAAAACTTGTTCCTTCTCATTTGCCCCTAAAATCCAATATACATGCTCCTAACATATCCTCTATAGTTTGTATAGTCCCTCCAAACTGGCCATCCAATAAAATTTCTTACTTAAATCCTGTCAACGGCGCAACTATCAAGGTTCCTCCTCGACTCCTTATAATCTCAAATCTAAGGTGTCCAGCCAAACTAAACTGAATCACCCTAATGCTGCATTCCATTACGGCATTCTATTTAACTAACTAATTCAAGCCCACACTCAAACCGAAATCACACATAACTAGCAAAGTCAAATCTATTCCGCTTTCTACACTACCAAACACCACTTCACAATCTAAATATTCTAACAACATGTATATCTTATTCATCAATGGCACAATCACACATGCTTATACTTCTGAAAACAATTACAATCCAGCCTTATAACAGATCAAGCAGACGCAAACGAGTGCGACGCCCCCAGATCTATAAAACAAATGCCACATAATTATACAGAGAAACCATACTTGTACTTTCGCCTCGCATATTCTCAATGCCCTTTCGTATCAAAGAGTGCATTTGTCTTTGTGCTGGCGGTATGTTCGAACTAGCCGGCGGGGCTGCACTAGTTAGATTCTCAATCCGAGGTGTTTGCGATGACGGGGGCGGTCGAACCTGAATATTCGGACAATTCCTTATGTGATGGCCCATCCCACCACACCCAAAGCATGCCCCAGTCACACTTGGACAGGGACCACTCCCGTGATGTTTTCCACATCTTCTACAGGCTGAATTAGACGGATTTGCCGGCTTCCCAATATTCCTTCTTGCCGGAGGGACAAAACGTCGGTTTTCCATCATCGGTCTTTTTCCCTGCTGACGATCATCCCCGACTGAGGTACATTGTGATCCAAATGCGGCGGCGCTTTTCGTCATATCTTGCTCAATAATCTGAGCCCGCCTATACATTTCTCCATAATCTTTAAGATCGTACAATAATATTTGACTCCAAAGATCCAGCTTCAATCCATCCCGAAATCTTCAAGCCCTATCCCATGGATTTTCTACCATTGTTGAGGCAAACTTTGCCAACCTCGCAAATTCTGCTTCATATTGATCAACTGTCATCTGTCATTGGCGTAATCGCATAAATTCCATCAACTTCTTTTCCTGGGCATTCTTCGAAAAATACTTCTCGTAGAAACTCTCGACAAACGTAGCCCAAGTCTGGGCCGTCCCTTCGGGGAATACCCTACCTTCAGTGGCCTTCCACCAATCATGGGCATTTTCTTGTAACTGATATACCGCCAATGTTACCTTTTCTTTATCGGTGCACCCCAAAACTTTAAAAGTTTTCTCCAATGATTCCACCCATCTCGGTGCAATCTTGGGGTCACCACGGCCATGAAACTGAGGCGGCTTCAACTTGATGAATTGTTCTACTAATTGGGGCATCTGTCTAACCCCTGCTAGTTGAACCTGCTCTTGTTGGGCTTGATTTCCTCCAATACCAGCATTCTCATTAACTATAGCAGCTACAGCCTCAGCAGCTTGGGCGGTCGCATTATCTCGCTCTTGGGCTTGCCTATCCATCATATTCCCAATCCTGTCTAATACTCTGAGGACTCCTTCCATACGCGGATCTTCCGCAGGTCTAACATTAGCTCTAGGGTCCACTGCAGCTCCAACATCAACTCCAGAGTTTTCTACCACTCTAGCACCCATATCAATGTCCTCTACAACTCTAGCCCGAGCACGACCTCTACCTCTTGTTCCTCTTCCAGTGCCCCTTCTTGGGACTCTTCCTACTCCTTTTCCTTCGCTGCTCATTGTATCTGTTTCCTACTACTCTCCTACTTACTGTAAGTCCACACGGGTATCAGAGACCTAGGTCAACTACACTAGTCTAAGCCCTAGGCACAAAACTCGACAACCAGCAACCCACCATCAAACTGATCACCTAATATCAAGCCAACATCACCTAGCACTCAACAGGGTTCTCGTACTCACCTCAAGTCCTGCCGCACCTTCGTCTCAACCATCATTATAACCACAACAAACCACTCAGCAATCATAGGCACGTACTCACAGAGCATCCATAACCAACATAAACACACAATCTACAAAGGGCTCCCTAACTAACTACCCTGAAGTTGTCGCTCCTTATCACTCCAGGTCTCGACCTTGCCGGTATCTAGTTAGCCTTGATTTGATACCAATTCAAACGGGGGATGTCACGCCCTGAACCCCCGCCGAGCTTGCGACATCCCCTGCTCCGATCGAATAGTTGTGATGTCCCAGGAGCGTTGCCGACCCAACTCAAACATCAGAGCCACATACGGAAGCGAATACAAAAACCCCGGACAAAAAGACGACGACAACGGGGTAAGGCACCATAACTATCAAACAACAACGTATTCATACAACACAAAATATACAAACATCATATTACAGACATAATTAATAAACTAGTGTCCGAAATCACCATAATAACAAAAGATCAGGGTCTGGTTAACTTAACTTCCCTATGGGTCAACCCGACTTACACAATCCCTAAAATACCCTAGGGAAAACCTAATGGTCGCCTTCCTTTCTGCTCCTGATTCTTCGGCTTGAGCCTCCGGAAACTCATCTGCAGCTCCACTGGACACCATGGCAACTCCTTAAACTCCATAAAGAGGAGGCGGGCCTCCTAGGTCTAAGGTTGGGGGTCTGAAATTGTGGATTATACAACTATGAGATGAATTTCAATAAGTGTACAATCCCAAACCCCACGTAGGTATTCACGTACCGCCAAACGAAAACACACGTAACACACAATCTATCAACCAAACTAACAATTACACGCGACCTTACTTGAAATTCATCATGCACGTTAGTTAACCACACAGCCAGTATGCCACAAAAATACATCACAGCCGCGTGCGTGCCTCGATTATAGAGCAAAACCCACTTGGGCACGTCTCATACCATGCCTAGCAGTTTTTACCCCATAATCGAGCATCACACCACGCGATACAAATACACTCGCACATTGACTCACACCAAGCATCATTTTCACAACCCTCACACAAATGCCAAATCCCACTCATTCTCAGCTTTTTCACCACTACCGCGCCCGCGTAAAACGCATCAGGCTAACGGTCTTCTGACCTCGTCAAGCATTGTCACCCCATCGGGCCGGGCATCCTCGCCTCGTCAGGGACGACATCGTCCCGCGTAAATGTACATGCCTCAGGATAAAATCCTACACACACTTTCCTTCTACCGCACCCGCGTAAAACGCATCAGGCCAACGGTCTTCTGACCATGTCAGGCATCGTCATCCCGTCGGGCCATGCATCGTCACCTCGTCAGGGACGGCATCGTCCCGCGTAAACGTACACGCCTCAGGACGGATCCTTTCCAACCAATCCTACATTTCCGTACCCTTGTTCCACTCAAACCACACTTACACACGGCCAACAGTCGCACGCCCAAACATACACACCTCACACACATTTCACAATATCACATTCTCGTCACACGAACACACCCCACGACCCACACACTTAGCACGCGAATTCAATGCATATTCTCATTTCCACGCCACCACACCTCACGGCCATACACATACGGCACACCACCACACTACATTCAGCCCATGCACCAACCAGAACCAGCCAACGACAGCAAATAATACAATTAATCCAATAAACCCAATCAAGCCAATACAATTTCAATCAACCACACAATTTAACCCCGATCGATCCACAACATCACAACCCTAACCGAGCCTCCTAAACCTCGAAATTCTATCGCCAAATCAGCCTATAACCACCCAAACAACCAGCCACTATTTCAGTCCAAAACAGTCACGAAAATCACCTAAATCGAACCCTAAATGAGCTTAACAATACCCGAGGTCCTAGGTGTCGATTGGGGAAGTCACTTACCTAAGCAAAATAGGACAACTCGGCTGGATAGGGGCGGGGACAGCCGGAACAGTAGCAGCAGCAGCAGCAGCAGCGTCGCTGGCGGTCTAGGGGGCGAGCGGCTGAGCTGCCTTGGGCGGGTTTCTGGCGGGCGATTCTCGATCGGCTGGAAGCGGCGACGGCGACATATGGGCCAAGGGAGGTCGGCCAGAGGTGGCTCGGCGGTGGCTGAATAGGACAGGGGGTCGAACAAGGAGAGAGAAACAGGCGGGCGATGAGGGTGCTCGGCCGGAAAAGAGGAGGAGCGGCGACGACTACCGGCGGGAGGACGGCGATCGGCGGCGAGCTGGTGGTCGGCCAGGGGGCTCATGCACAGGGGAGAGGGGAGAGAGAGACCGATCGTGAGGGGAGGGGGTGAGGAGAGAGAGAGAGGTTTGACTAAAATGAAGAGAGAGAAAGAAAAACTAATAATTAAATACTAACCCCCAATAATTTCGCCCCGGAAATTACCAAAATACCCTTCTCACTACTTTCCGATCCTACGGCCACGATTCAATCTCATCCAAAATCCGACGGCCCACGTTTCTCTATGCCCAAAAAGCCAAAGGGCATTCTTACCATTATCCAAAAAGGTGAGGGACATTCTTGTCCTTCAAATTTTCGGCCATATAGGGTATTTCTCAGTCCCCTGACTTAATCCAGTTCTTAAAATTTGTTCGCGGTCCCAGGGGCAAAACGGTCATTTTTCCAGTCCCGGGTCGAAATTCCATTTTTCGCCTGTATCAACCCCAAATGTGTATGGCCAGCATAATATGGCGTCGGATTCTCAAAAATAGTCTCTTAAGCCCTCCAAAATCAACTTCGAAGTCCGGAGGGCAAAATCGTAAATTTTCACTTCCGGGTCGAAATTCATTTTTTTGCAGAAATGGGTGGCCCCAAGGTTGGCCAAGCCAAAAACGTCATCGGCCGCTCAAAATTGTCACTTTCAAAATTCTCGATTCCCGGATTCGAATTTCAAGAAATGACTAAAATCGAACAATCGCGACTTTAGCTTATCTCTGGCTAACAGGTGGCTCTCTGGGATTACGCGCTCTCGACCCGTGATCGACACTAAGTCAAATCACGTTTAAGTTTGCTCGAACCAAGGCGACCTCGATTGTCATATAATTGCGAGGGTCTGTTACTAGTTCCTTTTGGACACGATCAATCAAATAGATCGGTCTCGATTGGCCCAAAATATTTCCTCGTCAATTCTTATGGTCGAAGATCGAACCAAAGTCGAGTTCTTTAGTCGTGCGAACTCAATTCCGTAATGGCCTTACCCCTAAGGTTAGCATCCCGAGAATGCACGGGTCCCGGGTGAGATCTCACTATAGTGCATTGATCAATATTCATTTCCTAAATCTCGGAAAAAGGATCGAAAATTCAGCCTGTTACAAAAAAATAATTAAAAAGAAAAGGATAGTGCAAACAATCTATATGTTCAAAGCGTTCGTAAGCTACGCAAACAAATTGGTAAAGGAGTGCAGAAATTAATAATTTGCAAACTATAAAAGGAGTTTGTAATTTTATTAGAGTATTCAATAAGTAACCAATTTTTTCCAATAATAATAAGCAACCAACAAATTATTTAGGAAGTTTTCTCTTGACATGTCTTCACCCAACAATTTCGTAGTTTACTGCCTAAGTCTTTCTGGGCCGGAAGATGCTCGGTCCAACGGTAGATTTAACCATCTGAAAAAGCAACGCCAGCTGCAGCCTAGCAAACAACGCCACGGGAAGACAACTGAGCACAGTAACTGATAGCCAAACCCACTTGGGTCTCTCATTCAACAGAATGGTAAGAGCGGCAGCGAAGGCTGCGAGCATGGAAGCCAGGGAGAAAAAGAAGGAGGACAGGCCGATTATCATCTTCGTAGGCAACGAGTAGAGAAAATCTTCTGGCCCATACGATGAAGTTAGGATGGCCGAGAATGATAGGATGGCTGCCACAGAGAAGAACAAGCCTAGTGCGTCCGAAATTGCAAAAACCACGAGAGGGTCCTTTCCCAACAATATAGGGACCCCGGTATTGTTGGTGTTGCCTCCCGGTACAATAAAAGCCGCAACAAACAGAGCCATAGCGATTAGAGTTGAGATGAGCAAGAATGAACTCGAGGTACTCTTCATCCATTTTTCTCCATTCTTAAGCAACTCCTTGTGCTCTTCTAGGAATATTTGCCAATATGTCTTATATTTTTTCGTTTCTCCATCTTGAAAAGATACCGTCACCGTCTTATAATAAGGATGGACCCACCCTTCCACAGCCTACACGGGAACAAAGCCACGCAAGTGAAATAACGAGTATAAAACCAATAGCGGTTGGCAAATAGGGTGTTAATTTTCTATTTCTTATTATTCAAGAGCAAGAGGGTGGAGACCCAGATACATGAAACCAGACCTTTGGAACCCACAGAGCAGCTTGCGCGCAGTTAAGGGGATTCGAATGGGTGACTTCAGCTCTTGAACTGAAAATCCCCAAACTCTCCAATCAAATGCACCAGCATGAGGCTAAAATTCTGCTTCTTAATTATTTCTCTCAGTCGAGTCTTATGAATTTTTAATGCATCTAAATCAATTAGTTGATTTGAACCTCCATCCATTCACTTATATAATTTTTGCATCTCATCAAGGTTGATAACGAGATAGAACTTAATGATATGGTAATACAATACCTTGAACCATTGAAGTTCTCTCTGCATCTGAATAGCTGCACCGGGGACATTGCTCAGATAGCCTAAGTCAAGTGAATTATGTGCTGCCGCCCACAACATGGCCCTTGACTCAGCATCTTCGGGTGTGGTGGGGATGATGGACAGATTATCGCTCGAGTTCACCGCCAGAAAGAGTCCACAAGCCTCCTCTTGGCGATACTCCACAGCAATCGTCAGCCAACTTTTACCGCAATAAGTAGTCCACTTTAACTCCGGGAAAGACTCGAGGCATACCTCCAGTATTTCAACGATTCCCTTGGATGTGGCATAAAAGATGATGTTGTCGTCTTCGAAAAATTTGAGGAGCTCAGCTGTTTTCATTGAAGAAATCTCGGCGCAAACCTTTTTTGCCAACTCAACAGCCCCCTCGTGTCTCAGCTTTGCATCGTAAATCCTTTGGACCGGAGGAGCTGCACGTAAAACATGCACCGGATGTTGTGCTATTTTCTTACAAAAATAAAACGCAAATAAAAATAAAAAAATACGTAAATAACTTTCCAAATTTCCACTCTGGATTCATAGATCATTAAAATAAGTAAACGCGCGTGCGTATATATATATTTGTGCACTCAATTCAAGTTTTATATAGTATGTGTGTGTTTTGTAACTTCCAGCATGACAGAACTAAGATCAAATAGTTGGCCTTGAAATGAATTAATGTTTTGTCATTTTATGACAGCTATATTTGTGTTAAAATCTCGTCTTTCCACTTTATTGGTATTTCATATTAGCGTTTGATTGAAGTTGATTGAATGACCTATATAAATAAATACTATAAAATTTTATTCATAGATCACTACATCATTAATAAGGCATACATTCATAGTGCACAACCTAAATCTGTTCTTGTTCAGGTCTAAAGCATATAAGCTAAAATTTGTTAGCGTAATCTGCTTAAGTTAAAGAATTACGAGATTCTAAGCTACGTATTTGTATATCACAGTAAATATGGTTTAACCTTATTGTATGTTGATATGATGTCTTCCGAGACATTCATGCAATTTAAAACTAATCACATGAGAAGGAATATAAATTTTTCTCGTCGAAAGTAAGTTATTAGTTTGACATGTGAACTGTTAATTTAAGGATGCGTTGTCGTTGTCTGAAAAATGTTCAATATATATGTAGTAAAACTTTTTTATTCAAAAGATCGAAAAAGAAAAATATAATATGATTTATTCATATCCACTCATCTCACCAATAAGACTTGAAGTACATCGCAGAGATATGTATGGGATATAGAGTAAAAACCTTTTGTTGACAATGCTATGTAAAGAAAAATCTTCATCCTTTTCATATTTCTTTTTATGCGTTAATTAAAAAAATCGCCATGCTTTTAACTCTAGTCAAAAATTGGTTAAGATGATAAAATCTTTACTATTTTCATCCCGACGAAGGCACTTGTATACCACTATGGTATTCTAAGAAATCGAAACAGAAAATCGAATGAGAGAGTGGGCCAGGCTAATGACTTTGTAAAAGGTAAAATCATACCCACAATTTTGGCAGCAGTCCCGAGAAACTTCTTAAAAGTTCCAACTGCTCGAACCTTGAGTAACTTTGTAAAAATCTGAAGTGCTGCAATCAGGAAGAAGAATGAATTAAGCCCGTTTTTCCAATTTTCATTGATATAGCGACCAAACAATGGTGCCAAGAGTCCCAAGACCATTATTTAGCATTTGTGCCCAGCATCATTAATCAGCTATAGAGCTTGCGCTCTACTAGACATTAGACAAGTACTAATAAGTATCTTCATAACAATTTTTTTTTAACTTTCCTATAGATGTTGAAGGAACTCAATAAACGAAGAAAGTACAAACAACCTATAATTTTATGACGTCAGTAACAAGCACATAAGCAAATTTCTACTTATATTTTCTTGTGCATTGAAAAAGGTTCATTTTGGAAGCTAAGCTAGTAAGACAATTATATATCTAAGTAATTAAATGTTAAAAAATGTTGATTATGAAATTTTAACATTGATCAAAATAAAATCTAATTACTCATAAAGTAAAATCAGAAAAGAATATCACAGACATACAAACGTATGTAAGTACGTAAGTACGTACATACATACATGCAAGCATGCATGCATACCTACATTTAAAGATTTCTACCATGCGGGAAACATAGGTTATTGTATGTCAAATCATATATTCATCTATTAGTTTAAGTTAATTGGCATTGATCCTACAAAATTTTTACACAATATCAAAACAAAAGATTCTGAGTTCAGATCTTTCCAGACCATTTATTTGCCTCATCTATCATATATTTCCATACTTTAGTCTTGAACCAAAGTCCAGCCTACACGTGAGTGAAATATTAGAATATATAACTATTAAATCATGCATTCATCTATTAGTTTAATTTTTTTTTTGTTAGAATAGTTGGTAGTGGTTTTACACAATTTTATAGTGGTATATAAAAAGTCATTGCAAATACAAACAAATAACAATATGTATGTAACACGTGACAATCACTTTACCAAAAAATCAATAAATTAATCTTAAAATCATGATTAAATACCATAAATAGAACTGATGCATCGATTCACATTAGAGATGGCAATTTTACCTACCGTTCCAAATGCCCGTGCTATCTCACCCCAAATAGGGTGGATAAAAATCAACAGCCAATGGGTTTTGGGGTGGGGATGGGGCGAATTTCCCAATGTCTAAAATTTGAATATCTAGTATAAACCTTATCGCTTTAAATTTGTATTATTTTAGTATAAACCTTATCGCTTTAAATTTGTATTATTTTGGCAATGTAAAGTTTCTCATATTTTACATAGATTTCATAATAAAACGAATACTTCCAATAGTGTACTACCTTTTCTTATCAATTTATCATGGACATTTTCGAAACTAAACGTTGTACTAATGGATCTAAAGATCACAAATTCATATATATTTTTTTGCCCGTGAACGATTCATTCAACTTGCAAAAAATTAAATTATGTTTCTTGTAGAATTTAATTTAAATTTTGATCTTTGAAATTATTGTGGAGTGGGGCAAGTGGGATGGGGAAATCCATATACTTGCTAGGGTTTGAGATGGAATATATTGATATCTCTAAGCGGGACTTGGGTCAAGGATGGGGCATTTCTTATAATAGTGGGGGCCAGGACGCAACCCTTGCACTCACCCTGCAAACCCCAGCACCCGCCTTGTCCCATTGCCACCCCTAATTCACCTGTAGGAATATTCTTCGTTGCTGCTAATAATCTATAAATAGAATTATTAATAGAGAGAGTCATTATAGCATATACCAACGATGTAAAAGAAATTTTCTACATGCGGACTTAGACACCATTGATTTTAACAGTTAGTAAGAGAGTGAGCAATTGAAATTCTCAAATCAAGAGTGGACAAGACCGTTTGTATAAAAGTTTTTGTACGCTCACGGTGTATGCACGAATATTTCGTATTAATCATATTACTACTTATCCAAAGAAGAGGGTTTGTCCCAAAAATAAAATATAAAGAAGAGGACAAAAAAAACAAAAAAATTGAGAGCACCTTATTCGCAAGTATTGTTAGCGTAAGCAACTTAGGCGATGAACTGGAAAAAGAGTGCACGTAAGGGGACCAAAATTAGGTAGTGTATAAATGCTCTCTAGCAAGATCCTACACACACAGTCACAACCCACCTTGACACATCGTCTTTGTTGTCCCCGAGATCCCTGAATATTCAATTGGTATGGAGTTCAAGTCCACCGGAACACCTTCAGATACAGTTAGAGCAGATGAACATGTATGATCTTATGAGTCGTTTATAGCAAATGCAGTCAAGTAGAAAATCGGTAGAAGTGCTGACATTTGTATAGCAATCCTTCCCAGAGGTTGAGCCTAGCTCCGCTAAGAAAGTGCGATGGCATAAGAGACAATGCTCTCAATACTGATCCTTTAGCTTTGGACCCCATTTTCTCCTTAGCTAAGTGAGGATATCGGCGCAGCAGATAGAGAGAGACATCTGACCGAAATTTACCAACGAAGCTAATAAGGAAAAGAAGCACAGAAGAGTACACATGAAACGAGTGTGCGTGATGTTACCCAAATGACCAGCAGAGGCAAGATAAAAGATGGTAGCAAACGCTTGAGTATCAGGAAAAAGGTCACATTGACTGTCGTCTTTCGTTTTGATGGCCAGGAACCAAAGTACCTCCTTAGACAGAGCACCATATTCAGCAGATCGTCGTAGAGGAACGAATCTCTGACCGTCTAATATATATGTTAACTTAGGATTTTTTTCGACTAATGCCTTGACCATCCTTATTCTTCCACCCAAGGCGGCATAATGGATGGCAGTGTACCCATTGCCATCAGCCACTTTAAGTTCTTTGGGAGACAAGAGCTTGACTAGTTTCTCGACAAACTGATCTTGGGCGCTCGTAGCCGCTACATGAAGCACAGTCCGGGATTTGCTCGTAATTATAGCTGTCTTTGAGGCTGCATCTCTTTCGAAGAATTTATTAGCAGTTGCCCAATCACCCTTGCACGCAGCTTGCAACAGTAGTCGATAATAGTTACCATCCTCCACATTTTTCTGTTGTTCTGCGATAATGAAATTTTTTTTGGCATGTCATTAATTAGTTTATTTTGGTAGAACAATTGTGCAACAAATATCAACTTATTTTGCACACCTTAAATAAATCCTATTTAATTAACAAAAAAGGAACGGCTCGCTTGAAAAATGGCATACCTGGCGTTAGGGGAGGTGGAGAAGTAGGTGATATAAGGCACGGCACGTCCGCTCGAACATCTTCAATAATATAGGGACGAAAACCAGAAGTTATGTTGATTCAATTATGGGGGCCGAAAACATAGATAGTCAACCCAGAATTTTCAAATGGGACCTGTCAACGAACAGGTTTGGTGTGGGATTGCAGGCTCAGGGGCTGTACCAGCAGGTGCTTGAGCATCAGGGCAATTTGCTGAACATGCACATTGTCCGGTTGCCATCGGTGATGTGAGATCGCTCGCCAGCAAACGTTTCGAAGAAAGCGTTGACGTCGAACAGCACTGCTTGTAATTACCAAGCAAATGGTGGAGAGAGAGAGAAATGGTGGCGGACCAACTCATTAAACGAAAAGAAAAGAATGAGGGTTGAATACGTAATAAAACCATTATAGATGAGGTGGACTTTAGAATGAGAGGACTAACCTAACACATTAATATTAGTTGTTGCGACCTTCTCAGAATTGAACCATTAAAAGGAAAATTGGTGGATTATTAAGCCTAAAGACTTAGCATAGACCCTCTCAAACTCTATCAATCGCAACTTTAGCATTTTTTCATTTAACCAATTTAACATGCAAATCGATTCATTAGGAGTCGCCTCTAATCTAGTTGGTCGATTAGAAACCCAAGTGTGGGAGAACACTTTACCTCTATGAACCAAGAATATTATGAATACGAAACTTGGTTGCACTAGATAAATTTAACATCCTTTCGATACCTTTTTTCTTTATTTTCAAAAATATTTTGCAAGAAATCTTGGTCAATTTTAAGCCGAAATTGCTCACATGCAATGGGTGTTCATGCATTGTGCAATCAAGAATTTAACACTTAATAAATCAAGGCAGTAATAAATAAATTATTAGAAATAGGGCAAACCTCAATGCATTATGCAAAACATAAACTTTATTATAATTATTGTTCCAATATCTACAAGATGTTAATTATGGCCTAAACATGATCTCTAAATGCAATGACATTCAATATTTTTTGGATTTTTCTATCAATGAAAATTATACTATATGCAATTTTAATCCTAAATTATGACTATATGGCCTAATTTAAAATGATGTATAATCTATATAACCTAATTCTAATGACAAACAAAAGAAATGTAAACAAATTTAACATGACATACAATTCAAGTGATACCACCCTAAACATGCAATCAGTAAATGACGTGGAATTTATGATATGGAATTCATGATGTGGAATGTTACAATAACGTGGCAACGATGACGTGGCATTGATGTAACTAATCCTATATGGTATATGCATGGTAATTTTTGTGATGTTCTTTTGAAATTAAAATAGGAAATAGTCTAATGTATGTGATTACCCTATCTAAAATTAGGAAATAATTTTCATTAAATACTATTCTAAATTAGGAAATTTCGTAAAATACTACATGACCCTAAATATGCAATTCTAAATTAGAAAATAAATATGAACACAATCTAGCCTAACGTGTAATGTAACTTTTTTGTATTTTCAAAATATGAAAGTTTCTTAAATCAAAACATGCAACATAATAAGCCCATATAAACGATATATTCACCACAACCCAAAACAAGAAATCAAAATAATAAAAAATCCGATCTTACGTCTTGCAACTTGAATTTTTTACTATTAAGATTTTCAATTTAGGAACTCTCCTAATCGGAGTGTGCCTAAGATCTCACCAAATCAATGTTAGAATTGAATAATTCAAATTAGAAAACCAAGTATCAAAATTGAATCTAGCTCGGGTTACCTAAATTGCCCTTCAACTCTAACGGAGTTGACAGTATGGAAACGCCCACGATGACCAACGGCGGGATGCCCACGGTGACTAAGGAATTGCGGCGCAGCTGTGGTGGCTAATCAGACGGAGGAAATAGTTGGCCACTGGCTCGTCTACTGCTGGTGCGGCTCCGGGATGATGGAATTCGCTGGGCGGTCGCTGGTGGCTCTAGCGTGCTGTCCAGGTGGTCCACGGCGGGAGATGGCTGAGCGCCGTGGTTGAGGAAGATGGAAATACGGCAAGTGCAGGTTGGGAACCAAAGGAAGAAAAGGATCACTTTTTTTCTCTTACTCTTTTAACCGTTACGTCCTCTCTTTTGCCTTTTTCTGGGAAAGACGTCCTCTCTCTCCTGCTTATTCTCCGAAGCGAAAACACAACTCTCACGTCAACTAAGTTCCCTTCCATATTCCTAGCAAAAAAAAAAAAAAAGGCTCCCTTCCATATATTCAGCGCCACGTGTACAAATGGGTCTCACTTTGTCAGATTATTTCAAAATTCCCTAGGTTCTCCCTCCAGTACTCTCTCTCTCTCTCCCCTTGCTTCCGTCTCTGACACACTCTCTTCCTCTTTCCACTTTCTATTTTCTTCTTCTTCGCTCAAAGAATTAAGGGTGTGTAAAACGTTCGCCCGAATCGTGAATGGCCCGCATCGAATCAAACCGAGTAGTTTAGTTTGGTTCTGGAGAATGTCGATCCGGTTTCTGGTTTCTAAAGTGGAACTGGTAATCGGATGATCTGGTTTCTAGATTCAAAGGAAACCGCACCGAACCATATCGGACTGACTATATATATTTTCATTTTTTTTAAAAAAATTAGTAAAATGCAAACTAAACCACTTAACTAAGCACTTACTAAAGTTTCTCCCTCTTAATGTACATACAACGCTTTCCCCTGAACTTTTTTCTCCTTCACACCCTATACGGTATCAAGTAACGGGTAAAAAAAATACTGATTCCGGTCCGATCCCCGGTTCCCAATTTTTGAGAACTATACTGAAAACCGATCACCCATACAAAGAACAAAGGTTTTCTCCATCCGAAGGTGTCTCTCTTCATTCCAACCGTGCCTCCACCTCTGTCATCGCCTCTCCAATTCGTTATTTGCCCTCTCCGTTACCTGTCTCGGTTCCAACCGGTGGAGTGGACTATGGCTGACATGGCCATTGCACCCTCACTCAGTACTCTGAACCTAATAGGATCGCAGGGGTCTCTCCTTGTGTTTTGGATCTTCATCCTCCTTTGCCAGGGGTGACCGCGCCCATAACCTCTGCCTCCAATCCATCTCTTGGCCGAGGAAGTTCCCGCTGACGATCGAGTGCACGCACAAGAAAGGGGCCAGCAGCACCAAGAACGGCTGCGATTCCAGAGGCTAGAGGCTCAGTGTCAAGATTTATGGTGACCAAGTCGCAAAGTGTGGGGCTATTATTTACGCCAACGTGGTACTAAGGGAAATTGATCTGTTCGTTTGTGTTTTTTCAATCTATGAATTGCTTCCATAGTGAGATGGTGAGTTTGTAGTTGATTGTGCTCGCTGAAATATTGTTAATTTGTAGTATTTTGCTGTTCAATTGGTTCTGGTTTTTTCCATGGGGAAGAATTTTGATGTATTAGATTTAACGAGGTTAGAAAAATGCTTCCTAGTGTGATTGTTTTTTTTTTTGCCAAATCTTAGTGTGCATGTTAAGTGAGTAGCTAAAGCTATCAGTTGGATTGAATAGAATGTTTTTTAGTGGTCAGAGCTGAAATTCTTGTGGGCTTCGAAGGATGTGTCGCTCTCGAGTCTTCAGAATGACATAATAATCTTGTCATTATCCTACTCTTGTGGTGGATGATAAAGATTGGGGTCATTGGAAAAAAAAGACTACGCGATTTGCACGAGCGGAACAATATGAAGAAAAGAAATCCTCACGTGAATTTGTTTGACCTTCAAGAAAAGAAATTCTGATCCAAATAGGAAAGTGATCCGTTGGGATTTCTTTACTTTTCAAATAGATTCAATTTAACAAATTGATTTACATTCTCCAATTGAGTCAGGTCTCGTACAAGAGCTCAAACTGCCACACCCCAAAAACAACTAGAAAAGGGGGATGACATAGCCGTCCTTCCATACGAAGAACGCTGCCTCAACAATAACCAACAACCTGTTATCAACACACACACACACACACACACACACACACACACACACACACACACACATATATATATATATATATATATATATATATATATATCTCAAACCACATAAATATCAGATAAACTAACGGGTTGGTTACAACATCAGAGTTTCTATAATCCACCAAAAGAACATGTATATCAAGAACTCAGCCAACCCGACAAACTATCAACAACCTTACAAACAACTCCAAAAATCATACCCAAAAATCTAACTCCCAAACGTCCCCACGATAGCGCTCTCGTACTAACGGTCGCTAGCCGAGGAACCTGAAAAGATTGAGAAAGAGAGGGATAAGTAACCACAGCTCAGTGAACAGTACATCTCTTCTAAGTAAATCAAGCAATCACTATGTATGTGTACAAAGTAATACCAGAACTTCAGAAGTCAAACCCAAGGTTTAAAATACATATAGAATCATATAAGAGTTATTTCATTTCATTAAAACTTTGTACAAGTCACAAATATACATTTAAATCCACAATCACAATTCAAACTATCAATGGTCAAGTCCATTGATCAATCTCTATAAAAACCATGTCAATGGTCCATTCCATTAATTAATCTCAAATCACACATCAATGGTCTATTCCATTGATGAATCTCATATCACATCAAACGTCGATGATCTATTCTATCGACCAATCTATTGCTCAATATCTAACCATGGTGACGACACAAAGTCTTGCAACAAGGCTTCCAAGATTCCCCCTTGGCAAGATCTCCACCTACAAAGCCGGTGGCTCGACTCAGAAGGATATCCTAAACCTGGTATGCATACTCCAAAACCCTTCAATGGGTTCACAGTCATATTGAGCATCAAATAATCATCATCCAATATCAGAAATCTAATCCATAATGCATTTCACAAACCAAACAAATAACTTTCTCACAATACGGCTCATCCGTAAGAAATACATTTTGTAGAGCATTTTTTGAATTATTTCTGAACTCATTTCATAAACTAGTTCGTAACGCAATATACAAATGTATCCTTTCATAACACATTTCCAAAAACGATTCTCAAATCATTATCAAGTACTAAAAAGTAGTAAATGCTCGATTCCGATTTATGCAACAAAATGCTCTTTTAAGTTTAACATATATATTTATATCGAATCATAATTCCTTCAAGATATGATTTTTATAAAACCAAAGAAGAGACAGTACCACTCACCTAAAATCCCCAAAAATCAAACAACCACGCTCACTCGAATCAACGATCTCGTAATCCTAACAATTAAACGAGAATCGACGTCAAAACCAAGTAAAAATCTACGAAACGGCTAAACGACGCTTAAACGCTAACAAGACAACTCAAAGGCGCTCATAAATCGCTTTTCCAAAACGATTATCCAAACCGTTCGCAACGCGGAATTTGAACGCGAAACTTGATCGCACCATAAATTCCTCCACCGAACCCCGTTTCAAGCGAGCTTATAGTCAATAGAAAGCCCACTCATAGCACTACAAGAACCCCAAACTTGGCCATCTCAAAATCGAGCCAAAAACAGACGAAAATCAGCCTAAAAGCCGCTGGTCGTGTACTGTTCACCTTGCGGGGCCAACTTCAAAAATTCATATTAGGAAAACCGCAAATCCAAATCAAGATCCATAAAATCCCACAGCTCCACGACACCCTAAACTACCAATTCTATAAATATTTGCAGCTTAACGACTCAAAAATCGAACTTCGCAGCTTGAATTTCCCAAAATTTCGAATTTAAACCCTAACTTTGAAAACTTCTCCGATCAGATGAACGAGGGACGTGAATGCGTACCAGACATTGCAATACGAAGTTGATCCAAGTTGGCGAGGCTCCGGTGACGTGAGCCTTTCCTCTTTCTTCTTCTTCCTTTTCTTTCCCTTTCTCTCTTTTTCTTTCTTCTCTTCTCTTCTCTTCCCTGCTATGCGCAAGCTCTTGGTTAAAAAGAAGAATCGAGCATCCACTATATATACTTTTTGACTTTTTTTTTGTAAATACCAGAATATTACATCCATCCCTCCTTAAAAGAAATTTTATCCTCGAAATTTATACTTACCTCAACTTTCAAACAAGTGAGGGTACTTGCATTTTGCCTCCTCCTCAAGTTCCCAAGTGGCTTCTCTCTCAGTGTGGTTTGGCCATTGTATCTTTACATGAGGAATGGTCCGCCGTCGCAACACCAAATCCTTCCTATCGACGATACGAATAGGCTGCTCTTCATACATCAAGTTCTCTCTTAAGCTCAATGGTATAAAGTCTAGCACATGCTCAGGCTTTGGCACATATTTACGTAACAAAGAGATGTGGAACACATTATGAGCACCTGACAGTACCGGTGGCAAAGCAAGTTTGTAAGCGACTTCAACAATCTTCTCTAAGATGAAGAATGGTCCTACGTATCATGGACTCAACTTCTCACGCGTGTCAAATCTCATAACACCCTTCGTAGGAGAAACTTTTAAGAATACATGGTCCCCCACACTAAACTCCAACTTGTGCCTTTTAAAATCTGCATAATTTTTTCGACGACTTTGAGCCGTTTTGAGACGTTCCCAAACCAACCTAACTTTCTCTTCTGACTGTTGAATGAACTCGAGACCAGTTAGTCTTTTCTCACCAACATCATTCCAACAAATAGGGCTTCTGCATTTTGGGCCATACAAAGCTTCAAAAGGTGCCATCTTAATGCTGGAATGATAGCTATTGTTATAAGAAAATTTTGCCAAGTGTAGATGTTCATCCCAAGAACCTCCAAAGTCAATGATGCAGGATCTCAACATATCCTCTAATGTTTGGATCATTCTCTCTGATTGCCTATCTGTTTGCGGGTGAAAAGCTGTACTCAAGTTGAGTTTAGTAACCAATGCTCCTTGTACACTCCTCCAAAAGTTAGATACAAATCTAGGATCCTTATCAGAAACAATGCTTACTGGAACTCCATGTAGCTTCACTATCTCATTAACATATCATTTTGCCATGTCTTCCATTGAAAGGCCGAATCGGTATGATAAAAAGTGTGCGGACTTAGTCAATCGGTCAACAATCACCCATATAGCATTCTTATCACTCGGCGTTCTCGATAGACCAACTATAAAGTCCATGGTAATATGCTCCCACTTTCATTTAGGTATCTCTAGAGGGTGTAACTGTCCACCTGGTTTCTGGCTAGGATGCATCGACACGCTATTTGAGTGTCGGAAGCGGTGTCTGACACGTGTCGCGTGTCCGACAAGCTCCGACACGCTGGGACACGCGACCAACATGCTTAGACATGCGGTCAACGCGTGTCAGAGATCCAACATGCGGTCAACACGCTAGACACGCCGGCGACACGCAAGTCGAGAATCCGACACGTGATTTTCGACACGCACGGGATTAATTTTACAAATTTCCAAAAATTTAGGGGTCAAAATGTAAATTTATAAAAAAGGTAAAAAAAGTAAAAAGAAAAGCAGAGAAAGCTTGATTACTTCTGATTGATCAAGTGTGGATTGCTTTTTTTTGTTTTTTAGTTTTTGTTAAATGTTAAATATGATGATGGTTTGTGGATTGCTTGTTTTATTTTCTCCAAGTTTTATGGATTATTGGAATTGAATGAAGTTGAATTTGTTAAATTGAAACAATGAATTATATTAACAAATGGTGGCTTAATGTTTTTACTGTAAATTCATTTTAGGCTCCTTTTTTTATTATTTATTTATTTGTAGATTTGAATCAAATTAATTTATCATGTATATATAAAAATTTACTTTTTATATATAACGTGTCGCAACATGTCGAAATTCTGTATTTTTGAGAAATAACGTGTCGCGTATCATGGCGCGCCATGTCGCTTGTCGCGTGTCGGTGCTACTTAGGTTTATGGTGCTCAATTTTCACTTGCTGGCAAACTAGGCATTGGTCAATAAATTTTACAACATCCTTCCTCATATTGACTCACAAGAAGTTCTCTCTCAAGTCCCTATACATTTTAGTGCTTCCAGGATGAATTGATAATCTAGTGCTGCGAGCTTCCTGCAATATCTCCTTTTTCAATTCTGAATCATCAGGAACACATAGACGACCACGAAACTTCAATGACCCATCTATGAATATAATGAAGTCTACTTGTCCTCCAGCTTCCACGACTTCTCTGAATTTCTACAACTGAGTCATTCTGTTTGGTCTTAATTCTATCAATCAATGTTGGTTGCACTCAAAGATTAGCTAAACGAGCACCAAACTGATGTACTAATACCTCTAAGTCCAACTTCCTTATGTCTTCAAGAATAGGTTTTTGAGAAGTAAGTAAAGTTGCCATATTTCCAAAGGACTTACGACTCAAGGCATCCGCTACCACGTTAGCCTTTCCTAGATGATAATTAATATACAAGTCATAATCATTTAAAAGTTCTAGCCATCTTCTCTACCTCATGTTAGCTCTTTCTGGGTAAAAATATACTTCAGACTCTTGTGATCGGTAAAGACTTCACATCTTTCAACATACAAATAATGCCGCCATATTTTTAAGGCAAACACAACCGCTGCTAATTCGAGATCATGAGTGAGGTAGTTCTTCTCATGTGGTTTCAATTATCTAGAAGCATAGGCAACAACTTTATCATCTTGCATAAGAACACAATCCAAACCTTCTTTAGACACATCATAGTATATTATGACGCCAGTAGTTCCTGAAGGTAAAGTCAATATAGGGGTTGACACTAACTGCCTTTTTAACTCTTGAAAACTGCTCTCACATTGATCCGACCATACAAATTTAACTCTCTTCTGAGTTAGGTGAGTAAGTGGATCAGTGATCTTTGAGAATCCCTCTACAAATCGCCTGTAATAGCCAGATAGCCCAAGAAAACTTCTCACTTCTGTAACATTAGTAGGGCGATTCCACTGAATAACTGCTTCAACTTTCTTTGGATCTACTAATATGCCATCTTTTGAGATTACATGACCCAAGAATTCTATATGATCAAGCCAGAAGTTGCACTTACTAAATTTAGCATACAACTTCTTTTCATGCAAAGTCTGTAGGACAAACCTCAAGTGTTGTTCATGATCCTCCAAACTCTTAAAACACTAGAATGTCATCTATGAACACCACAATAAATTTATCTAGATACTCTCTAAACACCCTGTTCATCAAGTCCATGAAAGCAGCATGCGTATTTGTTAGACCAAAAGGCATGACGAGGAATTCATAATGGTCATACCTTATTCTGAAAGCAGTTTTAGGCACATCATCCGCTTTTATCTTCAACTGATGATACACAGAATGAAGGTCAATCTTAGAAAAGACTTAAGCTCCCTAAAGTTGATCAAATAAATTATTAATCCGGGGTAAAGGATATTTGTTTTTGATCGTCATCTTATTAAGTTCTCGGTAGTCTATACAAAGCCTCATACTACCATCCTTCTTTTTCACAAATAAAATTGGAGCTCCCCAAGGTGAGACACTAGGTCTAATGAAACCTTTATCCAAAAGCTCTTGCAATTGCGTTTTCAATTCTTTCAACTCGGTAGGTGCCATTTGATATGGTGCCTTAGAGATAGGTGCCGTACCGGGCATCAATTCGATACAGAACTCAATTTCTCTATCAAGGGGCAAACCTGGTAAATCCTCGGGAAATACATTGGGAAATTCTCTGACAAGTGGAACATCTTCCAACTTCGCTACAACCTTGCTTGTGTCTTTTACACAAGCCAAATAACCACTACAACCCTTTCTCAAAAGTTTCTTTGCTTGCAAAGCCGATATCAACCTTCGAAAAGTGTCTCTACAACTTCCCAAAAAAGAGAATTCGGGTTGACACGAAAGTCTAAAGATCACTTTCTTTGAAAAACAATCAACAGTAGCACAGTATGTGGATAACCAATCCATCCTTATAATAATATCAAAATCTTGAACATTTAACTCCACTAGATCCATAGGCATTTCAACATTATTAATTTAGAGCGTACATTCCTTGAACACATGATCAGCAACCAAGAAATCACTAGTAGGAGTATCGACACGCAATTCATATTCAAGAGGCTTAGGCAACATATCAAGTTTCTTTGCAAATTTACTAGAAACAAAGGAATGCGTAGCACCGGAATCAAACAATGCATAAGTTCATTGCGAGGCAATAGAAATATTACCTGCAACAATTGCGTTAGATGCCGCCGTATCCTCCTTTGTCATCACAAAAACTTTCCCACTTGTCCTCTGTCTTTGCGGGTTCTCTTGGGGCTTATCCACCGAAGGAGCATTCCTTCGCATGAAATAATGATGTGCCAAGTGTCCTCGTTGTCCACATAGACGACATGTTCTATTATCAGTTGTAGAATTCCTCTGTATAGGGCAATCACGTCGTATGTGTTCCGCTTTCCCACATAAGAAGCACACTCCTATTTTCCAACGACACTCACCGCCATGATACCCTCCACATGTAGTATATGGGCAGCGAGTATTCTGGGCTCTAAACTTCCCTGGTAGGTTATTGCTTCTTTGATTAATACTGCCACTTACACGATTTCCTTGAAACTCAGTAAAGTTGGGTCTCTTTTGTTGATGAACACCCTGTGTGTCACGCTCTAATTTGTACCATTCCACCTTGATCGCTCGTTCCAAGACATCCTTATATGTGGTCAGTTCAAGAGGTGTGAGCTTAGAATGTATATTAAGCCGAAGGCCTCTTTGGAAATGTTCAGCTTTAAGTTCTTCATCATCCACATATTGTTTCGCAAACCTACTTAACTAGTTGAAGCGGCCTGCATAGTCCATCATTGTAGAGTCACCCTGAGATATGTGTATGAAGTCGTCCCTCATCTTCGCTTAGACTGACCTCGGGAAGAATTGAGTGTTGAGGCTTTTGTAAAATCTTCCCAAGAAATTATCGTAACTCTGCCTCATAGGGCGAGTCTAGTCCCTTCCCACCAATACTCTACTTCGCCCTCCAAACATTGGGTGGCAAAGTCAACCTTCCAATCATTGGAAACTCTATCGGTTCTAAAGATCCCCTCCATTCTTCTAATCCAATGTTCGGCCAATAGAGGATCCGATTTCCCATCATAAGTAGGTGGTTTGGCCTTTCTGAACTGGGCAACCGTATATTCTCTCTCACCTTCAATCATAGCGGTTCCACTCCCACCTATATCTTTCAATTGACAATGAAAGTTAAGCACTACTTGACAAGCCTCAGATAAATTCAGGCCTTCGTGGTTGAGTCTCATCCGGTTCAAGTCGTGAGGGGAAGATCACGGCTTCTTCACGATTCGCCGACGCTCCGCCGTATATGGCGGCGCCAGACACTCGTGAGGGGATCCTCAACCCCCCCTCTCTCTAGATTTGCCTCTCGTTCTTGCCCTTGCTCTCTCTAATCTCTCTCTGGAATTTCGTCAAACAGCTTTCGTGTTCTCGGGTCAGTTTTTTTCATTTTTGTTAATCGATTTCGCACTCAAAATCGGTTGGAACCGAATTCCAATCGGTTTGGGTCGTTAACCGGTGCCAGCTCATCATTATCCAGCTGGAAAATATCGATTAACATGTGCTCAAACTCTTGGATTAAGTCGGCAAACATATAGGCAGGAGTGGGAATTTTCTGGGTTTCATCATGTTTAGAACAAGCGGGGTGAAGGATATGAACTGTTCGGCTCGGGTCGAGTTGACCCGCCCGACTTAGCTGTTTCGGTTTTGACCAAATATCTAAATTGGACTCAATTTCAATCGATTTTTTCAAATTAAACCCCAAAATTGGATTTCCCATCATATTCTGAACCTAAAAATATAATTTTCCCCAATTTTTATTGTAATTAAACCCAAGATTTTCTCATTTTTGTGCTCGGGTTAATAGGGTTTTGCTTAATTTAATGTCCTAATGACCTGATTAGGCAAAATTGATGCCAAAATTGAATTACCCACACCTGATTAACCCTAGAAACGATGGTCTCACATCTCAACAATTTCATTTTGGGCACGATTCCCAGTTTGGGTTCAAAATTCTTAATTTTCAATCAAATTTTGGGGATTTTTTTATTTTTATGTCAAATTGTGCAATTGGACCGACCAGTATGCAATTTAAGGTTCCTGAATCAATTGTTGTGAAGACACTATGACTTAAAAATGTCTAGAAAAAATTTAATTTCATTTTTGGTTCAATTCGGGTTTAATTTTGCCCAATTTTGGGAAAAAAATATACCTGATTGAGATTTTCTAAAATTGACAGTGTATTTATGAAATTGGATTTAAAATAAAATTAATGACTATTTTTATGGAATTTTCTGATTCCATTTACTATTTTTCTTGATTTTCTTGTCTATTTTGACTAAAAGAAATTAAGAAAAAATGCAGAACAATGCTAAAAATTTATTTTTTGGTTTAGAAATAGGTTTCTAGGCTTGGCCAAGATCCCTAGACCTAATTTTGAAATTTTTAAAAATATAACAAAAATGAGCAAAAAATTAAGTGTTAAGAGCTGCCCCCTCTTTGAGATCGAGCTCGTTAGAGATTGATCTCAAAGATAAGGTGACATCCGAATTTTTAGTCAACTCACTAAACATGATAAAATGAAAATTTCACAAGAACTGATTAGGGTCTTTGCTTTTAAAATTCGTGATCTAATCCAAAGATTCTTTTTTTGGAACACATTTTGAAAGGTTCTTAATGATTGAGGGAGAAAAACTTACCTATTTGTGAGAACTTCTTTGTTGCTCATCCAAGGGCGTGAATTGATGGTGGTGATGATTATAATGATTATTTTGATTTCGTGGTTTAAGGACGAACTCTCGGACCATGAATGCCCACAGCTCTTCGCCTTAGGACCTGAATTTACCTAATGGTTCCTCACCAATAGGACCTTAAATTTGCCTAGTGACTCCTCGTCAAATAGGACTTTGGAATTTACCTAGGGGCCCCTCGCCTGTAGGACTTTGAAAATTACCTAAGGGCTCCTTGCCCGTAGAACTTTGGATTTGCCTAGGGGCTCCTCGCCTGTAGGACTTAAATTTGCCTAGTGGTTTCTCACCAGTAGAACTTTGGAAATTACCTAGGGGCTCGTCGCTTGTAGGACTTTGGATTTGCCTAGGGGCTTCTCATCTGTAGGACATAAATTTGCCTAGTAGTTTCTCACCGGTAGGACTTTGGAAATTGCCTAGGGGCTCTTCGCCTGTAGGATTTTAGATTTGCTTAGTGGCTTCTCGCTAAATAGGACTTTGAAATTTGCCTAGTGGTTCCTCTCCAAATAGGACTTTGGAAAGACTTCAACAATGAATGCCTTTACCGTAAGTTCTTGTGATTTTGATGTTTCACTAACCTTGATATGGTTTTTAGTTAACCAAAAACTATTTTGAAAAGTAGTTTTGGAATTAATCAAAACCATTTGAAATGTGAATTTTCATTTAGCTTACCACAAACTATTTGAAAACTTGATTTTAAGTTGACCAAAAACTTTTTGAAACCTGATCTTGAAATATGCATTCTTTGTATTAAATGCATTTCAGGCAGTCAAATTTCCTTTTAAAGGAAGTGTTTGAGCAAAATGCTTGTAAACTTTCAAGAAATGCTTGAAATAATCATTTGGAAGACCTTCATTAGAAAGGATTTGTTTCAATATATGAATTTGGTCTTTTCTTCATTTGATTGAAAGGGGACTAATCTGATATCCCTCAATTTTATCTCTCTTAACCAATCCTTAGGCGTTCGGAGATATTCGTAATGTACATAATCTAATTGATTCGATAAGGTCTTTTAAATGGTTGTAATGTTGGCTTAGTCAATGGCTATTCAGAGGATAGGCGTTCTGTGGCTAAGAAAAGGATTTTGTTACAACTGACTTCGAGTCCACAAGTTAAGAACCTCGAGGATAAAACAAGATAGTATTGCATACATTTCTTTGAGTGATGATTTCTTGTCATGAAATAATATTTTCACTCTCAACATCCCAATCTGAAGAGTCTTTGGGTAAAGGTTGTAATGTTGATATTGGGTAGGCTCAAAAGGCTTATTTATTTTTGAATTCAGGGTTTTTATGAAATTGGCGATCTTCTTGGCATCACCATCCTTTTCTTTTGTCCACTAGGGATCTTTTCATATTATAAACACAAGAGTCCCCTAAACTTTCATCGAGATCTTTTCCAATCACTAATTTGTTATGACTTTCGATTTTTCACAACTTTTGCTTTGCTTTTGACTTGACTTTTGTCATTCTTTCTTTTGAATGCTTTTCTTTCTTTTCTTTTGCTCATTTTTTTGGGCACTGGCTTTACTTTTACCAGGCACACTGTTTGGGATATGGAAACGAAATGCTCTTCTTTCTCTTGGGATGTTGTGAGCTTCCATATGAAATCATTTGAGGTTATCACAGAAAGATTGATGTAAGTGTATGCAATAAAATCTTTCTTGATCCTATTCTCCATAAATGTCAACCGTGAGCTTTCTAATTTGCCCCTAGTGTGGAGTGGTTCTTAATAGGGTTGTTTTTGAAAATTCCTCCACTGTTTAGGCTCAAATTTGATTTGCAAGAGATAATCATGTGTTTGGGATGATGAAATGATTGCCTTTCATCATTTCAATTCATGTAATCATTGCGAATATCCCCTATTTCCTTCAGATGAGATTTTCTCTCATTTTGATATTCATCCTTCCATTTACTCGAGTGTATAGGGGACGTATTTGGATATGGCTTACCTTTCATCATTTGAAGGTCTCTCCATTTGATTTGATCCAAACTTTTTTTATGAAATTTTTCAAGGCCTTTTATCAAAACTTCTTTTTTAAGGAATTCTGATGCGTAATGCATACTCAAAGAATGTGTGTTTCAAAGTCTTTTGTTTAAAGCACTTTTGAGGTAATTTTTGAAACAATCTTTTCATGTTAATCCGCTTGGGGAAAAGAAGTTTTATTTTTCCAAAAAATTAACCTCTTCGAGACCCAAATTTATGAGTTAGGGATACTTACCTGATTGACTTGTCAATATCCCTCTTGATTGTTTTGATTTGATTTTTCAAGAAAAATTATCTTTTCAAACTTCTGCATTGATTTGCTCCACTGGGGATTTGAAAATGAAATGTTTGAGCTCAAATTTATGGGTTAGGGATATTTACTTGATCAGTTTGATGAGATCCCTGTAAAATTAAAATCCAGTATTAACATTGGTTCAAGTATTGTTCATTTCTGATTGAAACGATACAACCAACCTCTTGTTCATCTTGTCTTAATCATTTATGAAAGATTATCTCTTTTGATCTTTTCTCCCAGTTTCCTCAGGGATGATAAAAGGGAAAAGTACGTTAGAAAGCAACATTGAGCAAACTGAATTTGAGAATGACACTTCCCTTTTTGTTTTCCAACTCCATTGAAGGATTTTAGAATTCTTAGGTCATCTCAGATTTCCTTTTGTCATATCCTGCAAAACAAACATGTTCTATGAAATGCATGATATGCATGATATGCACATGTTATAAATGATGCCAATCTTTTCTTGGATGTTCGTCTTCATTTCATGAATAGAAAATCTTGACAGCATCTGCATTTACAGGATAGGCCAGTTCTGTTCTCGTCATATCTACAAGAATTAATGCCCCTCCAAGAAGAACCTTCTTGACAATGTATGGATCCTCATAATTCGGAGTGAATTTCCATCGTGAGTCTGAGTTATTGGGAATGACTTTCTTTACTACTAAATCATCAACTTCAAAACGTCTCTTTTTCACTTTTCTGTTGAAAGATTTAGCAACTCTTTTCTGGTAAGCTTGTCTATGACATATAGCCCTTAATCTTCTCTCATCAACTTCAACTCTTTTCTGTTGGCTCTATTCAGCTTCTGAGAGTTTTAATTGGGACAATATTCATAATGAAGGAATTTCTACCTCGACGGGTAATACTGCTTCCATCCCATAAACTAAAGAAAATGAGTTACCCAAGTTGATGTTCGAATTGAAGTTCGATATGCCATCAGAGCATACAACAATCTTTCGTGCCAGTCACGATAGTTCTCAGCTGTCTTAGATAATATCTTTTTGATATTCTTGTTTGCCGCTTCAACTGCTCCGTTCAATTGTGGGCGGTATGGAGATGAATTCAAGTGTCGAATGTGGAAGTGTTCAAACATATCATTTACGATTTTTTTATTCAAATTTGAACCATTATCGGTAATGATTGCTTTTGGAACTTCGTACCTAGCAATGATGTCCCGCCTAATGAATTTTGCCACATTCTTGGCGGTGACATTTGCATATGAATTCGCTTCAATCCACTTAGTGAAGTAGTCAATTGCCACCAAGATAAAGCGATGTCCATTTGAGGCCTTGGGGTTAATTGGATCAATCATGTCAATTCCCCATATTGAAAATGGCCATGGTTCTGACATTTGATGCAGCTCATTCAGCGGTACATTGATTCTGTCTCCATAAACTTGACATTGGTGACAACTTCTCACTTGCTAAATGCAATCTGTTTCCATCGTCATCCAATAATATCTCAATCTCATGATTTCACGGGCTAGGAGATGACCGTTTATGTGCGGACCACATTCGCCTTCATGGATTTCTCTCATGATTTGTTTAGCTTCTTTGCTATTAACGCATCTTAACATGATCGAATCGAATGATTTCTTATAAAGAACTTGTCCGCTGAGAAAGAACTTATTGGCTATCTTTCTGATAAATTTTCTGTCGCCTGATTGGCTTCCTTCAGGAAATTCTCCTACTTGCAAGTACTTCTTGATATCATGAAACCATGGTTCATTGTCAAACCCTGCTTGAACTACCATGTAGTGTGCTAGTTGTTCGAGAATATTGATTCTTAATGGTTTTATATCCATACCATTTTCAGCTTGGAGTAATGATGATAAGGTTACAAGAGCATCTGCAAAATGATTATGAGCTCTTGGAAGATAATCAAATGTTATTTCTTCGAATTCCTCCATCATTCCTTCTAAGTATTTATGATAAGGAATCAGCTTTGCATCACGAGTTTGCCATTCTCCAGTTGTTTGCAATATAATGAGCATAAAATCTACATATACCTGCAACCTTTTTACCCTCATTGAAAGGGCTAATTGTAAGCGGAGAATGCACGCCTCGTATTCAGCGATGTTATTAGTGCATGGGAATACTAGTTTTATAAATACTAGATAGTGTTGGCCTTCTGGAGAGATCAGTATTGCCCAAGTTCCTAATCCAGATAAGTTGGTTGCACTATCAAAATACATGGTCCATTTATCATCGACCAATGTCAATATGTGATCATCAAGTCGTTCTTCAGAATTAGCGATATTCTACGAATTTTCTCTGTCAGCATGTTTGCTATTGCTCGTCCTTTGATTGACTTTTGGGATGAACTTCTGATGTCGAACTCAGATAACAAGACTTGCCATTTTGCTAATTTACCAACCAAGGAGGATTTCTCAAGAAGATACTTGATCGGATCGTTCTCGATCACTAGCAAAATTTGGTGATGACGGGGTATACTATCTTAATCTGTGTAACACCTAAATTAATGCAATGCATGTTTTCTCAACTGTTGGATAATTCACTTCTGATATTGTGAAATTCTTACTCAAGTGATAAACAGTCTTTCTTTATCATCATTTGGTCTTCTTTGTACAAGCACCGCTCCTAATGACTCATGGTGAATCGTCAAATATAATATCAGTGGGACTCCAGGAATTGGTGGTACTAACACTGGTAGGCATACCAGATATTCTTTGATTTTGTCAAAGGCTTGTTGACATTCTACATCCCATTTTACTTTGGTGTTTTTTTCTTCAACAGTTTGAAGAATGGTTTAGCAGTCTTAGATAGCTGATAGATGAAGCGAGCAACGTAGTTTAATCGCCCTAGCAAGCTTCTCACTTCTTTTATCGTAGAAAGAGTCTTCAAGTCATGTATTGCCTTGATATTGGAAGGATCGATTTTGATTCCTCTGTTACTGACCACAAATCCTAACAGCTTGTCAGATTTTGCCCCAAATACACATTTATTGGGGTTTAGCCGCAATTTGTATTTTCCAAGTCTTTCGAACAATTTGTGAAGCACCCCAACATGATCTTCTCCCTGTTTAGATTTTGCAATCATGTCATCCATATATACCTCGATTTCTTTGTGCATCATGTTGTGAAACAGAGTTACCATTGCCCTTTGATACGTGGCACCAACATTTTTCAGATCGAAAGGCATCACCTTATAACAAAATGTGCCCCATGGTGTTATGAAGGATGTTTTCGCCTTATCCTCTTTTTTCATGAGGATTTGATTATATTCTGAGAAACCATCCATGAATGAAAATGTTTCGAACCCAGCAGTGCTATCCGCTAATACATCAATATGTGGAAGCGGAAAATCATCCTTTAGGCTTACTTTAATTAGGTTGCGATAATTGACGCATACTCGCATCCAACCATCTTTTTTCATTATGGGTACTATATTGGCAACTCATTCTGGATATGGCACTACTTCGATGAAACCGACTTTGAATAATTTCATCACTTTTGTTTCTATTTTCTTTGCCAATTCCGGCTTTGTTTGCCTCAATTTTTGCTTCTTTGGTGGAATACTTGGATCAATTGGCAAAGCATGTTCAACTATACTTGGATCAAGGCCTGGCATATCGGCATAGGACCATGCGAATATATCTTGATATTTCTTGAGCAAATCTATTATTCTTTCTACTTCTGCTGAAGGAAGACTTTCTTCAATCTTAACCTCTTTGGAGTTCTTTTTATCACCCAGTTTAACAGTAATCATTTTCTCTAATGTGAGTGGTTTTGATTCTTCATGATGGATCTATTCTCTTCTGATCCATTCCTCATCTTCATTATCCCCCTCAATATCACAAGTGATCTCTTCGGAGAGATTTGGATCACCTATGAACCTATTATGGGTGCGTGAATGCTGATGCCTAACATGTAACAAATATGGTTAGTACTTGCATATGAAATGAGTTGATGCATGAGGTTTAATGAAAAACCATTTTGAAAAATTATTTTGAAATCTATTTTGAAGAGATCAAGAGAATAGAGCTAATCCTTATATCCTTGGATATCCTTGCTCCTAAAATTGTTTCACAATGAGGAGTCATATGGAAACCCAAAGCCTCAAGTCTCACGTGTGAAAGCAATATTCATAATTGGTTTGGTTTTGTTTCCACACGTCCTTAACAAAACATTGAACACTTTTATTGAATTTGAAAAATGCACTTACATCTATATCAAAAAAAAAAATAAATTGCAACTGAATTGAAATTGCAAACAACATCAATATGAAACAGATAAATTTGCAAAGGTAATAATAAGGAAATGGTTCAAAAGAATCTTCTTACTCCAGTGCGTAGGTATCTTCGTTATCAGTTATAACGATACTAATAATGTTCTCTTCAAATAAGTCCAACAAGACAGGTTCTGTTTCTGCATGTAAATTTTCTTTTGAAAGCAATTTGAGAGGTCCAGGAAAGTTTTCTCTGATATGAATTTGATGATAGGGTAACTCTCTAGTCTTACCCTTTCATGTTGATGAGTTAATGGTTCGATTACCTCGGCTTTCACGGCCTTCATGATTCTTTTGACCTTAGCCTCGACCTTCATGGTGATTACTAGACTTCATATCCCACCCCATACTTTTTTTTGTGCTAAATGGGTGTCGTGACCTAAAAAATTTCCTCTCTCAGGCTAATGGATTATTAGGACTAAACCTAACTCGAGCCCTCCCAAGCCCTACCAATTCGCAACTTAGGGTTTAAGCTTTTTAACGTGCAAAAGTTTTCATACTTGGAGTCGCCACTAATCTATTTGTGGTAGGTCGATTAGAAACCTAAATAAAACATAGGGAGATATGTTTTATTCCTACGAACCAGAGATTCTAAGCTCGGGGACTTGATTACGCTAAACCTAGTCTAACGCCCTTTCGGTACCTTTTCTTTTCAAAAAAAATGTTTTGGCAGACAATCTGGATCCATTTTAACTTAGTCACTAACATATGAGGTGTTCATGCGGGTGCGCAAACCACCAATTTAACATCCAAGAAAAGCATTGAATAAATTGCAAGTTTGGAAGAATTACTTACCTCGAAGCAACGTAAGCATCTGCATTGTTAGCTAGAAAATCACATCAACCATCCTAATATGATTTCTAATTAACAAGCAGTTCACTCAATATTTTTGGATTTTCGCTTATTTAAATGAAAGCTAACCTATATGCAATGACGTGCAAAAAATGACATGCAAGTAATGCAACCTAGCATGCAAACTATATGTCATGCGATGACGTGACCTAATTCTGATGACGGGCAAATGATTTATTTTTGGTATTTTCTGGTGAAATTCGGAATAAAAATATGCCTAAATTAACATGCAACCTATGATAACTTAACATATCCTAACATGACTTATTTTTGGGATTTTTGTGAAAATTCGAAATAATAAATTACTTAAATTAAGAATGCAATCTATCCTAATCTACCATAAAACAATTCATTTTTTTTTGGGATTTTCATGAAAATTCGGAATAAAAAATAACCTAAATAATCTATTAAGATTAGAATATTATTTAATTTAAACTAGGGAATAGATTATCTCAAGTCCTAATTTAAATTAAATAATTACTCTATCGTCTAGATATATTTAGGATTCTTAAACATGCAAAAAACTCAAATTCAAATCCTAACTGATATTTTTTGAATTTTCTTTTTTATTTGAAAAGGAAAAATAATCTAAACAGAGATAGCATCCACATTTAAAAATAGCCACGCGATCCGCAAAATTCGTTTCGAACTCGGATTAGGCACAAAAATCGAACTATCGGTCATATCTATAGGGTTATAGATATTAATGGAAAGTCGATCATTCAAATTTGGAAAGCAGATAAAAATCATTATCGTACCCAAGTGATTATGGATAGGATAATGACTTTCCGTATCGCCACGTATCATACCTTAGGGATAAGGTCGGATAGTTGTCCAGATACGTTGCTGAATTAGGAAAGATTCCTAATTTTGAATATTTTCAAATATTGCGAACAAGGCAAACATTATCCTAAGATATCTAGCAATCCACGCAATATTCACAGAATATTCAAACATCCAAAAATTAAGAAACGAAATATTCTAAAAATATTGGATAATGTTCAATTACCTAATTTGCAGATAATTCCCAAATTCGAACTTGCGGATCGGGATGAGCGACGAACGGTGGATCAGCGGCGCGGTGTCGGGAACGGCGGCAACAGCAGCGGCGCACGGCGAGAAACAGCGGCAGCACGCGGTTGCGCGCGGCAGGGACAAGCAGCAGCTCCGGCGGGAGGAGCAGCAGCAGGCTCGGCGGCGGCAGGCGCGGCGGCGTCAGCGTGAGGCGGCAGCAGCAAGCAGCAGCGGCGTCAGCGCGGGAAACAGCAGCAGGCGCGGCGTCGGTGTCGGCGTGAGGTGGCAACGACAAGCAGCAGCTCCGGCGGGAGAAACAGCGGCAGGCTCGGCGGCGGCAGGCGCGGCAGCAGCAGGATCGCGCGGGGAGCAGCAGCAGCGGTGCACGGTGAGGAGCAGCAACAGCAGACGGCGGCGCGCACGGGGAGCAGCAGCAACAGGCAGCGGCGCGCGACGTCGGCGGGAGAGGCGGCAGCACGCGGCAGCAGGAAGCAGCAGCAGAGGCATCGCACGGCAGCAGCGGCGTCGGCGAGAGGCGGCAGCGGCAGGCGCGGCTGTGTCGCGCGGCAGGGAGCAGCAGGCACGGCGTCGGCGTCGGCCTGAGGCGGCAGCAGCAAGCAGCAGCGGCGGCGACGGCGTGAGGAGGCAGCAACGCTCGGCAGCGGGCGCGGGAGCGGGCGCGGCAGCGGGCGCGGCAGCGGGCGCGGGTGCGGGCGCGGCAGCGGGCGCGTCGCGCGACGTCTTCCTTCTCTCTCTCTCTTTCTCACTCTCACACTCTAAAAATTTTCTGATCTGAAAATTGTGTCCCCCCCAAAATTCTGACCTAATGAATGTATATATAGTATTAATCTAGGTCAATTAAATGGGCTTTCTAGTCCTAATGGGCTTAGGCTTGGGCTTTAATTTAAATGGGCTGAATTAATTAATGATAATGGGCTGAATTAATTAATGAGAATGGGCTGAATTAAGTTCAAATTAAAATGACCGAGCCCGTTTGACTTGTAATTCCCGGCCCTTGCATTCTAAGCGAGCCGAGTCCCATTCAATGAAATTTAAGCTCGTTCGTCACCGCCAGTCCGATGCAAAATGCAATTAATCTAAAATGAATTTAAACTATATGTTATGCAAATTAAATATTTTTTGTTTAGGGGTTAAAAATTTTAATCCCTAATTTTCTATGTAAATTATACTAAATGGTCACTAAAATTTAGGTGTCAACAGCTGCCCCTCTTTGAAAGTGAGCTCGCAGAGGTTGCATTCAAAGACTAAATGATACCTAAATTTCACTTATGCAAATGCAATGAATGTTGTTTTTGTCGGGATTATGAATCCCATTTTACAATGCATTAAGAAATGATGCATGCTGACATGAGTAGAAAACCTACCTGGAATTACTTACCTGATAAGAGCGAGATAATGCAATTCGAGGCACAACTCTAATTTTGCATGTTGTTTGGCAAATGTATGGGCTCAGTCTTCATAGGTATTGCCTGATATATGTTGATGAACTTCGGTGATCTGCAGTCAAGTCAAAACACACGAAGAAAGCTCGACGTACCCAATCATCATTCGGATTCGTGAGAATAGTTTCAATCCTTACGAACTACCTATACATCTCTCTAGGTGTTTGCAAAGATTTGGTCGCTTCACTTATATCTGCTCATAAGTGAATTGCGGGGAAACTTTTGAGATCAAGAGGATATTCCGACCTTTACATATACCTGCTCATATGCAAAGATTTGGCCGCCTCACTTATACCTGCTCATAAGTGAACTGCGGGGGAACACCTGGGGTTGAGAGAGTATTCCGACCTTTACATATACCTGCTCATATGCAAAGATTTGGCCGCTTCACCTATACCTGCTCATAGGCGAGTAGCGGGGGAACATCCGAGATAATGAGAGTATTCCGACCTTTACATATACCTGCTCATATGTAAAGATTTAGTCGCTTCACCTATACCTGCTCATAGGTGAGTAGCGGAGGAATACCTGAGATTTGGGAAGAATATTCCAACCTTTACATATACCTGCTCATATGTAAAGATTTGGCCGCCATGCCTATACCTGCTCATAGTCATGTAACGGGGGAATCTTCTCGAGATTGTATGAAAATCTGTGATTTGATGAACAAAGGGGCTAGCCCAAGTATTCAAGAGTTCCTTGACAAAGTACCTGGATATCATCAGAAGTACCTGAAAAGGTTTGATCAATAGACACCTGAACACAATCAAAGGCATCTAGAGATCGCAAAAATGATCAAATGTGGGACCTGACAATAGCTTGAACAGGTTAGGGATACCTAGATAGTCATAGATATCCTAGGGATAGAGACATACTTACCTGGTGACATCTCCAACTCTGAAGGTGTGTCTCCTGTTAGACACGATTTTAAGTAACATGTAATATGCATTCGCACACTGTCAAGAATACATATACACATGAACTATAATTTCAACTGATTTTCATGCACGATGGTTTTGTCAAATCAGCATTACAAACTTCGCTGGGGAAAAATCATGACAAGACAATCCGAACTCACAAGCGGATATCTTGAAAATGTCGAATGAGGGACTTCCGGTCCAAAAGGGCTTTCTCTCATTCTCATCGAAAGGCTGATTTATGGAGAATCGCTCCATTTCACCATCATCATGTCGACAAGGGTCCGAGTATTCTCGCAAGCAGTACGACTTTACCAATTTGAGAGGTCTTTGTCAGGATTGTAACATAGGGCTTGGTCAATGGCTTAGCAAAAGAGACTCTTCGAGTCGAGGCTACTGAAAGAAAATACTCTGCAATTGTCTCCGGGTTTACAAGTCAAGAACCTGCAAAATGAGATAGAAATGGACTTGCTCGCACTTCTTCGAGCTAAGCTTATAAACATCCGAATCCTACGTTAGTTCAAGTGCCTTAATCTGAAGAGACTTTGTAAAGGACGTAATGTAGGCTGGGCTCATGGGTTGAGAAATGAATGAATCATAAGGCTCAAAATGTGTATAATTGGGGTGAGAGTTGGTGATCATCTCGGCATTGTCACCGGTCTTCTTCTTCACCAGGGATTGTCTTCTCGGTAAATGCTCCATTGGCTTCAAGAATTTATCACTTGATTCCTTAAGACTCTGGATATTTTTGTGACTTTGACACATATCAACATTTTCTAAAGTCGTCACTTTTCTCCATTTTTTCTTCTCTTTTCTTGTCCTTTCACGGGCATCGGCCTTGCTTTTACCAGGCACACTGCTTTTTCATGCCCTCTAGTTTTTTTTTTGACACACACTGTCTACAATGCATATATTGGCCAGTCACACTTTGGCTTGTTTTGACCGAATGACTAACATTTGGACTCTCAGGGTCTTCGTCTTTTATCGGCACTCTGGATATGCTGCTTGAACAATGATGAGTTTTGCCTTGCCCCAGTGTGGGGGATGATCACCAACTGGGTTTAAGAAATGAATTTGCAGGCTCAATTGGGCTTAACAAAGGATAAAGTGTGTATAGGATAGAGAAAGAAATGATCTTCGTCATCCTAAGGCACTTGAACTTCACGTGAATTCATCTGAAAAAGCAACACTCAAAGATTGATGCAAGTGAGAGCATGAAAATTTCTGCTCATTTTTCACCTTATGACGCTGACTTACCTCCAGTTTGCCCCGATGTGGGGTGGTTCTTGACAGGGGTAATTTGAATGAATTTCTCCAAGTGTTTAGGCTCAAAGTGGCGAAACAATGGATAACCTGTAGTGTTTGGGATAGAGAAATGAACTGCCTCTCGTCATTTCAGTTGCCGTACCTTTTGCGAGATAACCCTTTACCTTGCAGACATGGAATTTTTTCACTCAATTCACTGGGGATTAGTTCACGGGACTGTGTATAGGATATGGCTTGCCTTTCATCATCCCGATGTACCTCATTCAACGCATTCAATTCATTCCACATGAGTTATGAGATTGTCCAAATAGATTTCCCCTTTTGAAATCGATACAGGTTGATAAATAATCATGCAGAAATTAAAGCCAATGCAAACATCTTAACTTGAAATTGATCGAAACCATTTATTCATAAATACAATGTTTGCAATTCAGAGTATAAAACCAGACTTTTGAAAACTTTTGCTGCAAAATGTTAAACTCTATCAGGGATAATAGATCTTCACAGCATCAGAATTAACAGGAGTGGAGAACTCACGACCATCCATTTCCGCGAGAATCAGGGCACCTCCAGGAAGCACCTTTTTAACCACATACGGACCAATGTAGTTTGGGGCAAATTTTCCTCCAGGAACAGGAAAGACTGGCAGTACCTTCCTTAGGACTAGATCATTTACCTCGAAGTGTCTTGGACGCACCTTTTGATTGAAGGATCTAGCTATCCTTTGCTGATAGGTTTGACCGTGGCAAATGGCTCTCAATCGCTTCTCATCAATTAAGTTTAGCTGCTCATGCCTTTGTTGCATCCATTCTGCCTCGGACAATTCCACTTGAGACAATACCCGCAAGGAAGGGATCTCCACTTCGACGGGTAGAACTGCTTCCATGCCATACACCAAGGAAAAAGGGGTTGCTCCGACAGAGGTTCGAATCGAAGTTCGATACGCCATTAGTGCAAATGGCAACCTTTCATGCCAGTCACGATAGTTTTCAGCCGTTTTGGCCAAGATCTTCTTGATATTCTTGTTAGCGGCTTCAACTGCTCCATTCATCTGTGGACGGTAAGGAGATGAATTCAGGTGCCGGATTTTGAACTCGTTGAACAACTGATCAACGAACTTGTTGTTCAAATTTGTCCCATTGTCAGTGACGATAGCCTCAGGGACACCATAACGAGTGATTATGTCTCGCCTGATGAATTTTACAACATTCTTCGCGGTGACGTTCGCATAAGATGACGCCTCAATCCACTTAGAGAAATAGTCAATCGCGACCAAGATAAATCGGTGTCCATTTGATGCCTTGGGATTAATCGGGCCAATCACATCAATGCCCCACATTGAAAAGGGCCATGGCTCAGACTGCTGATGTAATTCCGTTGGGGGAACATTTATTTTATCCCCATGAACCTGACAGCGATGACATCTTCGAACATGTTGGATGCAGTCACTCTCGAGACTGAGCCAATAATAACCCAACCTCATAATCTTCTTAGCTAACATGTGGCCATTCATGTGTGGACCACATATCCCCTCGTGTACTTCTTGCGTGATTCTGGTAGCTTCAGCCGCATCCACACATCTTAATAGGATTGAATCATACGATCTTTTGTACAGTTTTTCACCACTAACAAAGAATTTTGAAGCCATTTTCATTATGTACTTCCTGTCAGCCGGGGTGCTTCCCTCAGGAAATTCTTGTTTCTGAATGTAACTCATGATATCGTAATACCATGGCTTTTCGTCAGGCTCCCCGGTCACAACCATACAGTAGGCTGGTTTTGTCAGGACTTCAATCTTCAAGGGTTCTACCTCTAACCCATCAATCACTTGCAACATGGATGATAACGTAGCTAGCGCATCAGCAAACTGATTATGAGACCTTGATAAGTACTCAAAAGAGATGTCTTCGAATTCCTTTATGATTTCTTCGAGGTATTTATGGTACGGCACTAGTTTGGTGTCTCTCGTCTTCCACTCTCCCACAGTTTGAAGAATAATCAGAGCAGAATCACCAAACACTTTCAACTTGGTTATTCCCATTTCCACTGTGGCTTGGAGTCCGAGGATGCAAGTTTCGTACTCGGCTATGTTGTTGGTACAGGGGAACACCAACTTTGCTGCTACTGGATAATGTTGCCCATCTGGGGATATTAAAACTGCCCCAGTGCCGGAACCGGCCAAGTTTACAGCTCCATCGAAAAACATGGTCCATGTATCTTCCTTTATTACCAAAATGCGATCTTCTGGAGAATATCTATCATCATCAGGGACTCCAGGATTTTCAGCTAACACATCAGCAATTACTCGACCTTTAACTGACTTCTATGGTTTCATCTGGATATCAAACTCTGAAATTAAAATCTGCCACTTGGCTAACTTCCCTACCAAAGCTGGCTGATCAAGTAAATACTTAATGGGATCGTTCTCAGTTACAAGCAAAGTCTGGTGATGCAGTGTATACTGTCGCAGCCTATGGAGCACCCATACTAGCGCAGCGCAAGTCTTCTCGGCTTCAGAATAATTCAACTCCGAGACGGTGAACTTCTTGCTTAGGTAATAAATGGCTCGCTCTTTTCCATCTTCAGGACTTTTCTGGGTTAGCATCGCACCTAAAGACTCACTATGAATCGTGAGGTAAAGGATCAAAGGCTGGTCCGGCGTTGGTGGGACTAGCACTGGTGGTTTCATCAGGTATTGCTTTAGTTCGTTAAATGCTTCCCGACAATCATCGTCCCATTTCACTTGAGCATTCTTCCTTAGGAGTTTGAAGAATGGCTTAGCAGTTGCTGAGAGCTGAGAAATAAAACGGGCTATGTAGTTCAATCTACCCAGGAGGCTTCGCACTTCTTTTACGGTCGACGGGGGTTGTAACTCACATATAGCCTTCACTTTGGAGGGGTCAATTTCAATGCCTTTACTGCTTACTATGAACCCAAGTAATTTACCCGAAGTTGCTCCAAATACGCACTTGGCCGGATTGAGACGGAGCTTAAACTCACGGAGTCTCTCGAATAATTTCTTCAAAGTATCGACGTGACTCTTCCCAGGTTGAGACTTGGCGATCATGTCATCGACATAAACCTCAATCTCCTTATGCATCATATCATGGAAGAGCGTCACCATTGCCCGTTGATATGTTGCCCCGGCATTTTTAAGGCCGAAGGGCATGACCTTATAGTGGAATGTCCCCCAAGGAGTGATGAACGCCGTTTTCTCCTTATCATCGTCCTTCATTTTTATCTGATTATAGCCCGAAAAACCATCCATGAAGGAAAACAGCTCAAAACCTGCAGTACTGTCCACCAAAACGTCTATATGTGGCAATGGAAAATCGTCTTTAGGACTAGCCTTGTTTAAATCGCGATAGTCGATGCAAACCCGAACTCGACCATCTTTCTTTATGACTGGCACGATATTAGCCACCCAACTGGGGTATCGGGTGACTTCAATAAACCCTACTTTTAAAAGCTTCATGACCTCCTCCTCTATCTTCTTCGAAAGTTCAGGTTTGGTTCTTCGCAGCTTCTGTTTCTTGGGCGGCATGTCTGGATTAGTAGGTAGACTATGCTCTACGATAGAAGGGTCTAAACCCGGCATATCGACATACGACCAGGCAAAGATATCCTGGTAATCCTTCAGCAATTGGACCAGGCGTTTAGCTTCACCTTCGGGAAGGGTTGCCCCTATCTTCACCTCCTTGGGTTCTCCGGAATCACTCAAGTTGACAGTGATAGTTTGGTCTACCGTTAGGACTTTAGGTCTTTCATGATGCTCTAGATCACGCTGGAGGTCTGAGGAATCTTCGAGTTCATTGGTGTCATCGAGATCAGGTTCGGTGGCACATAATTCATCAGATTGGACCGTTCCCATACCCTCACGTGTCACAAGATTGCCCTCTTGCGAGCCAATGCCCATTTCTCCCAACGATCCTTCCTCGATGGCTCCAACTAAGAAATTATCGAACAGGGCAGTGATTCCCTCCATTGCATCATCAGAATCTTCTGTCAGTAGAGGTGTTGAAACATCCATACCTCCCCATCCATCCGGGACAATGTCACGGGGGTCGACATAGAAGCTCGGGGGTGCTAAGTATTTTACATAATAATCGAACTTGCCGCTTGGTTGCCCCAAAGTGTCGATCACCTCCTTCTCTTCATGCATCATTCTTGCAGGGCCAGGGAATGTGGTGCGGAGGTGTGGAAGCAACCTACCATGCCCACGTTCTTCAACATTCGGCTCTTCTTCGGATTGCGATCTGTTCTGTCCATTTCCCCGACTTCGACCTCGAACGCGTCCACGTCCACGTCCACGTGCCCCATTATTTGACTCACTTGACCCCAGGTATCCCAACCCAGTAATGCGGGGCCTCTGAGAAACTTCCACCGGTTGGCGGATACCTTGACCATTTCTACCAAGGCCTTCACCCGGAGTAAAGCCATGAGAGACCATTACCCTTCCAATCATGACTGCAGCATTTGACACCTCGGGAATAGGCGGTGATGATCCTCTAGACGCATGTATGGTTGATACGAGCTCGAGCGACTGATAGCTCGATTCTATTTTGCAATCAGGCTCAACATAGGGGATAGCCGTTGCGTGGTAGATTGGGTGCTCTTCTTCACCGTGAACTGTGATTAACTTTCTCTCCACGACGAACTTCACCATTTGATGTAGACTGGATGGCACAGCTCCGGCAGTATGAATCCATGGTCGACCCAACAGAAAATTGAATGCAGTGGGAATGTCCATAACTTGAAATAGGACATTGAACATCGTTGGTCCTATCTGTATGTCAAGGTGGATTTCTCCCATTACTTCTTTCTTCGTTCCGTCAAAGGCTCGTACGGAGGTCTTTGCAGAATTTATCCTAGAAGGATCTATCTTAAGGCGGTGTAAAGTTGCCAAAGGACAGATGTTCAAGGCTGATCCATTGTCAATGAGTACCCGGGCTACATGTGAAGCCTTGTATTTGACGGAAATATAAAGTGCTTTGGTATGCCCCCTCCCTTCCAGAGGGAACTCTTCATCTGAAAAGGCTATGAGGTCTTTGAGGAGTATAGAACCCACAAATTCCTCTAATTTGTCATGATCGATCGTTTCTGGCACGTGGACTTCGCTTAACACCTTCATTAAGGCCTTCTGATGCTTGACAGATGTCTGGAGTAGTTCAAGCAGAGAGATTTGTGCGGGCAGCTTGCGCAATTGTTCAACTATGTTGTATTCGCTAGCCTTAATCACAGCTAGAAATTCCTTGGCTTCTTCATCAGTAACAGGTTTTGCAGGTTGAGCATTAGCTTGACCGTAGGAACGCCCAGATCTGGTAACTAAGTCGACATCGAGACTGTAGGACCAAGGAACTGCCCTATTATCACTGTACTCATACGGTTGAGGTATCTCGATCACTATCCCTTCATCAGTTGTAGGTGTGCTTACAATGATCTCCTCATTATCGGACGCGTCTTCAAGCGGAGGCATGTCTTCAAGCAGAGGGTCGCCCTCATCGCTCCCGGTGTTCAACGAAGCAAACTCCTCCTCCCAATTAATAACCACTTCAGAGATAGTAGAAACGATGCCAGTGTGGTCAACATAAACGATCATCCCAGCTTCTACCATCCTTGAGATTCTTTCTCTCATGATGGCAAGGGAAAGGTCTTCATTGCTCGGGTAACAACCGGCTTTCACTAACTCACCGTAGACATCAGCAGTATACACCTTAACATTTTTGATTCGACCAGCGTCGAAGCCGAATATGGCATTCACATTGCCTGTGTGATCAGGGAGTGGGTTGCTCTGAACATTCGGTTTAGCAGGTTGAAATGAGAAAGCCTTCGTGTCTAGGAGGTTTTGGACTCGGTGCTTGAGGGCATAGCACGTCGGTTGAGTGTCCCAGCTCACCCATGTGATAATCACACTTCTTTGAAGGGTCGAAGTTATAGAATCGCTCAGGATTGGGCCGCTTTGGCTCAGTAGTAAGCAAGCCTTTCTTCTGGAGCACTGTCAGTACTTGAGACAACGATCCGGGGAGGGGGGTGAATTGCCTCCTGTTGTTCCTCCTCTGGAAAGGTTGACGACCCGAGTTTTGTTGCTGAGCTTCTACTACTTGGATTGCTGGGGCGGAGTTAGCATTCCGCCGGCTCGGCTGGTTATAAGCCATATTCACTTCAGCTGCCGGCTCTTTCTCTTTTCTCGCACCAAATCTTCTGGTCGAGGAGGATGGCTCGACAAACCATCCATCTTTTAGCCCTATTTCAATTTGTTCGCCCATGGGGATGAGTTGGTTGAAGTTGTCAGCCGGAATGGCAACCATCCGATTACGGTATTCGAACGGGAGAGTTTTCACGAACATCCTCTTTAACTCACTGTCTATGGGTTCTGGGACAACCTGAGCAGCTAAATTCCTCCATCTGATAGCATAGTCTTTGAAGGACTCAGTCTTTTTCATCTGAGCACGTTCGAGATCATCACGGGTAGGAATGATGTCCGTTATGAATCTGTACTGCTTCAAGAATGCTTCACTGGCTTCTTTCCAAGTTTTGAGGCCATTTATCTTCTTCATGAGATACCAGCTCAAAGCAGGACCCGTCAAACTTGCTTGAAAGGCGTGGATCATCAGGAGTTTGTTATCAACGTACGAAGTCATTTGTACGTGATAGAGCTGTAGGTGGGCTTTTGGACATGTGGTGCCATTGTACTTGTCGAAATCCGGCATTTTGAACTTCTTTGGGATTTTGATTTGTGAGTACAGGGACAGATCGATCGAAGGCGAATCCTGCGAACCTTCCAGCTGCTTCACTCTTTCTTCAAGTTTATTGACCCGTTCATCAGGTTTGTCTTTGTTGACGATGATCTGGACGGGATCATCTTCTAAATTAGGAATATCGTCATCTTCGTCAGCATCGACACTCTTTCTGATTTTCTGCTTTGGGACTGATGCTTCGAGGGATGGCGAAACAGGGGTCGACCGGAGAGCTTTGATCTCGGCGGACATTTGTTGCATTGCGATGACAAGTTGCTTGATCTGGTCTTCCACACCAACAACACGTTCTTGCAAGTCGGTTTGATCGGCCATTCTGGCTCTCGACCGTGTACGAATGGGCGATCGTGATTGGTCCGTAGCTACCTAATTTTGGAATGAAACAGGCATACATAAGTGTTTAAGCAAAATCATACGCCAATCCATGACATTGGTCTAGTCGCTTTGAATTGAAAGGACCCCTTTATTGAAATGGCGAAAAAATTTTTACACCAATTAATGACTTGAAATTGCACTGAATATAAAGACAAATGACTCAATTCCTAAACAAATTTTAAAAACTGAAACTGAAATGAGAAAAGAACTTCGAGCTTTTTATTCAGCTTGATCTATAGACATATGGGAGGCGACTTCCTTCTTCAATCGCTCATAAGCTCGAGCTATCTTGGATGCCCTTTCTTCAGCTTCTTCGACCTTCCTTTTGAGGCGATTGTTCTTTGAGCGATTGGCGGACTTGAGAGGCACCTTGGGTATCTTTGGGAGCAAATCCCGCGGGATTCTGTGCTGACGAATGTACTGGGTCGTCGCGAAATAGGACTTCTGCTCTCCCTTTAGTTCTTCTTCAGGCCGAGCTATCTTTAACACACGACACTTCCTCCACATCTTATTGAGCTGAGCTACGGTCGCTTCGTGGTCTTTATCGTCATCGGCGAAGTCAACTTGGAGGAGTTCCGGTTGTAGCGCTGGAGGGAGCCCTTGGAGAATCTGATACTGACGAGACACTCTGGCGGGGTAGTATTCAATTGCGCCAGTGAAACCCAATAGTGGAACCGGCCCAATACCGTTACACGTAAGCCGAGCTTCCTCAACTTTGAACCAATTAGCATGCCATTGGAAACATTGGGGTCTAGCGTTTTTCATGAAAATGATCCATTCAGAGTAATGATAATCGGGTGCATCCCCTTGTTTTTCTTTATACCTCAAGACGGGATGGCTAGAATCACTAAGCTCGGATATTGTGAGTAAATTGCCACACCCTTTTATATGAGACAAAAACCAGATTTGCAAAAGTTCGAGGGGGGCATGAAAAGTTTTGTCAACATGTTGCTTAAATTTAGTGAGGGAAATGAAAGTCTCGGCTAAAATGGTGTTGATAAAATTCTTTTCAAGACAGACCTGTTGGACCAACCATGCGATTGACGGATTACATGCATTCTTACAGTAAGGAAAAATCACGAACCCGAAAAACGCTAGCAAAAAGATTCTGCCTTTATGAAAAGATGTGGCTTTTTCAAAACACTGACCCAGGAATGAAAATGGACATGTGCCACGATTTGCTTTTAAAACTTTTCCCAATTCATCTTTTCCGACATTCAAAAACTCAGCCAACATTAAAGTGGAATCAATTCCCAAAGGTGGTGTGACTAACTCCGACCCCAATGGTTTTCCAATGAGCACGCTATATTCTTCTAACGTCGGGGTGAGCTCGTGCTTACCGAATATAAAGGTAGAGGTCTCAGGACACCAGAAGTGCGCTAATGCTCGAACGAGGCCGGTACGGACTTTGACCTCCAGTAGAGGGAGCAACCTCCCGATGTGGCCCTCAACTAGCTTGCGGTTGGTCGGACTGAGTAGATTCCACCAGGCACGGAGCTCGTCCTTAGGAGCATCAAGAATCCGGATGTCTGCCCCTCCCATAGTGTATAGACCAAGACTCGCGACCGACCTAATGTCATGGACCGACCAAAGAAAAAGACGAAACATAAATAAATTGCGAGATAAAGGTTCAGAAATCTTACTTCACCGGGTAGAATGATGGCAATCACATAGGCATGCGCATGAAACGTGAAGTTCGATTTCTAACTAGACTCTGGCTTGCAAAATGGAGACACGAGGATTACCGAGCTAAACCAGTCATGGTGGTGGTTAGGCTGGGATTCCCCTGACTCCGGCTTAGTCAAAGAGCCGACCCGGGTTTGCAAAGGGTGCAACCGTGGTAGGTATTCAATGACCCCTTGAAAAAAACTTTCGGGACCAAGAAAGGCGACCCATACCACACGGGTGTGGTCGGGGTATCCATTTTCTCAGTACCATCCTAAACCTGTGCCACCCAGGTCCGGCAGCAGGAAGTGTGTGCGGTGTAGTGTAAATGCAAGGCATGCACAACAAGTTATATCATACAGCGCTTCGTGCATAAAATAAACCATTCATTCAAACACCTCCCTGCAAAACAAGGGTTAACAATCACGCCTCCCCTTATACCTCCCATTCTGCAAAAACATTTAACACCTAAAATGTTAGGGACGTACCTGGGATCCTCGCTGCCAAGCAAAAAATATTTTTTAAAAAGAAAAACTGGCCTAAGTCCACTAAGAGTTTTAACTCAACTCCCCAGCGAAGTCGCCAAGCTGTCGCGACCTAAAAAATTTCCTCTCTCAGGCTAATGGATTATTAGGACTAAACCTAACTCGAGCCCTCCCAAGCCCTACCAATTCGCAACTTAGGGTTTAAGCTTTTTAACATGCAAATGTTTTCATGCTTGGAGTCGCCACTAATCTATTTGTGGTAGGTCGATTAGAAACCTAAATAAAACATAGGGAGATATGTTTTATTCCTACGAACCAGAGATTCTAAGCTCGGGGACTTGATTACGCTAAACCTAGTCTAACGCCCTTTCGGTACCTTTTCTTTTCAAAAAAAATGTTTTGGCAGACAATCTGGATCCATTTTAACTTAGTCACTAACATGTGAGGTGTTCATGCGGGTGTGCAAACCACCAATTTAACATCCAAGAAAAGCATTGAATAAATTGCAAGTTTGGAAGAATTACTTACCTCGAAGCAACGTAAGCATCTACATTGTTAGCTAGAAAATCACATCAACCATCCTAATATGATTTCTAATTAACAAGCAGTTCACTCAATATTTTTGGATTTTCGCTTATTTAAATGAAAGCTAACCTATATGCAATGACGTGCAAAAAATGACATGCAAGTAATGCAACCTAGCATGCAAACTATATGTCATGCGACGACGTGACCTAATTCTGATGACGGGCAAATGATTTATTTTTGGTATTTTCTGGTGAAATTCGGAATAAAAATATGCCTAAATTAACATGCAACCTATGATAACTTAACATATCCTAACATGACTTATTTTTGGGATTTTTGTGAAAATTCGAAATAATAAATTACTTAAATTAAGAATGCAATCTATCCTAATCTACCATAAAACAATTCTTTTTTTTTTTGGGATTTTCATGAAAATTCGGAATAAAAAATAACCTAAATAATCTATTAAGATTAGAATATTATTTAATTTAAACTAGGGAATAGATTATCTCAAGTCCTAATTTAAATTAAATAATTACTCTATCGTCTAGATATATTTAGGATTCTTAAACATGCAAAAAACTCAAATTCAAATCCTAACTGATATTTTTTGAATTTTCTTTTTTATTTGAAAAGGAAAAATAATCTAAACAGAGATAGCATCCACATTTAGAAAACAGCCACGCGATCCGCAAAATTCGTTTCGAACTCGGATTAGGCACAAAAATCGAACTATCGGTCATATCTATAGGGTTATAGATATTAATGGAAAGTCGATCATTCAAATTTGGAAAGCAGATAAAAATCATTATCGTACCCAAGTGATTATGGATAGGATAATGACTTTCCGTATCGCCACGTATCATACCTTAGGGATAAGGTCGGATAGTTGTCCAGATACGTTGCTGAATTAGGAAAGATTCCTAATTTTGAATATTTTCAAATATTGCGAACAAGGCAAACATTATCATAAGATATCTAGCAATCCACGCAATATTCACAGAATATTCAAACATCCAAAAATTAAGAAACGAAATATTCTAAAAATATTGGATAATGTTCAATTACCTAATTTGCAGATAATTCCCAAATTCGAACTTGCGGATCGGGATGAGCGACGAACGGTGGATCGGCGGCGCGGTGTCGGGAACGGCGGCAACAGCAGCGGCGCACGGCGAGAAACAGCGACAGCACGCGGTTGCGCGCGGCAGGGACAAGCAGCAGCTCCGGCGGGAGGAGCAGCAGCAGGCTCGGCGGCGGCAGGCGCGGCGGCGTCAGCGTGAGGCGGCAGCAGCAAGCAGCAGCGGCGTCAGCGCGGGAAACAGCAGCAGGCGCGGCGTCGGTGTCGGCGTGAGGTGGCAACGACAAGCAGCAGCTCCGGCGGGAGAAACAGCGGCAGGCTCGGCGGCGGCAGGCGCGGCAGCAGCAGGATCACGCGGGGAGCAGCAGCAGCGGTGCACGGTGAGGAGCAGCAACAGCAGACGGCGACGCGCACGGGGAGCAGCAGCAACAGGCGGCGGCGCGCGACGTCGGCGGGAGAGGCGGCAGCACGCGGCAGCAGGAAGCAGCAGCAGAGGCGTCGCACGGCAGCAGCGGCGTCGGCGAGAGGCAGCAGCGGCAGGCGCGGCTGTGTCACGCGGCAGGGAGCAGCAGGCACGGCGTCGGCGTCGGCCTGAGGCGGCAGCAGCAAGCAGCAGCGGCGGCGACGGCGTGAGGAGGCAGCAACGCTCGGCAGCGGGCGCAGCAGCGGGCGCGGGTGCGGGCGTGGCAGCGGGTGCGTCGCGCGACGTCTTCCTTCTCTCTCTCTCTTTCTCACTCTCACACTCTAAAAATTTTCTGATCTGAAAATTGTGTCCCCCCCAAAATTCTGACCTAATGAATGTATATATAGTATTAATCTAGGTCAATTAAATGGGCTTTCTAGTCCTAATGGGCTTAGGCTTGGGCTTTAATTTAAATGGGCTGAATTAATTAATGATAATGGGCTGAATTAATTAATGAGAATGGGCTGAATTAAGTTCAAATTAAAACGACCGAGCCCGTTTGACTTGTAATTCCCGGCCCTTGCATTCCAAGCGAGCCGAGTCCCATTCAATGAAATTTAAGCTCGTTCGTCACCGCCAGTCCGATGCAAAATACAATTAATCTAAAATGAATTTAAACTATATGTTATGCAAATTAAATATTTTTTGTTTAGGGGTTAAAAATTGTAATCCCTAATTTTCTATGTAAATTATACTAAATGGTCACTAAAATTTAGGTGTCAACAATGGGATAATGGGTTCTTTAATTCCTTGCGCTTTTGTCCCAAGTCCACCATTAAGGTTAAATCCATATTGGCACAATACTTTTCCAGACATAATAGACGATGCCGAAAGTTCCAAAGACTTCATGACACTACCAGCGGAAATTTGTATCATAGAAATCATCTCAAAAGAATGATAGCTGGGCTCTTCTTTTATCTCAGGCTTGACATAAAGTATAGCACTTTCCTTGTAAATGGTGAAGTCCATCTCCCCGTGCACGGTAATCATTTTACCATTAATAACAAATCTAACCTTTTGACGAAGACTAGAAGGAATAGTGCCAGCCATATGAATCCAAGGCCTCTCCAGCAGTAGGTTGAAAGTCCTTAGAATGTCTACCACTTGAAAATCGATCAGGAAAGGCACATGGCTTATATTTACTTTCAGCGTGATGTCACCGATAACATCCTTCTTCATCCCATCAAACGAACGTACAGTCACCTTTGAAGGTTTGATGAGTTCTTCACTAATCCCCACGCGATGCAGTGTGTTTAGTGGACACAAATTAAGTGTGGAACCGTTATCGATCAGCACTCGTGACACCTCCTTGTCTCGGCATTTGACGTCAATATACAGGATTTTATTATGAGAACGCCCGTCAATTGGGAAATCTTTATTAGAGAAGGCAATTTGATCCTTTAGAAGAATGGCACCAACAAAGTCTTCCAATTGTACCTCATTAATCATCTCCATGATGTGCACCTCATTAAGAAGCTTCATTAGCACCATTTTGTGGCTTTTTGAAGTCTTGAAGAGATCCAGTAATGAAATTTGTGCTAGCATCTTTCTCAATTGCTCAATTACCTCCTATTCGCTTGTCCTCATGACTGACAACAACTGCTTGACATTCTCTTCAGTTACTCCTTTCTTTTCATGCTCATCTTCTTTTGGGACATAACATCTTCCCGATCTGGTTATTGCATCAACTTCTTTAGGCGTGTAGTCTCATGGTACACATTTGGTATCAAATTTCTCCTTTAAAGGCAAAGTGATGATCACAGGCTGAACCTCTTTCTCTTCGATCTTTAGTTGACCAATTGGGAGCTCAATGGTAATTGGTTCAACATGATCCTTCTCTTCCTCAGGCCTATCCACTTCATCAAGATTAATCAATAATGGTGTAATCATGGATACCATGCTTTTGTCAGTTTCAATAGTATCCATTCCACCCCAATCGTCAAGCACGATATTTTCCTCTTTGGATGCCCGTGAAGGTGGCATGTATTTGACACGGTAGTTATACCGACCACTGTCTTGTCCTAGATAATCCATAATTTCACCTCGTTTTCGTGTTTTGCGAACAAATCGTCTATCTCCTTGGCAAGCCTTTTTCTTTATTTTCTCATCTTGATCCTCTTTCTCCTCAAGACTTAATTTGTTGATCGGGATTTCATCTATGCTCCTCCATCCATCAGGCACAATAGTTTCATTTTTAAAAGCCTAGGGTGGAGGTGTGTACTTACCACGGAAATTGTATTTTCCACTATCTTGACCAAGGAGGTCTACAGTGTCACCTTGCTCAAGTGATGTTTGGGTAAATCGCCTTTCATCCTACTGAATCCTTTCTTTTTGCTTTTCAAGTCGATCCCCTTCATCACCGGATGGAGTCTCATTTTGTTGGCTAAGCTCATCATCCATGCCACCTCAACCATCGAGCACAATTACTTCACTTTTAAAAGCTCACGGTGGCAGAGTATACTTTACTTGGAAGTTATATTTGTCAGAATCTTTTCTCAAGTTGTCTATAATTTCCCCTTTTAAGAATGCTTTACGATGAAAATGAGCATCTCCTTGTCGAGCAGTCTTTAATTTGGCCTCATGTTCATCTTCATCACCATGCCTTATTATTTCTCCTTATGTAAGAACCATATTTATCACATTGTGCTCAAGCAGAGGGTTCTGATGCACATTTGGCTATGGCTCTTGAAAACTTAATATCTCTTGTCTATGAGTTGCTAAACTTTGTATTTCAAAACTATATAATTGTCCACATCGTGTCTTCTTTCTCTCATGTGATATGTGCAAGTCTTTGACTCATCATACTAGGAGAACTTTGCAGGATTATCTCTTGGCACTTCTTTGGCCATCACATGCCTTTCCAACAATATCGGTAATAATTTCGACAGGGGCCGTGGCAACGGAGTGAATTGCCTTATGGGTCTTTTCTTCAGTTTAAACTGTTTTGGATTTCTCCAAGGGACGTTAGGCTATTTTGGGAATGAAGCCTAATTAACATTGGGGCTAGATACCATAGCCACATCCCGTACAAGTTCTTTATCCTTTCTTCCAGGATACGGTTTTTGTGCTGTCACTTCTTGAGATTTCCTTTCCTTCAATGTTCATTCGATTCTTTTACCGACCTTTACCAACATGGTAACTGTTTGGCAGCCCGATATATGCAGCTTGTCGTAATACTCAGTTGGTAATGACTTCAAGAAGAGTTCAATAAGCTCATCCTTACTTATAGCCGGTTTACCTTGTGAGGCTACATCTTTCCACCTTTGAGTGTAGGCTCTGAATCCTTTGCTTCTTCGTTTCTCAGTTCTGACTAAGTCATCTCGGGTTGGAAGTACTTTGACATTAAATTTGTATTGGCGAAAGAATTCTCCCGCCAAATGATCCCATTCGGTAAAATCTTCTATGTCGAGAGCGATATATCATGCCAGTGCTACTCCCTTCAAACTATCTTGAAACGTGCTGATAAGGAGTAGCATATTATCTGAATATCTTGCCATCTTGCGGAGATAATATTTCAAATGGCTTTTAGGACAGCCAGTTCCATCATATTTATTCACGAACTCTGATTCTTTATAGTTTTCTGGAACCACCACCTTTGCGTAAGGCAAGAATTTATCGAATCTTTGAAGCTCATAACCCTGATTTGCTAGACATTCTTCAATTTTGGCCAATCTCTTGGCCTCTTCTTCATCCTTTGTTTTGGATGCTTTCTTGGTTTGATCATCTTCTTCCAAATTCACTACCTCAGGCATTGTCTTTGGAGGATTTTTTTGAATCGGTTTTTTGTTTCTGACTGGATCTTCAACTGGTGTTTCGATAGCATTTGAAGTTCCTACATTTAGAGTAGTAGGATAAGACCCTTGAGATGCGAGAATAAAAGTCTTCATTTCCGCCATCATGGCAGCCATTTGTGTCATATGATTCTCCACTTTAGATAGTCGAGTGTGAGTTTCTTCCTCGGCCATTTTAACTTGTAAACGGGTTCGGGGTCTTTTCCCTTCCGTTGCTAGAAAACCTGTCTTCATGAAAACCATCGGGATATTAGAATTGGTGAAATGAATATAAAAACCCACATTCTTTTAATTATATGGTTTCTTGTGATTTACAAGGATAAGAACTTTTACACAAGCCTTAGCCTTGCATAAAACTTCTCATCAATATTTTTCTCAAGGAATCACACCATTCAAAGAATTATAATCCATTGTAATCCTTCTTTTTAATCATGTCTTTGAATTTATCCAAACGGATTTTGAAAAATGAGTATTTCATATAAAATCCAAGATTGCTTTACAAAATAATTTTAAACTCGAATGAGGATTCTAAATCATCTAAGTCTAGACTTCTTGCTAACTAAGGTAGCTTCCGCCCCGTGGTAATCCTTCCATTCCTTAATTCGAGATTCCCATTCTTCGACATCGATCACGATTTCTTCGGGGATATAAGGCTTAACTCCAGGCACGTGTGAGACAATGTATTCTGGGACATATTCTTTCTCAGGATCTGTTATAATGCTTAATGGAACATATGGTTTCACATCAATTAGTCGTTTACTTTCCATCCACTTGATGTATTCCTTGGATGCCATATAAATCTTCATGTCTTCTTCCAAGTTCTTTGGCCATTTCACTACTTGTGAAGGTGAATTATCCAAAGAAAGGATAATTTTATAAACCTTGACTTGAAGGTCTTTCTTCTCTTCTTCGGGTATAATTTCACTTGGAATGTTAAAAGCAAACTCCTTAGGGTTTCATGCCGGTGGGACTTGTTGAAGCATTCCAAATTGTCTGACAATTCTCAAAGGACAATAGGCGGCTCCCTCATTCAACCTGAGTAACGGTACCGTGTTCCCTTCTTGGCTTGTAATCCTTGTCTTGCTAATCTTTGGCCAATTGATCCGCCATTGGATTTGATTAAGAGTTAAGGCTCTAATGAAATTGGCTCAATCTAAGAAAGATTGCTTGAGCAATTTATGTTGAATACGAAGGTATCGTTCTATGGATTTATCGTTGGGTAAATCTCACGAATTCTCGTTGAATGGCACCATGGTTGAATATGTGAGATGAACCATAGAGATAGGAGACCCATAGAAGCTTGAAAGATTCACTTTCCACGATTTTGATATGTGTTCAAGGAAATGATGGTTTAGGCAAGGAGCATGTTAGAGAAATCCCATTTGAGACATGCTTGCCTTGTGATTATTGCAAGGGTCGAATCCCATTCTAGATACGGGGAATAGAACGAAGCCAAAAAAGGCTAGAATGAAAACTTGAGCCGAAGTGTTCCCTGTTTCCTTAAAAAGTTTAGAAAAATTGGCTATTAGAAAGGATAATGGAAATCTACCCGTATTTGACTTGATTAACTTTCAATTTTAGAAGCTTTGAGGTTAAGGAATTCTGCAAGAATGCTTATGGGATTAAGTCCAACGGGTGGCTTTATGACCCGAGGCTTGGAATCAATTCCAATGGCGGCTTGATATTCTTTCAAAGTCGGTATCAATTCATACTCTCCAAATTGGAAAGTGGCGGTGGAAACTTCCCAAAAATGTGTCAATGCTTGGATCAAACTGACTTGATGTTCCACATGGATCAAGTCTAAAGGGTATCCCAACCTATTTTCCACCAAGCCATGAGCTCTTTTCGTAGAATGAGAACCGCTTGGATGTCTAGTTTTCCCATCAAGCCTAATTATGCAAAAAAGATTCATTATTAATCACCATGGATTACACATCAATTTTAAATGCCCCCATTTTAATTATGTGTCTTTTTATGGAAAAAATGGAGGTAAAGTACATTTGCATACTTCTGACGTAATACAAATGTCACTTCTAATCCATTTATGCCTTAAAAGAGTATATGCTTGAAAATATGAATGAAACCAATGTTTAATGCAAATGCCTTTTGTCATGCTCCATTTTGACTATAAAGTCTTATCCTATGGTTTACAACTTCGAATACATAAAAAATAAACTTTTGGTAAATGGGATTGTACTTATTACATCTTGGGCATTCAATCTATTTGAATTATATTGAAAATCACCATGGACCTATACATTCCATCTGGAAATAAAAAATATGACCAAATAGAGCATGTCACCTTATTCATTCATTCTAGTATAAAAAAGACATTTTGATCAAATATTGATTGTCATTTGGGCATTTTTTAATAAAATTGTGTCAACTAACATTGCATAATTGAAAAGATGAGAGAAGTGAAACGACACTTACTTACCGACACATTTTGCTTGGTTTTAGGTATACCAACCACAAAGATAAGCATATGCAATAAGTGAGGTTTTGACACCTAAAAGGGTGGGGATATACTAAAAGCTCAAGGTCATCACCTTAATGGACAAGAGATTCCATTCCAATAGGCGATCGGCCTAAAGTAATGGAATATTATTCCATCTCGGTGATCGGTATTGTATTTAAACGATCCCATCAGCAATCGACTCACAGTTTTCGCCTAAACACATACCTCCTAAGGGTGATCTTAAATGTAGCCGGGGTTAGGCCACGGGTGGTGTGTGTGAAAAGTGAAGTGCTAAAGCAATTTAAAGACAAACACGACAATTTATAACCAAACAATACTTCTAAAATTTGGTAGAATCACATTCAATCCCAACACCATCCTACAAAATAAAGGTAAGCACAAACTACACCCTTTATACCTCCCATCTGCATCACCATTTAACACGTCATTAGTGGGACGTATCTGGAATCCTTGCGAGTACAAACACATGCATATCGTTCTATTTTAGGTTTAAGTCCACTTAGAAACTCAAGTTCCCCAGTGGAGTTGCCAAGCCTGTCACGCCACGCTCTTGCGTGCTAGAAATGGAGGTATTTTTCTACACGGGCCTCTCCCAGACCATACCTCATATGACAACGGAGTTTATTTGATCTAAATTTGAACTTAGAGTCGCCATTAGTCATTTACGGTAGGTTGACTAGAAACCTAATCGAGGTATAGGAGAAGTATCGCAATCCTACGAATCAGAGATTTTGAATAAGGGACTTGGTTACGTTAACGATCCCAAATTGAGACCATTAACGCCTTTTCGGTACCTAAGAACGATATGATTTGTCTAATGTGTCACACGGATCCCTAAGGTCAATTCACTAATCTAATCATGGACAAACAATTAAGCACCCAAAAATTAAATGCACGACCAATGGCAAATCAATCACAGCAACCCTAATTTGGCCACTAAAAATGAAAATCTAGTAAACACCCAAACCCTAATGAAGCTCTAATAGCTTGTTCATTTCATGGTGTATTTTTGGATTTAGGGTTTTTTTAGGGGTTTTATCCTTAAATTTGGAATTTTCCAAAAATGCCACTTAGGCATTTCGAAAAATTCAAATTTCACTTTTTATAATAGGCCATGATGATTTTGAATCATTCTGTAGATTTTCAAAAAAAATTTTATTTTTGATTTTTTTAATGCCATTTGGGCACTTTCAAAAATTCAAATTTCACCTTTTATAGCTGGCCACGATGATTTTGGACATTTCTCTGAATTTTCAAATTTTTTGAATTTTTGAAATTTTTTTTCGAAAATATTTTTAAACCGAGAACTGATCTTTTTTATGATTTTCTGGAAATTTTTTGTGAATTTTCCAATTTTTCAAATTTTTATTGATTTTCCAAAATTTTCAAATTTTTTTATTTTTATTTTTCGAATTTTCGGGATTTTTATGAATTTTCTGAAATTTTTTGGATTTTTCTGAAATTGTTTTTGAATTTTTATGAATTTTTTTTGTAAATTTCTGATTTTCTAAAAAAAATCTAATTTTTATGATTTCTATGATTTTTTATTTTTATTTTTATTTTTATTTTTTCTATTTATTTTTTATTTTTTTCGAATTTTCCCGTCGGGGAACGAACCGGACCGGGCCGGTTCGACCCGGTTCGGTTTGACCGAACCGGACGTCGCCTGCGCTGGTCACCGATCACATCCTCCGACGAACATAATGCCAAAAACGGCGTCGTTTGGGCTTTTTTTCATTTTGGCATTTCCTTAAACAATTGGTGGGCATGATCCCACGTTTTCAGTTTTCAAGGCCGCGACTTTGGGCTCACCGTCGGCAACCTTCCGGCGACCTTTTAACCTTTCTGATTGATCTACAATGAAGTCCATGTGTTCTATTTTTTATCTGACCCACTCGGGACACCGGCAGTCATTCACCGGCCGGCGAAAAACCTGATAAAAAACCCGAAGTCACAACTGACCAAACCGAGCTTTTCAAAGCTTCATATCCTTATTCTAATCGCCCTAGCCATCTAACACGATTCTAATGACTAACAAATCAACAAACAAGGTTCAGAGAGGCTGACTTAAATGGCCTAAAGCCATGGTGACGCTCCGGTGATGACCTCCGAACTCCGGCAAAGTTTTTGTCAATGGCGGCTGAGAGGGTTTCGTGCGGTTTTTATGGCCAAAATGCAATTGAGGAACATAAAGCAGGGTCAGGAACACGTTTTGATCATCCAGAAACACCAAATCACAACAACAATCACAAAAACAACGAGACCGAATCAAATTACATTTTCTGGAAAAAATCGTAAGAACCGAGACGTGAACAATTTTTACCTTCTTCGGAAGTGGATCAGAAAGAGTTTCTGAGAAATTTTGCGGCTGTGGAATTGTTCTTCAACACTTCGGCTTCACAATGATGGTCTTGGAATCACCGGAGGTGCTCTGGATGTGCTGGCCGAGACCGATTTTCAGGCCTTCGTGGTTGAGTCTCATCCGGTTAAAGTCGTGAGGGGAAGATCACAGCTTCTTCACGATTTGCCGGCGCTCCGCCGTATATGGTGGCGTCGGACACTCGTGAGGGAATCCTTAACCCTCTCTCTCTCTAGATTTGCCTCTCGTTCTTGCCCTTTCTCTCTCTAATCTCTCTCTGGAATTTCATCGAACAGCTTTCGTGTTCTCGAGTCAGTTTTTTTTCATTTTTGTTAATCGATTTCGCGCTCAAAATCGGTCGGAACCGAATTCCAATCGATTTGGGTCGTTAACCGGTGCCAACTCATCATTATCCAGCTGGAAATATCGATTAACACGTGCTCAAACTCTTGGATTAAGTCGGCAAACATATGGGCACAAGCGGGAATTTTCTGGGTTTCATCATGTTTAGAACAAGCCGGGCAAAAGGAGATGAACTGTTCGAGTCGGGTCGGGTTGACCCGCCCAACCCGGCAGTTCCGGTTTTGACCAAATATCCAAATTGGACTCAATTTTAATCGATTTTTTCAAATTAAACCCCAAAATTGGATTTCTCATCATATTCTGAACCTAAATATATAATTTTCCCCAATTTTTATTGTAATTAAGCCCAAGATTTTCTCATTTTTGTGTTCGGGTTAATAGGGTTTTGCTCAATTTAATGTCCTAATGACCTAATTAGGCAAAATTGATGTCAAAATTTAATTACCCACACCTGATTAACCCTAGAAATATGGTTTCACATTTCAACAATTTCATTTTGGGCACGATTCCCAATTTGGGTTCAAAATTCTTAATTTTCAATTAAATTTTGGGGATTTTTTATTTTTATGTCAAATTGTGCAATTGGATAGACCAATATGCAATTCAAGGTCTCAGAATCAATTTTTGTGAAGACACTATGACTTAAAAATGTCTATAAAAAATTTAATTTCATTTTTGGTTCAATTCGGGTTTAATTTTGCCCAATTTTGGGAAAACATATACCCCATTGAGATTTTCTAAAATTGACAGTGTATTTATGAAATTGGATTTAAAATAAAATTAATGAATATTTTTATGAAATTTTCTGATTCCATTTACTATTTTTCTTGATTTTCTTGTCTATTTTGACTAAAAGAAATTAAGAAAAAATGTATAAAAATGCTAAAAAAATTATTTTTTGGTTTAGAAATAGGTTTCTAGGCTTGGCCAAGATCCCTAGACCCAATTTTGAAAATTTTGAAAATATGAAAAAAATGAGCTAAAACTTAGATGTCAACACTCAGGAAGTTCATCACTTGCATATTGTGAGTCGGAGTTTCTTTCAAATCGATCCTGTAATCTCCTTTTTGAAGTCGGGCCCCGAGAACCTTGAGGCATATCTCTGGTATCGGGGGTAGTGACTCGATTGCCTTTACTGTTCTTACGAAGCGAGGCAAGTGTCTTTGAGTCGGAATGCATGATAACCTGGATCCAAAGCGTAACAAAACCTTAGCACCTAGAAGATAACACGCTAAAACTATCACACAATCTCACAACATTCCATAAAAATCTACACCCAAACAGATCACAACTTAAGCTCTGATACCAAAAGATGTCACACCAAAAAACAACTAGAAAAGGGGGATGACATGGCCATCTTTACACATGAAGGACGCAGCCTCAACAATAACCAACAACCTGTTATCAACATATATATATATATATCTCAAACCACATATATATCAGATAAACCAATGGGTTGGTTACAACATCAGAGTTTCTATAATCCACCAAAAGAACATGTATATCAAGAACTCAGCCAACCCGACGAACTATCAACAACCTTACAAACAACTCCAAAAATCTAACTCCCAAACGTCCCCGCGATAGTGCTCTCATACTAACGGCCACTAGCCGAGGAACCTGAAAATATTGGGAAAGGAAGGGATGAGCAACCGCAGCTCAGTGAATAGTACATCTCTTTTAAGTAGATCGAGCAATCACTATGCATGTGTACAAAGTAATACCAAAACTTCAGAAGCCAAACCCAAGGTTTAAAATACATATAGAATCACATAAGAGTTATTTCATTTCATCAAAATTTTGTACAAGTCACAAATACACATTTAAATCCATTATCACAATTCAAACTATCAATAGTTAAGTCCATTGATCAATCTCTATAAAAACCACGTCAATGATCCATTCCATTGACTAATCTCAAATCACACATCAATGGTCTATTCCATTGATGAATCTCATATCACATCAAACGTCGATGGTCTATTCCATCGACCAATCTATTGCTCAATATCTAACTATAGTCACGACACAAAGCTTTGTGACAAGGCTACCAAGATTCCTCCTTTGGCAAGGTCTCTACCTACAAAGCCGGTGGCTCAGCCCAGAAGGATATCATAAACCCGGTATGGATACCCCAAAACCCTTCAATGGGTTCACATTCATATTGAGCATCAAATAATCACCATCCAATATCAGAAATCCAATCCAGAATGCATTTAACAAACCAAACAAATAACTTTCTTATAATACGGCTCATCCGTAAGAAATACATTTTGTAGAGCATTTCTTGAATCATTTCCGAACTCATTTCATAAACTAGTTCGTAACGCAATATACAAATGTATTCTTTCATAACACATTTCCAAAAATGATTATCAAATCATTCTCAAATACTAAAAAGTAGTAAATGCTCGATCCCGATTTATGCAACAAAATGTTCTTTTAAGTTCAATATATATATTTATATCGAATCATAATTCCTTCAAGATATGATTTTTATAAAACCAAAGAAGAGATAGTACCACTCACGTGGAATCTCCAAAAATCAAACAACCACGCTCACTCGAATCGACGATCTTGTAATCCTAACAATTAAACGAGAATCGATATCAAAACCAAGTAAAAAACTATGAAACGGCTAAACGACGCTTAAATACTAACAAGACAACTCAAAGGCGCTCACAAATCGCTTCTCCAAAGCGATTATCCAAACCGTTCGCAACGCGGAGTTTGAACGCGAAACTTGATCGCACCATAAATTCCTCCACCGAACCTTGTTTCAAGCGAGCTTATAGTCAATAGAAAGCCCACTCAGAGCACTACATGAACCCCAACTTGGCCGTCCCAAAATCGAGCCAAAAACCGACGAAAATCAGCCTAAAAGCCGCTGGTCGCGCACTATTCACCTTGCGCGGCCAATTTCAAAAATTCATATTAGGCAAACCGCATGTCCAAATCAAGATTCGTAAAATCCCACAGCTCCACGACACCCTAAACTACCAATTCTATAAATATTTGTAGTTTAACGACTCAAAAATCGGACTTCATGGCTTGAATTTCCCAAAATTCCGAATTTAAACCCTAACTTTGAAAACTTCTCCGATCGGATGAACGAGGGACGCGAATGCTTACCGGGCATTACAATACGAAGTTGATCCGACCTGGCGAGGCTCCGGTGATATGAGCCTTTCCTCTTTCTTCTTCTTCCTTTTCTTTCCCTTTCTCTCTTTTTCTTTCTTCTCTTCTCTTCTCTTCCTTGCTATGCGCAAGCTCTTAGTTAAAAAGAAGAGCCGAGCATCTGCTGTAGATACTTTTTGACTTTTTTTTTTGGTAAATACCCGAATATTACACAAACTCGAGATATTATTTATCAATTCTCCACCTTAGCTTGACGTTTGAAGTCAAGTCATAGTATTTATCATCTATACTGCTCTCCTAACACCCCGACGGCCGCTCGCTCTCTGTAAATGCCAATTGTGCTCAAGCTTCGCCAAAGGAACATGATTAGTCATCATGTCCGCTGGATTCTTCGTTGTACCGATCTTTTTCACATTACCCTTCGCTAAGACATTTTGGATGAAATGATACTAGATGTCAATATGCTTCGTTCGCTCGTGATAAACCGGATTATATGCCAGATATATCGCATCTTAGTTATCATAGTGTATATCAACACTTTTCTATTCTAACCCAAAGTCCCAAAACAAACCACTTAGCCATATTGCTTCTTTCCTATAAAAATTAGTGCTATGTACTCTGCCTCAGTCGAAGACAAAACAATGTAGTCCTGCAAGGATGCCCTCCAACTCACTACACCACATGCTGGCGTAAACACGTACCCTACTAAAGATCTACACTCATCCAAGTCACTGGCGTAATCCAAATCCACATAATCAATAGTCTCACTGTCATTGCTCTCCCTCCGGTACCTTATACCAACATCTGTTGTCCCCTTTAAATATATGAGAATCAATTTCACAGCTTTTCAATGAGCTTTACCAAGACGCTTTATATAATAGCTATCTAAGCTCACAGCTTGTAAAATATCAAGCCTAATGCATACCATATAATACATAATTGTCGACACCTAAATTTGACTACCGATTTAGTTGTTCATTGCAAACAAAATTAGGGGTTGACTCTGACCCCTACCAAAAATATTTTTAAAATTGCACTCGTATATTATGAGAATTTTGATGGACTCAAGCAAAGGGGTTTTAAGCTTAACTGAATTATTCGGTTTAAACCCATAAAGTGTAAATTTCAATCACCTCGGGTCACACTCGGTCTTAAACTCCTCTCCTGCAAATGCTAACTCGCCTTTTCCTGATCGATTGATGGCTCAAACAAGCTCAGAAAATTGCAAGCTAGGTGTCACAAAGAGCATCTTCAAGCGTGTTTTCTAACGATATATGGCTTGTGTGCTATCTCCAAGTATAACTTTCTGGGTTTGCCTTTTTCCAAGCTGAGGTCAGCTGATCCTGCACACAGAAATCGGTAATGTATTGGGCACGAAACTTTTATGCAAGCTACGTTGACATGTTGACCATCTCCCATCAAAATTTCAGCCTAAACAGACCAACAACGAGCGCGTACTAGCCGTTTCCGTGCGACTGCGCAGCCTGCCCTTTCCAGACCTGAGTTGCACAGTATCACCTCCACCATCCTTGGTGCTGCCTCCACCGTCATGAGGTTCATCCACTCACCGAGGGAAGGGGGAAGAGACAAACACACTCCCGTCGAGAGGACTCTCCTTTTTCTCATGGATTCTCTCTAAATTTTCTCAAGGAATTATTTCTCTTGGAATCTCTTCAGGAGCTCCTAGCTGATCCATGGTGTTCGCAAGGTGAGTACGGAGGCCGGATTGCTCGATCAAGCATCAAGGCATCTTCAACAAGGTTGGTACTTCAATGACTTAGATTAGGATTGGGGAGGAAGGTTTGTGAGGCAGATTAATCATGGAGTCATGATGGCCGTTGTTGCTGATATGATGTTGTTGTATGTCTTAGATCGATGATATGATAACCTATGTTGTGTCTCCTTTTCAGCCCCCACAAAAACAGAAAAAAGACCACCCCCTAAACTCTCTCGGTCTTTCCCTCTTTATCCCTGAAGAGTGTTTCTTTTATTAGGGACCACATGTTGACACCTAATTTTTAATTTATTTTTTTTATATTTACAAAAATTTTAAAATTAGGACTAGGAATCTTGGCCAAGCCTAGAAACCTATTTCTAAACCAAAAAATAATTTTTTAGCATTTTTATGCATTTTTCCTTAATTTCTTTTAGTCAAAATAGAAGAGAAAATTAAGAAAAATAGCAAATGGAATCAGAAAATTCCATAAAAATAGTCATTAGTCTTATTTTAAATCCAATTTCATGAATACATTGTCAATTTTGAAAAATCTCAATTGGGTATATGTTTTTTCCCGAAATTTGGCAAAATTAAACTCGAATTGAACCAAAAATGCAATTAAATTCTTTTTAGTCATTTTTAAGTCATGGTGTCTTTACAACAGATTATTCTGGGACCTTGAATTGCATAATGGTCAGTCCAATTGCATAATTTGACATAAAAATAAAAATTCCCAAAATGTGATTGAAAATTAAGAATTTTGAACTCAAATTGGGAATCGTACCCAATATGAAATTGTCGAAATATGAGACCATCAGGGTTAATCAGACGTGGGTAATTCAATTTTAGCATCAATTTTGCCTAATCAGGTCATTAGGACATCAAATTGAACAAAACCCTATTAACTCGAATACACAAATGAGAAAATCTTTGGCTCAATTATAATAAAAATTGGAGAAAATTATATGTTTGGGTTCGCAATATGATGAGGAATTCAATTTTGGGGTTAAATTTGGAAAATTGGGTCAAAATTGAGTTTAATTGACGAATTTAGACCAATCCGGGTCTGCTGGGTCGGCCGGATCAACCCGATCTGACCCGGGTAGGTCATCTTCTTTACCCAACTTGCCCAAAGCGTACTAAACCCAGAAAATCAGTTTGTGCCCACGACTTGACCGATCATTCTCGATCAAATAGAAAATTCATAAAAATTAAAAAAATTTTCAGAAAATTCATAAAAATTCAAAAATTTTCAGAAATTCATAAAAATTCAAAAATTTTCACAAAACTCATAAAAATTCAGAAAATTCAGAAAATACAAATAAAAAATGTAAAAAATTTGGAAAATCAATAAAAAATTGGAAAATTGGAAAATTCATAAAAATTTTTAGAAAACCATAAAAAATCAATTCTCGATTTTAATAAAATTTTCGAAAAAAAATCAAAAAATTAAAAATTTTGAAAATTCACAGAATGGCCCAAAATCATCGTGGCCAACCATAAAAAGTGAGATTTGAATTTTCGGAAGTGCCCAAGTGGCATTTTTAGAAAATTCCAAATTCAGGGATTATAACCCCTAAAAAACCCTAAAACCCTAAAAAATGTGTAAATCATGAAATGAACAAGCTATTAGAGCTTCATTACGGTTTGGCTATTTTGATTGATTTTTGTTTTAGAGACCACTTAGGATTGATTGACTTTGATTGTGCATTTAATACTTGTTTGGTTTTTCTAGCGATTAGAACAGATAGGATTAGTGGGTAAGTCTCGGTAATTCGCATGACACGTTAAACATCATATCGTTTTTAGGTACCGAAAGGGCATTAAGGATCTCAATTTAGGATCAATAAAGTAACCAAGTTCCTGTACTCAGAATCTTTGATTCGTAGAATTGTGGTATTTCTCCCGTACCTCGATTAGGTTTCTGGTTTACCTATCAATAATGACTAGTGGCGACTCCAAAATCACAAATCTAGAATAAATAAGAAATCACCTTCCACTATCACGTGAGATATGGTTTGGGAGAGACCGTTATACGGAAATACCTCCTTAGCGCGCAAATCCCGAAATCCTAAAAAAAAAAGTGCGGCGTGATAGGCTTGGTGACTTCGCTAGGGAAAATGAACCTTTTCTAAGTGGACTTAGGTCTAGATAGAACGATATGCTTGTATTTTGTGCTTGTAAGGATCCCAAGTACATTCCGCTAATAATAGTGTTAAATGGTTTTGTAGGCGGGTGTTATAAGGGGTGTTGTCTTTGCTAACCCTTGTTTTGCAGGATGGTGTTAGGATTGAATGTGTTTTGAATGAATTTTAGAAGTGCCGTTTGGTCATTAATTGCTATGCATGTCTTTAAATTGCTTTAGCACTACACCATTAGCATACACCACCCGTGGCCCAACTCCAGCTACATTTAGGATTATCCTTAGGAGATATGTGTTTAGGCGAAACTATGGGCCGATTGCTCATGGGATCATTTAAATGCAATACCGATCACCAAGGTGGAATAATATTTCATAACTTTAGGCCGATTGCCTATTAGAATGGAATCTCTTGTCCATTAAGGTGATGACCTTGAGCCTTTAGTATATCCTATCCTTTTTAGGTGTCAAAACTTCACTAGTTGCATTCGCTTGTCTTTGTGGTTGATATACCTAAAACCAAACCAAAATATCATGGTAAGCAAGTATCATTTCATTCCATTCCTTTATAATTATGCATGCTAGTTGGCACATTTTCAAAAAATGCCTAAATGACATTCAATACTTGGTTTAAATGCCCTTTCATTTTAGAATGCATGATTAAGGCGTCATACTCCATTTGACCATTGTTTTAATTTTAAATAAAATGTATAGGTCCATGGCGGATTTCTCATGTAATTCAAATGCTTATTTCAATGTGTTTGAAGTTACAAACCATAGTTTAGGACTCTATGGTCTAAATGGAGTACGGCAAAATGGGCATTTACATCACACATTGAATTTGTCCATAATCTCAACTATATGCTCTTTTAAGGTTTGAATGGACTTAAAATTACATTTGTATTACTTTCGAGGCATGCAAGTGTACTTTACTTCCTTTCACCTCAAAAGAACATATGATTGAAATGGAGGTATTAAAATTGATTCGCAATCCATGGTGATTAATGACAAATCTTTTTGCATGATTAGGCTCAATGGGAAAACTAAACATCCAAGTAATTCCTATTCCTCGAAAGGAAATTGTTGCTTGGTGGAAAGGCATGTCCAAGGACAACTAAACTTATGTCCAAGAAAGGCTTGGATACCTTCTCAAGCTTATGCATGTGGAACATCAAGTCAGCTTAGTCCAAGCTTTGGCACATTTTTGGGAGGTTTCCACCACCACATTCCATCTCGGAGAGCATGAATTGGTACCAACCTTAGAAGAATATCAAGTCGCCATTGAAATTAATTCTAAACCTATGATCGTAGAGCCACCCGTTGGACTTGATCCTGTGAGCCTTTTAGCCGAATTTCTTAACCTCAAAACTTCCAAAATAGAAAAGCTAATCCAATCAAACACGAGTAGATTTCCATTATCGTTCCTAGTGCACAACTTTTCAAAACTTCCTAAGGAATGGGAAACACTTCGGTCCGGGTATTCATTCTAGCTTTCTTCGGCTTTGTTCTATTCCCCGTGTCCAGAACGGTTTTAGACCTTTTAGTAGCTGTGATCGCAAGTCAAGCATATCTTAAATGGGACTTCTCCAATATGCTTCTTATCCAAATCATCATCTCCTTAAACACATACCAAAATCATGGGAAGGGTATCTTTCAAGCTTCTACTGGTCTTTTGTCATTATGGTTCATCTCACACATTCAACCTTGGTGTCGTTTCATGAACATTCGCAAAATTTATTTGACGATATACCCAATTGAATGATATATTCATCTCCAAAGCAAACTACCCAAACAATCTTTCTTAGATTGGGCCAATTTCATTAGAGCCTTAACTCCTAATCAAATCCAATGGCGGATTAATTGGCCAAAGATTAGCAAGGTAAAGATCACGAGCCAGGAGGGAAATGCAGTACCATTGCTTGGTTTGAGCGGAGGAGCAGCTTATTGCCCTCTAAGGGTTATTAGATAATTTGGGATACTTCAGCAAGTATCACCGGTATGGAATCTCGAAAAGCTCATCTTTGATCCCAAGGGGAATTATACCCGAAGAGAAGAAGAATGTCCTTCAAGTCAAAATTCACAAGATCATCTTATCTTTGGATAACCCACTCAAACAAATAACCCACTCAAACAAATAATCGAGTGGCCAAAAAGCTTGGAAGAAGACATGAAGATTTACATGGCCTCTAAAGAATACATTAAATGGATAGAAAATAAGCGTCCGATTAATGTCGAGCCATATGTCCCGTTGAGCATGGTACCGGATCCTGTGGATGAGTATGTCCCATAATACATTGTTCCAAGCATGCCTGGAGTGGAACCCTACGTCCCGGAAGAGGTTGTGATCGATGTGGAAGAATGGGAGTCTCGAGCTAAGGAATGGGAAGAATACCAAAATGCGGAAGCTATCTTAGCTAGCAAGAAGCCTAGTATTGGATGATATAGATTCCCATTTGAGTTTAAAATCATGATGTCAAACAATTTCAAATTTTATATGCAATGATGGATTGATCATTTTCTAAACATGCTTAGATAATCTCATAACACGATTTCAAAACATAAAGGAATCACCATGGATTGCAATTCTTTAAATTATATAATTCCTTGAGAAAGACATTGGTGAAGAATTTTATACAAAGCTAAGGCTTGTATGAAATTTCTTATCTTTGACAATCTCATGAAATCATACAATTAAAAGGATGTAGGGTTTCGTGATCATTTTGCTATACTAATATCGAGTCTTTTTATAAAGCAGGCTATTTAGCAACGGAAGGTAAAAGACCTTGGATTCGCTTACAAGTTAGAATGGCGGAAGAAGAAATCCGTGCTCGACTAACTGAAGTCGAGAATCAAATGACCCAAATGGTTGCAATGATGGCAGAAATGAAAGCCTCTATTCTAGGTTCTCGAGGATCTTGTCCTACTACTCCAAATGTGGGAGCTTCAAACGCTATCGAAACACCAATTAAGGACCCAGTCAAAAATAAAGAACCGGTTCAAGAAAATCCTCTAAAGACTACACCTGAGGTAGTGAATTTGGAAGAGGATGATCAAACTAAAAAGGCATCCAAAACAAAGGATGAAGAAGTGGCCAAGAGATTGGCCAAAATTGAAGAATGCCTAGCAAGTCAAGGCTATGAGCTTCAAAGGTTCGACAAGTTCTCACCGTACACAAATGTGGTTGTTCCATAAAACTATGAGGAATTGGAATTCGTGAGCAAGTATGATGACACTAGTTATCCCAAAAGCCATTTGAAGTATTATTTCCATAAGATGACAAGATATTCAGACAACATGCCACTTCTTATTAGTACATTTCAAGATAGTTTGAGAGGAGCAGCCCTTGCATGGTATACAACCCTCGACATAGAAGACTTCACTGAATGAGATCATTTGGCGGGAGAATTTCTTCACCAGTATAAGTTTAATGTTGAAGTACTCTCGACTAGAGAAAATCTCATTAGAACCGAGAAACGAAGGAATGAAGGGTTCAGAGCCTATGCTCATATATGGAAAATCGTTGATTCACAAGTAAAGCTCGCCATAAGTGAAGACGAGCTCATTGAGCTCTTTCTAAAGTCATTGCCAATTGAGTATTAGGACAAACTTCATGTATTAGGCTGTCAGACATTCACCATGTTGGTCAAGGTGGGTGAGAGAATTGAATGGGGTTTGAAAGAAAAGAAGGCTCAAGAAACAGCAGCACGAAGGCCTTACCCCGGGAAAAATAGACAAAGAACCAATCCGAGAAGTGGCTATGGTGTCGACCCCAAGTACTCATCAAGCATCATTTCTGAAGCAATCAAATGTTGCTTGAAAAAATCCAAGACAATTCGAACCAAATAAAAGGCCTGTGAGGCAATATACACCGTTACCTCGACCCCTATCAAAACTATTACCAATGCTTCTGGAAAGGCATTTGGTGTCTAAGGAAGTACCGAAAGATAATCCTACGAGATTTTCTTGGTATGATGAGTCAAAGACTTGCACCTATCACATGAGAGAAAGGGGACATGATGTGGATAATTATCACATTCTAAAGTATAAGGTTTAACAGCTCATTGACAAGAAGATATTGAACTTCCAAGAGCCCGAGCTAAATTTACATCAAAATCCTCTTCTTGAGCACGATACAGTAAACATGATCAAGGATGAGGAAAGAGTGATCGAGTTCGACGATGAAGATGAATATGAAGTCAAAATTAAAGTTTCTCGATTGGGAGATGCTCGCTTTCGTCAAGAAACACTCCTAAAAGGCGAGATTGTAGATAACTTGGGAGAAGACTCCAAAAAATGTAACTTTCAAGTAAAATATACCCTACTGATATGAGCATTCAAAAATGAAGTAATTGTGCCTGATGACTGGGGTGGTATGGATGATGAAATCAGTCTTGAGGAGAAAGCTCTACCCAAGAAAGAAATGCTTCAAGATAAAATAGATCAGGATAAAAATGAGAAAGAAAAAGTCCGTCGGGGTGAAAGGCGTTTCACCCAGAAATCGACCAGGGAAGGCGAAACTGTAGACCTACTCGATCAAGACAGCGGTAAATACAATTACCATTTCAAATATACACCACCACCATGGGCATTCAAAAATGAAGACATTGTACCAGATGGATGAGGTGGCAAGGATGAGGTCCCGATCAGCCAATTGAATCTCGAGGAGAATGAAGATCAGGAAGAGAAAAAGAAGAAAAAGACCTGCTGAGGTAATAGGCGATTTATTCGAAAAGCACGAAGACAAGGTGAAGTTGTGATTATCTGGGTCAAGACAGCGATAAATACAATTACTGTGTCAAATACACACCTCCTTCATGGGCATTCAAGAACGAAACAATCACACCTGATAATTGGGGTGGAATGGATGCTGATGAAGCCAATAGAAGCATGGTATCTATAATTATACCATTTCTAATCAAGCTTGATACTTTAGGCCGATCGCCTATTGGAATAGAATCCCTTGTCCATTAAGGTGGTGACCTGGAGCCTTTAGTATATCCTTACCCTTTTAGGTGTCAAAATCTCACTTGTTACATATGTTTGTCTTTGTGGTTGGTATACCTAAAACCAAGCAAAAAAAGAAAAAAAAGAAAAAAAAAGGGTGTCGGTAAGTAAGTGTCGTTCCACTTCTCTCATCTTTTCAATTATGCAAAATTAATTGATATCATTTTGTTGAAAAATGCCCAAATGACAATCAATGTTTGGACAAAATGCCTTTTCATACTAGAATGAATGAATAGGGTGGCATACTCCATTTGGTCACATTTTTCATTTCTAGATGGACTGTATAGGCCCGTGATGATTTTCAATGTAATTCAAATAGATTTGATGCTCAAGATGTGACATGTACAATCCTATTTGCTAAAAGTCAATTTTTGATGTATTTGAACTTGTAAACCATAAGGTAGTACTTTATGGTCAAAATGGAGCATGTCAAAAGGCATTTACTTTAAACATTGATTTCATTCACATTTTCAAGTATATTCTCTTTTAAGGCATAAATGGATTAGAAGTGACATTTGTATTATGTCATAAGAATGCAAATGTACTTCACCTCCATTTTATCCATAAAAGGACATATAATTAAAATGGGGGCATTTAAAATTAATCCATGATGACTAATAATGAACTTTTTGCATGATTAGATCGAAATGGGAAAACTAGACATGCAAGTCATCTTGGTTCTAAGGAAAGAGCTTTTAGGATGGTGGGTGAACATGACTAAAGACAACAAAGCCTATGTGTGGGAAAGATTGGGATATTTGTTCAAGCTCATTAATCTAAAGTATCAAGTGAGCTTGATTCAAGCATTATCCCATTTTTGGGAGGTTACCACCGCCACATTCCAATTAGACGAGCATGAGATGGTACCTACATTAGAAGAGTATAAGGCAACCATTGGGGTTGATTTCGAATCAAGAATCGTTGAGCCCCCAATTGGATTGAAACCCATGAGTGTCATAGCCGAATTTTTGAATTTAAAGACTCCTCAAGTGGAAAAGTTGATCAAGTCAAACACCGGGAATTTTCCTTTGTCCTACTTGGTGGCTAATTACTCCAAATTGCCAAAGGAAACTGGGAATACTTCCGCGAGTGTCTTCATCCTTGCTTTCTTCGGGTTCGTCTTATTCCCTACATCAAGGATCGGATTGAATCCTCTTGTTGCGGTGATTGCTAGGCAAGCTTGCATAAAGTGGGATTTCTCCAATATGCTTTTAGCGGAAACCATCATTTCTTTGAACAAATACCAACGTCACCAAAAAAGTGTACTTCAAGCCTCAGCCGGGTTACTTTCTGAATGGTTCATTTCCCATATCAGATCTTTGGAACGTCATATGCGCATTAAAGAGATCGACTCATCTACCAACCCTATTGAGAAGTATTTGAAGCTCCAAGACAAATTGCCAAAATACTCTTTTCATGAGTGGGCAAACTTCATTAGGGTATTGACTCATAACCAATTCCAATGGAAAATTCAATGGCCAAAGATAATGACAGCTCAAATTACTTGTCAAGAAGACAATTTAGTGCCGCTGCTTGGATTGAATGGTGTAACTGCTTATTACCCACTAAGAGTGGTACGACAATTTGGAATGATTCAACAAGTTCCACCTACTTAGCATCCCGAGGAGTTCACATTTGATATACCACAAAAATCCCAATCGGAGAAAAAAATAAGGAGTTGCAAATAAAGGTTCAGAAGATCATGTATTCCTTGAAGAAATCAACCAAGCAAATAGTATAATGGCCTGAAAATCTACAAGGAGAGATGAAGCTTTCCTTGACGTCCAAAGAGTACATAGAATGGTTAAAGGCTAAAAGACCAATCGATGTCGAACCATATGTACCTTTGAGTATTATTACTCATCTTGATGAACCGTACATTCCGGAGTACATTGTGCCGAGCACGCCAGGTGTTGAGCCATACGTTCCCGAGGAGGTTATAATTGACATGGAAGAATGGGAGATACGAGTCAAGAAATATAAAGAGGTTGAAGCTACCTTAGCTAGCAAGAGGTCCAGACTTATTTAAGCTAGTGTTCCCCCATTTTGATGTAAAACATTGTAATATGAATTTTCAAAAATAATTACTTGATACATGATTGTTTGATGAATGTTTTAAAGCACCTTTCGCATAAAAGAAGCAATCACCATGGATTATAATTCTTTGAATGGTATGATTTCTTGAAAAAGACGTTGATAAGAAGATTTATGCAATGCTAAGGCTTGTGTAAAAGTTCTTATCCTTGTTAATCATAAGAAAACATACAATTAAAAGAATGTAGGTCTTCATATCTACTTCATCAATTCTAATATTTCGATGATTTTCATGAAATCAAGTTGTTTAGCAACGGAAGATAGAAGACCTCGAACTCGTTTGCAAATAAAAATGGCTGAGGAAGATACTCACACTCGGCTAGCTGAAGTAGAAAACCAGTTGACACAAATGGCTGCCATGATGGCAGAAATGAAGATCTTCATTATAGCTGTGAAGGGATCTTATTCTACAGTTTCAAATCCAGGAACTGCAAATACCGCTGAGGTACCTATTGAAGAGACCATAAGAAGTAAAGAACCAATTTAGGAGAATCCTCCAAAATCTGTACCGAAAATAGTGGATCTAGAGGAGGACATTCGAGTTAAAAAGACATCCAAGGATAAAGAGGAGGCCAAACGATTGGCCAAAATTGAAGAATGCTTAGCAAGCCAAGATTACGAGCTTCATAAATTCGATAATTTCTCACCATACACGAAGGTGGTTATTCTAGAAAACTATAAAGAACTAGAGTTCGTGAGCAAGTACGATGGAACCGGTTGTCCTAAAATCCATTTGAAATATTATCTTCGCAAAATGGCAAGATATTCAAACAATATACCACTCCTTATCAGTACATTTCAAGATAGCTTGAAGGGGGCAGCTTTGGCATGGTATACCGCTCTTGATATAGAAGACTTTACCGAATGGGACCAATTGGTAGGAGAATTCCTTCGCCAATACAAATTCAATGTCAAAGTACTTCCAACTCGGGAAGATTTAGTCAGAATCGAGAAACGAAGAAATGAAGGATTTAGAGCCTATGCTCAGAGATGGAAAGCTGTAGCCTCACAAGTCAAATCGGCTATAAGTGAAGACGGGCTTATTGAACTCTTCTTGAAGTCGTTATTAACTGAGTATTACGACAAGTTGCATATATCAGGTTGCCAAACATTTACCATGCTGGTGAAGGTTGGCAAAAGGATCGAATGGTCATTGAAGGAGAAGAAGTCTCAAGAAGCGACAGTACGGAGATCGTATCCTGGAAGAAAGGATAAAGAACCTATACGTGACGTGGCTATGATATCCAGCCCTAATGTTAATCAAGCTTTATTCCAAAAGCAGTCCAACGTTCCTTGAAAAAATCCAAAACCCTTTGAGCCGAAGAAAAAACCTGTGAGGCAATTCACCCCGTTGCCACGGCCCTTGTCAAAACTATTACCGATGCTGTTAGAAAGGCATTTAGTGGCCAAAGAAGTATCAAGAGATAATCCTACAAGGTTCTCCTGGTACGATGAGTCGAAGACTTATACATACCATATGGAAGAAAGAGGACACGATGTGGACAACTATACAGTTTTGAAATACAAAGTCTAGTAACTCATAGACAAGAAGATACTAAGCTTTCAAGAGCTAGAGCCAAATATGCATCAGAATCCTCTTCCTGAGCATAATGCGGTAAATATGGTCCTTACGGAAGATGAATATGAGGCCAAATTGAAGTCAGCCCATTAAGAAGATGCTCGCTTTCACCGTGAAGCATTCTTGAAAGGAGAAGTCATAGACAACTTGGGAGAAGATTCTGGTAAATACAACTTCCAAGTAAAATATACTCCACAACCGTGGGCTTTTAAAGGTGAAGTAATTGTGTCTGATAGATGGGGTGGTATGGACGATGAGCTCATCAAGCAAAATGAGATTCCATCCTGTGATGAGGAGGATCAATTCGAAGAGTAAAAGGAAAAGATTCGGCGGGGTGAAAGGCAATTTACCCAAACTTCATTTGAGCAAGGTGACACTGTAGACCTCCTTGGTCAAGACAGTGAAAAATATAACTTTCGTGTTAAGTACACACCCCCACCCTGGGCTTTCAAAAACGAAACTATTGTGCCCGACGGATGGGGGGGTATGGATGAAATCCCAATCAACAAACTAAGTCTTGAGGAAAAAGAAGATCGAGACGAGAAAATGAAGAAAAAGGCTCGCTAAGGAGACAGGCGATTTGTTTGCAAAGCATGAAGATAAGGAAAAATTGTGGATTATCTAGGTCAAGATAGTGGCTGGTATAATTACCGTGTCAAATACGCACCACCTTCGTGGGCATCCAGAGCAGAAAGTATCGTGCCTGACGGTTGGAGTGGAATGGATACTATTGAAGCCAACAAAGGCATGGTGTCCATGATTATACCGTTATTAATCAATCTTGATGAAGTGGATAAACTTGAAGAAGAAAAGCATCACGTTGAACCAATTTCCATTGAGCTTCTAATTGGTCAACTAAAAATTGAAGAGAAAGAAGTGCAGCATGTGATTATCACTTTGCCTCCAAAGGAGAAATTTGACACCAAATGTGTGCCATGGGACTACGCACCTAAAGAAGTTTACGCAATGACCAGATCGGGAAGATGTTACGTTCCAAAAGAAGGCGAGCACGAAAAGAAGGGACTAACTGAGGAGGATGTTAAGCAATTACTATCAGTCATGAGGACAAGTGAATACGAAGTAATCGAGCAATTGAGGAAGATGCCGGCACAGATTTCCTTTTTCGATCTTTTCAAGACTTCAGAAAGTCACAAAATGGTGCTTATAAAGCTTCTTAATGAGGTGCATGTCTTGGAAACTATTAATGAGGTACAACTGGAAGACTTTGTTGGTGCTATTCTTCTAAAGGATTAGATTGCCTTCTCTGATGAAGTTTCCCAATTGATGGACGATCCCATAATAAAGCCCTGCATATTACCGTCAAATGTCGGGGCAAGGAAGTGTCACGGGTGCTCATCGATAATGGTTTCGCACTTAATTTGTGTCCTCTAAGCACACTGCATCGCTTGGGGATTAGTGAAGAACTTGTCAAACCTTCGAAGGTGACTGTACGTTCATTCGACGGGATGAAGAAAGATGTTATCGGTGACATTGAACTGGAAGTAAACATAGGCCCTGTGCCTTTTCTGATTGATTTTCAAGTGGTAGACATCCCAAGGACCTTTAACCTACTGCTAGGGAGGCCTTGGATTCATATGGCTGGCGCCATTCCTTCCGGTCTTTATCAAAAGGTTTGATTTGTTATTAACGGTAAAATGATTACCGTACACGGTGAGACAGACTTTGCTACTTACAAGGAAAGTGCCATACCCTATGTCGAACTAGAGATAAAGGAAGAGCATAGTTATCATTCATTCGAGATGATTTCCATGATACAAATTCCCGTTGGTAGTGTCATGAAGACTCCAGATTTTTCGACATCGTCTCTTATGACTGAAAGAGTGTTATGCCAATATGGATTTAACCATAATGGTGAGCTTGGGGCAAGAGCTCAAGGGATTAAAGAGCCTATTTTCCCATTTGGTACCAAGAAGAAGTATGGAGTAGGGTATGAGGTCATCAATAATCATCATGGAGGCGGAGGCCAAGGCCAAGGTCAAGAGAATCATAAAGACCGTGGAAGTTGAGGTGATCGAACCATTAATCCATCAACATGGAAGGGTAAGGCTAAAGATTTACCTTATTATCATATTCATATCAAAGAAAACTTTCCTGGGCCTCCCAAACTGCTCTTAGAAGAAAATTTACGTGCAAAGACTGAGTCCGACACGCTGGGATTATTCGAAGAAGACATTATCAATGTCATTATAATCGAAGATGAAGATACCTACGCACTGGAGCATGAGCATTCACAAACCCATAATAGGTTTATAAGTGGCTCAAATCTCTCCGATGAGATCACTTATGATACTAAAGGGGATAATGAAGATGAGGAATGAATCAGAAGAGAATAGATCCGTCATGAAGAATCAAAGCCACTCACATTAGAAAAAAGGGTTACTGTTAATCTAGGTGATAAGGAGAATCCTAAAGAAGTTAAGAATGGAGAAAGTCTTCCTTCAGTAGAATCAAAAAGCATAACGGATTTACTCAAAGAATATCAAGATATATTCGCATGGTCCTATGTTGACATGCCAGGCCTTGATCCGAATATAGTTGAACATGCTTTGCCAATTAATTCAAGCATTCCACCAAAGAAGCAAAAATTGAGGGGAACGAAGCTGGAGTTGGCAAAGAAAATAGAAGAGGAAGTAATGAAATTACTCAAGGTCGGTTTCATCGAAGTAGTGCCATATCTAGAATGGGTTACCAGCATAGTACCCGTAATGAAGAAAGATGATCAGGTGCGAGTATGTGTTGATTACCGTGACCTAAACAAAGTAAGCCCAAAGGATGATTTCTCACTTCCACATATTGGATAGCACTGCTGGATTCGAAACATTCTCATTTATGGATGGCTTTTCAAGGTATAATCAAATCCTTATGAAGAAAGAGGATAAGGCGAAAACATCCCTCATAACACCATGGGGTACATTTTGTTATAAGGTGATGCCTTTCAGTCTGAAAAATGTTGACGCCACATATCAAAGGGCAATGGTAACTCTGTTCCATGATATGATGCACAAAGAAATTGAGGTATATGTGGACGATATGATCGCAAAATCTAAATAAGGAGAAGACCATGTTGAGGTGCTTCGCAAATTATTCAAAAGACTCAAAAAGTACAAGTCGCGACTAAATCCCAATAATGTATATTTGGGGCAAAATCTGGCAAACTGCTAGGATTTGTGGTCAGCAATAGGGGAATCGAAATTGATCCATCCAAGATTAAGGCAATACATGACTTGAAGACTCCTTCTACGGTAAAGGAAGTGAGAAGCTTGTTGGGGCGATTACACTACATTGCCCATTTCATCTACCAGCTTTCTGAGACTGCTAAACCATTCTTCAAACTGTTAAAGAAAAATGCCAAAGTAAAGTGGGATAAAGAATGTCAATAAGCCTTTGATAAAATCAAAGAATATTTGGTATACCCACCAGTATTGATACCACCAATTCCTGGAGTCCCGCTGATCCTATATTTGATGATTCACCATAAATCATTAGGAGCAGTGCTGGTATAAAGAAGACCGAATGACGGTAAAGAACAAGCCGTTTATTACTTGAGCAAGAAATTCACAATATCACAAGTGAATTATCTAGCGGTTGAGAAGACATGCGTCGCATTAATTTGGGTGTTACATAGGTTAAGGCAGTACACCCTTCATCACCAAATTCTGCTAGTGACTGAGAATGATCCGATCAAGTATCTTCTTGAGAAATCCTCCTTGATCGGGAAATTAGCCAAATGGCAAGTTTTGTTGTCTGAGTTTGACATCAGGAATTCATCCTAAAAGTCAGTCAAAGGGCGAGCGATAGCAGACATGTTGGCAGAGAATTCGTAGAATATCGCCAATTCTGAAGAACAACTTGACGACCATATATTGACATTGGTTAATGACAAATGGACCATGTATTTTGATGGCGCAACTAACCTATCGGGATCAGGTACTAGGGCAGTACTGATCTCCCCAGAAGGCCAACACTATCCAGTATCTGTAAAACTGGTATTCCCATGCACCAATAACATCGCTGAGTATGAGGCGTGCATTCTTGGTTTACATTTAGCCCTTTCAATGAGGGTAAAAAGGTTGCAAGTATATGAAGATTCTATGCTCATTATATTGCAGACAACTGGGGAATGGCAAACTCATGATGCAAAGTTGATTTCTTATCACAAATATTTAGAAGGAATGATGGAGGAATTCGAAGAAATAACATTCGATTATCTTCTAAGAGCTCATAATCATTTTACAGATGCTCTTGCAACCTTATCATCCTTACTCCAAGCTGAAGATGGTATAGATATAAAACCATTGAGAATCGATATCCTCAAACAACCAGCACATTGCATGGTAGTTCAAGCTGAATTTGATAATGACCAATGGTTTCATGATATCAAAAGGTACTTACAAGAAGGAGAATTTCCTGAAGGAAGCCAGTCAGGTGACAGGAAATTTATTAGAAAGATAGCCAACAAGTTCTTTCTCAACGGACAGGTTCTTTATAAGAAGTCGTTTGATTTGATCCTGTTAAGATGCGTTGATAGCAGAGAAGCTGAACAAATCATGAGGGAAATCCATGAAGGCGAATATGGTCCGCATATGAATGGCCATCTCTTAGCCCGTAAAATCATGAGATTAGGCTATTATTAGATGACGATAGAAACAGATTGCATTCAGCATATGAGGTGTTATTGCCAATGTCAAGTCCATGGAGACAGAATCAATGCACCGCCTAATGAGCTACATCAAATGTCAGAACCATGGCCATTTTCTATGTGGGGAATTAACATCATTGGCCCAATTAATCCAAAGGCCTCAAATGGACATCGCTTTATCTTGGTGGCAATTGATTACTTCACCAAGTGGATTGAAGCAAGTTCATATACAAATGTCACCGCTAAGAATGTAGCAAGATTCATCAAACGGGACGTCATTGCTAGGTACGGAGTTCCAGAAGCAATCATTACTGACAATGATTCAAACTTGAACAACAAAATCGTAAATGATTTGCTTAAGCACTTCCACATTCGACACTTGAATTCATCTCCATATCGTCCACAAATGAATAGAACAGTGGAAGCGGCAAACAAGAATATTAAGAAGATATTATCCAAAACAGCTGAGAACTATCGTGACTGGCACGAAAGATTGCCATATACTCTGATGGCATGCCGAACTTCAATCCGAACATCAACTGGGGCAACTACATTTTCTTTAGTTTATGGGATAGAAGCAGTATTACCCGTTAAAGTAGAAATTCCTTCATTGAGGATATTATCCCAAATAAAACTTTCAGAAGCCGAATGGAGCCAACAAAGATATGAGCAGCTCAACATGATTGATGAGAAAAGATTACAGGCTATATATCATGGACAAGCCTATCAGAAAAGAGTCGTTAAATCTTTCAACGGAAAAGTGAAACCAAGACGTTTCGAAACGGATGATCTAGTAGTGAAGAAGGTCATTCCCAACAATTCAGATCCACATAGGAAATTCACTCAATTACGAGGGTCCATACATTGTCAAGAAGGTTCTTCCTAGAGGAGCACTGATTCTTGTAGATATGACAGGAACAGAACCAGCCTATCTTGTAAATGCATACGCTGTCATGATTTGCTACCCATGAAATGAAGACGGACATTCAAGAAAGAATTGGCACTAGTTATAACATGTGCATGCCATGCATATCATGCATTCCATAGAACATGTCTGTTCATTATGCAGGATATGACGAAAGGAAATCTGAGATGACTCAGGACTTCCAAAAATCTTTCAACGGATTTGGAAAACAAAAGAGATCTCGTCAAACCGATCAAGTAAGTATCCCTAACCCATGAATTTGAGTTTGAACATCTCATTTTCAAATTTACAACAGAACAAATTAGCGCAGAAGCAAAACAATCAAGAGGGATATTGACAATCAAATCAGGTAAGTATCCCTAACTTGTAAATTTGGGTCTCGGAGAGGTTAATTTTCTAGAAAATGAAGCTTTCCTTTTTATCATCCCCAGAGAGACAAAGAAAAAGGAGCAACAACAGAAGAATCCCTAGTGGAACCAAAGCAAAAACATGCAAACAAGAGGGATCTTGATAAATTGATCAGACAGGTATCCCTAAATCATAATGGTACGTGCTAAAGAGGTTGCCTTACTAAGAGAAGAATCAAACATTTTCTTCCCCAAGCGGAATGACACTAAGGCTAAGCGAAAAAAAAATTGTTTTGAAAAGGAAAATACCTCAGAAATATTTCAATCAAAGATTTTGAAACATACTTTCTTTGAAAATGCACTAAGCATCAAAATTCCCTAAAAGGGATAATTTGACAAAAGGCTTTAAAAAAATTTCATAAGAGAAAGTTTGAATCAAATCCAATGGAAATACCTTCAAATGATGAAAGGTAAGCCATATCAAAACACGTCCCTTATACACTCAAAGCCAAAATAGAGAAGTGAGTAAGAAAAACTCATCCGAAGGAAATAGAGGATATTCGCAATGATTACATGGATTGAAATAGTGAACGGCAATCATTTCACTATCCTAAACACATGCTTATCCTTTGCAAACCAAATTTGAGCCAAAATAGTAGAGAAGTTTTTCCAAAATAACCCTGTTAAGAACTACCCCACACTGGGGCAAATCAGGAGGTTTGTGAATTGATAGCTATGGAGAATATGATCAAGAAAGATTTTATTACATACTCTTACATCAATCTTTCAGTGATAATTTCATATGAAGTCATATGAAAGCTCAAAACATCTCGAGAGGAAGAAGAACATTTCATTTCTTATACCCAAACACATTACCTTTGGCAAAGCCCAATTGAGCTTGAATATTCATTTCAGAATCCTAAATTGATGATCATCTCTTCACACTGGAGCATGAGCATATGATCCACTTTAGTAGATAGGAAACAAATGGGCAGAATACAGAGTCCTTAGAATTCAAAAAAATCAAAGACAAAGGAGTCTGGGGCATGAAAAAGCAGTGTACCTGGTAAAAACAAGGCCAAATGCCCAAGAAAAATGAGAAATAAAAGAGAGTGCAAAAGAAAGCTCAAAACGACAAAAGTCATGACAAAGCAAAGTGAAGAGCATGAGAGATCATAGATCACAGCAAGTGAGAATGAGCAAAAGAAAGAGATTGTGATGAATGTTTAGAGAACTATGATGTTCATAGAAGAAAGGATCACTAGTGAAAAAAGAAGAAAAGAAAAATGGTGATGCCAAGAAGATCATCAATTTCATAAAAGTCCTGAATTCAATCAAATGAGCCTTTCGAGCCTACCTAATACCAACAATATAACCTCTCCCCAAAGACTTTTTAGATTGGGATGTTGAGAGTAGAAACATGACTTTATGACAAGAAGTCATTACTCAAAGAAGTGTTTTCAATACTATTTTGTCTTATCCTTAAGGTTCTTAACTTGTAGACCCGAAGTCAAATATGATGAAATCCTTTTTCTTGGCCTCAGAATGCCTATCCTTTGAATAGCCATTGACCAAGCCAACATTACAACATTTTGAAAGACCTTATCGAATCAATTGGATTGTATACATTGCGAACATCTCCGAACACCTAAGGATTGACAAAGAGAGAAAAATTGAGGGATATCAGACTAGTCCCCTTTCAATCGAATGAAGAAAAGACCAAGTTCATAGATCGAAACAAATCCTTTCTAATAAAGGTCTTCCAAACGATCATTTCAAGCATTTCTTGAAAGATTGCAAGTATTTTGTTCAAATAATTCCTTGAAAAGGAAATTTGATCGTCTAAAATGCATTTAATACAAAGGATGCATATTTCAAAATCAGGTTCCAAAAGTTTTTGGTCAACTTACAACCAAGCTTTCAAATAGTTTGTGGTAGCTAAAGAAAAAAAACCACATTTCAAACAATTTTGATGAATTTCAAAACTAATTTTCATAATAGTTTTTGGTCAACTAAAAAAACCATACAAAGGTTAGCGAAACCTCAAAATCACAAAACTCATGGTTAAGGCATTCATTGTTTGAAGTCTTCCTAAAGTCCTATAGGCGAGGAGCCCCTAGGCAAATCCAAAGTCCTATTAGTGAGGACCCACTAGGCAAATTCAAAGTCCTACAGGCGTGGAGCCCCTAGAAAAATTCAAAATCCTATTAGTAAGGAACCACTAGGCAAATTCAAAGTCCTACTAGTGAGGAACCACTAGGCAGATTCAAAGTCCTACAGACAAGGAACCCTTAGGCAAATTCAAGTCCTATAGGCAAGGAGCCCCTAGGCAAAATTCAAAGTCCTATAGGCGAGGAGCTCCTAAACAAATAGTGTTGATTCTAAAATTCAAAGTCCTACATGTCGATGACTTGTTGATTCTTAGAGATAACACTGAGGTTATAAAATACACCAAGAATGTTCTTTAGAAGAACTTTGACACGAAAGACTTAGGTGTTGCGGATATTATACTCGGCATCAAAATTCTAAGGAATTCTGATGGTCTAGATTTAACACAATCTCATTACATTGAAAAAGTAATCGAGAGATTTAAAGGGTTCAACATCAAAGATGCGAATAATCCTTTTTCTTCCACACCAAACTTTAAGAAAGAATATTGGAAATAGTATCATGTAGTTAGAGTACTCTCAAGTAATCGGCAGCATCATGTGCATCATGAATTGCACTAGACTAGATATTTCATACTCAGTAGGAAAACTGAGCAGATATACAAGTAATCATGATTATGAGCACAAGAATGCTCAGTTGAGAGCGTTAGGTTATCTGAAAAGAACCAAAAATTATGCTTTGCAATATGGCAAATATCCAACTGTTTTGAAAGGCTTTAGTGATGCCAACTGGATTTCTGATTCAAATGAATCGAAATCGACTACCATATATGTTTTCATGCTAGGAATTGCCACGGTATCATGGAAATCCTAAAAGCAAATTCTAATAGCATGCTCCGTAATGGAATTAAAGTTTGTTGTTTCGGATAAAGCTGCTAAAGAAGTAAAGTGGCTTCGACAATTTTTAGAGGATGTTTTTTTATGGCCAAAATCTGTGCATCAGATATGCATTCACTGTGACAATCAAACAACGATTGCAAGGGTACATAATGTGATATATAACTGTAAGTATAGACACATTCGTCGTAGACATAATACCGTAAGGCAGTTGCACTCAAATGGAATTATTTCTTTGGAATTTGTAAAGTCAAAGGAAAACGTTGTAGATCCACTAACAAAAGGTTTGTCGAGAGCACATGTAAATTGCGCATCGAGGGGAATGGGGTTAAAAGCCTTAACTCGATAAAGAGGTTCCAATATGGAAACCTAACCTTGCGATTGGAGATCCCATGGACTAAGTTCAATAAGACAATGCAAATTTTAGAAACTCTAGTATGCGTACTTTCTCTCACTCTTATGATGCAACAGTGCTTCCAACGGCGTTTTAAGGATACGCTATACGTTTGATGATTCCTGTAGCTTGGATTTTCAAAATCCTAGTAACGTATGGTAGGATACCTTTAATAGGAATGCACCTATATACATGGAGCTGGCCGACTCTAAGAAAATCTTGTAGGCAAGATTTTTTGAAGCACACATGAATCTCGAGAGGTTTAGGGCAAAAAAAATAGACACTACTGAGAACCAATCTTGAATCGGCGATAGTCTGTGTGAGGTCTATTGTCTGAGCTTACATCAACAAGTGACAATTCTAGGTTTAGTCCATTGGCTAGTTAAGTGAGTTCGATAGGCTTTTACTAAGAAGGTTCAAAGCAAAAGCTACCTATTTGGATGTAGTTTACCTCCGCAGGCACACTCAAAATTATTTAAATAAAAAAAATGCTCAGTTGAGCCATTAATGTGGGGAATTGTTGCAATTATGCATTATTAATGGTTCAACATTGGCTCGCATTCTTCAGCTCTCACGCTACATTGGATGAATTAATGGATGCGTTAAATTGATGCATATCTTCAGCATTGGTGCAACGGTTTTATGACACATTAATAGATGAATTAATGGATACGTTAATGGACGCCTCTCTTCAGATCTCGTGCAGCATGGTGGACACATTAATGGGCGAATTGTTGAGCAGGTTAATGGGTGCCACTCTTCGGCCCTCTTGTAGCAGTTTTGATGGATGCGTTAACGGACGAATTAATGGATGCGTTAAAGGACGCATCTCTTCAACTCTCGTAAAAGAAATTTTTCAAAGGATTTCTTTAGTTCACGATAACGAGTTCAACGTCTTCTTCAACACCTAAGGACATTGAGTTATTCAGGATTAGAATTCTTCCTTAGAAATTCACTCTTCCAAGTGTGTCGGATGGGAGAAGTGTTCGATAGAGTCTCGTTCGTATAATGTTAATACAAATGAGTTTAATGTGTTGTATCTTGAGAGGCATAATTCATGAAGCTGCTTAGCACCATGGCAGGAACTAATCGTTTTAAGGAGATTCGGTTAGCCGTACTTCACCTTCTATTGAATTTTCTATTAATTTTATTTAAACAAAACAACAAACAAACTAGTTTTTTTTGGGTTGTGATTCAGCATCTTATATATTAAAAATTATATAAACATTGGCGTGGTCGTTATTGTATCAAAATTGATGTCACTATTATCTCTTTCTTTTTTTTCTGATTACAACAACAGTACCACGTTGCGTATATTATGTTATTTTTCTGATTATTGTATATTGCTGTATATTTTCTTATTACAACAACAGTACCACGTTGCGTATATTATGTTATTTTCTAAAAATAAGTCTATGGTACAAATATCAATTCAGTTTTAAACTTTCAATTTTGTCAATTAAGTCATAAACTTTTGCGTGATATTCCAATATAATTATTCCGGTCAATTTCCGTCGAAAATCGCTGATGTGGCGGTCTAGTCATTACTGGCCGTCCTGCTTGGCACACGGCCACATCAAGAATTTCCGTCAAAAATTGATCGAACGACTACATTAAAATTTTACGCAAAGGGTTTAGGATTTAATTGGCAAAATTAGAGAGTTTAAAATTAAATTGACATTCATACAATAAAATTAGGACAAATTGGACGACTTCCCCCTATATTTTTTGGTATATGAATGTACGTTGTGCCTTCATTCAAAATTGTATGAATGTACGTTGTGCCTCTGAAATCTCCATCCGAGAGCTGAGGCGAAGGGCCACGATCAGCAACAACACGGCAATGAAACTGGCTCGTGTAGTGCTCTGAAACTAACAGAAACTACAAAGTGAACCAAACCTCAATCCATTTTCAATTCATCGGGCGGGGTGAGGACCAATTGATTAGTTTATGTTTAGTTTTGGGGGTGACAATTTGAATTGACGGTCCTACTCAGAAGACATCAACTTAATAGTTTTCCATTAAGCACACATAAACAACTACTTTTAATTAATAACTTGGGTGTAGAATACTCCGTCTGATCGTGTGTTACCTTATTAAATAGAAAATTCAAATCAGGATGATTCATTACATTAAACATGTCAAATGGGTCAATTCTCTATACGAACAAGACCCCTTAGAGGGGAATATTGTCCAAAAAGTCCTAAACCTATTGTACGGCGACCAATTCAATCCGAAACTTTTTAAAAAGTTGCCAATTTAGTCCTAAACCTTTCAATCATGCCAATTTGTCCTAAACCTATTGACTATTTATTAATTTAGTTCTAAACTTTTTAATGAATTGCTAATTTAGTCATTCTGACTAATTTTGGCTGGAAATTGTTGACGTGGCGGTCAAGTTGGTGCCAGCTGTCCTACGTGGCGCTGACGTGGATAATTTTATATTTAAAAAATTGAATTTTTATTTAATTTTATTGATTATTTTATTTTTATTCTTTTATTTTCTTCTTTGTTGAGCCAGCGAGTCGCCGGCCACTAGGCGAGGGTCGGTGATCCCCATCAGCCCCTGGACAAGGGCCACCGGGCTGCGGGTGAGGACGTCACGGACCTCACCAGATTTGGGCAAGGGTGTTGGGAGCCCTCGCCCAAGCCCTCGCAGGCCACAGCAAGAGTGTCACGGCCCTCGTCCGCCCTCGTTGCGGCTGGCAACGGCCTGGGCGAGGGCCGCGACGCCCTTGCCAGATTTGGCGAAGGCTCATGAGTCCTTGCTGCGGCTAGCAAGGGCGTCGTGAGCCATCGCTCACCTCGCTGTGGCTGGCGACGACCTAGGCAAGGCATGCAACACCTTCGCCTCGCCAGATCTAGCAAAGGCGTCGCCACCCTTGTCGGATTTGGCAAGGGCTCGTGAGCCCTCGCTGCGATCGACTGGGGTGTCAAGAGCCCTCGCCCAAGCCCTCGCAGGCCACAGCAAGGGCGGGCGAAGGCCACGACACCCTCGCCCTTGCCCAGGGACTGGCCACCTCCGCTAGCCCTCGACCAGCAAGCTCAACGAAGAAGAAGAAAGGAAAAAAAAGAAAAGAAAAGAATAAAAGTAAAATATCAATAAAAATCAATAAAAAATTCGAATTTTTTTAAAAAAATAAAAAATTATTTACGTTAGCACCACATAGGATGGTCGGCGCCAACTAGACTGCCACGTTAGTGACTTCGCGCTAAAATTAGCCGAAAGGACTAAATTAGCACAATTTGGCCCGAAGTCAATAGGTTTATGACTAAATCGGAACGATTGAAAAGTTTATGACTGAATTGGCTACCGTACAACAGATTTAGGACTTTTTGGACAATTTTCTCCCCCTCATAGGCAAATTTCACTTTTCAGTAGCCTTTGTCTATGAAATTTTTGTGCTTCATATGAACAATACACCAATCTCAGTGATTACATGGAAAAGTATAATCTGATTTATGACACTTTTTTAGCTTTTCTATCTTTATTAAAATTAAGTTTAAGCACAAACTATCCAGGAAAGAAAAATATAAGGGATAAGTGCATTGGAAATCCTAAAACTTATTATGAAAGTGCAATTGAATACTAAACTTTTCAAAAAGTGCAATCATGTCCTAAAATTTGTCAAATTAATCTAATCAAGTCCTTCCGTTAATTTCACTTTTTCAAAATTTTAGAACTCGATTGCACTTTCTCAATAAGTTTTACAACTTAATTACATTTTTTGAAAGTTTTAGGACTTAATTGCACTTTCATGATAAGTTTTAAGATTTCTAGTGTGCTTATCCAAAATTATAATTACGGTAAGCGAACGATAACAGTTTTTAACTTAAATTTGAAGGAAGCCCCACTACAAGCTACATTTTCCTCAAACTACCCTTTTAATTGGTAAATTATGAGTTGTGGACATTACCCCTATACAAAATTAAATAAATTAAAATATGAGTGATGTTCATGACTTGAATATTTGGGCGAAAAGTACCAAAAAAAGTCATAAACCTATTTTATTTGTGCCAATTTAGTCCTAAATGTTGTAATTATGCCAATTTGGTAATAAACCTTTTAATGACTTGCTAATGTAGTACATCCAATCAATTTTGGCCGGAAATTGTTGACATAGACGTCGGCCATTAGTACATCGCATGACTAATGTTAACAAGGAAAATTTTTAAATTTTTTTTATTGTTTTCTTTTCTTTTCTTTCCTTTCTTTTTCTCCCAACCGTGGACCAATGAGGTCTTGTGACGTCCCAAGAGAGTCACATACTAACGCATTTCTTTAGTCTTTTCACTTATAGCAGCAGCAGAAGACAATTCACAATCAAAGTAGACATTTTTCGTTCAGTCGACACATACGCAAAGCAAATTTTACATCTTCATTCCATATATTTATTTGTGTACATGGGTGATTTGGGTAACATCATCATTAAACACTATAGCAAAAGACTATATCTGGGAGATCAACAAGGTGTCCTACTCGTCAAGGCCATCAAAGTGATGCCCATGGCTGCCACCATCTCCCATCACTCATCCTCACGGTATTAGCGAAAAAGTGACGACCATGTCACCAAAAGTAGTCCCACTATGCAGTAACACCCATACCCCTATCTCGCTACACCTCACCACTCCCTCCGTCATCGCTGCTACTATCATCCGGATAAGGCAGCTGTCCTACAAGTCGTCCCGCAACCTTCGCATCGATTGCGACAAAACGATATGGAATATAGCCAGCCGGTGAACCTATGTCTACCCATAAGGTAGCAGTGTATTTCACAAATCCAATAAAAGGAAAGGCGGGGTCGGTGAACTCCTCCAAAGAGCCCTTGAAGTCTATGGGAGCTTCATAGCGAGCGACAGAGGTAGCGAGTATGGCTGTCATAGTCAAATAACTAGAAAATCAACAAGAGTGAGCAATGCCCAGCAAAATGAAATTCTTAACTTATAGACTACTCGATCCGCCTATTGTTCGATTCTAGAACGTGTCTAATCTTGAGAGATAACAAAAGACACCAAGAAAAGTACAATACATGATTCGAATGCAGCATTCAATGACTACATATGCAATGCCAACATGCAACTTCATGATTCACACACTTTATCTCATCACTTGTCATGTCATTTGGTCCACCCCTATCTCACGGTACAATCCATTCACTGTCCAGTCCATGCGGGTCACTTCTGGCTTCCAAACCCAAAAATCATCAAAACCAGAAGCTACAACTCACATGCATAAGCTATCTCAGCAAGGAGTCAACAAAATTAACCCACCATGCTAACACAAACTCACGGTTCATCAATCCAAGGACCGATCATGTCTATAACTCAACATGCAAGCCTAAAACCACACCTATCTTAACAGTTTCATCGTCAATCAGCAAGCCAGCCAAGCACTACACCTCTACAAGCCCCAAAACCAAAATCATCAAGAGGATTAAAGGGCCTAGAAACTAGAAACTTCACTTGCCTTTAGTCTTGATTCAACAAAAACCGGACTGAATTCCCTCTTGATTTGCGCCGGTTTGATGTTCTTCAAGGAAATTGAGAGCAAAACCCAAGTGTGAGAGTAATAGGGAAGCTGGTTCTGGCCGATAATGAGAAGGAAGGAAGAGAGAGTGTATTTTGACTCACTTTAGTCTATATTGCATGTATTCTCATTGGTGGGTGGGGCAGCTATGCCACGTGTCAAAGCAAGATGGACACTTGTCCATGCAATGGTGACAAGTGGGCTGTTTGGTGAAGAGAGAGAGAAGACCACCAAGTGTCCGGCCCATGTGGCTATTTGTTCCAGTTGGGCCCATTTTTATGTAAATTGGATTTGAGGATCAAACATTAGAGCCACAAGTTGTCCAACGGACTCTTATAAAGTTTCGGTCATGACATATATTAAGGGTCGTTGCTCCACAATTCAATTGCCATCTCCAAATTCAATTTTGTGACATTCCAAATTTTGACCCATTTTCGGGATTTATAGGACGTGTAATTCGTCAGTGCGCTTATAATAGAATCTCGCCTGGGAACTGACCACTTTCGGGTTCTTGTTTTAAAAATAGAGATTTTGCTAGAATCGCACTCGATCGAATTTGGCCGTTATTTAGACCCCGAACTTGACAGTCGATTTTCAGGAGTTTCGGGATGAAATAAATTGAACGGTGTCGATATTATTGTGGCCAGCATCGAGATTGTCAGGAATAGTAGAAAAGTGAAATTTTGGATCGGGTGCGAATTTGGACTAGTATACCTCCCTCGTAGTGTGTTTTGAGTTATTTTATTTTGGCCCTTTGTCCTATATTATTGTTTGGGATTTTTTCGTGGACTGTTAGATCATTTTCCGAATTTGAATCGTGACCGTTAAATCGATTTTTAGTTTGAAACGTAGACCGTTGGATCGCGATAATTACATTTGACTTTCTCCTTCTCTCTCCTCTCTCCTCTCTCTTCTGCCGCGCACGTTTCCCCCGCGTCTGTGCTCTCTCTCTCTCTCTCTCTTTTCCCTCACGTCCCCTTAGCTCCCTGCCATGCAGACCAACTCCCACCTTCTCTCTCTTCCTTTCTTCTTTTCTTTTCTTTCTTTCTTCTCTCTCTCTCTCCTTCTCCTTCCTTCTTCCTCCTTGGCCGACTGGTTCTGCTCCGCCTCTGCCCAGCTCACCGACCGCCGCTCGACCGCCCTCCAGCCAGCCGACCGACGCCACCCAACCTTGCTAGCAACCGCCGCCGCCAGCAAGCTCGGCCGCCGTCGCGCCGTCCGCCAGCCGTTGCCCCCAACCGTCCTCTTCTCCTAACTTATGCGCGTAGCAGCGAACTCGCCGCCGCTGCCCGTCGCACCCGGTGCTGTCTAGTCACGCCTGGCTGTCGTCGCCGTCATCCCTGCCGCACCGACCGTCGCCGTCGCGGCTGCGAGCGAGCCCAGCCACTGCTCGAGCTCGCCACGCCCGGCCGGCGCGGTTCTCCAGCTCGCCGCCGCGGTTCGCCGGCTCGCCGCCCGCCTGCTCGGCCAGCATGCCCGTCGCCGCCGCGAGGCCGCCGCGCTGCCCCGTCGCCGACGGTTCACACCCTTTCCTTCAGCCCGATCTCTCTCCCTCTCTGTCTCTGTCTCTCTCTCTCCCTCACCCTCACCCCGGCTGACCTCTTCCCTTCAGCTCGCCGCCGCCGTGCCGCCGTCACCACCGCATCGCTGCCACCGCCAGTCGCCGCCCCGACCGACCAGCCAGCCCAGCCGTGCCTGGGCCTGCCCAAGCCGGCCAGCCAGCCCAGCCGTACCTGGGCTTGCCCAAGCCGTGGCCGGCTCATCGCCCACGCGACCAAACCGCGCGCCTGCGCCCGCGCCCCTTGCCCGTGCCCGTGCCCGCGCCCGCGCCCGTGGCCGACCGCCGTGCTTGCACGTGTGCCTAGTCAGCACTGTTCACCCGGGCCATCCTAGGCTCGAGCCGACTTTTCCCGGGTCAAACTTAAGTAAGTGACTTCCTAAATCCTACCTAGTACATTGGGTATTATTAGACTTGTCTAGGGATTAATTAGTACCGATTTAGGGGCTAAATGTGGAGTAGGGTCAATATTTGCATGTGCGTATTTGTTATATTAAATTGTGATATTTGTGGGGCTTACTTAGTGGCTATTTATGGTGGGCTAAATGACTGTATTGTCGTGGCGTGTGTGGGGGAAATTGACGTTTGATTGAGGTCGACTTGAATGGTTTTGGGTGCATATTAGTAGCTAATGTTGGTGGGATAATGATTGGCTTGTTGTGGCATTCGTGGATGGATTAGATGTTCGTATGTGGCCGATTAAACGTCAGGTTTATGGATTGGTGTGGCGTGTCGTGAATTAGATTGAATTGTGATTATGGATCGCTTGGTGTGGCGTGTCGTGATTTTGATTGAATTGTGATTATGGATCGCTTGGTGTAATTGGCGTGAAATTGATTGAATTGAATGGCCTTGTGTATGCCTATCGATTGCAAGCTCGGATCGATAGGAGGGCTACAGACTTGGGACGTGTTGATGGCGGTCTGTGTGAAGGCATGAATGGCCGGACTTCCAAATGGACGTGGGCTCGAGACATGTTGACGGTGCCCTGTTAAAGGTGTGTTAGATCGGGACGTGTTTACGTCGGTCATTGGAAATTGAGCCCGGATTGATCGGAGGGCTACGGACTTGGGACATGTTGACGGCGGTCCGTGTAAAAGTGTGAATGGCCGGTGTGCCAGATGAGCCTGAGGCGCAGTGGCGCAGGCAGTGAGAATGGACTTGAGGCGCAGTGGCGCGGGTTTGTGAGAAAGATGCTCGGCCATGCATGCGATTTGAGTGTGATTGAATTGGCTAGTTGAGCGTGTGATTGAGTTGGCTGGTTGAGCGTGTGATTGAATTGGCTAGTTGAGCGTGTGATTGAATTGGCTGGTTGAATTAGTTGGATTGATTGAGTGCAAGTGTGGTTGGTATTTAAGTAATTGTGATGTGTTATTTAATTACTATTTTTGCATTATCACATGATGACTAACGTGTAGAGTTACATGGGCTTGATGACGAGGTAAGTACAATTATGCGAATTCTATACGTTGTGGGGTAGATTGCATGTATGACTTGTCTGGGTATGCATTGGCCTACGTGGGGTGTAGGGGGTTGCTTATTGAGACTCGTTCTCACGGTTATTATATAACCATTTTAGATCCGTGACTATGAGTGATGGGAGATGCTGCAAGGGTATCTCGGAGATTGAGGATGGGTTAAGTACCCGGTATTTTGAGTCCCCCCTTTTTGTAGAGGAGTTAAATTTGCGAACCATTGCCCCCTTTTTAAGGAATGTGGCTATGTTGTTGTGGCCTAGCTTGGGGATTGCCTTTTTGTGGACATCGTATGTATTTGCCAAGTGTAGGAATTACACGTCGCCGACCCAACCCATTGTCATTAGTAATTGTCCGGGTTGCTTCTATTTCTTTCCGCGCATGCCTAATCTCTAATGTTTGGGTTGGGTCGGCGACGTGTCTGGGACATCGCATTCAACGATCGACCATCGGGGGATGATCGCGCGCTCGTAGGGTGCGGGGCGTGACATCCCTGTTGATTTGGTATCAGAGCAAGGTCAGCTCGAACCAAGATGGTCGAAGCTTGGAGTAATAAGGAGCGATGTCTTTGGGATAGCCAGTTAGGGAGACTTGTTGGCCATGCGTTACCCAGACTACTTGATTGTGATTGCTGAGTGATTTTATGCATTAATATGTGAGGTGCAGGTGCGTCAGGACTTGAGGTAAGTGCGCGAAACCTGTTGGTTGTGATTGAGTGATGTTGGGGAAATGCTACCTGCTGTGTGAATTATTGTGTGGTGCACTGCCTAGGGCTTTAGACTGGTATAGTTGGCCTAGGTTTTTAATTCTTGAGGGGAATTATAGTAGGTAAGTGGGTGTTGTGAACCCCTGTGAGTATGAGTAGCCGAAGAAGAGGTTGAGGTCGAGGTCGAGGTCGAGGTCATGTAGGTCCGCAAGTTGGAGTTGTGAGGGATCCCAAATGGGATGAGATTTTGAGGGCACTCGAGAAAGTTAGAATTTTAATGGGAAGATAGACTGAGGAGCGAAATGCTACTGTTGCTACTGATGCTGAGGCCACTATTGTCGTCGTCAATGGAAATAATGGGAATCATGGGCATAATGGAAATGTTGGGAATCAAGGTCAAGGGCAAGTTAATGCAATCAGATAGATGTGTCAGTTGGTTAGAAAATTTTTGAAATTTAAACCTACAAGGTTCGATGAGAAGAGGTGACCCTAAGGCTATATTACTTTGGATAGAGGACTAAAAAGGGGCTTTTGAGGTATTCGGGTGCACTGATGAGGAGAAAGTGACCCTGGCTATATATCAACTCTAAGGAAATGCAAGTGATTGATAAGAGGACCCCCCGAAGTAGGATATTTCAGAGAGCATATCTCCAAGCTGGGGTGTAGTTGTCGAGGCCTCTAATGAGAAGTACGTTCAGAGAGTGTGCAAGGATAGAAAATGACATAGTTCCTTCGACTTCGCTAAAATCGAATGTCAGTCGATCAGTACGAGGTCAAGTTTGTAAGGTTGCCTAAGTACGCACCAAGGATGGTTGAGGACCATGAAGATAGGACAAGGAGGTTTCGGGATGGATTGGAATCGAAATTCCGCAATCGGTTAGTACTTTTGGGTCTTAAGGAATTATAATGAGTTGTATGAGAGAGCTCGATGGTTGACACGGATATAAGTGAAAGGACTGCCGCTTCTAGATCGCGGTACGCGCCGGCTAGGGATAATAGGAACTTTGGAAAGAAGCCTATGACAGAGAATATGAGACTTGTCCCTCCGGTAAGGAAGAACTCTGGAAAGCCGAACCACTACTCTAATGCCGCATGTCGATCTTATAGAAAGAGGCATAGGAATGGCCATTGCCAAGGTAGAAGTGGAGCATGTTGTAGATGTGAACGGTAAGGTCACCAAGTGAGAAATTATTGAATCGATAGGTTAGGTCACTAATGCAATCGCAGCAACCGCAGATAGGACATTAAGCGAGAACTGCCCCGCAGATTAATCAGAATCGGCTAAGGACGTAAGGAGAATGTATGTTGTGGCTGAGAAGGAAGTGAAGGATGTGCCTTGAAAATCTAGATGCGTTATGAGATAGTATTAAGTACAGTAGGAGATTATTTTGAAGTTATCGCCCGAGTGGTTATGTAAGACTTAAAATCAATTTTATAAGGGATCGGCGCAATCGGTTTAAGGATTTATGGATTACTGATGATATTTTGGACGGGTTGGGAAGGATGTGTGTTGCTTGGAAATTTCGGATTCCGTAAAGAACTAAGGTAATTTGTTTTGGGAGACTGTGGGTTGAAATTGGACAGATTGAGTTGTCTTGGGGTATCGAAAGATAATTATTTTGTGGTTGACTAGTTGGTTGAGGAACCAAGACTAAAGGATATAGCTGAGGTGTAACCTTCTCGATGTCTTTCCTTAGGAATTGTTGGGATTACCACATGATGGTGAAGTGGAGTTTCTGGTTGAGTTGGCCCTATGGACGGAACTGATTTCGAAAGCACCTTATAGGATGTCACTGTCGGAATTAAAAGAATTAAAGGTTCAAATGCAGGAATCATTGGATAAGGGCCTTATTCGTCTGAGTGGGTGTCCATGGGGAGTACTAGTTTTATTCGTGAGGAAGAAGGATGAATCGTTAAGATTATGTATTGACTACAGACAGTTGAATTAAGTGACTATTAAGAATAAACACCCATTGCTAAGGGTAAATGACCTGTTCGACTAGTTACGAGGGGCGTTAATGTTTTCTAAGATTGAATTGAGGACTGGCTATCACCAATTGAGGATCAAGAAGGAGGACGTGCCGAAGTCAGCATTTGGGACGAGGTATGGACACTATGAGTTTACGGTAATGCCGTTTGGACTGATGAATGCCCATGCAGCCTTTATGGATTTAAATGAATCGAGTATTTAAGGAATTTCTGGATCAGTTTGTAATCGTGTTCATAGACGATATCTTGGTATACTCAAAAAGTTTCGCCGAGTATGAGTTACTTTTGGAAAAAGGTTCTACGGACTTCAAAGGGGACATGCACTCTACGCCAAGTTCAGTAAGTACGAATTCTAGCTTTACCGAGTAGCGTTCTTAGGACATGTGGTATCTGGTGAAGGGATCGCAGTGGATCCGGCAAAGATTGAAGCCGTCATAAATTAGCCAAGATTGACAACGGTAATCGAGGTTCCGAGTTTCTTGGATCTGGCATGTTATTACAAACATTTCATGGAAAGGTTTTAGCATTAGCAACGCCGTGGGCGCGTTTGCTAAAGAAAGAAACAAAATTTAAATGGACGGATAAGTACAAAAGGAGTTTTCAGGATTAAAATAGAGTTCGACGACCATGCCAGTGTTAACGGTCCCGTCAGGTCTAGGAGGATATGAAATCTACAGTGACGCATCGCTAAGGGGACCTGGATGCATGTTGACATAATGTGGAAGAGTGGTGGCATACGCATCGCGACAATTGAGACCGCATAAGCTGAATTATCCAACGCATGATTTGGAATTTGCTGCAATTATCGCCGCTCTTAAGATTTGGAGGCATTACCTGTGTAGGGGAGAAATTTCATATTTATATGGATCATCAGAGTTTAAGGTACTTTTTTTTTCCAAAAAGGAATTAAATATGAGACAGCACAGTTGGATGGAACTCTTTAAGGACTACGACTGCGAGATTATGTATCACCCGGAGAAAGCTAATAAAGTAGCGGATGCACTAAGTCGGAAATCAAGCATCGCGCACATGATAGTCAAGAAGTGGACTCTATTGGAGGGAATTCGGGATTCGGAGTTTAGGTTTGAAGTGAGCCATGTTTCAAGTCTACTTACTGCTTTAAGGATCGAACCGAAAATCCAGGCAAAGATTAAGGCTTTACAATCGATAGACCCAGAGATTCAGAAGGTTCTGGAAATGGATGCCACAAAAAGGAAACCGGTCTTTCAGGTGTCCGAGGATGGGATTTTGAAGTTCCGTGGAAGGTTGTGTGTACCTAATAATGTAGGGCTTAAGGAGGAGATCTTATCAGAAGCTCACCGTAGTAATTATAGTATTCACTCGGGTAGTACGAAGATATATCAAAACTTACGATAGCATTATTGGTGGAACGGCATGAAAGTGGATGTGGCCAAGCATGTGGCTAAGTGTTTCACATGCCAACAAGTGAAGGCGCAACATTGCAAGCCGGGTGGAATGTTGCAGCCATTGGAAATCCCCGAGTGGAAATGGGAACACATCACGATGGATTTCGTCATGGGATTACTGGGGAGCTAAAGGGGTCATGATTTGATTTGGGTGATAGTGGATCGGTTGACAAAGTCAGCACATTTTCTACCAGTGCGAAAGGATTTTTGCCTTGGAAAGGTATGCCGAGATTTACGTACGACAAATAGTCCGTCTGCATGGAGTATCAGTGACGATCACCTCGGACCGTAATCCTAAGTTTACTGTCGCTTTTTAGAAAAGTCTTTATACGGCATTAGGAATGAGGTTACAGTTTAGCACGGCCTAGCATTCACAGACAGATGACTAGTCTGAGAGGACAATTCAGACTTTGGAAGATATGCTGTGAGCATGTGTGTTGGATTTTAAGAGCGGTTGAGAAGAACAACTACATTTGGCCGAGTTTGCCTACAATAATAACTATCAGCAGAGTATCAAAATGGCATCGTTTGAAGCGTTGTGTGGCAGAGCTTGCAGAACACCGGTTTGATGGAATGGATATGGTGAGAGGAGCATCACGGGTCCAGAGTTGGTCCAGCAGTTAGTCGAAATGGTCAAGGTTATCCGGGACAGACTTAAAATTGCTCAGAGCCACCAAAAGAATTATATAGACCGGATACGTAGGCATTTGGAGTTTCAAGTAAGGGACCACGTTTTCCTCAAGGTGTTGCCGATGAGAGGATTGTCACGGTTTGGTAAGAAAGGAAAGTTGAGCCCGAGGTACGTGGGCCCATTCGAGGTCTTAGAGAGAATAGGCACCTCGGCTTATCGTCTTGCACTACCATCAAATTTATCTCATGTTCATAATGTGTTCCATGTGTCTATGTAAGGAAGTACGAACTAAGCCCGACCCACGTGCTGAATTATGCAAAAGTAGACGTGGACGATAGAGTGTTGTATGTGGAAAAGCTAATAAGGATCGAGGATAGAATGGAATAAGTGTTGCGAAACCAGATAATTTCGATGGTCAAGGTGATTTGAGAGCACCATGGAATCGAAGGTGCAACATGGGAAAGCGAAGAGCTGATGCGAGACTAATACCCCCATTTGTTTGAATAGTTGGGTTGGATTGTAAATTTCGAGGACGAAATTTTTGTAAGGGGGAAGAGTTGTGACATTCCGAATTTTGGCCCATTTTCGGGATTTATAGGACGTGTAATTCGTCAGTGCGCTTATAATAGAATCTCACCCGGGAACTGATCACTCTTGGGTTCTTGTTTTAAAAATAGAGATTTTGCTAGAATCGCACTCGATCGAATTTGGCCGTTATTTAGACCCCGAACTTGGCAGTCGATTTTCGAGAGTTTCGGGATGAAATAAATTGGACGGTGTCGATATTATTATGGCCAGCATCAAGATTGTCAGGAATAGTGGAAAAGTGAAATTTTGGACCTGGTGCAAATTTGGACTAGTAGACCTCCCTCGTAGTGTGTTTTGAATTATTTTATTTTGGCCCTTTGTCCTATATTATTGTTTGGGATTTTTTCGTGGACTGTTAGATCATTTTCCGAATTTGAATCGTGACCGTTAAATCGATTTTTACTTTGAACTGTAGACCGTTGGGTCGCGATAATTACCTTTGACTTTCTCCTTCGCTCTCCTCTCTCATCTCTCTTCCGCCGCGCACGTTTCCCCCGCGTCTGTTCTTTCTCTCTCTCTCTCTTTTCCCTTACGTCCCCTCAGCTCCCTGCCATGCAGACCAACTCCCACCTTCTCTCTCTTCCTTTCTTCTTTTCTTTTCTTTCTTTCTTCTCTCTCTCTCCTTCTCCTTCCTTCTTCCTCCTCGGCCGACTAGTTCTGCTCTGCCTCTGCCCAGCTCACTGACCGCCGCTCAACCGCCCTCCAGCCAGCCGACCGACGCCACCCAACCTCGCTAGCAGCCGTCGCCGCCAGCAAGCTCGGCAACCGTCGCGCTGTTCGCCAGCCGTCGCCCCCAACCGTCCTCTTCTCCTCCCTTATGCGCGCAGCAGCGAACTCGCTGCCGCTGCCCGTCACGCCCGGCACTGTCCAGCTATGCCTGGCTGTCGTCGCCGTCGTCCCTGCCACACCGACCGTCGTCGTCGCCGCCGCGAGCGAGTCCAACCACTGCTCGAGCTCGCCACGCCCAGCCGCCGCAGTTCGCCAGCTCGCTGCCACGGTTCGCCGGCTCGCCACCCGCTGGCTTGGCCAGCGTGCCTGTCGCCGCCGCCATGCCGCCCCGTCGCCGACGGTTCGCACCCTCTCCCTCAGCCCGATCTCTCTCCCTCTTTGTCTCTGTCTCTCTCTCCCTCACCCTCACCCCAGCTAACCTCTTCCCTTTAGCTCGCCGCCGCCGCGCCGCCATCACCACCGCGTCGCTGCCGCCACCGGTCGCCACCCCGGCCAGCCAGCCTAGCCGTGCCTGGGCTTGCCCAAGCCGTGGCTAGCTCATCGCCCACGCGACCAAGCCGCGCGCCCGCGCCCGCACCCCTTCCCCGTGCCCTTGCCCGTGCTCGTGGCTGACCGCCGTGCCCGTGCGTGTGCCTAGTCCGCACTGTTCACCCGGGCCATCCTAGGCTCGAGCTGACTTTTCCCGGGCCAAACTTAAGTAAGTGACTTCCTAAATCCTACCTAGTACATTGGGTATTATTAGACTTGTCTAGGGATTAATTAGCACCGGTTTATGGGCTAAACGTGGAGTAGGGTCAATATTTGCATGTGCGTATTTGTTATATTAAATTGTGATATTTGTGGGGCTTACTTAGTGGCTATTTATGGTGGGCTAAATGACCGTATTATCGTGGCGTGTGTGGGGGAAATTGACGTTTGATTGAGGTCGACTTGAATGGTTTTGGGTGCATATTAGTAGCTAATATTGGTGGTTAATGATTGGCTTGTTGTGGCATTTGTGGATGGATTGGATGTTCGTATGTAGTCGATTAAACGTCAGGTTTGTGGATTGGTGTGGCGTGTCGTGAATTGGATTGAATTGTGATTATGGATCGCTTGGTGTGGCGTGTCGTGATTTTGATTGAATTGTGATTATGGATCGCTTGGTGTAATTGGCGTGAAATTGATTGAATTGAATGGCATGTGTATGCCTGTCGATTGCAAGCTCGGATCGATCGGAGGGCTATGGACTTGGGACGTGTTGACGGCGGTCCGTGTGAAGGCATGAATGGCCGGTGTGCTAAATGGACGCGGGCTTGAGACGTGTTGACGGTGGCCCGTTAAAGGTGTGTTAGACCGGGATGTGTTTACGTCGGTCATTGGAAATTAAGCTCGGATTGATCGGAGGGCTACGGACTTGGGACGTGTTGACGGCGGTCCGTGTAAAAGTGTGAATGGCCGGTGTGTCAGATGGGCCTGAGGCGCAGTGGCGCAGGCAGTGAGAATGGACTTGAGGCGCAGTGGCGCGGGTTTGTGAGAAAGATGTTCGACCATGCATGCGATTTGAGTGTGATTGAATTGGCTGGTTGAGCGTGTGATTGAGTTAGCTGGTTGAGCCTGTGATTGAGTTAGCTGGTTGAGCGTGTGATTGAATTGGCTGGTTGAGCGTGTGATTGAGTTAGCTGGTTGAGCATTTGATTGAATTGGCTGGTTGAATTAGTTGGATTGATTGACTGCAAGTGTGGTTGGTATTTGAGTAATTGTGATGTGTTATTTAATTACTATTATTGCATTATCACATGACGACTAACGTGCAGAATTTACATGGGCTTGATGACGAGGTAAGTACAATTATGCGAATTCTATACGTTGTGGGGTAGATTGCATGTATGACTTGTCTGGATACGCATTGGCCTACGTGGGGTATAGGGGGTTGCTTATTGAGACTCGTTCTCACAGTTATTATATAACTATTTCAGATCCGCGACTATGAGTGATTGGAGACGCTGCAAGGGTATCTCGGAGATCGAGGATGGGTTAAGTACCCGGAATTTTAAGTCCCCCCTTTTTGTAGAGGAGTTAAATTTGCGAACCGTTACCCCCTTTTTAAGGAATGTGGCTATATTGTTGTGGCCTAGCTTGGGGATTGTCTTTTTGTGGACATCGTATGTATCTGCCAAGTATAGGAATTACAGTTATTGTTTTGTGCTATTGTTACCCATTGTCATTATTAATTGTCCGGGTTGCTTCTATTTGTTTCCGCGCGTGCCTAATCTCTGATGTTTGGGTTGGGTCGGCGACGTGTCTGGGACGTCGCATTCAATGATCGACCATCGAGGGATGATCGTGCGCTCGTAGGGTGCGAGGCGTGACAAATTTCTTTAGCTCACTAATTCGGATATGCGAATTTCAAGATGTCACAACTCTTCCCCCCTTAAGAAATTTCATCCTTAAAATCTAAGACCTTACCCATTTATTCGAAAAGATGTGGATAGAGACGCTACATGACTTCGTCACTTTCCACGTCGCTTCCTCCAAGTCATGATGAACTTTGAAGAGAGGAATGACCTTATTCCTGAGAATTCGTTCCCTTCAATCCAATACTTGCATTGGTTGCGCTATGTATTTAATCTTTTTGTCCACCTCAATTGTCTCAAAATCCAATATGTAGGTAAGATCAGGTTTATATTTTCTCAACATTGACACATGAAAGATGTCTTGAATGTTGGATAACTTTGGTGGCAAAGCTATTTGATTTGCCAATTCTCCTATCTTTTTGAGAATCTCAAACAGTCTAATAAACCTCGAGCTCAATTTTCCTTTCTTTCTAAATCGTGATACGCCTTTCATTGGCGATACCTTTAAGAACATGCGATCCCCCACGTTAAACTCCGAAGGTCTTCGTCATTTGTTAGCTTAACTTTGGGCATTTCTAAGTCAATCTCGAATTATTTTAATTGCGTCCAATGTGATTTGTACCATTTTTGGTCCTGTTAAACATTGCTCTCCTACTTCATTCCAATATATAGGAGTTCTATAGGCTCTTTCATATAATGCTTTAAATGGAGCCATACCAATGCTTTGCTGAAAGCTGTTGTTATATGCAAACTTCGCCAAATGTAATTTCTCATCCCAGTTTCCCTTAAAGTTTGTGATACATGCCCGCAACATGTTCTCTAATACTTGGATAACTCTTTGTGATTGCCCATCCGTCTACGGATGAAAAGCGATACTGTATTGGAGTTTAGTAATTAAGGCAGTTTGCAAACCGCGCCAAAAATTTGCAGTAAACCTTGAGTCTCAGCCCGACGTGATAGTCACTGGTACTTCGTGTAATCGTACGATTTGCTTAAACATACAGTTTTGCATACTTCTGCAATGAATAGCCTACTCACATAGCCAAAAAATGGGCAAATTTAGTTAATCGATCCATTATCACCGAGATAGAATAGTGACCACTTGATGTTCTTGGCAATCCTTGTCTTTATATGTTCCCATTTCCATTCAGGAATTTCTAAAAGTCTTAACATTCCTGCTAGCTTACGATGTGTTCCTTACACTTATTGACACGTCAAACATTTTGAGATGTGTTTAGCGATATCAACCTTCATTCCATTCCACCAATATTGTTGGCGAAGGTTATGATACATTTTCGTATTCCCTGGATGGATACTGTACTTACTTCAATGCACTTCTGGCAAAATCTCTTTCTTTAACTCTTTGTCATTGGATATGCAAAGGCATCCATGAAACCTTACCATTTCGTCATCCAATACTTGGAAATCCGATTTCTTTCCCTCTAATGTCTTTCCGCGAATCTTCGCAATTTCAGGATTCGACTATTGCAGTGCCTTGATCCTTTGTATAATTTCTGGTTGAATCCTAAGGATGGCCATCACACTTGTAAGAATATTTACATCTAGTCTAAACTTGGAATTCAGAATCTATCTAAGTAAATTCCACTTATTAATTATCATACTCGCCACTACCATTGTTGATTTCCGACTGAGAGTATCCGCCACTTTATTTGCCTTCCATAGATGATACAGAATCTCACAGTTGTAATCCTTCAATAATTTCATCCACCGTCTTTGTCTCATGTTCAACTTTTTTTTGAGAGAACAGATACTGTTCAACTTCTTTTGAGAGAACAGATACTTCAAACTCTTATGGTTTGTATAAATTTCAAACTTCTCTCCATACAGATAATGTCTCCATATTTTTAGTGCAAAGACAATTGCTGCAAGGTCCAGATTATGCGTCAGATAGTATAACTCATAAGGTTTTAATTGCCTTGATGCGTAAGCAATGACCTTCCCATGTTGCATCAGAACACATCCAAGTCCTTTGTGGGAAGCATCACTATATACAACAAATCCTCCAGATTTGGATGATATTGTTAGAATCGATGCCGTGGTCAATTTTATCTTAAGTTCATGGAAACTTTGCTTGCGCTCCTCATTCCACTCAAATTTCGTGTTCTTCCTTGTCAGCTGAGTTAATGGACCATTGAGACGTGAGAATCTTTCTACAAATCTTCGATAATATCCCGCAAGTCCTAAGAAACTCCAAATTTCTATTATTGTCATTGATCTTGGTTAATTAATTACTGCTGCAACTTTAGCTGGGTCTACTAATATCCCTTCACCAATTACTACACGACCCAAAAATGTCACTTGATCCAACCAAAACTCACACTTACTAAACTTAGCATACAATTTAGAAAAATATTTTTAAAAAAATTTAAATTTGTCCATGTGAGGACCGGTTGTGCCATATAGGACAGCCGGCATCAATGCAGGGATTTTCAGCCAAAATTGGCTGAATGGACTACATTTGTAAGTTATCAAAAGTTTTAAGACTGAATTGATAGAATTGAAATGTTTAGAATTAAATTGGTACTAGTGCAATAAATTTAAAACTTTTTTGATACTTTTCTTAATATATACTGGTTAGGCTGTTGGTGATTAGGTTTTGATAGCCTACTTTTTGAGGTCTCAATGACCAAAATTTTGAGTGAGGTTTTAATGACTTAAATATGGTAATTTCATGTTTCTTAAGTTCTTTAATTTTCGGGAACTTCTCAAGGCCCCAGTTCCCACTCTGTATTGTTTTCTTCTCTAGAGAGAGAGAGAGAGAGAGAGAGAGAGAGAGAGAGAGAGAGAGAGAGAGAGAGAGAGAGAGAGAGAGAGAGAGAGAGAGAGAGAGAGGGAATACCCTTTAGGTGTTTTGCATCCATGTGATCCCAAAACCTAGACGAGAGCCGAGATACAGCATTTTGAGGTCTTGCTTAGGATCGATACTCAATGAATATAGAAGCCTCCTATTTATAATGAGGATGGGAGGAATTTTTTATTATTGTATTGCTTTGGAATGGTCAATCTAATATCCGTAACTGGAATTAACAAACATTTGCTTCAATTTAGACAAATATTTCCAATCCATCTTGAATTTGATGGATAAATGGCAATTGACCGATATCTTATTTCAAGTTTAATTGTCCTGCTCACGAATAGATATCCTAATTTGATTGGACAAATACACTAGCAGAAAATAATTGTTGAGCACTGAAAATATGTAGACTTTCACAATTAGCTCAAAGTTTTTTCGCTATTTGCCAATACATTTAAAAAAACATTCAAGATAAGAGAATAACGTAATTAGCTCAATATTTTTGTTGTCTACAATTACATCTAAGAAATTACATTCAAAAGAAAGCCATGTTAGTAAAGAGTATAATTTAGAATACTTTTTCTTATTTATCTTTTTTAAGTTTGAACTTAATAAGAGATAAACCATTAATATATTTCTCTTTATCCATATTTTAGCATTTGGAAGATATAAAATATAAAAAATAGGAGATGATATATATAATTTTTTGTTTTTTGGACAAAGATATATATAAAATGACAAATGACAAATTGTTAAACCAAAAATGTGTCTCGTGACTAAACTATGCCACGTGGCAATCACAAGACAAAGTGAAGTACGATGTGGTGATCATAGTAGCGAACGCTCTTTTGGCTCTGATTTTACCTATATATAATAAATAATTTAGGTAATAAAATAAATTGCTTAATTTTTCAAATGTCGACTTTTTGCATATGCAGAATGTAACGCCCCCACCTTGGGGTTATTCATGTGACGTCCCATTCATTATTATCTTTCGTTACATACAAGTGGAAGCCTTTCTCAGGACAATCACAATCAATACACATAGCGGAATAAGACAAGAAGCATCATGAGCAAACCTTATGTTTACAATGCATACAAACATGTTTTAACAAGCCCTTCGAGCCATGACAAACAACACATATTTCATAGCCAACTATGAATAGCAAAACTTGACTTGGGTTATTCTATACCCACTACAGCTTCTCGCTCCTCGCTTCTTCATCTCCACCTCGGTCCCGTCCGCCTAGCCATCTCACATCCCACCCGTGACTTTATCCCGAAGCCGGCCCACCCACACTGCCAAAGCACCATTGAACTCACATAGGGATCCAACCCATTCTCCGTCCGCATAGCGATATCACGCTACGTACGGATGAGGCACCAAGTCCATTAGGCCCTCATCGAATATCACAAGCGTCGTGATTCGGCGGTAGGCACGGTTTTCTTTGACATCTATCACGATGAACACTTTGGTTCTCTGCTCCACGAGATTGCCAACGCGGGCTGGGGGTGTCACACCCCATACCCCACGAAGCGCGAGCATCCCGCCATAGGTCGAATTGGTGCGACGACCCAGGACGCGTCGCCGACCCAACACAAACCAGAGATCAAGTCACATACAGAAGCACGATATATAAGAAAATATATCACCAAGACAAAAATTACAGAGACCAGGGATAGCCACATTATAAACGATTACCAAATAAAACAACTTTACCCTTTTATAAACATATAGAAAATTATACAGTATCCATTTATAAAGAGCAAGACAAAAACGAGTCGTGACCACTACAACAAAAAGGGATAATGACACTTAAGAAGGGCAAGTTGGAGACAATCCCGGTCTGGGTAAAACTTAGGGATATCCCATTCTCCCTCTGGTCTCCGACGGGTATTGGACGCATTGCTAGTGCAATTGGTAAACCGCTATATGTGGATACACAAACAGAGCAGCTGTCCAGAATATCCTATGCCCGAGTGTGCATAGAGATCTCAGCCACTAGTCCTCGATTGGAATCCGTCAAGTTCAGGTGGGATGGTGAAGTTAACTCGATAAGTGTCGAGTATGAATGGAAACCACTCGTATGCCCATCTTGCAGCATTTTTGGACACAAGTAGGGAACAAAGGGCTTTGTTTGTGCCCATATACAGACTGAAACCCGAACTGAGCCAGCCTCTCGGTCTCAAACAGCAGATGACTGGACTATAGTCAGAAGGAAAAAAGGTAACGCATCCTCTGATCTGCCCACAGAACAGCGGCATCACTCTTCAGCCCCTAACCTGGAATTTAAGAGGGAAGAAGAGGCTCCTTTGCCTGCTAGTTCCAGGCCGAAAGCCCCCTTGCCATCTGGTGTGGAATCGGTTGTTGAATCAGAACCAGGAAGCTCCGAATTGCACAACTCCAGGATCATTGAGATAGGCCCTAGCTCTTCTCCCTCCCGGTGTCCAGCAAGCACGCAGGTTCAGCAGGTTTCCTCCCCTATCCAGCGATCAGTAAGCCCTGATGTCCCTCTGGTGCACGATCGGCAACCCGATTCAGACAAGGACTTGCTTAGACCTGGGCTCAACTTCCCGGAAGAACCTGACCCAGTGCCACTACCCTTGGCTGACTATGATCTTCAAGGACGTCTCCAACAGCAACTTGAGGACTCCGATACTAACTCTCCTTCGTCCTCAGCAGATTCTTCTAGCCTACACGCCGGGGGAGGAAATAGTGATTTGGAAGAGCAAGTGGGGGGAGAACTGTTTATTTCCCCCCCAAATACACGTTCCCGAACTCTGGCCTCACAATCTACGGAGGATCCTTCCAAGGCCACCTTGGGGCTAATCCCTAGTACAAGCTGTCTTGGTACGATCCCCGGGCCGTCCTCCTCTAAAAAGAAAGATAAGAAGAGGAGGGCTAGGAGATCACGGAGATAATTTCTCTCATCCTTGGGATGTTTTTTGGTATTTGGAACATTAGGGGACTAGTTAATCCCCTTCGTCAAGCTGAAATCCGGGCCTTCATTAGAATGAATCGGCTCTCTTGTGTTGGCCTAGTCGAGACAAAAGCCAAAGCTTCCTTTTTTGATGACATATCTAGAGGCATAAATGCTAACTGGAATTGGACTTCCAACTATGATCATTCTCCTTTTGGCCGAATCTGGTTCGGTTGGGACCCGAGTGAGGTTGAGATCACCCTCATCTACTCCTCTTCCCAAATGATTCACGCTCAAGCTAAGCTATTGGCGATGCACAAATCCTGTCTTCTTACTATTGTTTACGGTGAACACACTTTTGGGAAACGGCGCCCCCTCTGGAATGACCACATCAGGCTGTCCTCGTGTGACGTTCCTTGGATTGTTGCCGGCGATTTTAATGCCATTAGAGACCCGAATGACAGGGTGGGCGGCTCTACTCAGTGGATTCCGGTTTTTGATGATTTTGGTGCTTGCCTTAACCAAGCTGGGCTGGATGATCTTCGCTATGTGGGACATAGATATACCTGGTCCCACTCTTCGGGGGACAACAGGAAACTTCGCAAGATAGACAGAGTCCTCATCAACGATCTATGGTTCCAGCACTTCTCCTTTTCTGAAGCGCTCTTCCTTGCTCCTGGTATCTCTGATCACACACCTATGGTGATCAAAATCCTACCAGCTCATAACTACAACAAACCTTTTAAGTTTTTCAACTTCTGGACCTCCCATCCGTCCTTTATGGAGCTAGTTGCTCAATCTTGGACCTCTCAGATTGTGGGCACGCCCATGTACAAGATATGCTCCAAACTCAGAATCCTCAAAAGCAAGTTGAAAAACCTGAACAGAAACTCTTTCTCTGAGATTTCTGCCAGGACCGAAAAGGCAAGAACAGACTTATATGATGTTCAGGCAGCCTTGGAAATTCTCCCCTTTGACCAGAACCTGATCCAAAGAGAAATAGAACTCTCGCATTCATTCTCCGCTCTGAGAAGCCAAGAGGAATCCTTCTTCCGACAGAAATCCAGAACCAGATGGCTTAAGGAGGGGGATCTCAACACAAAATACTTTCATCATTTTGTCAATAAGAGGCGACTTCTCAACCGCATTCTCACAGTATCCACTGAGGATGGTGTCTTACTAACTGACCCTCCTGCAGTAAGTAACCTTATAGTTACTCACTTCAAAGAGCTACTCAATGGCAGTCCTCCCCCCATTCAGGCCTCTTCTCAGGAGATCAGTCTATATGTTGGCCGAGCTCTAAATGAGAACCAGCGGATCATTCTAGCCTAGCCAGTACTGGATGAGGAAATACAATCCACCTTATTTTCCTTGGCTAAAGGCAAGGCACCGGGACCGGATGGATACAATGTCGACTTTTTCAAGTCCTCTTGGGCAATCATTGGACCTTCCATCCTTATGGCGGTTAGAGACTTCTTTAATACTGGACGATTGCTTCAGGAATTAAACTCTACCATCTTGACCCTAGTTCTGAAGACCCCAAATGCTACGGCTATGGGTGATTTTCGACCGATCGCTTGTTGCAACACCCTATACAAATGCATCTCTAAAATTCTTGCTAGACGCATTGCGCGGGTCCTCCTATCCATCATTAGCCCCTCCCAAATAGCATTTGTCAAAGGGAGAAGGATAAGCGACAATATTATGATCGCCCAGGAGCTCTTCTCGGATTTTCACCATGACGCATACCTCCCAAAATGTGCCATCAAAGTAGATTTCCAGAAGGCATTTGACACAGTCGACTGGAAATTCATCGAAGAGGCCCTAAAGGCCTTCAACTTTCCTGATTTCTTCATTAAGCAGATAATGGCCTGTGTTTCCTCGGCCAAATTCTCAGTCTCCATTAACGGAGCACTCCATGGATACTTCTCGAGTAGCCGAGGCATCAAACAAGGTGACCCCCTCTCACCGTATCTCTTCATCCTAGTTATGGAAGTCCTATCTGGGATCATCCAGGCTAAAACTGAGGACCCCAACTTTCGCTGGTTCTGGCGGTGCAAAAATAGCAGGATCTCTCATCTTTTCTTTGCGGACGATGTGCTCCTCTTTGCTCAAGCCCACCTGTGGTCAATCGAACTTCTCAAAGAATCACTTGATCTGTTCTCAGATTGGTCTGGACTCAAACCAAATGCTAGTAAAAGTAACATATTCCTTTCAGGAGGATCCCCGGAACTTCATGAACTTCTTACTCGCAGCCTTGGCTTTCAACAAGGAACCCTCCCCTTTCGCTATCTTGGTGTGCCTATTGTCTCATCTAGACTTCGGAAAGAGGATTGTAAGATCTTAGTTGACACCATCACGGCTAGAGCTCGCTCATGGTCACAAAGATTCCTTTCGTTTGCTGGCCGACTGCAACTTATCAATTCAATCCTAACCTCCATACAAGTATATTGGGCTACAATATTCTCCTTGCCGAAATCTGTCCTTCATAGCATCGAGACTGTCCTTCGACAATTCTTATGGAAAGGACCGGACCTAGGCTTCGGAGGAGCTAAGGTAGCTTGGGATACGGTTTGTCTACCTAAAGCGGAGGGAGGCCTCGGGATAAGAAGGCTTGTTGATTACAATAAAGCACTCATCTTTAAACATATTTGGCTGCTGTTCACCGACAAAGAATCATTATGGTGCAAATGGATACACTCCAACTTCTTGAAAAGATCCAACTTTTGGATTGCACCTAAACCTACTATTTCCTCCTGGACTTGGAAGAAAATTCTGGATTTGAGATCCTCAAGCCATGCTCTTTTCAGATGGAAAATAGGAAATGGGCGCTCTGTTTCCTTTTGGTTTGATTGGTGGCACAACAAAGGTCCACTCTTTCTTCTATTCGATAATATGGACATATATAGGTCGAGGATTCCTCGGGACATTTCTGTCCGAGACTTCTACGACAATACATGGCCGGCTTCTAGCACACTGACTTCAATCTTGGGATGGACGGATGATTCGCCATCTTTTGAGGATAATTCCCCGGACTCCTTTATCTGGACGCCACATTCTTCTGGATCCTTCTCGGTGGCACATGCTTGGAACCACATCAGGATTAAAGGACCTTCAGCCCCTTGGCACACCTTTGTTTGGGATTCTCATATTGCCCCACGCCATGGTTTTCTTCTGTGGCTTGTCACTTTAAATCGACTACCCTCCCAGGTATTCCTTCTTCAGAACCGCAGGATCCCTGAAGGAAACTGTGCCTTCTGTGGGACTACTCCGGACTCAGCCAACCACCTCTTCTTTGACTGCCCTTCCACAAATAGACTAGCTTCCTTTTGGGCAACAAAATGTTACCTCCCGTGGCGTAATAGACCCTGGCATGACCAGCTAACATGGGCCATGAAGTTCTGCGGAGGCTCCTCCTTTGCACACCGGCTCTCGAGATTCTCATTTGGAGCTCTTTGCCACATCATTTGGACTGAAAGAAACAACGCTATATTTAGGAACAAGAGCATTCACATCCCGGGTATGCGTAAGCACCTCATCAAAGTAGTGAAGGACAAAGCCATCTCTCTTGGAAGAATTGCTGATACTCATAGAAACCAGAGATTACAAAGGAACTGGGAACTCCCTCCATCCATCTTCGAGGAGACCGGTCTTTCCTAGTCTTTTGCTGACGCTCATCCTTTGCGGCTGGCTTGCTTGTATTGTCACTCTTTTTGTCTTTGCTGCTTAGGAGCTGTTCTTAGGCTGGTTATATAGTTCCTGCCGGATCCGCTTGACCTTCTAGGGACATCTCTATGTTCTTATACGGTCAGGTGTTGGTTGGGGCTTAGTTTGTACCTGGTGTTTTGAAAAGTTATACATACTCTTACCTTACCAAAAAAAAAAACAAAAAGGGATAATGGCCACAGGATACTGAGCTAAGACGACTTCAGTCAAAAAGATACAGCCGCTCCTTCTAAGGCTAAGATCAACCTAGGGAACCCAGTCCAGGTTAGAACCGGAAGACTCTGACGAAGAAGAACTATCTGGCAGCTCCTCATCAAAATCCAACGAGTCTAATTCGGACTCAGCCTCCTCGGGCTTGTCCTCTACGTCCATCGCCTCAGGCTCAGGGTCCTCCTCCACCTGCTGCTTCATCTCAACATCATCCGGCTCCATGTCCATCAGCTCAACCTCATCGACCTCGTACTCCATAGGAACGCCATCGAAGCTCATACCCTCCTCGTCTGAAGTGGCAGGGTCTACTATATTTCCATTGAGACACTAGGGATCAACCTCCCCCTTCCCATTAAACGGGATATCAAATGTCCGAAGGGGTCTGGTCTCCTCTCCATTATACGTCCTATAACACCATGCAACATACTCATGGATTGTAGATTCTAACTCCCAACATCTACCCAAACTAACGTGTAGTATCTAATGTACATATTCCCGTCCCCTATGGGATGTACAGACATCGTCTTCTCGATAAAGTGGGGAATCTCAAAATGCACAAGCAGCTCTGCCATCCTCACTGTCGGGGGCCTGAAATATTGGTTTCCAACAACCGTGAGACGAACTTCAGCAAGTAAATGACCTCTAAACCTAAACTAGGCTAACATGTACCTCCTGATAGGCGAATTAAACACGCATAATAGCACGGCATAAACATCACAATAATTGATCTAGGCTCGTGGCCCAGATCATTCATACTACAACCCTGCAAGTTAGACATTTTCGAACAATATTCACGTGCAATTCACCGAACATGCACATAGCTAACATACTCGGCACGCAATTGCTATTTTCATGAATAAAACAATTATTCCAACCCGAAAGCCAACAGGTATATCGACCCGAAGGCCACGACCCGAAGGCCACGAATATATCGACCCGAAGGCCATGACCCGAAGGCCACGAATATTCACATCGGGTACATGCACTTTCGCACTCACAATTTCAGCCATATCAAAACACATTATGCGAAATCACATATAATGGCATTCAAGTCAATCATGAACATACAATTCACTAACGCCAATATGTGCCCAAGTATAATTCGTCATAACTCGACCAATTCAATACATTGTCGGCACACCCAATTCATTCTGTTTTAGCCCATTGAAACTCGGCATTCAATACATGGTTTAAATCCGAGACCAATTTATATAATTCAAGTCCGCCATTAACCAATCAATTTCGGCTACTATACCAACAACAGGGACTCACACAATTTAACCCAAACAAGCCCCATTTAGCCATTGGATCACCCAAATTAAGCAACCACAACAAGAATCCAATTAATCCCAACTTAAACAATTTTAATCCAAATTCGGTTCTGGTGTGAACAGTACCAGAACAGCCCACATTTGGGCATTAAATCACATCTTGTTGACACCTAAATTTTGACGCATCATTTAGTGTAATTTGCATAGAAAATTAGGGATTAAATTTTTAACCCCTAAATAAAAAAATATTTAAATTGCATAACATATAGTTTAAATTCATTTTAGATTAATTGCATTTTGCATCGGACTGGCGGTGACGAACGAGCTTAAATTTCATCAAACGGGACTCGGCTCGCTTGAAATGCACGGGCCGGGAATTACAAGTCAAACGGGCTCGGTTGTTTTAATTTGAACTTAATTTAGCCCATTGTCATTAATTAATTCAGCCCATTAATTTAGCCCATTTAAATTAAAGCCCAAGCCTAAGCCCATTAGGACTAAAAGCCCATCTAATTGACCTAGGTTAATACTATATATACATTATTAGGTCAGAATTTTAGAGGGGGGACACACAATTTTCAGATCAGAAAATTTTTAAAGTGTGAGAGTGAGAAAGAGAGAAAGAAGAGGAAGACCTCGCGCGACGCGCCCGCTGCCGCGCCCGCTCCCGCGCCCGCGCCCGCTGCCGCGCCCGCGCCCGCTCCCGCTGCCGCGCCCGCTCCCGCGCCCGCGCCCGCGCCCGCTGCCGCGCCCGCTCCCGCGCCCGCTCCCGCGCCCGCTGCCGCGCCCGCTGCCGTTCCCCGCCGGGTCACCACCGCGAGTCGCCGTCGCCCCGACACCGCGCCGCCGGTCCGCCGTTCGCCGCTCATCCCGATCCGCAAGTTCGAATTTGGAAATTATCCGCAAATTAGGTAATTGAACATTATCCAATATTTTTAGAATATTTCGTTTCTTAATTTTTGGATGTTTGAATATTCTGTGAATATTGCGTGGATTGCTAGATATCTTAGGATAATGTTTGCCTTGTTCGCAATATTTGAAAATATTCAAAATTAGGAATCTTTCCTAATTCAGCAACGTATCTGGACAACTATCCGACCTTATCTCTAAGGCATGATACGTGGCGATACGGAAAATCATTATCCTATCCATAATCACTTGGGTACGATGATGATTTTTATCTGCTTTCCAAATTTGAATGATCGACTTTCTGTCAATATCTATGACCCTATAGATATGACCGATAGTTCGATTTTTGTGCCTAATCCAAGTTTGAAACGAATTTTGCGGATTGCGTAGTTGTTTTAAATGTGGATGCTATCTTTGTTTAAATTGTTCTTCCTTTTCAAATAAAAAAGAAAATTCAAAAAATATCAATTAGGATTTGAATTTGAATTTTGCATGTTTAGGAATCCTAAATGTATCTAGACGATAGAGTAATTATTTAATTTAAATTAGGACTTGAGATAATCTATTCCCTAGTTTAAATTAATTAATTTTCTAATCTTAATAGATTATTTAGGTTATTTTTTTAATTCCGAATTTTCATGAAAATCCTAAAAAAGAATGAATTGTTTTATGATAGATTAGGATAGATTGCATTCTTAATTTAAGCAATTTATTATTTCGAATTTTAACAAAAATCCCAAAAATAAGTCATGTTAAGATATGTTAAGTCATCATAGGTTGCATGTTAATTTAGGCATATTTTTATTCCGAATTTCATAAAAAAAAATACCAAAAATAAACCATTTGCCCGTCATCAGAATTAGGTCACGTCGTCGCATGACATATAGTTTGCATGATAGGTTGCATTACTTGCATGTCATTTTTGCACGTCATTGCATGTAGGTTAGCTTTCATTTAAATAAGCGAAAATCCAAAAATATTGAGTGAACTGCTTGTTAATTAGAAATCATATTAGGTTGGTTGATGTGATTTTCTAGCTAACCATGCAGATGCTTACGTTGCTTCGAGGTAAGTAATTCTCCCAATCTTGTAATTTATTTAATGTTTTGATTATTGGGTGTTACTTTGGTGGTTTGCGCACCCGCATGAACACCTCATATGTTAGTGACTAAGTTAAAATGGATCCAGACTGCTTGCCAAAATATTTTTGAAAAGAAAAGGTACCGAAAGGGCGTTAGACTAGATCTAGCGTAATCAAGTCCCCGGGCTTAGAATCTCTGGTTCGTAGGAATAAAACATATCTCCCTATGTTTTATTTAGGTTTCTAATCGACCTACCACAAATTGATTAGTGGTGACTCCAAGCATGAAAACATTTGCATGTTAAAAACTTAAACCCAAAGTTGCGAATTGGTAGGGCTTGGGAGGGCTCGAGTTAGGTTTAGTCCTAATAATCCATTAGCCTGAGAGGAAAAACTTCAGGTCACGACACATCTAAATCATCATGCTAGGCTCCAATTAAACCCCACAATGATCCAATACACATTCATCTATAAATAGACCATAATCTCGTCTAATTAAACCCTAATTCACCCATTTAAAGTGCAAGTTAAACTAATTTGGATTTAGAGATTTAATACTCACCTAAACCGATTCGAGTCGACGGGAACGAGCGGTCAATTGCCGGTGGATGGCAAGATCGGCGGCGGCATTCCGACGGCGACAACTCACAGCGGCGTACGGACAGAGCATATGGACGGCAACATACGGATGATGTACGGACGGCTGAGGCGAGCTTGAATGGCGGCCGGCGGTGCTTGGCGGCGACGGCGACAGCCCGGCGGTCTTCTCGGCCTAGGGACCAATCGATGGCAAAGAACAAGAAGAGAGAGAAAGAAAGGGTCGGAGGGGGTTGAGGGCGACGGGGTGGAGCCACGGCGGCAGCAGCTCAGCTGGACGGTGCTCCGGTGGTGGCTGGTCGGTCTTCTCGGCGGCGATGGGAGGAAACGGCGATGAAGAGAGTGAGAGAGAGAAAAAGGGGAACCGGCCGAATGAAGGGGAACGGAGAGAGAGAGAGGGTCAAGAGCTGGTCAAAGGGTCTCTAGTGGGATCCATGTGTCCAAAATCCAAGGGTTAGGACCATATTACCCCTCATCCAAGGGCCTATAATCTTCCTCATCCAATAATTCAAGGTCAATTTGGTTCTTAGTCCTCAATTATTGAGCTGATCAGATTTCTTTAATATTTTCCTTAATTAAACTCAATTTTTAGCCCAAAATTCGGAATTACTCAAAATGGGTCCAAGGGCATTTTGGTAATTTTCCGGTCCTGGGTCAAAATTTCAATTTTTGTCCATACCAATCCCAAATATACGTGGCTACTCAAAAATGGTGTCGGCCACGCAAAATAGTCACTTACGCCCTCGAAAATCGGCTTCAAAGTCTTGAGGGGCAAAATGGTAATTTTTCACTTCCAGGTCGAATTTCCATTTTTTGACCGTACACACTCCAAATATGCATGGCCACCCTAAAATGGCATCGGCCACGAAAAATAACCTCATACGGCCTCAAAAATCGACGTTAGAGTCCATAGGGGTAAAATCGTAATTTTTCCAATTTCGGCCGAACTTCCAATTTTCGGCTGTACTAGCCCCAAATGTATGTGGCCACACCAAAACGACATCGGCCATGAAAAATAGTCACGTACGACTTCAGAAACCAACGTCAAGGTCTGGAGGGGTAAAATCGTAATTTTCCACTTTCGGGTCGAAATTCCATTTTTCAACCATGCCCACTCCAAACATGCATGGTCACTCTAAAATGACATCGGCCTCGCAAAATAGTCGTATACGATCTTGAAAATCGACACCCAAGTTCGAGTCAATTTTCCGCGATTAAATCGCTCAATTTCAAATTTCAAAGTCTCTAACTAACGGGCGGCTATTTAGGGGTTACGCGTATCGACCTAGGGTTGTCCGAGTCGTGATGGCCTCAATTTTCGGGAGGACGCGAGGAGTTATCACTAGTGCCGGAGGTCGCGATTGCTTGGATTAAATTCGGGATTCGTTCGTCATGTGTACTCTCGGTCGTGCAGAATCACCCACGATCCGATCGTACATCATTGGACAAACTATATCCGTCACTTTCCTAGGATCAGCCCACATTGGCCCAAAATATTTCCTCGCCATTTCTCAGAATCAGTGCCCAATTCACGATCGGGTCCCCGATCCATGTACCGTTTCCTAATTAGCCCTTCCCTTTCGGTTAGTATCCCGAGAGTGATCAATTCCGGACGAGACTTACTAAAATGAAATGAGAAATAATATCTACTTTATTGATCCCGGAAATGGGTTGAAATTCTGGATGTTACAGGGGGAAATGCCATCCTACGGACCTGAAAAAAGGGAAATAACGGGGGATGAGTCGGGGAGACTCTGCAAGTGAAAATACTAATATCAAGCGAGGACGAGACAATCGTCGTTCACACAAGTCGACTCTTATCGTATCAACATCAATGGTAATTCAAATAACAAAGTCATGCTACGAAACCAACAAAAAAACAAACGTCAAACGTGAGTATCACACATGAACATCGTTAGTTGAGAAAAAGCGAACAACCATGAAATCAAGAAACGGGCCAAGCAACCCATGTTACAATGTATCGTAACTTCCTTTCTCAATATTAGGGAATTCACTTACTCAATGACAAACAAAACTAGAGAACGGTTTAGAGACGGGTGAGCTTGGAAAATTTCGAGCTTCCTCCTTGCTTCCTTCTTGCGTGGCCGAGCAAATATAAGCCTACAAAGACCAAACCGTGGGCTCTTGGGTGGAAACGAGAAGAAACACGGGCCGGTTCGAGATTGGTTTGGGCGTGAGCTTCTCGGGCCAAAAGTAAGAAAAACAAGAAACAAAGGAAGAAGAGGATGATGAAGTTGGCGTGAGATGAGGGAGAAGGGGGGGGAATTGTCTTGCCATTTATAGAGGACTTGGAAGACACTAGAAAACCCTAGACTTGAGCCAATAAGAGAGGAGCTCTAAGTCAAGACTCGCTTGTATTTAATGTCATTAATGGACTAATCCTCTTAGTCAAATTTCATGATGGCATGTATTTAATGTCATTAAAAGCTATTAATGGACTAAAATGATGAAGAGGCCAACCTTATCTTCACCTCATTGGCTCTCTCTCTCTCTCTCTCTCTCTCTCTCTCTCTCTCTCTCTCTCTCTCTCTCTCTCTCTCTCTCTCTCTCTCTCTCTCTCTCTCTCTCTCTCTCCTTGGCCAAATGGCCTTAGTTACCAAGATTCCATTATAGAATCATTCCAAACGAAAACATTTCAGCTTCTGCCACTACATGTAAAGCCTCATTTTCCCCTTCATATGACCTCCAATAAAAGTGTAACATCTCATTTGAAAGATCATAACGTATAAATTAAATCACCAGAAGACATCAAGTCAAAATTCCAACATTCTCACGTAGAAATGTTGAATCTTTGAAATCTGACAAAACCGGGCAGTTTTGCACTGTTTATGAAATCGGACTTGAAAACATAGTAAATGTACTCCAAAAATTCTCAAATTTGAATATGTCATAAACAAGGCCTTAACAAACATTTCTCGCGAAGAACACAAAATCAGAATCTTTTTGTAAGCACCATTTTTAGTAGCTCAAATACAGACTAAAAACAGTTCACTGGAACAAAATTTTTATTTCTCAAAGTAAGCTCTGTCCAGAATCCAAATCATCTCGAAAAATTCCCAAATTTATATACATTATAGAAAAGGAATTTCTTAACAACTTTTGTAAAAGAAACTTTTCCAAAATCAGCCCAAAAAAGCTTGTAGAAAATTAAGAAAGTGGGAATATCACTGAAATACCCATTCTGGGCAGTTTTACACGGTTTGAAAATCAGGTCATCGTACCACTCATATCAATTCCAAAAATTCTGAAATTAAAGTGTGTAAAACTTCAAGATGTTTGGAGAAAATTTCAAGAAGGAAGTGTTTGGAAATTCGGATCACAAAAGTCTCCATAAAAATAACAAAATGAAGGGGTACAAAGGATCCAAAATAGGGTTTTCCAAAACAAGAGTAAAAATATTAGTTCCGATTGGAAAACCACGAAACTTAAACCATAGCCATTTCTCAGGAACTGAAATTGAGGATGTTACACAGAAGGAGTGCACATTTGCTAGTGGTAAGAAAGAGAATAGGGGTTAAACCCTTGAATGTAAGAACTATCATCTCATTTCATATTGAATGAAGGGATAATTAATGTAACATTTGTTTTATTTGAAGTTCATTGTGACATTCATGGGTTGACAATGATGATATTAATCGTTTTTCATTTATGCTATTTGATTTTGATGAATGTCATCAATTCCAATGTTTCATCACGTGTAACAATTTTTCAGACCAAGTTCCCCTTGAGCGAAGCATAAGACTTAAAAATTGCAAGTGGGTGATCAATATATGAAACACTCGATTCATATTAGAGCAATCGATGATATTATTCATTCCCGAGCTTGAGATCAAAAGCAGGAGCACTAAAGTTTGGGATCGGTCTGCTATCGAGACCATTTGCTTGTGAGGCTCGTTTGAGAAAAAGACCTCACCTTAAGCCCTCAGTTGAAATTTTCTCTGTTGGATTAAATGGTTTAAACCAATAAAATCACTAAATACTATCTCAGCCCACTTATGCTTTGAAGCATGGGAAAGAAAGGATTATGAGAGAAGGGTCTATAGCTGAAACTGTAAAATCCCAATGCAAATTTGTCAAATGTTTTACTGTATGAATATTCTGGATTTACATAGTGCAGGTCCAGTTGAAAACCTAAGAAAGATGAGAAACTGTCATATTAGAGGCATATTTTAAGCGGTTGACGAGCCATTTACAAGCATCATCTAAAAGATCATAACCTTCGTGAATTTGCTCTGCAAATCCGCGGGGTTTCGCTTCAAGGACTTCCTATTTTTGTGTATCAGAAAACAGAAATGTCGCAAATGATCTGGAACTCTCAGTCGTGAATCCCAAGAAACAAGAAGCTGACCTTATAACCAGAAATGTGTAATTTCTTTTAGGGTTAACATCACGAAAAATCCTAAACTGATATTTGACAAATTTATCCAAAAAATTACCAAAAACCCCAAACTGATACACTTATGACAAATTTACCCCAAATTAATTTTTTTACCATAAAAAACCCCAAACTGGTATACTTGTGATAAATTTACCCTAAACTAATTTTTTGACCACCAAAAATTATAAACTGGTACATTTGTAACAAATTTACCCTCTGCTAATTTCCGTTAAATTTGATTAATATCACAAAAAATCACAAACTGGTACACCCGTGACCAACGGAGGGTAAAATATAAAATTGGTACATCTGTTATCTGCTACATGTCATTTAACAAAATAATTTGACAGTAAAATTTAATGGAAACAAATTGAGGGTAAATTTGTCACAAATGTATTAGTTTGTGATTTTTTGTGGTGAAAAATTAGTTTCGAGTAAATTCGTCACAGGTGTACTAGTTTAAGGTTTTTCGTGATATTAACCCTTTATTATACGGTAGTGCACCTAACAAATGTCATTCATCTAGCATTCAATTATTGGTTATTGTCCCAAGTTTGAACCAATTTTAGGTTCCATTTGTTTCGCGGAAAATGAGTGATTTGAAAAATATTTTCCTAAAAACGATCGCTTGTATCGCTTAAAAAAGAACAAATGAAAAATATTTTCGTCGTTCACGAAAATGTTTATGTCATTAATGAAATTATCTTCTATCGACTAATTATTTTATGTCCTTCCCTTAATTTAAGTTCAGGGACTACATTAAACATTTTCATATAGTTCAGAAACTAAATTGAGCATATATCAAAAGTCCAAGGACCACGTTGAATAAATTAAAAGTTCAGACATGACATTAAATATTAGAATAAAGTTCAGAGATTACATTAAACAAATCAAAAGTTCATGGACCAAATTACACATTGGGCTAAAGTTCATGGATTATTTGTGTCATTATCCCTTAATACCACAAAAAACCCCAAACTGGTACACTTGTGACAAATTTACCCAAACTAATATTTTTACTACCAAAAATCATAAATCAGTACACTTGCGACAAATTTACCCTCCATTAAATTAGATTAATACCACGAAAAATCACAAATTGATAACCTGTGATAAACAAAGAGGTAAAACCCCAAATTGATATATTTATTAACTGTTACGTATCATCAAACTAAGCAATTTGACGGTAAAATTTAACGGAAATTAATGAAGAGTAAATTTATCATAGGTGTATTGATTTGGAGTTTTTGATGATCAAAAAATTAATTTGTGGTAAAATTATCACATGTGTACCAAGTTGGGGTATTCGGTGGTATTAACCCTTCTTATAAACACGTTGGGTCTAAATTCAAAGGACCCGATCACACCAGGAACAAACGAATGGAAGCCGAGTCGTAGTTCTTGGATTGTCAGTGGACTGTGAGAGTCCATCCTCTGGGCAAATTGTTAGTGATTACAAATGTGAACTTTAGAATGCTTTAACACGCTATCGGGTTTGGCAGCTTCACACACATCGCAAAGCAGTACGAGGGAAGCCATCGACACCAAAATGAGACTTATTGGTTTACCCATCTTTTAAGGCCTATCTTTGTTTGAGCGAACTGTGACAAAAGACTTGGCAATCTAATCTGTTTAAAGTAGGAATATGATGCTTGTTTGTAAAATGAAAGAACTTAACAAAAATTTACTTGGGTGGGGCTATCTAGACTCCATATATGACTAAATCCATCCATTTCTTATTAGGCAAACAAAATCTGCCTTAATGGTTTCCATGCTTACCCAGTTCCCTTTTAACTTAGTTAATTTCCTTTTATGATCTTTAGTCAAATTTGAACTTATTGCTATTTAGAAATAAAAACCAGTCTCTTGTTTATCATTTCTCTTATAGCAACTTGTATATTTTTTCACTTTGTAAATTTCACTAGACTAAAAAAAAATCAAGACACCTTATTTATCATATCAAACAATTTGCGTTTTGCCTTACTATTGGTAAGACATTTATACATAGGGCATGTAAGTCGTTATATAAGTATCTAGAAACACACTTAAAAAATTGATGTGAAAAAGTTATCCACATTGAAGCATCACAATATTTTTTCATGTACAGTCCATGAATGATATTAAACTTTCAGTAGCATTTAAGATAAATCTCATTTAATGCAAAGCTTTGATTCAATTACACGTCATCATTTAAACTTTCATTTACAGGAATGTAACTATGATTTTAATTTGGAAAATCTTTGAAGAGTTTTTTTTTTGTTTCGATTGTCCCATTATATGTATAGATATATGTAAGACAATTGATAAGAAAATGTTTTTTTTTATTGTATACACAACAAAAATAAAAGTTTATCAATATTAACTATTTTAAAATGTTTTTTATGTTAAAATTATCTATATTCTACTTGACAGTTAATTCACAAATTTTCTCGACAACGTAAAGCTTTCTCTTTTGCAACAAAGCTAATTTCACTAAAAGTAAAATCTAAAAAATGAAAAAGAAAACTTAGTGCCTTTAATGGAAAAAAATGACCAAAATTCCAAACCTTTTCCAATTTGGCCAATTTAGTACCAAACATTTTGACAATTTTCGAATGTAGTCCATCCAGCCAAGTTTGGCCGAAATTGTTGATACGGAGACAATTTTTGCAATTTTTTATTTTTTTAATTTTCCTTTTCTTTTCTTTCTTTTTCTTTTTCCTTGTTTTTCCTATTCATCTTATGGGCCTCGATGATGGCCAACGAGGATGTTGCGGCCATAGCCTGTGACCCAATGAGGGCCGTTACACCTTCACCTCTCTACATGCCCTCGGTGCTACTGTCATTTCTCGTCAATTATTAGATCTTCAGCAACATTTCGGACCATTAGCTCATAGATCCCACCCTTGATTTTGTTTGCAATCTCTACACGCAGATCTTGATCTACCTCGACTCTTTCCAATAGTAAGTTACTCATCTTCAATCCCTCTTTCCATGGAATCCTAGGTTTTTCTTATATTCCGTAATCTGCGAGTTAAATTAGGCTCCGTTTGTTTCACGAAAAACAACATATAGGAAAACGTTTTCTGAATTTTCCGACGTTCATTTCATGGAAAATAAACTAATCATAGAAAATATTTTACCTCAATAGAAGAAAACACATTCAAAAGTGAGGAAAATGTTTTCCTCTTTTCAAGAAGAGGAAATCATTTTCTATTTCCTACTCTTTCTTTCACCATTCATTTTAGTTATTTTTATTTTTATTTTTATTTTTTAAAATATATTTTCTAATTATCTTTTTTTTTCTTTTCTTTTTACTTGTCGGCGACTGGACAGAGAAGAAGGTAAAAAAATTAAAAAATAATAATAAATCGATTTAAAAATAAAAATAAAAAATTATTAATAGCAATGTATTGATTGATTTTCCTCGCCAAACAATGGAAAATATTTTAGGTCTTTTTCATGTTTCAACCGAACACCAAAAAATATTATTATTTTCCTGAAAAAATGGTTTCTTAGAAAACATTTTCCACAAAACAAATGGAGCCTTAGTTTCATGTCCATCCTCTCTTGTAGTGGTCATGGAAGGGGTTTTTTAACCGAAACCTGCTCGATATTTGTGGCATTTCGAAATTTCGCTCATTTGGGATTTATGAAATGAATTATTTTATTAATATACTTGTAGCTAGTTCTCGTCCGGAACTGATCATTTTTGGGATACTAATCTATAGAGAAAGGCTAATTAGGGATTTAAATTCGTATGACTAGAGGAATTCAACCATGAACTGAATTTTGACCATAAAATCATTGTCGCGACCTAAAATTTTCTCAGGCTAATGGATTATTAAGATTAAACTTAACTCGGGCCCTCCCAAGCCCTACCAATTCGCAACTTAGGGTTTAAGTTTTTAAACATGCAAAAATTTTTATGTTTGGAGTCGCCACTAATCTATTTGTTGTAAGTCGATTAGAAACCTAAATAAAACATAGGGAGATATGTTTTATTTCTACGAACCAGAGATTCTAAGCTCGAGGACTTGGTTACGCTAGATCTAGTCTAATGCCCTTTCGATACATTTTCTTTTCAAAAATGTTTATGCAAACAGTCTGGATCCATTTTATTACCTAATCTCTAACATGTGAAATATTCATGCGGGTGCGCAAACCACCAATTTAACACCCAATAATCAAAACATTAAATAAATTGCAAGATTGGGAGAATTACTTACCTCGAAACAACGTAAGCATCTGCATTGTTAGCTAGAAAATCACATCAACAATTCTATTATGATTTCTAATTAACAAGCAGTTCACTCAATATTTTTTTAGGATTTTCACTTATTTAAATGAAAGCTAACCTATATGTAATGACGTGCAAAAATTAACATGCGATTAATGCAACCTAACATGCAAACTATATGTCATGCGACAACGTGACCTAATTCTAATGACGGACAAATGATTTATTTTTGGCATTTTTTCAATGAAATTCGAAATTAAAAATTACTCAAATTAAGAATGCAATCTATCCTAATCTATCCTAAAGCAACTCATTCTTTTTGGGATTTTTTTTTAGAAAAACAAGATCAATTCAAATCGAACAAAGATAGAAATCGAATCGATGCGACACCATCTCGCACAAGAAATATTACCGATATCCGTTTAAATTTAGAAACAATAGATTGACAAATCGTATCCCGGGCATGAGGATCGGATTGATCAATTTTTCACACAATCGCGAATCATATCTCGGGTGGGAGATCAGATTGACGATTTTCCGTGCGATCGCGAGTCATATTTCGGGCATGAAATCAGACTGTCGATCATATGCACGTTGTGAAATTAGGAAATAATTCCTAATTTTAAAGGCAATTCGGGGACATAATGGATACGATAATTGCGGGGGTTCCCTGGGTTATCAAAAAAAATAATATTATTATTATTCAAAGATTCACACAAAATTGTAATATTTCAAACAAAGAAGCAATATACTCGGAAATTAAATGAGATCTTTACCTAATTTGAATATTTTCTTTTCGAGTTTGGGACCGGTGGATGATGGCTCGCTGATCACGAATGACGTGGCTGGACCCGGTGACGGTGGTGTTAGCGTCAGCGGCGGTGGCTCATAATCCTCGACCTTTGCTAGCTTGCAACAGTTCGAAGTGAGGAAGTTCTCGGCCACTTAGTTTGGCCGCCCTTTGGTCGTGACTTGCGGCAAAGACAAGATGCAGATATCTTCTGAGTGTGTCGCTCTTTTGTTTCAAGCTCTCACCATACGAATAGCTTGAATCTGGGCATCTCTACTCTAAGCTTGACTTTTGCTTTGACTAAGCCAATAAACAATCCAATTATCACTACTTGCTATTTCCTCAATCGTGGCTAAGTGGTGTGTCAGATCATGGTCTCCTGTGGTAGCGTTGCTCACGGTGCTGCAAGAAAATTTATTGGACTCCCAACGAGATCCAAACAAACCTGCAATAAAAGAAACTCCAAGGTCGTGAAAAGAACGTCAGGCCGCCGTGGTGACTTGCTGGGCTTGCTGCTTCGTAGCAATGCAAAGCTACGTTGTGGCCTGAAAGTGCAGAGGGGGATCTCCACGATCTGGATGACCCACTAACAGCAACAACAGCAAAGGGAATCGTCGGATTGAAGCAGCTGGTCGTCAGCAGGGCTTCGGGGCGGGGGGGGTCGCGACTCACAGCCACAGGTTTGGCCGTGAGAGAAGCAACGACGGACGGCAGCTCGGCAATCAGCAGTGGGATGGCAACGTCATGGAACAGCGCGGCAGCAGTCCGTGCGGTGCGGATGACGGCGTCGATGCGGATGCTGGACGGCACGGGCGCAAGGTGGCGTGGGCGCGAGGCAGCGCGGCGTTGGGGCAGGCGCGCGCAACCAATTCTCCCTTGTTTTTGCTCTGGCTCTCACCTTTTCACTCATGTCTCTGGGGCGGTAGTGACGCACAGCCACAGGTCTGGCTGTGAGAAGGTGCGGCGTCGGTGGAGGCACGGTGGGACAAGTCCACCCGTGATCCTCTCTCTCCCCCGTTCCTCTCTCTCGCTCTCGCTATTTCTTTTCTTCAAAGTCCTCTCCCAAGTCTCTGATAGGTCTTCTTTTTATAAGCAGGGATGACTCGGGCCTTCAGAATAAGAGAGTCAACATTCTTTCCTCTTAAAAATATATTATAATTTTGCTCTTTCCCATTCTTCTTCCATCTATGGACGCGTGAAGCTCCTTGACAGTATACTCTTTCTTGTTTTGAGAAAGATATATTGCTCAAATAATATATGCCCGCACGTGAATATTTCTTTCCAAGTTGCTCTTCTTCCTTTTTTTTATTTTTATTTTCCATCAAACGATTGAAAATTAATGCCCAAGGAATTATGGGTATCTCCAGCAAATCAAGGAGGGTATTTTCGGACACGTGCCTAAACGCCCATCACAGTCAAGAATGAATTGTGGGTATTTTGTTCTTCTATTATTGACCAAGTGCACCGAATTAGAAATACAGGCTTTCTTAAAGATTTTCCTTCGTATCGAACCTATCACAATTTCCTTTCTGTTTATTCCAAAGATAAAGATCCGCATGTTTTATATTTTGCCCTTGCCAATATCGTGAACTTCTATGTATATATATTTTAAAATTCCCCCATGTGCAAAAATTCAGCCATAATAATGAACGGGCTTGGCCAAGTTCCCAATCCATGCGGGCTCAATTAAGTTCGGAACTATCCGCCACCGGTCTGATGCAAATGCAGCTACCTAATAAATGTTCTTAAAACTAAATGTCATGCAATTTAACTTTAACATTTTTGTCAGGGGCTACAATTTAGTCCCTAATTTTGTGTAATTATTTCTAAATAGTGAGCCAAAATTTAAGTGTCAACAATCATCGATGTGACATTTTGAGCCAGTGTAGGCCGATCTTAGGATAGTGATGGGCCGATTCGTCATCATCATACACATGGATCACGGGTGATTCCGTTTGACCCCGAAATGAATTGACGAAAGATCCCGAACTTATTCCGAACGATCATACTCATCGGAACTAGTGATTGATCCTCGTGATTTTATTGACAACCGAAGTCGTTACGGCCTGAATAAATTGCACGTGACTCGATTTAGTATCAGTCACAGGTCGTATAGACGAAATTCTCCAAAAGCCACCCGTTAGTTTGAGAAACGCTCAAGTTACGTTATATATATAATTCGATTATTGATTAGAGACCAAATCGGGTATCGAAAACTAGAAAAGTCACGGCAGGGCCTTTGGACAACGTTGTAATTGGAACATGCAACTCGGGATTTCTTCGAAATTTTCAGAAAAGTTCAATTTCGGCGAGAAACGGAGAAAGAGACCATTTTACCCTTGGGAATTAATAAAGGGTTTGTTTTATGGGCAAAGGGCATTTTGGTCATTTTGCCCTCAAAATTGAAAAAGACAATTTTGCCCTTGGACTTTTTGAGAAATTCCAAGATTGCTCTTTGATATTTTGGATGAGATTCGATCTGGGCCGTCGATTTCAAAATAAGATCGAATCTGGGCCGTCGGATGAAAAGATTAGAGAAGGGCATTTTGGTAAATTGCCAATTTTGGGTCCAAACTTGGACAAAAAGCCTTGACCCATTCTCTCTCTCCCCATTCTCTCTCTCACCCTCACGGCTCCATCTCTCTCTCCCTCTCGGTCTCCCTCTCTTGGCCGTGAGTCCCACCGGCCGCCGCCCAAGTCACTGTCGCCCGCCGTTCCTCCCGATGGCCGCCGATCTTCACCGCTGCCGCAAGCCGTTGTTAGATCTTGGTTTTTGCCGCCGCTTTCGCTCTAACCGTGTTAGTTTAGAGCTTGGTAAGTCACGATCTAAACCTCGCCTAGTATATCGGGTTATTTCGGGCTCGTTTAGATGCGATTTGGTGGAAATTAGGAATTAATTGGATTAGCGGGCCTTAAGTGCGAAATCGGGAATTTTTGGTGGAATTTTAGAAGTCGATTGATGGCTGTGATTGGCTGTTTAGGGTGCTGTGATGGGCTGCTCGGTACGCGGTTAGTAACATTAGGACTGGCTCGTAATTTTATGGAAGTGTCGCGAAGAGCCGAGAATGAAATATTGTGATTTTGGGTGTGAAAATGGCAAATTGATGGCTGTGTTGTGTGATTCTAAGTGCTGTGATGTGCGGTTGGGCGTGTGGTTTATGCCATTAGATCTGGCTCGGAATTTTATGAAAGTGCCGTGAAGAGCGGGGAGTGAGATATGGTGATTTTGAGGGCAAAAAAGGCTGATTGATGGCTGTGATGTGTGGTTTTAGGTGCTGTGGAGCGCTCTTTGTCGCGTGGTTGGTACTGTTAGGTCCGGCTTGAGATTTTGTGAAAGTGCCGTGAAGGGCCTGAACTGATTTGATAACGTTTGGGTGTGGAGAAATGTCAGTTTGTGTGTTGATCGTGTGTGTTGTGATATGACTGTGTGGTTGTGATTTATTGGGTGCAATTGTGTGCACGTGTGAGACTTGTGATGTGCGACGTGTGTGTGATCACTAAAAGGCCCTGAGGCGTGTTTACGCGGGGTTCAGATAAAATCTGGTATGTTGATGTGTACGTGTGATCACTAAATCACTAAGGCGTGTTTACGGCGGGGAATTGAACCGGCCTGATGCGTGTTTACGCGGGTTGTGATACGACAATGGGATCGGGCCGAGTATTGTAAGCTCGGGTCGCGATCATGTAGGCCTGTCGCATTTGGCGCGTGCTGAAGAAAGTGAAAATCGGTCCGAGGTATGATCAGCTCGGGTGAGACCGGGATCGAACCGAGGCATTGTAAGCTCGGGTTTCGATCACGTAGGCCTATCACATTTGGCGCGGGCTGAGGAATGAGATTGGACCGAGGCGTGTGATGCTCGCGGCACGATCGTATGGCCTTGAGGGGTGTTTACGCGGGCCGAGGAAAGTGAGATTGTGCCTGAGGCGTGTTTACGCGAGTCGCGATGGCAAGTTAATGAAAATGATGTGATTGGTGCGTGACCGAGTGTGGAATGTGGAATTGGAAATGTGGTGTGTTCGATGTGTACGTGGGCTTGAGAATGCGAGTGATTTGTAGTGCGTGTGGTTGAGATGCGTGTGAGAATTGTTTGTTATGATTACGGACTAATGTGCAGGCTATTTATGCCAGGAGCCCAGGTTAGTATGATCGCGTGGATGACGATGTTTGTGTTTATTGCTTGGTTGTGTCTGGATACGTCTGGAATACGTGGTAGCCTGGATAGGGTTTAGGTTGTGACTTATTGAGAAGTGTCTTATGGTTGTTTCAATCAAACCTTTTCAGAGCACCCGTCCGAGCCTTGAATTTTTCGCCGCTACCGCTGCAGCGTTTTGGGGATTCCGTTGCACACCGATCATTCAGGAGTAGAATATACCTTGGCTGCTAATCCCCTTTGAGGTCGAGGACGCGATTCGTGGAAGCCAGTTGGTATGCGTGTATTATAAGTTTGATATTAAACTAGGGAGTGCTTGACGTGAATAGTTGGTCGTGTAATTAGGAAATCTGTTCGGGTGTGTACTATCAGTTGATGTAAATCTGATGAGTGTTGGAAGTATTTGGTTGTAAAGAATTAGATGTTGTATATTTATATACCGAGGCATAGTATTATAATTGGTGGTTTAGTAATTTGCTTTTCCTGGTTCTCCAATATTATTGTCCAGTATTATTATGATTTGTTTCCGCTGCAAATTTACTCTGATGGAATCTTTGGGTCGGCGACATTTTCTTGGGATGTCGCACTGATTCGACCAGAAAGAGGGATCTCGCGTGCTCGATGGGGTTCGGGGCGTGACAATATTTGCGGTAACAGTGCATCGTCGAACTAGATCTCAACATTTGCCTGCCATCAAACTGCTCATCTGCCACCATCGATCTCTCTGTGTGAAATTTGTCGACAGTCAGCTGAAGTGATGAAATTGGACGATGAAGTTTGTTACAAGCTAAATTACATGCGGTGGAATTTGTAACGGGAGAAGATGAGCACTAGTGGGGACAAGGCAAAAAAGATAAAGAACAAAAAAGCTGTAAAAAGGTGTCATTTCACTGATGGTCCATGTCAGAGTTAGCCTTACCACGTAAAATGACCGGCACTGACTAGACTCTATGTCGGTGATTTCCGGCCTAAATTGACTACATTGAAAAATCGTCAAAAAGTTTAGTATTGCATTGGCCAAATTGAAAAGTTTAGAGTTGAACTAGCATTCAGATAATAGGTTTATGACTTTTTAGGTAATTTTTCCGTCATTAATGTCCATTGGATACCCACAACAAACAAAACACAAAACATGTAACAATCTTAATTATGGCAACTATATCCTACATTGAAATAAAAAAAACTAAAACAGAGAAGGAAAATAAACAAATTTGAGGATTCTCCTCCTCATTCTACAAAACGAGAAACAAAAACTGTCCTTACCATAATTATCCAAAAAGAAAAAAATCATCCAACTATTTTTATTTTACGGCCGAATACGCAATTAACTTACTCAAAAATCAACAAATGCTGAATAGGCACTTGTTCACTTAACTAAACAAGCATCATTTTCCTCCTTAGATAGCAAACTCTCTACATGGTCTTTGTCACTGCTCTCTCAAACAAAATGGCCAGGAAGATGTGGGAACCCTCGAGGGTTGTTTTCGTGCCCATAGGTGCTCTCATGTTATTAGGTTGTGTGTGTCAAGCTATTGAGTCAAACCTTTTTAAGCATGCCGAGGCTACCGTTCAGATCACCAACGGTTTGCCTGGCAGGGTGGATCTGACCATCCATTGCAAATCCAAGGATAACGACCTCGGCGTCCAAGTCATCGCCTCCAATTCATCCTGGCACTTTCGATTCCGACCCAATTCTGTTTTCCTCAACACTTTGTTTTTCTGTAGCTTCCAAAGGCCGGGTCAATTCCGCTACTTTAATATCTACGATGAAGACAGAGATCTTCACAACTGCGGGAAACTTTGCTTGTGGAGTATTGTACCGGATGGTCCATGCCAATATGACTACTACTATAAGAGATACGACATTTGCTATCCTTGGAACCCGAGCGCAACAAAACACCCGTTGGCATAATAGTCTCTTCGTGCGGATGTGCTACTCTTTTTGGTGAATAAAATTGATGATCTTGAATGTTCACGACGAGATTGATGGGTACGATTTCATACAATACCTCTACAAGTATTTGATGATTTCTTTAAGTGGGGGTAAGACGAGGAAGTTTGCCCGTTCGAATTCCTTACTTTTGGCATGAATGGCATCGAACCAAGTATGTAAACTCAATCTGGAGGGTGAAAATAAGCCATCACGTGATCAAGCACGGCCGGATAAAAATACAGAATTACTAGAAATCAGGCATCCACAATTGCTTTAAGTCATTTGATGTGAAAAACGTGTAATTGCATAAATTAGCGTAGAAAGTATATGAATCGCGAAATTTGAACATGAATGTAAACATTATATGCGAGTTTTAAACCCGAATGTGTTAAACAAAAAGACAAAAGAAAAAAACGAATGCAGATAAACTATTTCTATATAGAAAATAAAATAAAATTATTCCAAGCAATAAAAAAATAAAATTACATTAATATGTCGAGATTCGGCTGTTTTTTATGGATTCTACTTGAATGAGAGAATAAACACGCTTTAAAAAAGTAGTTTCTCTTTTTGTTTTTTTTATCGCATGACTTACTAACTGAGATTGAAGGTCAAAACATATAACGCGGATGTCAAACAATTCAGGACTGCGTTTGGTTATATGCTTCACAAAGTGGTGAGGCAACTTCAACCTTATATGTTCGAATGTTTTGGTGGTCATATATGCCAAAAGCACAAAGAAAATTGCGTAGTAAAAGGCTCACACTACTTGAAAGATCCACATTTTATGACAACTCACTTATACGTCATTATTTGTCCTAATTGTATAGTGCGGCCAATGAACAAAACGAACAAGATTAATACCACGAAAAACCTCAAACTGGTACACATGTAAAAAATTTACTCCAAACTAATTTTTTATCACGAAAAATCCCAAACTGGTACACCTATGACAATTTTACCCTCCGTTAGTTTCTGTTGAATTTTACCGTCATATTGCTTAGTTGGATAATACGTAATAGTTGACGAGTGTATCAGTTTGGGGTTTTACCCTCCGTCTATCATAGATTTACCATTTTGTGATTTTTCGTAATATTAATCCAATTTAACAGAGGCAAAATTTGTCACAAATACACCAGTTTGTGATTTTTTATAGTCATAAAATTAGTTCAGGATAAATCTATCACAGGTGTACCAATTTGAGGTTTTTTATGATTAAAAAATTAGTTCAGGATAAATTTGTCACATACGTACTAGTTTAGAGTTTTTCGTAGTATTAACCGTTTATATTAACCTATGTCAAACACCTTCGAAGCATTTCTATCTTTCAAGAGCTAAGGAAATATCAGGACAGATTTCTCTAGCTGGTGTGGGAAGTGCCTACACACCAAGATAGCGAGGCATCAATTTCACTTGCCACCACCAAATTGGTATGATTTAGATTTAGGTGCATGGAAAAGTTACGATTTTGATTTTTCTTGGTGACAACATGCTGTCTTCTGTTTTATTCAGGAGTTGGTGAAGAGGGAAAGAAGAGCATCTTGAGTTATCAAGCTCGCCGCCCTTTGTTGTGAACTTGTAAATCACCTCTCATATTTGTGAACGCAAAATGTCATCCATAATATAGCAATCAATCTCCACCATCGCCTGCTCAACTTACTCTCTTCCCCCGGATGATTTTTGGAGTGCTTGGATGCTTACATAAAAAGTAGTCCAGATGTGCTTCAAATGTATTTTTGATATATTGCTGGTTCTAACGAAGAAGATGTTCCTTCTTTTACTGTAATGGACGTTTCGTACTGAGATGACGGACACAAAATTATTGGTTGTATCTTTTTTTTGGTGATCACGAGGCTAAGTGATCTGTATCCAGCATCTAATTTTGTCTCCTCTCAAACAAAATAAGTGGCAAATTAGAGAGAAATCTTTATTCTGAGCCCATTCTAACAACCAAAATTGGCGAACCAATCTGGGGGCTTGTTGCCTTCTCTCAACACATGGTGCACTTGAATAGATGGATATTACTTGATTTCATGAAAAGTAGAGTTGTGTATTATCATTTTTTTATTTGTCTGAATCAAGCTCAGTCCACTTCGAGTTTGAAGTGGAAAAAGATTGATTTTTGTACAAGGCAGAAGGTTTAAGTAACCGAATTTCGTGATTAAATTCAGATGTTGGTAACTAGTTTATTAAGATTTATATCCAAGATAATCATTAAATAAATGCACTCTTGTTGCCGTCGCCGAGCAGACTTCCTTCTCCTCTCCTCGTTCGCCGCTCACCATGCGATGAAGCTCCCATTCTCTTCTTCCGGTGTCCGATGCTCCGCCTCTGATCTAGTCCCACTCAAGAATGGCGGGATCATAGCTATTCTATACCAACGTCTCCATGCGATCAACCTCCGGTGCCACCACAATCCGATGGCAGACTCAGGCTGTTCTGTATCAACAACGCACAAGCACAAGACAACCTCTAACACTTTCCACGTTTTGAGCTCTCCCTGGATGGATTACGATGAAGTCTCTGAGCATCACAAAGAGAAGTGGACGAATGAACAACTTGTTAAGGACGCTTTGTCGAGAAATCTGGGGACAACTTCAGTGAGTTTCATATCCGAATCTTGTTATCATTCTGTCTTTACTTAATCCTTATTACTTCTTATTTTTGAGATTTTTTTTTGCATGATTTGGTAAGCGATTTTTTTTGTTTCTTTTTTCTTTTTTGGCTGCGTGTTGAAGGTTTTGCTTTTTATTTTACTCTTTTAAATGCATTAAAAATTCCAAAGGTCACCCTGAATTTCCTCACCATACTCGTCGATGAAGTGAATAGATTTCTTCACAGTATGAAAACACATCCGTTTTTTAGTTTTTGCAAACTATTATGCGAATAAAAATGTACAACAACCAAGCGTAAATGCCTGGTAGAAATTATTTGATTTCATCAAATATAAAATTTTTTAAAAAATAGCAACAAAAGAAAAGAAAATTACATGCTGGAAGCGGATTTTAGATATCTCTATAGAAAAGATAAAATTATATTGAAAAAAAGAAGCTTGTCCAAAAAGAGAAGAATGCAAAAGAAAAAAAAACAAGAGATTGAATTCTAATAGTGTCGGTGAAGCCAATCCTTAACCTTGAATTGACGCATGAATGATCTTTAATTTGGTGTGAAATTCGAAATTCTAAATTTACTGTGTGTTTATTTTTCATATTAGAGATTTATAGAATTGAATGTGGACTCTTTCAGATCAAGGGTGGAATTCCACGATTTAACGAGAAATTCAATATTTAATTTTCATAAAAAGCATGCATGAATTATATAAAATAAAAGTTATTGTTTTTTTTATCAAGGGTCGAATTTGCCATTCGATTCCTAAGATGATTTTTCTTGGAAAATGTAACATGAAAGAATGCGCTGCTTAGAGCTTCTGACACCTGTATACGATATTATTGATGAATGAAAAAATAGAATGAAAGCCTAATTTTTGAACTCTCCTAAAGAATATTTATAGAAAACACTATCCACATATGTTGCAATTCGATATTGCCACATGGAGAGTATGGACACCTCGTGACGCAAATCCATTTGTCGGTGGGGAAACCCCATTAAGTATTTTTTGGGCTTTATATGTGTATATGTCATTTGTTGGCTTTATATGCTGTCACTCATTTTATGTACTTCCATTGTCTAATCAAATCAGGCACGATAATCACCACTCAATTCACATGCACGTGATAAAATTGATTTATGAGATTTCCTTGAAAATGAAAACGCTTTAAAAATAATTAAATACGGCAATTGTTTTATTTGCAGTTTAACTATCCGGATTACAAGTTAATTAGGGTTTTCTTGATTAAATTAATGATATGAGATATTTGCTCTTCTCTTGACAATTTGCTTGCTCAAACTTATATTTGAGAGATGCCAAAATTATGACGATTAGTAAAGGCTGTGCTTGTATTTCTCATGTCTCAACTTATCGAAACCTTTTTTTGTGTCCTCTTACAAAATTAGGATTCCTTCTAATTCGGTGCAATTTACAACCCTCCACTCCAGGGGGTCGTGGGCAACGTTGCAGTGGCAGTTGAGGACGCAGAGGTGGGCAATAGAGAATCGGGGCACCCCACGCCGTGTCCTCCATCGGTTTGTTCTTGAAACGGGGCTCGTTACCGTTGCTCTTCAGTGGTTCATGTGGGTGCTCTTGATGAACGAGAAAGTGATGCATTGGTGGGCGAGTGATTCCAGAATGGGTAATTTTCTTTTTAGAATTTTCTAGATAAGTGTATGGAATGGAGTGTATGAGGATGGAATTGAAGGAAAAAAATATAGAAATAAATTAAGATAGAACGATCTCCTTCCAAGGTATAAGGCCACTCCATCAACCAAGGATGAGGATCGGGATCTACGAAGTTTACCACCAAGGCCTAATGTAACATCCTGAATTTCGACCCATTTTCGAGATCCAACGAAGTGGATATTATTTCTCATCTAATTTTAGTACGTCTCGCCTAGAGCTGGCCCCTCGCGGGATACTGACCAATGGGAAAGGCTAACTAGGAAAACGGTACGTGAACCAGAGACCCGATCGCGAATCGGGCACTGATTCCGAGAAACGACAGGGAAGTATTTTGGGCCAGTGTGGGCCGATCTTAGGGAAGTGACGGATTTGGTTTGGCCAACGACGTACGATCGGATCGCGGGTGATTCCACTCGACCAAGAGTACGAGTGGCGAACAAATCCCGAACTTGAACAGAACGATCGTGACCCTTGAAATAACCAATAATTCCTTCCGTTCTCCCGGTAATCGAATCCGTCACGACTCGAGTGACCCTAGGTCGATACGCGTAACCCCTAAACAGCCACCCGTCAGTGAGAGGCTCTAAAATTTTGAATTGAGCAATTTCATCGCCAAATTGGACCCGAACTTCAATGTCGAAATTCTATAGGTGTTTACAACTATTTTGCGAGGCCAACGTCATTTTTGAGTGGCCACACATATTTGGGGTCGGTACGGTCGAAAAATGAAATTTCGACCCGGGACCGGAAAATTACCATTTTGTCCTTATAGCCTATTTTTGGGGTTCCGAATTTTGGGCTATTTTGGGATTAAATTGTGGATAATTATCAAGAAAATTCAGAATTATTGAAAGACCAAAATGCCCATCAATTATTGGGTAAGAATGAATAATATCCATCGGATCAAAGGGCAAAATGGTCCAACGCACAAGATTGCGACACGCGGCATGAATTATTGGACTATTTGACCAATTTTGACTCCATTCTCCCTCTCCTTTCTCTCCATTTCCGCCGGTCACCTTCTTCCTCGTTTCTTCTTCTTCTTTGGCTGTGGAACGCCGGAGCACCACCGGAGCGCCGGCCACGCCGCGCCGCCAAGCTGCCGTCCGTTGTCGTGAGGACGCCGGAGCGCCGCTGCTGAACCAGTTTGATCCAACCGCTGTTCAGCCCGTTTCTCTCCTTGTTCAGCCCACTTTTGAAGCCTTAAACTAGTGAGTGGAAATCCTAACCCTTAATTAGGATTATGTGCACTTTGGACAAGTTGTAGGGGTTAATTAGTAGGGGCTGATTTGGGCTGATATTGTGGTGATTTTAAGGGCCTAAGGTGATGATTTAGGGATGGTTTTAAGGCTGTGGAGACTTGGTTTAGAGGGTGTATGAGCTGGATTTGCTTAATGGTGCAAGTTTAATGATTCTCGGACTACTGATTTTACTGTACTTCTGCGCTTTGTTATTTTTTTTGTGATCATTGTAGGCCGAATCTAAAGAAGTGTTTTTCATGAAAGTTGTTCCCAACATCTTTAAGTATAACATATTTTAATTTGGGAATTTTTGGAAATCATTTGAGGCCATTCGGAAGTCCATCTTTGGACCGAAACAAAACTGCCCGATTTACTATCCACCCGACCTTCTGGTCTGTTAGAATTTTTATAAATTTTTTTAGACCTATTTTCAAAATACTTCCTTCACAAAAATTGTTGGGAACATTTGTGGCTATAACATATAAAAATTTTAAGACTTTCCAAAATAATTTGGGTACTGAATGAGTTGTATTTTGAGCCAGTGAGTCGCCGGCCATTGGGCGAGGACTGGTGACCCCTGCCAGGCCGTGGGCGAGGGTGTCACGACCCTCGCCAGATCTAGGCAAGGGCTTGTGAGCCCTTGCTGCGGCTAGCGAGGGCGTCATAAGCCCTCACGCAGGCCCTCATAGGCCATGGTAAGGGTGTTGCGGCCCTCGCTTGCCCTCGCTGCTGCTGGCGACGGCCTAGGCAAGGGCCGCGATGCCCTTGCTAGATTTGGCAAGGGCTCGCAAGTCCTTGCTGCGATCGACGAGGGCATCGCGAGCCATCGCCTGCCTTGCTATGACCAGCAACGGCCTAGGCGAGGGCAGCGACACCTTCGCCTCGCCAAATCTAGCGAAGGCGTCGCCACTCTTGATGAATTTGGCAAGGGCTCGCGAGCCCTCATAGCGGCCGATGAGGGTGTTGAGAGCCCTCACCCAAGCCCTTGCCGGCCACAAAGACAGCGAGCAAGGGTTGCAACGCCTCGCCCATGGCCGGCGAGGGCTTGGCGGCCCTTGTCCCTAGGCCGGCAGGGGTTGCTAGCCCTTGCCCAATGGCTAGCCACCTTTGCCGGCCCTTTGCTGACGAGCTCAACGAAGAAGAAGAAAGGAAAAAGAAAAGAAAAGAAAAGAATAAAAGTAAAATAATCAATAAAAAATTTGAATTTTTTTAAAATATAAAAAAATTATCCACGTCAGCGCCACGTAGGATGGCCGACATTGAATGGACCGCCACGTCAGCAATTTCAGGCCAAAATTAGCCAGAAGGACTAAATTAGCAATTCATTCTAAGGTTTATGACTAAATTAGCAAATAGTCAATAGGTTTATGACTAAATTGGCACAATTAAAAAGTTTATGACTAAATTGACAATTTTTTAAAAGGTTTAGGATTGAATTGGCTACCGTACAATAGCTTCAGGACTTTTTAGACAATTTCCCCCCTTATAGACAAATTTCACTTTTCGGTAGCCTTTGTCTGTGAAATTTTTGTGCTTCATATGGACATTACACCAATCTCAGTGATCAGGTGGAAAAGTATAATCCGATTTATGAAACTTTTTTAGCTTTTCTGACTTTATTAAAATTAAGTTTAAGCACAAACTATCCAGAAAAGAAAAATATAAGAGATAAGTGTATTGAAAATCTTAAAACTTGTCATGAAAGTACAATTGAATCCTAAAACTTTCAAAAAGTACAATCAAGCCCTAAAACTTGTCAAATTGATCCAATCAAGTCCTTTCATTACTTTCACTTTTTCAAAATTTTAGAACTCGATTACACTTTTGAGATAAGTTTTATGACTTGATTGTACTTTTTGAAAGTTTTAGAATTTAATTGCACTTTCACTATAAGTTTTAGGACTTCTAGTGCGCTCATCCAAAATTATAATTACGGTAAACGGACGATAAGTAATAGTTTTTAACTTAAATTTGAAGGAAGCCCCACTATGGGCTACATTTTCCTCAAACCACCCTTTTAATTGGTAAATTGTAAGTTGTGGACATTACCCCTATACAAAATTAAAAAAATTTAGAAAATACCACCAAAAATCCCAAACTATGTCATTTGTGATAAATTTACTCTAAACTTTTTTTGTGACATGAAAAACCCCAAACTATGCCACTTGTGACAAATTTACCCTAAACTTTTTTTTGTAATATGAAAACCCCAAACTATACCACTTGTGATACATTTACCCTATAATACTTTGGCCCATGAACATTTTCGTCTTTTTCCTTTTTCTGTTTTTTTTCCTTCTCTCTTTCCTCCACCGGCCATGGCGAAGGGCAATCGGCGAGGGCTACCTTCGTCGGATCCGGCGAGGGCGATCCTTGCCAGACGCTAGATCTGGCAAGGGTGACTTCACCCGAATTAAGCGAGGGCGGGCGAGGGCAGCCTTCGCCCGACGCCGGCGAGGGTCGCCCTCGCCCGATGCCAGCGAGGGTCGCCCTCGCCCAACGCCGGATCTGGCGACGGTGACCCTCGCCGGCATCGGGCGAGGGCTGCTCGCCGGCATCGAGCGAGGGCTGCTCGCCGGCTTCCCTCCGCCATGGCCGGCAGAGGGAAGAGAGAAGAAAAAAAAGGAAAAAAAAAGGAAAAAGGAAAAAGACAAAAATTTTTATGGGTCAAAGTATTATGGAGTAAATGTGTCACAAATGACATAATTTGAGGTTTTTCATGTCACAAAAAAAATCCAGGATAAATTTATCACAAGTAACATAGTTTGAGATTTTTCGTATTACAAAAAAAGTTCAAAGTAAATTTATCACAAGTGGCATAGTTTGAAATTTTTGATGATATTTTCCCAAAATTAAAATATGAGTGATGTTCATGACTCGAATATTTGGGGGAAAAGTACTAGAAAAAGTTCTAAACCTATTGCATTTGTGCTAATTTAGTTCTAAACGTTGTAATTATGCCAATTTGGTAATAAACCTTTTAATGACTTGCCAATGTAGTCCATCCAACCAATTTTGGTCGGAAATCGTTGACATGAACACCGGCCATTAGTACAAAGCACGATTGGCATTAACAAAGACAATTTTTAAATTTTTTTTGTTGTTTTCTTTTCTTTTCTTTCCTTTCTTTTTCTCCCAACCATGTGCCAGTGAGGTCTTGTGACGTCCCAAAGCGTCACATACTAACGCGTTTCTTTAGTCTTTTCACTTATAGCAGAAGCGAAAGATAATTCAAAATCAAAGTAGACATTTTTCGTTCAGTCAACACATACGCAAAGCAAATTTCACATCTTCATTCCATATATTTATTTATGTACGTGGGTGATTTGGGTAACATCATCATTAAACACTATAGCAATAGACTATATCTGAGAGATCAACAAGGTGTCCTTTTCCCTCAAGGCCATCAAAGTGACTCCTACGACTGCCACCATCTCCCATCACCCATCCTCACGGTATTAGTGAAAAAGTGACTACCGTGTCACCAAAAGCAGTCCCACTATACAGCAACACTCGTAGCCCTATCCTGCTACACCTCACCACTCCCTTTGTCATCGCTACTACTAGCATCTGGATAAGGCAGCAGTCCTACAAGTCGTCCCCCAACCTTTGCATAGATCGCAACAAAACGATATGGAATATAGTCGGCCGGTGAACCTATGTCTACCCATAAGGTAGCAGTGTATTTCACAAATCCAATAAAAAGAAAGGCGGAGTCGGTGAACTCTTCTGAAGAACCCTTGAAGTCTATGGGAGCTCCGTAACGAGCGACAAAGGAAGCAAGTATGGCTGTCATAGGTAAATATCTGGAAAATCAACAAGAGTGAGCAATGCCCAGCAAAATGAAATTCTTAACTTATAGACTACTCGATCCGCCTATTGTTCGATTCTAGGACCTATCTAATCATGAGAGATAATAAAAGACACTAAGAAAAGTACAATACATGATTCGAATGCAGCATTCAATGACTACATATGCAATGCCAACATGCAACTTCATGATTCACACACTTTATCTCATCACTTGTCATGTCATTTGGTCCACCCCCATCTCGCGATACAACTGGTTCGCTGTCCAACCCATGTGGGTCACTTCCGGCTTCCAAGCCCAAAAATCATCAAAACTAGAAGCTAGAACTCACATGTATGAACTATCTCAGTAAGAAGTGAACAAAATTAACTCACCATGCTAACACAAACTCACGGTACATCAATCCAAGGACCGATCGTGTCTGTAAATCAACATGCAAGCCTCAAATCACACCTATCTTCACGGTTTTTGTAACATCCTGATCTTACCTCGGGGTTATTAATTTGACATTACAGACTTGTCGTCGTCTCGTTTCTTTCATCTGATTATTAAGCGCATGCAGAAACGTGTATAAACAAATTCCTAAACGTAACAATAGATGGAAATTAGGGAAAGCATAACAGACAAGACACATTATTGCCATTTTACTTAAACATATTTTACAAGCCCTTTTTCCATGGGCCATTCCACATACGAATCATATCACAAGCGAAGGCCGAGGTTAATCCTAACTCCTCTATGTCATCTTCCATCTTACGGACTTGAAAAGGAAAATAACGGGGGATGAGTCGAGGAGACTTAATGAGTAAATTCACTAATACTCGTGCAGGATGATGCATTGCCGTTGTACTAATGCATACAAATATTTTCCCCACCTTATGTTGATGGCAAATCAATAGCAAAAACTTTGACCTTGCCCTTACTATGTTCACATGGAAACTCACCTTTATCGAGTTACATAAATTCGACTTATCAATAAACACACATACCAGCACACATATAAGATTCATTTATCGTCATCCTGGCTCAACCAGGGCATCCCGACTCAATCGAGGCATCCAGCTTCATGCTAGGCATCCCGACTCAACCGAGGCATCCCAAGGCTAGCTCACCCGAGCCATTCGGGCTCAACCAAGGCATCTTAGCTCAACTAGGGCATTTTGACACTAGTTTACCGAGGCATCCGAGCTCAACCCAAGCATCCTAGCTCAATTAGGGCATTCCAGCGCTAGTTTACCGAGGCATCGCCGCCAATGCTATGTGATGACAGTCTTCTTCTTTTATTTAGTGATCACACATCGTGGATCACACAAGTCTATTTATTATCTTGATTTTATTAGTCCATGCAATCAAGCCCAAAAGGCGTGCCGTGCTTGTGTAATCATGATCTCTAGAACATTCATCTAACATGCGGGTTGCGATCAAGGGCACGTGGTTCAGTCCACCATGCTAAATGCTGGCTTAGAGCCGAACATGAGTACGAGACCATACGACACTCCGTTTCATGACTCGGGCGTGCCTTGACTTATGATTATGAAGCAAAACAATAAACACTCAAGCAAACATCGAGCATCACAGACATAAACACTACTCGAGCCAAACTCGTAACACCACGTCCTATCCTCTTATAAATCAACAAGCATGCATAGGAACATCAAGCATGGTAACAAGCGACACGTGCAACATCAAGACAAATAACAACATGCAAGTCTCAACAAAGGTTCGGGTGAAAACTCAAGCCAACAACACATCATAACTTCCTATCCCGAGATTAGGGAGTCCACTTACATGCCGCATTCCAACCACGTAACACACCACCCTATCCAAGCGTTAGGAAATTCACTCATCTATAATCACAAGAAAACGTCTACGGCGATTGGCGGTGGCAAATGGAGAGAGAGAGAGAAGTGTTTGGCATGAGGGTGAGAGATGATAGAGAGGCAAGGAAGTAGTGTGTGGTAACTAAGGGGGGGGGGGAAACTAAGCATATTTATAGGCAAGCCAACTTATTCCCCAAGCTTAATCAGGAAGAAAAAACAAATGACATAATGAAATATCCCATAAAGTCAAGTGCCATCATGACTATGATCTAGAAAATCTTGATCATTAATGACACTAATGGAAGAGAGCCAAAATGAAATAATGAAACAATCTAACAAATCTTAACAATTAATAGCTCTTTCTCTCTCTTTCCCTCCTTCTCTCTCTCGACTCCCTCTCGATTTCCCCTTTCTTGGTCGACTTCCTCATTTGTTTTTAGCTCATTATTGGTGACAATGACTCATGGTCCAATAATGAGGGTGGACACTTCAGCTATTGAGCAATTATAGAGAGGGGCACCTAAACATGACTTAACAATGGTGGCTTCAACAAGAAGACTTGGCCCTCGACTTGGCCAATTTCGTTTTCATATCCCCCCTCTTCGTGTGACCTCCAATAAAAGCTTAGCATAGTTCATTTGAAAGCTCAGAATGAGCACATTAAATCACCAGAAGACATCAAGTCGAGATTCCAACGTTCTCATATAGAAAATGATGAATCTTTGAAATCTGACAAAACCGACAGTTTTTTCACTGTTCTAGAAATTGGGCTTAAAACATAGTAAATGAACTCCGAAAATTCCCAAATTTGAATATGTCATAAAAAAGACCTTAACAAATATTTTCCATTTGGAACATAAAATCTGAATCTTTCTGTAAATACATCATTTAGTAGCTCAAAGACAGACTAAAATCAGTTTGCTGAAACAGAATCTTTGCTTTTAAAAGTAAGCTCTTTTCAGAATCTAAATCATCTCCAAAAATTTCCAAATTTATATATGTTATAGAGACAGAAGTTCTCAACAAATTTTGTGAGGAAATTTATTCAAAATCGGCCCAGAAAAGTTTGTAGAAAATCGAGAAAGTGTGAACATCACAGAAATACCCATTCTGGCAGTTTTACACGGTCCGAAATTAGGCTATCGTACTACTCATATCAAGTTCAAAAATTCTGAAATTAAAGTATATGAAACTTCAATATGTTTGGAGAAACTTTTAAAAGGAAATGTTTGGAAATTCGGATCACAAAAGTCTTCACAAAAATAACAAAACGAAATGAGTACAGAGGATCCGAATATGGGTTTTCTAGAATAAGAGTAGAATTGGCTCCGATTGGAAAACTATCAAATATAAACCATAACCATTTCTTAGGGACTGAAATTGAGGATGTTACAGTTTCATCCTCAATCAACAAGTCAACCAAACACTACACCTCTACAAGCCCCAAAACTGAAATCAATAAGAGGATCGGAGAGCCTAGAAACTAGAAACTTCACTTGCCTTTAGTCTTGATTCAACAAAAACCGGACTGAATTCCCTGTTGATTTGCGCCAGCTTGATGTTATTCAAGGAAATTGAGAGTGTCCTTTGATTCACTTTAGTCTATCTTGCATGTATTCTCATTAGTGGGTGGGGTGGCTTTGCCACGTGTCAAAGCAAGATAGACACTTGTCCATGCAATAGTGACAAGTGGGCTGTTCGATGAAGAGAGAGAGAAGACCACCAAGGGTTTGTTTAATAACATTTTTATTTCTTTATTTTTCTATTCTTTTGTTCCCCGGAACAGAAAAAGAATAGAAATCCGTTTAGTAAAAAAAATCTATTTTTTTGTTTCTGTTCCAAAAAAGTGTTCCAGAAATAGATTTGGAACAGAAACAAGAAGCAAAAAAAATCTGCTTCTTGTTTCTGGAACAAGAAAAAAAAACGATTTTTTTTTTAGAATTCTCTAAAAATAAGAAACAATCCATCGGCCACAACCCGCCCATCACCGCCTCTCACCGTCCTTCACCGCCACCTACCGCCCACCTTCCACCGCCGCCGCCGCCGCCCGCCGGCCAACGCTCGTCGGTCGCCTCTCGCTCGCTGGCCGCCTTTTGTCGTCGACCATCGTTCTCCACTGCTCGACGCTTGTCGCCACCTGCCAGCGACTGCCGTCCTCCACCGCTGGCCACCGTGCTCCATCGCCCGACGCCAGCCGCCACCCAGCGCTGGCCGCCTCCCCCCGCCAACCACCCGACGCCGACGATTACCCACCACCGGTCGTCGTCCTTGGCCGCCGCCGGCCACCCACCACCGGCTGCCATCCTCCACCGCTGACCATTGTGCTCCACCGCCCGACGTCGGCCGCCACCAGGCGCTAGCTGCCCTCGGCTGCCGACCACCTCTGGCCTCTGGCCACCCGATGCCGATGGTTACCCACCATAGGCCGCCATCCTTCGCCACCGACCGCCGTGCTCCATCGATCGACGATGGCCACCCTCTGTCACCAGCCACCTCCCGCCGCCGCCCCCAGCTGCCGTCACCACCGCCCGATGCCTCCATGCTCGACCGCTGACCGCCGTGCTCCACTGCCTCCCACTGTCGGCCGCCATCCTCTGTCGCCGCCGACCACCGTCCTCCGCCCCCCACCGCCCCCCACCGCCACCCGCCGGTAGCCCAAAAGGGAGAAACTCATCCATAAAATTGAAGTGGATCATTCGCACCCTAAACGCGTTTCTATTCTTTTTCTATTCTAGGAATAGAAATTTTGTGTAATTACTAAACGCTATTTTTTTTTATCAAAAATTGTTCCAAGAAATAGAAATAGAAAAAACTATTTCTGATCAAAAATTGTTTGTGGGAACAGAAATGTTGCTATGCAGACCACAAGTGTCCGGCCCATGTGGCAATTTGTTCTAGTTGGGCCCATTTTTATGTAAATTGGATTCTAAGGATCAAACATTAGAACCGCAGGTTGTCTAACGAGCTCTGATAAATTTTCGGTCATGACATATATTAAGGGTCATTGTTCTATAATTCAATTGCCATCTCCAAATTCAATTTCCTTAGCTCACTAATTCGGATATACAAATTTTAGGATGTCACAACTCTTCCCCTCAAGAAATTTCGTCCTCGAAATTTAAGACCTTACCTCTTTATTCGAAAAGATATGGATAGCGACGCTTCATGACTTCCTCGCTTTCCCATGTCGCTTCCTCCAAGTCATGACATTGCCATAAAACTTTGATGAGAGGAATGACCTTATTCCTAAGAATCCGTTCCCTTCGATCTAATACTTGCACTGGTTTCTCTACGTATTTAATCTTTTCTTCCACCTCAATCGTCTCAAAATCCATTACGTGGGTACGATTAGGTTGATATTTTCTCAACATCAACATGTGAAAGACGTCATCAACACGTGAAAGACGTCAACAAGAGTGAGCAATGCCTAGCAAAATGAAATTCTTAACTTATAGACTACTCAATTCGCCTCTTGTTCGATTCTAGAACCTATCTAATCATGAGAGATAACAAAAGACACTATGACAAGTACAATACATGCTTCGAATGCAGCATTCAATGACTATATATGCAATGCCAACATACAACTTCATGATTCACACACCTTATCTTGTCGTGTCATTTGGCTCACCCCCATCTCACAGTACAACCAGTTCACTGTCTAGCCCGCGCAGGTCACTCCCAGTTTGCAAGTCGGACTTCCGTGGATTGCTAACCACAGGCATCTCACTTCAGGGCATCCCATACATACAGCAGGAGCATCCTAGACATACAGCACAGGGGCAGCCCGACTCCTTCGAGGCATCATCGGTTCGCAGTCAAATGGTCACTCATAACGTCATTTCTTTCGCACACATTTCAGGCATATCTTGCATATGCAATAACATGACAATCATACGCCACATGTTTCATCTCATTCAACATGTATTTTACATGAGATGATATGATGACACACCAGACTACTTCAATTCAGCATATACAGTAACTTATAACTTGCTGAGTATAACGTACAGCGGTAATTCGAGGTTACTAATCTCACAAAGTTGGCCATAGTTCAGCAAGCATTTGATATCGGATTAAAGCAAATCAAGCATCATTGGAAAGCTTGAAGACTAGTTTTTCCCATCAGACGACAAGAAGTTGAATTTCAATCATCTTAAATCAGTAATTCACGGATTTCAATCAGCCTGTAAAAACATAACAGTTTTGGACAACGATTGAAATCAAGGCCATTGCCTTAGTAAATTACTTCGCAAATTCATGAAGAACACTAAGCCTGAATCAATCTGTACAAATTGCAGTACTTCCCTCAATTCGAAGCAAACCAGAATCACTGAAAACAGGGATCATGATGTCCAAGAAATAGTCATTGCACAGACCAAACTTACTCAAAATATTTTGAAATTTTTATATGTTCTAGGCTCGGGTGTTATTTACATATTTATGAAGGAAGCGTATCCAAATTCAAATTTGAAAAATTCATAGACAATCAGGAGTATGCAAAAGTAGTAGCCTGTATTACAGTGCACATCCAAAAACTGGTAAAAGTCCCAAGCCATCGTGCATATCATTTCAACTCAGAAAATTCTGAAATTAAGGTATGTTGTAGTTCAAGATGTTTTGCACAACTCTTATGAAGGGAGTTTCGCGAGACTCGAGAGCCACATAAAAATAACAAACAGAAAGGGTCCTCCAGTTTCTGAGTTTGGAAAACATTACAAAGGCTCACGAATCAACCCAATCTTGAACAATCTGAGAGTTCTAGTTCAAAAATCATCAAAATCAGAAGCTACAACTTACATGTATGAGCTATCTCAGCAAGAAGTCAACAAAATTAACCCACCATGCTAACACAAACTCACGGTTCATTAATCCAAGGACCGATCATGTCTATCACTCAACATGCAAGCCTAAAACCGCACCTATCTTAACAGTTTCATCGTCAATCAACAAGCCAGCCGAGCACTACACCTCTACAAGCCCCAAAACCAAAATCAACAAGAGGATCAAAGAGCCTGGAAACTAGAAACTTCACTTGCCTTTAGTCTTGATTCAACAAAAACCGGACTGAATTCCCTCTTGATTTGCGCCGGCTTGATGTTCTTCAAGGAAATTGAGAGCAAAACCCAAGTGTGGGAGTAATGGGGAAGCTGGTTCTGGCCGAGTATGAGAAGGAAGGGAGAGTGTATTTTGACTCACTTTAGTCTATATTGCATGTATTCTCATTGGTGGGTGGCGCGGCTGTGCCACGTGTCAAAGCAAGATGGACACTTGTCCATGCAATGGTGACAAGTGGGCTGTTCGGTGAAGAGACAGAGAAGACCACCAAGTGTCCGGCGCATGTGGCTATTTGTTCTAGTTGGGCCCATTTTTATGTAAATTGGATTCTAAGGATCAAACATTAGAACCGCAAGTTGTCCAATGGGCTCTTATAAAGTTTCGGTCATGACACATATTAAGGGTCATTGTTCAACAATTCAATTGCCATCTCCAAATTCAATTTTCTTATCTCACTAATTCGGATACGCGAATTTCAGGATGTCACAACTCTTCCCCCTTAAGAAATTTTGTCCTCGAAATTTAAGACCTTACCCATTTATTCGAAAAGATGTGGATAGAGACACTTCATGACTTCCTCATTTTTCCACATCGCTTCCTCCAAGTCATGATGCTGCCATGAAACTTTGACGAGAGGAATGACCTTATTCCTAAGAATCCGTTCCCTTCGATCCAATACTTGTATTGGTTTCTCTACATATTTAATCTTTTTGTCCACTTCAATCGTCCCAAAATCCAATATGTGGGTAAGATCAGGTTGATTTTTTCTCAACATTGACAAGTGAAAGATGTTGTGAATGTTAGATAACTTTCGTGGCAAAGCTATTTGATACGCCAATTCTCCTATCTTTTTGAGAATCTCAAACGGTCCAATAAACCTCGAGCTCAATTTTCCTTTCTTTCTAAATCGTAATATGACTTTCATTGGCGATACCTTTAAGAACACGTGATCCCTCACGTTAAACTCCAAAGGTCTTCGTCGTTTATCAGCTTAACTTTGGGCATTTCTAAGTCAATCTCGAATTATTTCATTATGTCCAATGTGATTTGTACCATTTTTGGTCCTGTTAAACTTCACTCTCCTACTTCATTCCAACATATAGGAGTTCTATGGGCTCTTCCATATAATGCTTCAAATGGAGCCATACCAATGCTTTGCTGAAAGCTGTTGTTATACGCAAACTTCGCCAAATGTAATTTCTCATTCCAGTTTCCCTTAAAGTAAGTGATACATGCCCGTAACATGTCCTCCAATACTTGGATAACTCTTTGTGATTGTCCATCCGTCTGCGGATGAAAAGCAGTAATGTACTGGAGTTTAGTCATTAAGGCAGTTTGCAAACTCTGCCAAAAATTTGCAATAAACCTTGAGTCTCAATCCGATGCAATAGTTACTGGTACTCTGTGCAATCATACAATTTGTTTAACATACAGTTCTCAATACTTCTGCAATGAATAGTCTACTCGCACAGCCAAAAAATGGGCAGGTTTAGTTAATCAATACATTATCATCGAGATAGAATAGTGATCACTTGATGTTCTTGGCAATTCTTATCGTCATATGTTCCCATTTCCATTCAGGAATTTCTAAAGGTCTTGACATCCCTACTGGCTTATGATGTGTTGCTTTCACTTGTTGACACGTCAAATATTTTGAGACGTGTTTAGCGATATCGACCTTCATTCCATTTCACGAATAATGTTGGCGAAGGTTACGATACATTTTCGTACTCCCTGGATGGATACTATACTTACTTTGATGCACTTTTGACAAAATCTCTTTATTTAACTCTTCGTCATTGGGTACGCAAAGGCGTCCACGAAACCTTACCATTCCGTCTTCCGATACTTGGAAATTCGGTTTCTTTCCCTCTAACGTCTTTCCGCGAATCTTCACAATTTCAGGATCCAACTGTTGCAGTGCCTTGAACCTTTGTATAATTTCTAGTTGAATCCTAAGGGTGGCCATCACTCTTGCAAGATTATTTACATCGAGTCTAAACTTGAAATTCAAATTCTCTCTAAGTAAATTCCACTTCTTAACCATCACACTCACCACTACCATTGTCGATTTCTGATTGAGAGCATCCACCACTTTATTTGCCTTCCTTGGATGATACAAAATCTCACAATCATAATCTTTTAATAATTCCATCTATCGTCTTTGTCTCATGTTCAACTCCTTTTGAGAGAATAGATACTTCAAACTCTTATGGCCTGTATAAATTTCAAACTTCTCTCGATACATATAATGTTCCCATATTTTCAGTGCAAAGACAATTGCCGCAAGGTTCAGATCATGCGTCGGATAGTTTGACTCATACGGTTTTAATTTTCTTGATGCGTAAGCAATGACCTTCCCATGTTGCATCAAAACACATCCAAGTCCTTTGTGGGAAGCATCACTATACATCCAAGTCCTCCGGTTCTGGATGATATCGTCAAAATCGATGCCGTAGTCAATTTTCTCTTAAGTTCATGGAAACTTTGCTCGCGCTCCTCATTCCACTCAAATTTTGTGTTCTTCCTTGTCAGCTGAGTTAATGGACCATCAAGACGTGAGAATCCTTCTACAAATCTTCGACAATATCCCGAGAGTCCTAAGAAACCAAATTTCTATTATCGTCGTTGGTCTTGGCTAATTAATTACTACTTCAACTTTAGCTGGGTCTACTGATATCCCTTCACCGGTTACTACATGACCCAAAAATGTCACTTGATCCAACCAAAACTCAAACTTACTAAACTTAGTATACAATTTAGAAAAATATTTTTAAAAAATTAAATTTGTCCATGTGAGGGCTGGTCGTGCCATATAGGACGGTCAGGATCAACATCAAGGATTTTCGGCCAAAATTGGCCGAATGAACTATATTTGCAAGTTGTCAAAAGGTTTAGGACTGAATTGATGCAATCGAAATGTTTAAAATTGAATTGGCACTAGTGCAATAAATTTAAAATTTTTTTGATACTTTTCTTAATATATAATGGTTAGGCCGTTGGTGATTAGGTTTTGATAGCCTATTTTTGAGGTCTCAATGACCAAAATTTTGAGGGAAGGTTTTGATGACTTAAATAAGGTAAGTTCATGTTTCTTAAGTTCTTTAATTTTCGGGAACTTCTCAAGGCCCCAATTCCCACTCTGTATCTTTTTCTTCTCTAGAGAGAGAGAGGGAATACCCTTTAGGTGTTTTGCATCCATTGATCCCAAAATCCAGACAAGAGCCGAGATAAAGCATTTTAAGGTCTTGCTTAGGATCGATACTCAATGAATATAGAAGCCTCCTATTTATAATGAGGATGGGAGGAGTTTTTTATTATTGTATTGCTCCAGATCGGTCAATTTAATATCCGTAACTGGAATTAACAAACATTTGCTTCAATTTAGACAAATATTTCCGATCCATCTTGAATTTGATATGGATAAATGGCAATTGACCGATATCTTAGTTCAAGTTTAATTGTCCTGCTCGCGAATAGATATCCTAATTTGATTGGACAATTACACTAGCAGAAAATAATTGTTGAGCACTTGAAAATATGTAGACTTTCACAATTAGCTCAAAGTTTTTTCGCTATTTGCCAATACATTTAAAAAAACATTCAAGGTAAGAGAATAACGTAATTAGCTCAATATTTTTGTTGTCTACAATTACATCTAAGAAATTACATTCAAAAGAAAGCCACGTTAGTAAAGAGTATAATTTAGAATACTTTTTCTTATTTATCTTTTTTAAGTTTGAACTTAATAAGAGATAAAACATTAATATATCTCTCTTTATCCATATTTTAGCATTTGGAAGATATAAAATATAAAAAATAGGCCTTACCAATATATATATATATATATATATATATATATATATATAAAATAGGAGATGATATATATAAATTTTTTTTGGACAAAGATATATATAATGACAAATGACAAATTGTTAAACCAAAAATGTGTATTGCGACTAAACTATGCCACGTGGCAATCACAAGACAAAGTGAAGTACGATGTGGTGATCATAGAAGTGAACACTCTTTCGGATCTGATATTTTCTATATATAATAAATAATTTAGGTAATTAAATAAATTGCTTAATTTTTCAAATGTCGACTTTTTGCATATGCAGAATGAGTGCACAATTGCTAGTGGTAAGAAAGAGAATAGGGGTTAAACCCTCGAATGTAAGAACTATCATCTCATTTCATATTGAATGAAGGGATAATTAATGTAACATTTGTTTTATTTGAAGTTCATTGTGACATTCATGGGTTGACGGTGATGATATTAATCGTTTTTCATTTATGCTATTTGATTTTGATGAATGTCATCAATTCCAATGTTTCACGCGTAACAATTTTTCAGACCAAGTTCCCCTTGAGCGAAGCATAAGACTTAAAAATTGCAAGTGGGTGACCAATATATGAAATACTCGATTCATATTTGAGCAATCGATGATATTATTCATTCCCGAGCTTGAGATCAAAGCAGGAGCACTAAAGTTTGGGATCGGTCTGCTATCGAGACCATTTGCTTGTGAGGCTCGTTTGAGAAAAAGAGCTCACCTTAAGCCCTCAGTTGAAATTTTCTCTGTTGGATTAAATGGTTTAAACCAATAAAATCACTAAATACTATCTCAGCCCACTTATGCTTTGAAGCATGGGAAAGAAAGGATTATGAGAGAAGGGTCTATAGTGCAGGTCCAGTTGAAAACCGGAGACAATTTTTTGCAATTTTTAATTTTTTTAATTTTCCTTTTCTTTTCTTTCTTTTTTCTTTTTCCTTGTTTTTCCTATTCATCTTATGGGCCTCGATGATGGACGATAAGGATGTTGCGGCCATCGGCCGTGACCCAATGAGGGCCGTTACACCTTCACCTCTCTACATGCCCTCGGTGCTACAGCCATTTCTCGTCAATTATTAGATCTTCAGCAACATTTCGGACCATTAGCTCGTAGATCCCACCCTTGATTTTGTTTGCAATCTCTACACGCAGATCTTGATCTACCTCGACTCTTTCCAATAGTAAGTTACTCGTCTTCAATCCCTCTTTCCATGGAATCCTAGGTTTTTCTTATATTCCGTAATCTGTAAGTTAAATTAGGCTCTGTTTGTTTCACGAAAAATAACCTCTAGGAAAACATTTTCATTTTACGAAAAATAAACTAATCATGGAAAATATTTTACCTCAATGGAAGAAAACACATTCAAAAGTGAGGAAAATGTTTTCCTCTTTTCAAGAAGAGGAAATCATTTTCTCTTTCCTACTCTTTCTTTCACCATTCATTTTAGTTATTTTTATTTTTATTTTTTATTTTTTAAATCGATTTTCTAATTATCTTTTTTTTTCTTTTCTTTCTTTTCTTTTTACTTGCCGGCGATTGGCCAGAGAAGAAGGTCAAAAAATTAAAAAATAATAATAAATGGATTTAAAAAATAAAAAAAAATTATTAATAACAGTGTATTGATTGATTTTCCTCGCCGAACGATGGAAAATATTTTCTAGGTCTTTTTCATGTTTCAACCGAACACCGAAAAATATTATTATTTTCCTGGAAAAATAATTTTCTGGAAATCATTTTTCAGAAACATGACATTTTTCACGAAATAAATGGAGCCTTAATTTCATGTCCATGCTCTATTGTACTGGTCATGGAAGGGGTTTTTTAATTGAAACCTGCTCGATACTTGCGGTAACAGTGCATCGTCGAACTAGATCTCAACATTTGCCCGCCATCAAACTGCTCATCTACCACCATCGATCTCTCTGTGTGAAATTTGTCGATAGTCAGCTAAAGTGACGAAATTGGACGACAGAGTTTGTTACAGGTTAAATTACATATGGTGGAATTTGTAACGGGAGAAGATGAGCACTAGTGGGGAAAAGGCAAAAAAGATAAAGAACAAAAAATATGTAAAAAGGCGTCATTTCACTAATGGTCCACGTCAGAGTTAGTTTTACCATGTAGGATGACCGGCACTAACTAGACTCTATGTCGGTGATTTCCGGCCTAAATTGACTATATTGAAAAATCGTCAAAAGGTTTAGTGCTACATTGACCAAATTGAAAAATTTAGAGTTGAACTAGCATTCAAATAATAGGTTTATGACTTTTTAGATAATTTTTCCGTCATTAATGTCCATCGGATACCCACAACAAACAAAACACAAAACATGTAACAATCTTAATTATGGCAACTATATCCTAAATTGAAATAAAAAAAAACTAAAACAAAGAAGGAAAATAAATAAATTTGAGGATTCTCCTCCTCATTCTACAAAATGAGAAACAAAAACTGTCCTTACCATAATTATCCAAAAAGAAAAAAAAATCCTCCAACTATTTTTATTTTACGGCCGAATACGCAATTAACTTACTCAAAAATCAACAAATGCTGAACAGGCACTTGTTCACTTAACTAAACAAGCATCCTTTTCCTCCTTATATAGCAAACTCTCTACATAGTCTTTGTCATTGCTCTGTCAAACAAAATGGCCAGGAAGATGTCTGAACCCTCGAGGGTTGTTTTGGTGTCCATAGGTGCTCTCATGTTATTAGGTTGTGTGTGTCAAGCTATTGAGTCAAACCTTTTTAAGCATGCCGAGGCTACTGTTCAGATCACCAACGGTTTGCCTGGCGGGGTGGATCTGACCATCCATTGCAAATCCAAGGATAACGACCTCGGCGTCCAAGTCATTGCCCCCAATTCATCTTGGCACTTTCGATTCCGACCCAATTCTGTTTTCCTCAACACTTTGTTTTTCTGTAGCTTCCAATGGCCGGGTCAATTCCGCTACTTTAATATCTACGACGAAGACAGAGATCTTCATGACTGCGGGAAACTTTGCTTGTGGAGTATTGTACCAGATGGTCCATGCCAATATGACTACTACTATAAGAGATACGACATTTGCTATCCTTGGAACCCGAGCGCGACAAAACGCCCGTTGGCATAATAGTCTCTTCGTGTGGATGTGCTACTCTTTTTGGTGAATAAAATTGATGATCTTGAATGTTCATGACGAGATTGATGGGTACGATTTCATACAATACCTCTACAAGTATTTGATGATTTCTTTAAGTGGGGGTAAGACGAGGAAGTTTGCCCTTTCGAATTCCTTACTTTTGGCATGAATGGCATCTATTCGAACCAAGTATGTAAACTCAGTCTGGAGGGTGAAAATAATCCATCGCGTGATCAAGCATGGCCGGATAAAAATACAGAATTACTAGAAATCAGGCATCCACAATTGCTTTAAGTCATTGATGTGAAAAACGTGTAATGCATAAATTAGCGTAGAAAGCATATGAATTGCGAAACTTGAACATGAATGTAAACATTATATGCGAATTTAAACCCGAATGTGTTAAACAAAAAGACAAAAGAAAAAAACGAATGCAGATAAACTATTTCTATATAGAAAATAAAATAAAATTATTCCAACCAATAAAAAAATATAATTACATTAATATGTGGAGATTCGGTTGTTTTTTTTATGGATTCTACTTGAATGAGAGAATAAACACGCTTTAAAAAAGTAGTTTCTCTTTTTGTTTTTTTTTATCACATGACTGACTAACGGAGATTGAAGGTCAAAACATATAACGTGGATGTCAGACAATTCAGGACTGCGTTTGGTTATATGCCTCACAAAGTGGTGGGGGAACTTCAACCTTATATGTTCGAATGTTTTGGTGGTCATATATGCCAAAACCACAAAGAAAATTGCATAGTAAAAGGCTCACGCTACTTGAAAGATCCACATTTTATGACAACTCACTTATACGTCATTATTTGTCCTAATTGTATAGTGCGGCCAGTGAACAAAAGGAACATGATTAATACCACGAAAAATCCCAAACTGGTACACATGTAAAAAATTTACTCCAAACTAATTTTTTTGTTACGAAAAACCCCAAACCGGTACACCTATGACAATTTTATCCTCCGTTAGTTTCCGTTAAATTTTACCGTCATATTGCTTAGTTGGATAACACGTAATAGTTGACGAGTGTACCAGTTTGGGGTTTTACCCTCTGTCTATCATAGATTTATCATTTTGTGATTTTTCATGATATTAATCCAATTTAACAGAGGCTAAATTTGTCACAAGTGCACCAGTTTGTGATTTTTTTGTAAGAATTTTCTAATGTGGGCTTCATTAATTGAAATTAACTGAATTAGTTTGGCCTAATAAAGGTAACATATATGAGTTCTTAATAAGTCTAATATGGGACTGGCTGGTGTGGGTCGAGTACGACCCAGCCCGTAATGAGAGGGCCCGTGGTCGAAAACTCTATAAATAGTGCTCAAGTCCCTCCCCTAACCTAATGATGCATAATCTGACTCACATACGGATCTAGAAAGGAATTTCTTCTCGTGAGTAGCAATCTCATTATGCCAGAGTTCGACAAAGGGTATAGGAGAGATGCACTTGAGTACGTGTTCGAAAACGGTCATCAATTCCGCGTCAAGTTCGATGGATTCCAAACCAAGTACACGAATTGATGACTTCTCCATTTACGTGTTTTGGTTTCTGATTATGGTGATCCTGGGCGTGCTATTTACGTGGCCAACATATGGTATCAGAGCCTGCCATAGATTAGAACTGAAACATGTGAATTAGGACCGTTTTCGTTATGTCCAAGAGGTTTTTAACCATTTTTGAAATTTTTTGTTGGATGAATGTAAAATTTTATTACATATTCGAAATCTACTCATCGAGATGAGAAGATTGATGGGTGGCACGTCACCAGACGAGGCCATAGGCGCCCTCACGCGTCGACACATGTCGTGGGCGCGGCGACGCATGATGGCCATGCGCGGCCGTGCCAAACCGGCACATTTTCCGCCGGTAACTGCCAGTAACCGTCGGTAACTGCTGAATGATGTTAGCGGAGGCGCGGATCCGGGTCGATCCAGATCCTGACCCAACCCGAATTTTGACCCGACCCGAATTTCGACCCGACCTGACCGATCAACCGGTCAAACCTGTCCATTGACCATTGACTGGTTGGACCGATCAACCAGTCGGATCGGCTGAACACGTTCGCACGCGCCGCGCTTTTCGGTGGCATGTGAGGGCACGTCCGATGTCCGTTTGGGACGTTCTTGATACCGACGCGCTCGTATTGAGATTCTCTACATTGTAGTATATTTATTTTACATGTTTGAAGCTTTTACAGATGTGAAAATACGTATAGAACCCTATATATGCGTATTTTTGGGGTATTTTTACGTATTTTCTTGTATTTCTCTATGGTTTTAGAAATGTATATGATAGCTCACATGTATATCACCATATAAGGACTGTGTAGAGTGTAATTCATTGTCTATCAATGAATGGAATAATATAATTAGCATGACATGTAATTTCAGAGATATATGTCCCTATCTTTACGTCTAGCATTACATGTATTTAGTAAATGTGATACATAAAGCTTATATTCCTGGTATGAGAGATTTTCAAGGATTCGGTTGGGTAATGACCACCAAAGTAGCACACTTGACTGGGTTTGAGAAATATTGATCTCATATTGTGGTGGGATGTCTCCTATTCTATTGCGTGATCATACTCCCAAAGGAGGTGATCTTGTATTAGTTCATGAAGGGGTACATGTATAGCATGTGCTTGAAAAATGACTGATCTTAGTGGTTTATACATCCAAAGGTGGTGATTTCACGAAAGATTAGAATATGTTCTCATGGCTGTTGTCATGTGGAGAGTGTACAATTACATGTCATATTTTTTGCCCAAAGGTGATTATGTGATGATGTATGTCACTCCCTAGATAAGTACTCACATGATACTGATTGTATTATTTGTTTGTTTTCCAGTCATCTTTTCTATAAACGGCAATTCTATTTCCATTGAGGTCCTTGCTGGGTTGAATTTTGAGAAATGGAAAAACGATTTTCTATTTGGAATGGAGCTGGCAGATGTTCACATTGCTCTTTCAAAGGATAAGCCGGCAGATATCACGGCCACCAGTACTCAAGCTGAGAAAATGCACTATGCTGCTTGAGAAAAGAGCAATCAGATTTGCTTATTAACAATAAAGAAATCCATTCAAGAACACTAGAAAAATGGTTTGCCAGCTGACTATATTGCTAAGGAAATGATAGCAGCCTTAGAGGCTAGAAACCGCATTTCATCTAATGCGGAGATTGGTACACTTCTTTAAAAGCTCTTCAATATGAAGTATGATGGTACCGTTGGGGTTAGAGATTATGTCCTTAGGATGGTAGACCTAAAGACAAAGCTTCAAGCTCTTAATGTTTCCATTCTTGATGCTTGCATTGTGCATCAAGCCCTGAGCACCCTTCCACCTGATTTTGGGATTATAAAGACAAATTACAATTCCCAAGATAAGACTTGGTCAGTTAATGACTTGATAGCAAGGGTGGTGGCAGAGGAAAAGAAACTTAAGAAGGAAAAAAGGGCATCTAGCCTTATATGTTTCTGGTTCCCACAAAATGAAGGATAAGAAGTCTAGAAATCGTACTCATAAAAGTACGATTTGACACTACCAGTCAATCTGACAACATGGGTCCAAAGAAAACATCCTTCAAAAGGGATTGTGACAGCTGCTTTTTTTAAGAAAAAAGGTCATATAAAGAAGGACTATGAAAAGTTCAAAGCTTGGTTATCCAAACGTGAGCCTACAGGGATTCATAAATCGGAGGAAGCCAAATCAGGATGAGTCAAGACTCACTGTAGGAAATAACGAGAAAGCCAATGTTGTGTTTGTGGGAAATGTTATCTTGATTCTAGACTCTGGTTTTAGATTAATGTTAAAAGACACTTTTGATGTACCTTCTTTTAGACGGAACTTAGTTTCCGTATCGTGTTTGGACATGTATGGCTATTCTTTTGAAATCAAGAACAATTTTATTTCTTTGTTTGTTAATTCAAATAAGGTTAGGTGTTGTAATACATCCAATGGATTGTACAGATTGCGTTTGTCTCCCAATGACATATACATTGCTTACACAGCCGAAAATGTTGTTTCTAAGATACCACTACCTAAGGAACAGTCTTATACATTGTGGCATAAACGGTTTGGTCATATCACTAAGGATAGAGCAGTAAGGCTGATAAAAACTAACATCTTGCCTGCTCTTAAAGATGACCTAGAGACATACGTAGACTGTTGTAGAGGTAAAATGATTAAGATAAGGAAGAAAACTGTAGTCCAAAGTTCTGACCTATCGGAGGTTATTCACACTGATATAAGTGGACCCTATACGACAACCTTGTGTAGAAATTTTTATTTCATCACATTTGTAGACACCTATTTTTGAATTGCCCAAAATTAATTGCACAAAATTTAGGAGTTAATTTTCTTTAATTCCTAAAACAAAAAAATATTTCAATTTAAATGCATTGCATATAAAATTAGGCACATTTGCATTAATAGGGCTTATTAGAGCATATTTTCTTAATTAATCCTTAAAAAAATATAATATAAAAAAAAGGAAAGGAAAAAAAAAAGAAAGAAAAAAGAAAAAAGAAAAAAATCCGATCGGGCCGGACCAAGGCCGGCCCAGCCCGCTTCTCTTTTCCTCTTCTTCTCCCCGCGCGGGCCCAAGGCCCTTCCTCTTTTCTTTTTTTTCCCCCGCGCGCGGATGGGCCCAGCCCGGCCCAGCTTCTTCTTCTCCTTCCTTTCCCCCTGCGCGGCCCAACTTCCCTTTTCCTTTTCCTCTCCCCGCGCGCAGCCCAGCCCACTTCCCTTTCTTCTTCCCCCCACGCGCCGGTCGTTTTCTTCTGCCCTGTTCGCCTCTGCTCCCAGCCGCCGTTCAACGAGCGGCCAAGCGCTCTCGCCCTGTCGCTATCCGGCCAGAGAGGCCGAGACCAGCACGCCACAGGGACTGGCCTTAATGGCCAGTCCCGTCCTCCCCGCTTTCCCGGCTCCCCTTATCCTTTCCTCCCTCTCAGCTTCCTGTTCGCCCCTGCCTCGCTCTGCCCCGGCCTGCAAATGGCCACCAAAGTCGTGGGGTGACGACGGTCGGTGCAGGCCGTCGTCACGCCGACGTAAAGGAGGCCGTCATGGTCATCGTCATCGTCGTCGCCGGCTATATATATAGCCAGAGAGAGAGAGAGCCGGCGGTTGGCCAATTTTGGGGAAGCCCCGGCCGGCCGATTTTGGGGAGGCGGCTGGTTCGGTTTGGGAGAGAAAATAGAGAGACCGAGAGCTCTTCCGGCGACCGTCGTGCTCGTACTGTGACCATAAAAAACAGAGAGAAAGCGGGACTCCCGGGTCGGCCAAATAGAGAGAGAAACAGAGAGAGTAAGAGAAACAGAGAGAGAGAGAGTGAAAATAGAGAGGAAGAGAGGGAGTCTGGTTTCTGCAGATCCCCCAGCAGCGTCGCCGTCGCCTTTCCCCGAAGCCGGAAGCCTCCAGACGCGCCGTCGACGGTGAGACTCCCCCCGGTTCAGACTGCCCCTGTTCCGCTCTGTTCTCCCCTGTTTTTGTTCCGGTTTTGGCCGGGACTCGCGCCGGTTGTTTCGCGCGAATCCCGGCCCATACCGCCGTCCCCCGCCGTCTGAGTGTCGTCACCAAAGGTAGGCTGGGTCGTCCAGGTCCATCAATTCGCCGGAACAGGTCAGAATACCCCATTTTTCATCGCGCCTCCCACCTGTTCGACGTTTTGTCTCAACGAGGCCGGTTTTTGTTTTGGTCGCCGGCCGACGAGCGGCGGCCGGACGGCAACTCAGGTAGGTGGCAAGGCTCCGTGGTGGTTCCAGGGGCCGATTCTGATGGCTGCGCCGGTCTGGGTCGGCCGGCGGACGGCCATTTCGGCTCCGCCGGCACCCTTTCCCTCGCGGGTCTGTGGTTTCGGGTCGGATTCGACCCGAATCAGCAGATCCGACCCGGGTCAACGCCCGGATCGGATCCGTTGACTCGGGTCGGTTCCGACCGACCCGGATCGATAGATCCGACCCAGGTCAACGCCCGGGTCGGATCCGTTGACCGGGTCGGACCCAACCCGACCCGGTTTTTAATATTATATTATTTTTTTATTTAAAAAAATTTTTAAAAATTAAAAAAAAAATTTTTAAAAATTTTTTAAATTTTATTTTCTTCTGTATATATATATATATATATATATATATATATATATTTTTCCGAAAAAAAAAATCCAAAAATTTTTTTTTTAGAAAATTTTTTTTTATTATGTGGGTTATCTAAGTGTTTTAATCCATTGTTATATTATTATGCATGTCATTGTCTTGTTTAAATTAGATAAACCTGAGGTTGTGTTAGTACTTCGCATGTGTTTATCACTACTGTTGTTACGCATGTTTTTAATACAATTGCATGAGCTGTTGTGTTTTGAATGTCATCTGACTTAGTTAAGGTTAGAACCTTAGGTTGTATAAATTATTGTGTTCTTGACTGCTAATCGTTTCTGATTATGCACTCGTTTGATCACCTCACATGTTAGGAGAAAGGTCCTAAAATCAATCCAAATTGCCTGACAAATATTTTCATGAAATGAACAGGGTAGAAAGGTACCGAAAGGGCATTAGTTATTTAACTAATGTAATCAAGTCCCCGAACCCAGTTAATCTCTGGTCCGTAGGAATAGGGTGATTCTCCCATCACCCTATTTGGGTTTCTAATCGACCTACCCCAAATTGATTAGTGGCGACTCCTTGGTATAAACCATCTGCATGTTAAAAATTTAAACCCTAAGTCGCGATATGGTATGGGCTTGGGAGAGCCCGAGTTAAGTCCTGAACCTAGACTTAGCACGTACCAGATGAGCCCTCCTTCTTTTTGTATGTCGACCGATAAAAAGGCTCGGGAGAGTTCGGTCGTGACAGACTGGCGACTCCACTGGGGACTTGCATTTTTTTAAAAAAAAGTGGACTTAGGCCAAAATTTTTATCCTGTGCAAAATAATTTTTGTTTGGCAGCAAGGACTCCAGGTATGATCCTGACATTAAGGTGTTATTTGTTTTTGCAGGTTCAAATTGATTGTTTATAAATTGTTGTGCATGCTTTAATGATTTAGCACTACATTATTGCATACACAACCACGCTGCCGGACCTGGGCCGCAATAGGATTTTTTTAGGATGGTGTTAAGAAAGATACGACCTCGAACGCGAGCCCGCGATGTAGAGGTTGCCTTTCTTTTCCCCGAAATTTATTTCTAAAAAATCGCAAAGAAATATCTTTAGCCGCTATTTGCGTGACTATAAGATATTCCTTTCGATTTGGCCGAGGTTAAAAGGACTTGACACCAACGCGAGACTGCGACGGTCAGGCACCCTTTTAATTTCATTTTGTTGAGCCAGTCTAGATAGAAATCGAGCCTCACTCCTCATGTGCATGTCGTTGTGATTGCCATGGTTCAAGGAAAGGTATACTTTCTATCCATTCTCATATTTTTTATGGCCTACTTATGCAATTGTTTTGTCACTAATGGGCCACTTATTGATTGCAGTTTATATACGAGGGATACGCTTATTGCGAAGATTGTCTATAAAGATAAGCGACTCCGAGAGACCGTGATTTCCCCATCGTTTATAAAATGAGTATTTGGGAAGCGCGCCCTTTTGTTAAAAACCCCTGTCTTTCATATTTTTTCCTAGTTATTATGTTCAGGGTTTTTGGTTTTCTTCCTCAAAAGTGTTTTTGGGTTATACTAATGTTAATATAACTCGGGCCGCTTTTTATGCTTTAAATAAAATTTTTTGCCCCTTTGAGACACCACCGCGCCCTTCGGCCCAGTGGTATCCGGGTGTGAGGCGTAACGGTCCGAGGCGACCGGGGTTCGAATCCCGGGGACGCCGCTTGTAATGAATATATAAATAAAAACCTTTTTTTGCTTCTGTTTTTTTTGTAAATAAAGAAAATACATGATAGACAGATGCAATACTAGACTAAGTCATGGATTGATCATTTATGAGATTTTATACTCATTTGTTGTCATTTTTTTTATCAGGTAATTACGAATTATACCAACCCGCCAAGTAAAAATGGCTGAAAAAGATATGACAACTCGTGTGGCGGACATGGAGACCGAAATGAAGCAAGTCTTTGCCTTTCTTCAACAACTCTCGAAACAAGTGGAACATTTATCAATCCGCTTAGACCAACTCACCATGACTCAGTTTTGCTATCCAAGACCAGGGGTGATGATTCAAATGGAACCCTCCAGTGTCAACCAAAAGGGTAAAGATGTCATAGTTGACAATGTCCACAAGTCCCCTAATCCTAAGGAATTGAGCACCCTATGCCCAAAGTTCATTCAACGTGAACAATACAAACCCAGTATCTCTCCATCACAAAAGCAAAACAACCGGAGACAGGTCACTCCCCTCCCAGGATCTCCATCTCAGATACTGACAATACTCCGGGAAAAGGGACTGCTTTCCACTGAACCAAAGCGACCTAATCCTGAGAGTTTTTCAAACTACAATCCGTCTGAAAAATGTGATTATCACATGGGTAAGATAGGGCATTCAACTGATGGGTGTTATACTCTTAAACACCGAATTCAAAACCTGCTGGATACTGGGACTTTCTCATTCGAGACCGGTGAAGGAAATGAGCGCAAGCCTGCTTGAGTAGAACTCCTCTCATCCTTTTGCATGAATCCCTGGAAAAGGGGTTGTCCTTGTATTTTGTTTTTTGTCGTCATTTCTGTTGGAAGAAATGTCTTTTTAAACTCTCCCTCTTTTGAGGTTGTAAATCCATGTATTGTAAATATATAATGTTTTGAGGGCATGAGGGAGTATCCCAAACCGGCCCGTTGATGATATCCAGCCATGTAAAGGAAAGTGTTCTGAGGCCCGGGCTTCCTCATGTTTCCTCGTTTCTAAGCTTTTGAAAATAAAACAAATGTTTCATCATTTTTCAAAAGGTAAAAAAAATGGTGATGAAAACACATGCATGCTCATAGTCTTGTTTGTCTTTCTAACTCATTCACTTCGTGTCTCAGAGCATACTCATTTTTTATTACAAATGAGACATTTGGAAATGACACAAACTGAAGTGTACATCAGACCCTCATGATGATAGCGGACCAACTCATCTAATAGGGGCAGTCCAAGCGAAGATCGTCCAATCTTCAAGTGAAACACGGGGCAAATCTCATTATTACCAGTGGGTGATATCAGCCCCAGAAAGTCAATGAGAATACTGAACATTCCCTGACTCCATGATGAGCGAAACATCATCTCGTACAAAAATCAGGGACAGATCAAGAAAAGATTACTCCTTTTGAAAGAAAAGGTATGTCTTATTCCTTAACAAATTTTGGAAATGACATTCTATCCCTTTTCTTTTGCAGATAATGAACTGGGAAACATGCTAGACTCTGACGTGCTAGCAAGCCGGATAGAACACCAATATTAGGACTTCTCGAATGAAATATGACGAAGAAGTGCTCAACTGGAAGAGTAGACTAGGGGGCATGCAATCCCCCCAGTCCATCAAAAAGGGTGTATTTCGTTCCTAAAGTTTATTCACTTTAGCATAGAAATGACATATCTTTTCCTTTTATATAGGACAAAATTGAGTAAACAACACTCATGATGGAAGCAGCAAAGATTGGAGCGGCTGAATATGATTGATGAAAAGCGGCTGAAGGCTCTTTGTCATGGACAATGCTATCAACAGAGGATAGCTAGATCGTTCAATCGGAAGGTACGCCCCAGACGCTTTGAAGCAGGCGATCTTGTCCTAAGAAAAGTGCTACCGCTACCCCCGAGCTTGGAGGTAAGTTCGCTCCAAACTACAAGGGTCCCTATGTCGTGAAAAGGACACTTCCTGGAGGGGCTTTGATTCTGACTGAAATGGATGGACGCCAATTCTCCAACCCGGTCAACTCGGATGCTGTGAAGAAGTACTATCCTGGAAATAACTTTTATGCCTCAATTGACAACAAGGAAATTGGCAGAAAAGTTATTGATAGGAACACTCCTGTCGGCGGATCAAACCTGGAAAGGACTTCGCATATGACAAAATGGCATCGAAGCCAATCTTGACAACCACAAAAGTCTCGATGGTAGTCACGCCCATGCCCGTCAAAGACCTTTAAAGTAGAGATTAGCTTTGCCGCGAAGCTCCCCATGCAGGCAATTGCACACGCCTGTGCAGTCAAGAATCAAGTCGAGAAACTCCTCAACATACCGGAGCCGCATTGACACAACATGCGCTGACAATAGAACTCTCTGTTTGGAAGCATCCTTAATAATAGAGGATTTCATTCGAGCTTCGAGACCAAGAGTATGAAGGAGCAGATTGAGGCAGAGAAGGCTGAACAAAGTAAAGAGTAGAAAAGACTCTGCTAGCTTTGAAGGCAAAATGGAAGAAGGGTAACTTGTATCGTTCTCAATTTACCCTCAATCGCCTCATTTCTAACATAAACTCATGTTTTTGTCAGAAGGGAATTATCAACATCCGAGAAAACTCAAGGAGTTGTCAGTTTAATCTCAAATGAAGGGATTCACGAAGGGTAATGTTGTATCGTTCCTAATTCCTGTCCCTCAAAGAACTGTTCATTAACACTGTTTTCCTTATTACCTTGCAGGTTTGCTCTACTATTGCAGCATAGGTAAGTATCTCTTTCCCTAAAAAACTCTTCTCATAAGAATAGAAAGAAACAAGAAGGAAGAAATAATCAAAGAAAATCGATACTATTTTCTTCCTCAAATGCATTACGTGAAAAATAATTTTACATGGTAATTTTACCTGTTTAATTCACCAATTCCCTGAGAAAACTTTGACAATTTGACGAATGGTGTCGAACTGCTCCGAGGTGTTGAACGAGGTGTGTCGGGATGATGAGAGGCAATCCTTGATTTATACACATTCTCAAGTACCAAACCCTTGCAAGATGAGCGAAAAGGTTTCATTTCTACAAGGTAAAGGGATTTCTCGCATAAGGTACGGTAGCCAAAATGACGAGAGGCAGTTCATTTCTCTGCCCCATACACTACCATTAATCCTTTGCTTAACCATTTGAGCCCATACACTCAGCGGTTTCTTTTAAATCAACCCTGTCAAGAACCACCCCACATTGGGGCAGCTTGAGGTCCGGCGATCCTCGACAGAGTCCTCCAGGATAAGCACGCCATCGACGGCCGGATGGTCGAGACTGAGAGGGCTTTGTCAGGAGAGGAGCAGCAAACTAAAGCCTGTCCAAAATGACAATATCTTATTGATAACAACGATGTTTTCACTAAGATGGATGAGGAGTTTGTAATATCTAAAATTTTCTATCATCATCAGCTGCAACAGCTCGCACAAGGTGAAAAGATGAATAGAAGTTTTCTTGCTCTCACTTGCATTAATCTTTGAGTGTTTTTATTGCAGATGAACTCTCACAATAATTTAAGTGCCCTAGAATGATGAAGAGCAATTCTTTTTCTATCCTATACACTTATATCCTTTGCTAGCCCAATTGAGCCGGCGATTTCATTTCGTACGAAACCCAGTTGGTGATCATCCCCTACACTGGGGCAAGGCAAAAGTCACCACAATTTGAGCATCAGGGGCCGAAGCATCGAGTCAAGATGAAGACTTCAAATTTGTTTAAGCTAGTCCCAACAAAAAAAATGCTGAAAATTGGGGGCATGAAAAAGCAGTGTGCTTGGTAAAAGCAAGGCCAATGCCCATGAATGGAGATTTCTGAGCGTGATGAAAGCGCTCTCAAATATCTCAAAGACATTAAGTGGTGTAGAATAGACGACCCAAAGGATTTAAACTTGAGTTCTTCTTCGATGTAAATTCCTACTTTAGGAACTTTGTCTTGGCAAAGATCTGCCACAGGACAGATGAAGATGAACCTATTCTTGAGAAAGCAATTGGGACAGAGATAGAATGGTATCCAGGAAAATGCTTGACGCAGAAGCTCCTCAAGGAAAAGTTGTCAAAGATGTTAAAACACAAGATTACCCAGGGAGTTTGCCAGAAGGATCCTAGCGGTGAAGAAAAGACAGGTGACAACGCCAAGATGATCACCAGTTCTCACCCTTACACACATTTTTGAGCCTAACGATCATTTCGTTTCTCAACCTGTGAACCAAACCACGTTACATCCCTCATAAAGTCTCTTCTGACTAGGACAATTGAATTAACGTGGAATTTCAAATGTCTATAAACACCGCTCGAAGAAGTGCGAGCAAGTTTACTTCTATCTCTTTTGCAGGGTTCTTGACTTGTAAACCTGGAGATAATTGTAAAATATTTTCTTTCACGGCCTTAACTTGGACAGTCATCTTTGTTAAGCCATTGACCAAGCCTACATTACGACCCTGAAGAAGACCTCTCAGATTGGCAGTGTCGTACCGCTTGCGAGAAAACTCAGAACCTTGTTGATATGATAGAGGTCAGATTGAGTGTTTTCAATGTTCCCGCATTAGTGGATGGGACAAATAGCCCTTTTCAATGAGAGCGAGTGGAAAGTCCTTTCTGACTGAAGGTCACTCGTTCAGCATCTTGAGAGGTTCACCTCATGAGCAAAAATTGTCTTGATTGACCCTCGGTGGATTTTTGGTGATGCAAACATGGCAAAATCATCATGCATGAATTTTCAAATACACATTCTAGAATAGCCTAACTTGTCTATTCTTGATCAATGCATGCATGTTTGTGCTAATCATTTTTGACAGCTCAGAGTTCTAATCCCCAGTGATAGAACACAAAATTCGGGCGCTGGAGAAGCCCTCATCATCATCCCAAAAGAGATGCCCCGAAAAAGGTCGGGTATTCAGCAGATGATGCATTCAACCTCCGGGTAAGAAATCCCATAAAATTTGTCTGACAGGAAACACGCCCTTAAGAGGCAGGAACACGCCCAGGTAGGTATATTCTACCCATGTCCGGTTCTAAAAATCCATGTACCTATGATTGTTATGGTACCCTTTGAACATTGGATTGACCCCTCTATTCACCAACTGAACATTGGATTGACTCCTCTGTTCATCCTGTACCTACGATTGTTATGGTACCCTCCTGAGCATAGGAATGACCCCCTCTGTTCACATCAAATCCTGGGGCGAGGACCCCCAGGTGCTCATCGTTTGAGCCTTTTCAAGACCTGCTGGCGAGGACCCACCAGGCAAATCGTCAAATCCTTGGGCAAGAATCTCCAAGTACTTTGACAAACAAATACAATCAGTCAAGGCGACCGAAGAAAGGTTCGGGTCCTAGACGTACAAATCCAGTCAGTCAAGGCGACCGAAAAAAAGTTCGGGTCCTAGACGGACAAAATACAATCAGTCAAGGCGACCGAAGAAAGGTTCGGGTCCTAGACGTACAAATCCAGTCAGTCAAGGCGACCGAAGAAAGGTTCGGGTCCTAGACAGACAATCGAAATCCAGTCAAGGCGACCGAAGAAAAGTTCGGGTCCTAGGCAAATGATTTCCCCAGTCACGGCAACCGAAGGTAGATTCGGGTCCGAGACAAATGAGATCCAGTCAAGGCGACCGAAGAAAGGTTCGGGTCCTAGGCAAGCGATTTCCCCAGTCAAGGCGACCGAAGAAAGGTTCGGGTCCTAGACGTACAAAATCCAATCTCCGTCAAGGCGACCGAAGAAAGGTTCGGGTCCTAGACGTACAAAATCCAATCTCCGTCAAGGCGACCGAAGAAAGGTTCGGGTCCTAGACGTACAAAATCCAGTCAGTCAAGGCGACCGAAGAAAGGTTCGGGTCCTAGACGTACAAAATCCAGTCAGTCAAGGCGACCGAAGAAAGGTTCGGGTCCTAGACAGACAATCGAAATCCAGTCAAGGCGACCGAAGAAAGGTTCGGGTCCTAGACAAATGATTTCCCCAGTCACGGCAACCGAAGGTAGATTCGGGTCCTAGACAAACGAAATCCAGTCAAGGCGACCGAAGATAGGTTCGGGTCCTAGGCAAGCGATTTCCCCAGTCAAGGCGACCGAAGAAAGGTTCGAGTCCTCGACGTACAAAATACAGTCAGTCAAGGCGACCGAAGAAAGGTTCGGGTCCTGGACAGACAAAATACAGTCAGTCAAGGCGACCGAAGAAAGGTTCGGGTCCTAGACAAACAAAATCCAGTCAAGGCGACCGAACAAAGGTTCGGGTCCTAGACAACAACAATCCCCGTCAAGGCGACCGAAGAAAGGTTCGGGTCCTAGACAAACCATTTCTTTGTCGAGGCGACCCGGATCGACAGATCCGACTCGAGTCAACGCCCGGGTCGGATCCGTTGACTAGGTCGGACCCGACCCGACCCGGTTTTTAATATTATATTATTTTTTATTTAAAAAAAATTAAAAAAATTAAAAAAAAAATTTTAAAAAATTATTTTAATTTTATTTTCTTCTGTATATATATATATATATATATTTCCGAAAAAAAAATTCAAAAAAAAATTTTTTTTTTTAGAAAAGTTTTTTTTATTATGTGGGTTATCTAAGTGTTTTAATCCATTGTTATATTATTATGCATGTCATTGTCTTGTTTAAATTAGATAAACCTGAGGTTGTGTTAGTACTTCGCATGTGTTTATCACTACTGTTGTTACGCATGTTTTTAATACAATTGCATGAGCTGTTGTGTTTTGAATGTCATCTGACTTAGTTAAGGTTAGAACCTTAGGTTGTATAAATTATTGTGTTCTTGACTGCTGATCGTTTCTGATTATGCACTCGTTTGATCACCTCACATGTTAGGAGAAAGGTCCTAAAATCAATCCAAATTGCCTGACAAATGTTTTCATGAAATGAACAGGGTAGAAAGGTACCGAAAGGGCATTAGTTATTTAACTAATGTAATCAAGTCCCCGAACCCAGTTAATATCTGGTCCGTAGGAATAGGGTGATTCTCCCATCACCCTATTTGGCTTTCTAATCGACCTACCCCAAATTGATTAGTGGCGACTCCTTGGTATAAACCATCTGCATGTTAAAAATTTAAACCCTAAGTCGCGATATGGTATGGGCTTGGGAGAGCCCGAGTTAAGTCCTGAACCTAGACTTAGCACGTACCAGACGAGCCCTCCTTCTTTTTGTATGTCGACCAATGAAAAGGCTCGGGAGAGTTCGGTCGCGACAACATTTATCGATGACTATTCTCGATATGGTTATCTGTACTTAATTAAAAAAAAGTCTGAGTCTCTTGACAAGTTCAAGATTTTTCGGACTGAAGTCGATAAACAATTGGAAAGGGTCATAAAGGTTGTTAGATTTGATCGAGGTGGAGAGCATTATGGCAAGCATGGCAATGCCGGATAGCTTAAGGGGCCATTTGTCAAATACTTAGAGGATTCTAGGATAGTGGCTCAATTTACTATACCTGGGAGTTTTGAGCAAAATGGTGTAGTCGAAAGACGCAATCGCATATATATGGAAATGGTGAGGAGTTTGATTAATAGGACAAATTTATCTGGTTTTCAGTGAGGTGAAAATTTGAAAATAGCTTTGTACATTATGAATCGTGTACCTACTAAAACTGTTCCATTGACTCCTTTTAGGTTATGGACTAGACGTAAGCCTAGCTTAAACCATCTTAAGGTTTGGGAATGTCTTGTAGAAGTGAAGTTATATAATTCAATATTAAGTAAGTTGGACTCCAGAACCACTCGGTGTTACTTTGTATTTTACCCGGATCATTCGAAGGGATATCGGTTCTATAATCCCAATAGAGGCACAAGAATTGTGGAGTCACAGATAGCGAAATTTTTGGAGTTTGATGTGGAAAAAAAAAGTAGCTGCTCACAGACTATTGAGGATAATAGTACGGTGGGTAATGTTGTATCTTTTTCTCCTCCCATACAAATAATTGTGGAGACTCCCACACTACATACTGAACCTATTGAGGCTCAGGATCCTGTTGTCAAGACATCTTCTAATGAAGTTCCTCAAGGCTCTCAGATACAGGATGAGGCTGTTGCTGCTTCAATAAGGAGATCCATTAGGGAGAGACAATCGGCTATACACCGGACTATTTAGTCTATATAGGAGAGCAAGACTACGATATCGAATTTGTGGCTGATCTAGTGACTTATGCGGAAGCTGTTTCTTGTCCTCAGTCAGAACTGTAGTTGGATGCAATGAGAGATGAAATGCAGTCTATGAATCATAATGGTGTTTGGGAACTTGTTGAATTACTTGAAGGTCACAGACTTATTGACTGCAAATGGGTGTATAAGACTAAAAGGGACTCCAAAGGAAAGATTAAGAAGTTTAAAGCCAGACTGGTAGTCAAAGATTTTATTCAGAGAGAAGGAGTAGACTATGAAGCAAATTTTTCTCCAATCTCTTCTAAAAATTCTTTCAGAGTGATCATGACATTGGTAGCTCATTTCGATATGGAGTTACACCAGATAGATGTTAAAACTACTTTTCTCAATGGAGACTTTAATGAAGAAGTCTATATGATGTAACCCAAAGGCTTTGCGGCAAATGATTCAAGTACGCTTGTATGTAGACTGAAAAAGCCTATTTATGGTCTCAAGCAAGCGTCAAGACAATGGTACTTGAAGTTTCATAATATTATCGCTTCATTTGATTTTGTTAAGAACAAAGTAGATCAGTATATATATTGCAAGGTCAGTGGGAGGAAATTCATTTTCTTTATGCTCTATGTGGATGATATCTGGTTTGCGAGCAGTGACCTTGGTTTACTGCATTAGACAAAGCGGATGTTGTTAAAAAACTTTGATATGAAGGACCTCGGTGAGGCGTCTTTTGTCCTTGGCATTGAGATGCATAAGAATCGTTCTCGTCGACTATTGGTTTTATCTCAAAGGGCATATGTTGATCGTATATTAGAAATATTCAACGTGCAGCAATGCAAGCCAGGAATTGCTTCTATCATTAGGGGTGATAAGTTGAGTCTGTCACGATGTCCTCATTCAGATTTTGAGAAAGCCCAAATGAAGAATATACCTTATGCTAGTGTACTTGGGAATATTATGTATACTCAAGTATGTACTAGGCCAGATATTGCTTTTGCAACAGGACTTCTATGCAAATATCAGTTAAATCCAGGACACGATCATTGGGTTGCTGCCAAGAAGGTTTTGAGGTACTTAAAGAGGACAAAAGACTATATGTTGATTTACAAACATGTTTAGAACCTATAGCTGATCAAGTATTCGAATTCAGACTTTGCTGGCTGTCAGGATGAAAAGAAGTCGACAACGGGTTACATCTTTAAGTTAGCAGGAGGTGCAGTATCATGGAAAAGTGAGAAACAGAAATCAATGACATCCTCTACCATGCAAGCGGAGTTTGTAGCATGTTTTTAGGCCGCTACTCTAGCAATTTGGCTCCGGAACCTCATTAAGGAGTTGATCGTATTTGATTTTATAGATAGGCTCATACAGTTGTATTGTGACAATAACTCTGCAGTGTTGTTTGTTAGCAACAACAGAGATCTAAAGGGGTCTAAGCATATAGAGGTCAAGTACCTGACTATAAAAGAAAAAGTTCAAAATGGTGACATTGCAGTACAACACATTTCGACAAATAATATGATTGCAGATCCACTAACTAAAGACCTTCGCCCTTATGTATTTGATTGATATGTCATTAACATGGGCTTAGAAGTATCATAGGATATTGTTAATTAGTGGGAGCTATTTAGTCTTGTATTGCTCTTATGAAATTTGTATATGATTTTATGTTACATTTTGTAGCATTTGGATATGTATCAACTTTTTGCATTCAATGAGGTTTTTGTGAATGTAATTTTATCATGTTGAGTACATATATATATTTGATGAAAATCTCGAGGTATTGTGTAAACCTTGAGTATAGGCTAGGGCCATTCTTGGTATTAGTCTTATCAATATGTCTTATTACACATAAGGAATAGTTAACTATAAGGGTAAGACATATGCAGGTTCATTGGAGCCATGAAGGATATTCTCTGGTGACACACTAGGTTTTTTGACACTTGAGGAGGGAGAATTTAGACTAACAATGAAGTATCACTCATTATGAGGTATTGTCCATTTGCTACACTGTCATATTGAATCCATATCAATAAAGTTGAAAGCACTCGTGACCATGGAAGGCTTTGTGTGAGTACATGCAGTTACCGTCATGATTCGGTGTTCGAGACTTTATAGGATTAGATTGACTATTAAGAATAATCTCTAGACCAATATAAAGGTGCGCACACAGTTCTATTTTAATTAATATCGCCCAAGTAAGAGAATGTAAGAATTTCCTAATGTGGGCTTCGTTAGTTGAAATTAACTAAATTGATTTGATCTAATAAAAGTAAGATATATGAGTTCTTAATAAGTCTAATATGGGGCTGGCTGGTAGGGCCGAGTACTGCCCGGCCCGTAATGAGAGGGCCCGTGATAAAAACTCTATAAATAGTGCTCAAGTTCCTCCCCAAACTTGACGATGCACAATCTGACTCACATACGGATCTAGAGAGGAATTTATTCTCGTAAATGACAATCTCATTAGGCCAGAGTTCGACAAATGGTATAGGGGAGATGCACTTGATTTCGTGTTCGGAAACCGTCACTAATTCCGCATCAAGTTCGATGGATTTCAAACTAGGTACACGAATCGATAACTTCTCCATTTACGTGTTTCGGTTTCTGATTATGGTGATCCTGGGCGTGCCATTTACGTGGCCAACAATTTTATGGTCATAAAAGTAGTTCAGGATAAATCTATCACAGGTGTTCCAATTTGAGTTTTTTGGTTAAAAATTAGTTCGGAATAAATTTGTCACATGTGTACTAGTTTAGAGTTTTTCGTGGTATTAACCGTTTGTATTAACCTATGTCAAACACCTTCGAAGCATTTCTATCTTTCAAGAGCTAAGGAAATATCAGGACAGATTTCTCTAGCTGGTGTGGGAAGTGCCTACACACCAAGATAGCGAGGCATCAATTTCACTTGCCTCCACCAAATTGGTATGATTTAGATTTAGGTGCATGGAAAAGTTACGATTTTGATTTTTCTTGGTGACAACATGCTGTCTTCTGTTTTATTCAGGAGTTGGTGAAGAGGGAAAGAAGAGCATCTTGAGTTATCAAGCTCGCCGCCCTTTGTTGTGAACTTGTAAATCACCTCTCATATTTGTGAACGCAAAATGTCATCCATAATTAGCAATCAATCTCCACCATCGCCTGCTCAACTTACTCTCTTCCCCCGGATGATTTTTGGAGTGCTTGGTAGCTTACATAAAAAGTAGTCCAGATGTGCTTCAAATGTATTTTTGATATATTGCTGGTTCTAACGAAGAGGATGTTCCTTCTTTTACTGTAATGGACGTTTCGTACTGGGATGACGGACACAAAAATATTGGTTGTATCTTTTTTTTGGTGAACACAAGAGGCTAAGAGATCTGTATCCAGCATCTAATTTTGTCTCCTCTCAAACAAAATAAGTGGCAAATTAGAGAGAAATCTTTATTCTGAGCTCATTCTAACAACCAAAATTGGCGAACCAATCTGCGGGCTTGTTGCCTTCTCTCAACACATGGTGCACTTGAATAGATGGATATTACTTGATTTCATGAAAAGTAGAGTTGTGTATTATCATTTTTTTATTTGTCTGAATCAAGCTCAGTCCACTTCAAGTTTGAAATGGAAAAAGATTGATTTTTGTACGAGGCAGAAGGTTTAAGTAACCGAATTTCGTGATTAAATTCAGATGTTGGTAACTAGTTTATTAAGATTTTTATCCAAGATAATCATTAAATAAATGCACTCTTGCTGCCGTCGCCGAGCAGACTTCCTTCTCCTCTCCTCGTTCGCCGCTCACCATGCGATGAAGCTCCCATTCTCTTCTTCCGGTGTCCGATGCTCTGCCTCTGATCTAGTCCCACTCAAGAATGGTGGGATCATAGCTATTCTATACCAACGTCTCCATGCGATCAACCTCCGGTGCGCCACCACAATCCGATGGCAGAATCAGGCTGTTCTGTATCAACAACGCACAAGCACAAGACAACCTCTAACACTTTCCACGTTTTGAGCTCTCCCTGGATGGATTACGATGAAGTCTCTAAGCATCACAAAGAGAAGTGGACGAATGAACAACTTGTTAAGGACGCTTTGTCGAGAAATCTGGCCACAACTTCAGTGAGTTTCATATCCGAATCTTGTTATCATTCTGTCTTTACTTAATCCTTATTACTTCTTATTTTTTAGATTTTTTTTTGCATGATTTGGTAAGCGATTTTTTTTGTTTCTTTTTTCTTTTTTGGCTGCGTGTTGAAGGTTTTGCTTTTTGTTTTACTCTTTTAAATGCATTAAAAATTCCAAAGGTCACCCTGAATTTCCTCACCATACTCGTCGATGAAGTGAATAGATTTCTTCACAGTATGAAAACACATCCGTTTTTTAGTTTTTGCAAACTATTATGCGAATAAAAATGTACAACAACCAAGCGTAAATGCCTGGTAGAAATTATTTGATTTCATCAAATATAAATTTTTTTAAAAAATAGCAACAAAAGAAAAGAAAATTACATGCTGGAAGTGGATTTTAGATATCTCTATAGAAAAGATAAAATTATATTGAAAAAAAGAAGCTTGTCCAAAAAGAGAAGAATGCAAAAGAAAAAAAAACAAGAGATTGAATTCTAATATTGTCGGTGAAGCCAATCCTTAACCTTGAATTGATGCATGAGTGATCTTTAATTTGGTGTGAAATTCAAAATTCTAAATTTACTATGTGTTTATTTTTCATATTAGAGATTTATAGAATTGAATGTGGACTCTTTCAGATCAAGGGTGGAATTCCATGATTTAACGAGAAATTCAATATTTAATTTTCATAAAAAGCATGCATGAAGTCTGGCGTTCTTTTGGGCAACCAAATGCTATCTCCCATGGCGTAACCGTCTGTGGCATGAGCATATTAGTTGGGCAATGGAGGTATGTGGAGGACCTTCATTTGCTCACCGTATATCCAGGTTCTCTTTTGGCGCCCTCTGTCACATAATTTGGACTGAGCGAAACAACTCTATCTTCCGAAACAAGACTATTTTCATTCCTGGGATGCGCAATCATATTATCAAAGTGGTGAAGGACAAAGTTGCATCCCTAGGAAGAGTTGCAGACATGCCTTTGAATAGGAGACTACAAAGGAGCTGGGGGTTATCTCCTTCGATTTTCTCTTAATTGGTTCTCTAGCCTTCCTGTGTATAGGTCCTTGTTTTTGTTTGTGTTGTTGTATATCCCTTTCCCCTGGTTTTGTCTAATCCCTTTGGGACTTGGTTTGTCTCTTGCTTTCCTTTGTAATTGGTGATTTGAGAGTTATATATATCTTACCTTTACCAAAAAAAAAATTATATAAAATAAAAGTTATTGTTTTTTTTTAATCAAGGGCCGAATTTGCCATTCGATTCCTAAGATGATTTTTCTTGGAAAATGTAACATGAAAGAATGCGCTGCTTAGAGCTTCTGACACCTGTATACGATGTTATTGATGAATGAAAAAATAGAATGAAAGCCTAATTTTTGAACTCTCCTAAAGAATATTTATAGAAAACACTATCCACATATGTTGCAATTCGATATTGCCACATGGAGAGTATGGAAACCTCGTGACGCAAATCCATTTGTTGGTGGGGAAACCCCATTAAGTATTTTTTGGGCTTTATATGTGTATATGTCATTTGTTGGCTTTATATGCTGTCACTCATTTTATGTACTTCCATTGTCTAATCAAATCAGGCACGATAATCACCACTCAATTCACATGCACGTGATAAACACTACAAAAAAACGATTTTTTTCCGACAAAATTTCCAACGAAAAATTCTGGAAAATTCGTTGGAAAAAGAATTTCCAACGAATTTTCCAACGAAAAAAAATTCGTTGGTAATTCGTCGTCGGAAAATTTTCCAACAAAAAATTTTAAATTTCGTTGGAAATTTCCAACGAAAACTTTTTCGTTCGAAAATTCGTTGGAAAAAAATTTGTTGGAAAATTCATTGGTAATAATTCGTTGGAACACTCGTGGCAAAATTCATCGCTAATTATTAGTTGAAAATTCTGTTGGAAAATTTCGTTGGAAAATTTGTTGGAAAACTTTCGTTGGAAAATTTGTTGCAAAGATTTCGTTGGAAAATTTGTTGCAAAAAATTCGTTGGAAAATTCGTCGCTAATTATTCATTGGAAAAGTCGTGGGAAACGAAATTTCCAACGAAAAATAATTTTTTGTGATTCATCGCGGGAAAATTTTCGGACAATTCCGACGAAAGTTTCCAACGAAAAAAAATTCGTAGGAAATTGTTCGTCGGAAAATTTCCAACAAAAAATCAATTTTCGTTGGAAATTTTGTACCAAAATCAAATTTCGTAGCAAAAATGCTCTGTGAATATTTGTTGCAAATGTCGTGGCAAATTAATCCCGCAATTTTCTGACAAAAAAATATTTCGTTGGAAAATTTGTTGCAAAAGTTTCCAAATAATCGTCGGAAATGTCGTTGGAAATCTTTTTAACGTCAGCCAAAAAAAATAATTTTCGTTCGTACTTTGCGACAAAAAAAATTCGTCGATAAGTTCGTTGGCAATTCGTTGGAAAATTTGTTGCAAAAAGTTCGTTGGAAAATGTTCGTTGGAAAAATTTCGTTGGAAAATTTGTGGCAAAAAATTCATTGGAAAATTTCGTTGCAAATTGTTCGTTGGAAAATTTTGTTGGAAAACGTTCGTTGGGAAATTTCGTTGCAAATGGTTTGTTGGAAAATTTGTTGCAAAAAGTTCGTTGAAAAATTTCGTTGGAAAAAGTTCGTTGGGAAATTTGTTGCAAAATGATCGTTGGAAAATTTGTTAGAAAAATTTCGTTGGAAAATTTGTTGCAAATATGTCATTGGAAAATTCGTGAGAAACCATAAATATTTCGTTACAAATTACGCCGTTAATTGTTCCCTACAAAATATGTCCGTAATTATTCGTACAAAAAATCGTTGCTAATTTGCAGCAATGTTTTTTATTCTATAAATTGCAATGTTTTTTTCTTTTTTGCTAAATTACGAAGAAATATATTCGTGACAAAATTCGTCGCTACGAATTTTGTTTCAGGACTATTTGGATTTGAAATCTAATTAGATATGCAATATTAATTTCTACAATGCATAAATTGCAAAGTCTCAGAAAATGATATTAGATATTCAATGTCATAATTCATAAAGATAACTAAGCAAGAATGAACATCCATTAATACATGCAAAACATTAAAAAGACGGGGGACAACCATAAGACCTTTGCAGCTTCAGTACTGGCCATGAAATCAGGAACAGTCAGCTGTATCGACACCTGATGAAATATGAAAACATAAATAAAGATATGGAATTTGTCCAAAATATAAAAAAAGCACTTATGCATTGACGTGAAACAAGCTATAAAAAATGTTCTTACCTAATGGGGACTGACAATAAAATCACCAGCACTATCATCATTAGCATCATCACCAATCGCTGCATCATCAATATGCCCATGACTGGCTACATTAATAGGAGGTACAAGAGGAACCTCATTGCGATCGATGTCAAGGCGTCGCATGACATATTGCAATTGTGCATTCATCATACTTATTTGTTCGTCCTTCTGTCCAAGTAAAAACTTCAGTTCTTCATCCTTTCGTACAAGCAACTGTTTCAATTGGCTCAATTCTTGGGTCAAGTGCTCCTAATGACGTGTCCTCCTTGCAAAAGCTGCACTGGAGGATGAAGTTGCAGCAGTCTTCGTTTTGAACATCCTTGACAATGATCCCGTCTCAAATATTTTTCCTCCTTTCATTCCACCCGCTGCCTCCACCCATAATGCCATACTATTAATCGATGACTCAGACACAACAACACCGTCACCACCACCACCATCATCACCACCACCAGAACCACTAGCAGTGCTCATCATAAGTTGATCATATTTTTCCTATATTAACAGTATAGATAAAAATAAAATAAATTCGTATATATTACCATAAATATTAAAAACATGCATGATTTTCATTCTAGTTTCCATAAAGTCCAAACTATAATCTTACATACCTTAGTAGCTTTTGCCCGATCACCAATCCATGTCTTATGCTTTTTCTGAAATGTGCGTTCAAATGTAGCTGTAAATGTGGGCTCCGTCCCCAATTCATCCGCCTACAAAAATTTAATAAAAATTAGTCACCATTGAATTAAATGAACTTACAAGTTTAAATAGACTTACCAATCTTCTTCTATGCTCGCCGATGCTGATAGAGCCCCCAGCATATGTGGCTGACGCAGACCCATCACTAGAACTAGAAGTTCGATTCTTCTTGTTCTGTTCACATCTTTTCTTATACTTCTCAGTTTCCCAAGTTCTCGTAATTTCTACCCAATCGTTCGCTGTAATGAAATCTGGCTTTCTTTTGTTCTCTTTGCTTTATTTATCACATAACGCATGGGATCACCGACTTTCTTCTTAAAGATTCTTCTAACCTCAGCCTCTTCCATTTTATCCCACGTGAACTTACGCTACAATCAATAGCAAAATCAACGAAAATTAATTATAATGGTCACAAGTGAGATATCCCTGACGATGCACCAGACAATTCGTGACAAATTTCATGATTGACCATCAGTATGTTATACCGAACTTACGTTGTGAGAAAATGAATAAAAACAACACTAACCTTGAACTCATTCCACCACAAAGTCTTTATTTCTTTAGGAGCGCTGCTGAAAGTTGAAAACTGCCCTATCCAACAGTTATTGACTATTCTATTAAGTTCCCTCACAACATGCGTAGAATCCGTAAATCTGAAAACATGTTATAACAATATAGAGAATAAGACAATCAAGCATATGGAAAATTGCCTACATGGACAATTGTATTTACATCCATAATTTAAATATATGTACAAAAATAAATTACTTACGAATCTCCACATGGGTATATAACGCATCGGGTATCTTCTTCCTCATTTGAGTGTTGCACTGATGAAGAAGGTGGCACCCAAGGAGATGGAACTGAAGTAAAATTAGTTCGCATGTCCTACAGTTCTTCCTGAATATGTTGTTGCGGGTCGGAGGATGGGCCAATGTGTCCGTATTGCCGCTGCTCATATGGTAGAACTGGGTTCGCTGGCAGGGCGGGAGATGAGGATGGTGGTAGTCCATACATTGAATTTCAGAAATTCCTAGTAACAAATACCATTTATGTATTAGCAACGAATTGACACAATTATTAGTAACAAGGCAAATGTACACTTACTCGAAGTATGGCTGAACTTCTGGACAGTTCAATAAAATATATGTATGGGCTGCGAGCTTTTCTTCACCTATTAAGTGACGAAACTTACATGTACCGCTAGGTCGATCCAAATAATTGAAAATAGACAATGATTTGCAATTGGGATCAATGAGACCCTCATCATTTCTTCCAGCTCTCCGCCTCTTACACTGCACGTGCGGCTCAAAATAGTATGATGCAAATGTTGTCACTCCTTCCACAATATATGCATTACAAATTGAAGCTTTGACACATGCCTTATTCTTCACTTTTTTCTTCAAATGATACAAGAACCTAGTTGCAGTAGCAAATAGTTTATCGTAACAGAATATGATCATGAAGTAATTTGACATTTAATTAAAATGAAATTTACCTCTCAAATAGATACATCCATCGAAATTGGACGGGACCTGCAACTTTGGCTTCATAAGGCAAGTGAACTAAGAGATGCTCCATTGAATCAAAGAATGATGGAGGAAATATCCTTTCTAAGTTGCAAAGAATAATTGGAATATCTCTCTCTAGTTTCTCCATGTGTGATGATTTCAACGTTGTTGAGCAAATATCATGCAGGAAATTACTTAACTCTGTAATGGCGCCCCATACAAAGTTTGGTAGAACTTCTTTGAAGGCTATCGGAATTAATCTTTCCATAAATATGTGACAATCATAACTCTTCATACCTGTCAATTTGCATTCATTCATATCAACACATCTGCCGAGATTGGAAGCATATCCATCAGGAAATCGCACCGATTTCAACCATTGACAAATGACTCGTCTCTGCTCCTTGTCCAATATATAAATTGCTTTGGGTTTCGGTCCCCTGCTACTTGCATCCACATCTAGCGTTGGTCGATCGCAAATATCTCTCATATCTTTTCTTGCGTTCAAGTTGTCTTTTGTTTTTCCAGTGACATCCATCACAGTATTTATGACATTGTCGAAAACGTTCTTCTCTATGTGCATAAAATTAAGATTATGATGAATAAGATGGGCATTCCAATATGGTAGATCCCAAAATAAACTGCGTTTAGTCCACTTATGTGTACTTCCGTACGCAAAAGTTGCGCCGTGCGGGTTTTCAATAACGGTTGGAAACTCTTGCACGCGTTCCCATATTTGCTGCCCAGTCAACCTCAATGGTGGATGTGTTCTTTCGATCCTATTCTTGATGAACTCTTTTTTATTCCTTCTGAATGTATGATTAAGCGGCAAAAATTGCCTGTGACAATCAAAATAGCAAGCCTTCTTACCATGTTTTAATCTGAAAGCCTTCGATCTCTCCATACAAATCGGACATCCTAAGATCCCAGCCGTACTCCATCCAGATAACATTCCATAAGCGGGAAAATCATTTATCGTCCAAAAAAGCGCAGCCTTCATTACAAATGTTTGGTCAGTAGAAACGTCATACGTAGGGACACCTTCAAACCATAGCCGTTGTAACTCTTCAATCAAAGGTTGCATATAAATATCTATGGCCTTTTTCGGATTTTGCGGGCCAGGCACGGTCAATGTCAAAAACATATAAGGTGTCTTCATGCACATACCGAGTGGAAGATTATACGGAGTTAAGATAACTGGCCAACATGAATAACTTTTTCCTGATTTCCCAAATGGGGCAAATCCATCAGCACACAGACCTAACCTGATGTTTCGAGGCTCTAGCGCAAACTCGGGGTATGTTCTATCAAAATGTTGCCATGCCTCTGCATCTGAAGGATGACACATTAGATCCTCTTCTGTTTCATGATTTGCGTGCCAAGTCATGTGTGCAGCAGTGGCTTGCGACGCATAAAGCCTTTGCAAATTAGGGATTAACGGCAAATAAAACATTTGCTTGCATGGTCTACGCTTCTGATTACGACCCTGCCTCATGTTAATCTTGTATCTGGGTTGGTCACAGAATTTGCAAGATTCTGCATATTCATCATCTCTCCAATATAACATACAACCCATAACACATACATCAATTCGTATAACTGGAAGACCTAAGTTATCCACCAACTTTTTCATATCGTAAAAGTCATTTGGCATGATGTTATCACGAGGCATTGTTTCTCGCATCACTTCAACAAAAGAGTTGAAGCAATCCACGGACACATTATGCTCTGCCTTGATATTTAAAAGTCTTGCTGTCACTGATACCTGTGTGTGATTGTCACAACCTGCCCATAAAGGTTCATCTGCCGTTTTCAACATTTCCTAGAAATGATTAGATTAAGAAGTTCCGTCACACACATTCTCATCACAACATGTAACTCCTATCTCTTCCAATTCTGCTCCATGACTAGTTCCCACTTGTTCGGGCGCATGAGTAAAACTAGTACTTGCATGGTTCAATTCTGAATACAAATTATGACCGGCTTCATCAAACACCATCCCCTGATATGAGTTCAATTGTTCGAAATAGCTACATTCTTCCCTAACTGAAAATTGATCGCTTCCTCGATATCCGTCATCATATATAAATGGTTCACCATGGCTAGTCCAATTATAATAGTTCGGAGTAAACCCAAATCTACAAAGATGTTCTCTAACTTTATCAATGTCTTCAAATTTTCCATTACTGCACTTTTTACATGGACACCTTAATTTATTGTCATCCAAAAACTCATATTTTGTACTAGCAAAGTTCAAAAATAGTTCTAACCCGATACGAAACTCATCAGTCAATCCTCGCCGTTCGGGTAAGTTCTTATTATATATCCAACCCCTGTCTCTTTGCATTTTCTCTGTATAAAAAAAATTGTCCTAAATTATTCAACATATCATATATATTGTTTAATATTGTTCATAAAAATCATAAAATGTGAAAAATTACAATTATGTTGTTTACGAAACAATTACTTTAAACTTGAAAAACTCGGAAAATTTACCATGTCAAGAAAACTTACCAAGTTTTTGGCTGAAATCTTTGTAGTAGAAAGTGGACAATTTGATGAGAATTGCAACGTTCAATTGATTTGCGACACCTTCCAATGGACACGTACCTAAAAAAAAATTAATTACATAAGATTCGTCTATAAAATATATTTTATTTTTTCCTTTCTTTTTCTTTCCCTTTTTTTCCCTTTCTTCTTAGCCGGGCCGGCGACCGATGAGGTTATGGGCATCCCATAGATATGACCAAATTTCCAACGAATTTTGCAACGATTTTCTATTATGCCGAACAATAATGTGGTATTCAATTCGTTCTAAAATTGGTGGGAAATTTTCCTACGAAATGTGTACAAACCATTTTGAAACGATTTTCTATTAATGAATTGGTTTTTTGCATACGATGCAAAATTCGTTGTAAATTTTCGAACGAATTTTGAAACGAATTTATATTAACCCGAACAAGAAGGTGTTTTTTGACTTATTTGAAAAAATGAAGGGAAATTTCTCACGAATTTTGCAACGAAAGTAGTACACAACAAAATTAATGTACAAAATATTGAAATTCGTTACAAAAGTCGTTGGAAAATTCGTTGGAAATTTTGTGTTCAAAATTTCCAACGAATTTCGACAATATGTGGAAAAATAAGGTTTGATATAAATTTGTTGAAAAATTCGTGGGAAATTTCCAACAAATTTTCCAACGAATTAAAAGCACATTATAGATATACATAATACAAATTCGTTGGAAAATTCGCGGGAAATTTCCCACGAATTTTCCAACGAAATTTTTTGCGGAAAACCAAAAAACTTTTAACAATTCGTTGGAAAATTCGTGGGAAATTTCCCACGAATTTTCCAGCGAATTTAGTTCAAATGAATTTTATAACCGAAAATCTAAATTTGTTGGAAAATTCATGAGAAATTTCCCACAAATTTTCCAACGAATTTTCAAAACATCTACTTTTAACCGGAATATTAAATTCGTTGAAAAATTCGTGGGAAATTCTCCACGAATTTTCCAACGAATTTTCAAAACATCCAATTATGAACCGGAATATTACATTCGTTGGAAAATTCGTGGGAAATTTCCCACGAATTTTCCAACGAATTTTCAAAACATTTACTTTTGAACCGGAATATTACATTCGTTGGAAAATTCGTGGGAAATTTCCCACGAATTTTCCAACGAATTTTCAAAACATCTACTTTTAACCGGAATATTAAATTCGTTGGAAAATTCGTGGGAAATTCCCAACGAATTTTCCAACGAATTTTCAAAACCTCTAATTATGAACCGGAATATTACATTCGTTGGAAAATTCGTGGGAAATTTCCCACGAATTTTCCAACGAATTTTCAAAACATTTACTTTTGAACCGGAATATTATTTTCGTTGAAAAATTCGTGGGAAATTTCCCACGAATTTTCCAACGAATTTTCAAAACATCTACTTTTAACCGGAATATTAAATTCGTTGGAAAATTCGTGGGAAATTCCCAACGAATTTTCCAACGAATTTTCAAAACATCTAATTATGAACCAGAATATTACATTCGTTGGAAATTCGTGGGAAAATTCCCACGAATTTTCCAACGAATTTTCAAAACATATACTTTTGAACCGGAATATTAATTTCGTTGGAAAATTCGTGGGAAATTTCCCACGAATTTTCCAAGGAAATTAGATCACATGAACTTTATAACCTGAAATTTAAATTCGTTGGAAAATTGGTGGGAAATTTCCCACGAATTTGTCAACGAATTTCAAAACATCTACTTTTTAACCGTAATTTTAAATTCATTGAAAAATTGGTGGGAAATTTCCCACCAATTTGTCAACGAATTTCAAAACATCTACTTTTTAACCGTAATTTTAAATTCATTGAAAAATTGGTGGGAAATTTCCCACCAATTTTCCAACGAAATATTTTGTGCGAAAAACCAAAAAACTTTTGGAAATTCGTTGGAAAATTCGTGGGAATTTTCCCACGAATTTTCCAACAAAATATATTTTCCGGAAAACCAAAAAACTTTTTAAAATACGTTGGAAAATTCGTGGGAAATTTCCCACGAATTTTCCAACAAATTTACTCAGAACAACTTTATTAACCAGAAATTTAATTTGGTTGCAAAATTCGTTGGAAATTTTCCAACGAATCTTGCAACGAATTTCGATAATATGTGGAAAATAATATTTGATGTACATTCGTTGTAAAAATCGTGGGAAATTTCCCACGATTTTTGCAACGAAATTAGAACACAACTAAATTAATGCGCCGAAAATTGAACACAACTAAACTAAACCTAAAAAAATTGTCGACAAATACTATGCTAAAAAAAGTTTCCAAGTATTACCAAGTATTTGCATAGTTCGATGAGATTACTCGGATCTTGAGATACTTACCGTGGCTGGTAAGGCGGACGGCAAGGGCGGTGGCGGCGAGGAGGACCGCGAAGAGGAAGACGACGAGAAAGAGAGTTTGTTGAGTAAAAAATTCTCGGTACACACGAAATGATTGTTGCCGAATATATAAACATGTTTTGCAACGAACTTTGCAACAACGTAAAAGTTTCCAACGAATTTGAGAGTTCCGGCCAATAATTGCACCGAGTTACTTTCGTTGGAAAATTCGTCGGAAATTTCCAACGAATTTTCCAACGAATTTCAAAAATTAAAGCACCTAAAAATGAATTCGTCGGAAAATTCGTTGGAAATTTCCAACGAATTTTGCCATGAATTTAGAAAAGCCCAACAATACGGTGTTTGTTTTGAATTCATTGCATAATTAGTTGGAAATTAGCGACGAAAATATTTTCGTCGGAAAAGTTGTTGGAAGATTGCGAGGAAAAATGTTTTGTGGCAAAGTTCGTTGGTAATTTCCAACGAAATTTGCGACGAAAATTTTTTCGCCGCTAATTTCCAACAAATGTTCCGAGGAAAAATATTTTCATCGCTAATTTCCAACGAATTTACCGAGGAAAAAAGTTTCGTCGCTAATTTCCAACGAATTATGCGACGAAAATATTTTCGTCGCTAATTTCCAACGAATTTTGCGACGAAAATATTTTCGTCGCTAATTTCCAACGAATTTTTATTTTCATTGGAAAATTTGTCAGAAATTTGCGACGAAAAATTTTCGTCGCAAATTTTCGTGGCAAAAATGCGTTTTTTTTGTAGTGAAAATTGATTTATGAGATTTCCTTGAAAATGAAAACGCTTTAAAAATAATTAAATACGGCAATTGTTTTATTTGCAGTTTAACTATCCGGATTACAAGTTAATTAGGGTTTTCTTGATTAAATTAATGATATGAGATATTTGCTCTTCTCTTGACAATTTGCTTGCTCAAACTTATATTTGAGAGATGCCAAAATTATGACGATTAGTAAAGGCTGTGCTTGTATTTCTCATGTCTCAACTTATCGAAACCTTTTTTTGTGTCCTCTTACAAAATTAGGATTCCTTCTAATTCGGTGCAATTTACAACCCTCCACTCCAGGGGGTCGTGGGCAACGTTGCAGTGGCAGTTGAGGACGCAGAGGTGGGCAATAGAGAATCGGGGCACCCCTCGCCGTGTCCTCCACCGGTTTGTTCTTGAAATGGGGCTCGTTACCGTTGCTCTTCAGTGGTTCATGTGGGTGCTCTTGATGAACGAGAAAGTGATGCGTTGGTGGGCGAGTGATTCCGGAACGGGTAATTTTCTTTTTAGAATTTTCTAGATAAGTGTATGGAATGGAGTGTATGAGGATGGAATTGAAGGAAAAAAAATGCAGAAATAAAATAAGATAGAACGATCTCCTTCCAAGGTATAAGGCCACTCCATCAACCAAGGATGAGGATCGGGATCTACGAAGTTTACCACCAAGGCCTAAAGATTCCATCAGCCAAGGATAAAGGACTCCGGGATAGGAGAAGCTCACCACCAAGGCCTAAAGATAGTACCAGCCAAGGATAAAGGGTTTCTTGGCTCACCACCAAGGAGTAATCCACGCTCCAAGGATAAGGAGACCGAAAGAAGTTATCCACTCTCCGAAGATATTCACTCACGCAGAGGAAATCTCACAAATTTTCATTCATAAAAAATCATCTGTCTTACAATGGAGAATCGTCCTCTATTTATAGGAAAAACGAAATCTAGGAATCACCCGAAATATTAAAAGAAAACCTCGGAACCAAGAAACATAATAAAGCATCTAGGTTCTACAAACTTTGACTCTTGAAACTTGTAAAATAGTAAAGACACCTAGGAACTTAGAAATGCAATTAATAGCATGAGAACTTGCATTCTTGAGTCTTCATCTTTGCAAAATTCGTGCTCCCACTTTGACCAGAAGATAACCTTTGTTGAAAACTCTTCAAATGCTCTTTGAAATAGTCCATAATAGCCTCCCATCGATATGTCATCGATATACTTCAAGTTATAGACATTCTTCATCGTATCGATATGTTATCGATATACTTTAGAGTATCGACAAGTTATCGACATTCTTCAATGCGTTGATATGTTATCGATAGATTTTGTTTCATTCAGAATCGTTGGAAATGACCCATCGAAGCACATGATGCCCAAATTCTTTATTGGCTTGAATAAGTATCGATGGTTCCGAATTGTTCGATGGAGCTAAGTCGGATGCTCCCACATCATCCTCTCCGGATTGTTTGAGATTTGTCCTCAAATCTGAGAAGTCTTCATCTTCCAAGAAAGGAGAAAGGTCTCTCACATTGAAAGTTGCCGAAACTCCAAACTCTCTAAGAAGATCAATCTTGTAAGCATTGTTCCCAATTCGCTCGATAACTTTAAACGGACCATCAGCTCTCGACATGAGCTTGTTCTTGTGTCGAGATGGAAATCTCTCCTTCCTTAAGTGAAGCCACACTAGATCACTCGGTTGAAATTGGGCCTTCTTCCGAAACTAATTTGCTTTCTTCTGGTAAGACTCATTGGCCTTTTCGATCTTTGATCGAATTTGCTCATGAAGCTTCTTCATCGATTCAGCTCTATCTTTGCCATCAAAGCTTACTTGAGAGTTAGATGGAATTGGAATCAAATCGATGGGTGTGAGAGGATTAATTCCACAAATAACTTCAAATGGTGATCGACCAGTAGTGTAACTTGGTGATCGATTGTAAGCAAATTCAGCATGCGCAAGCTTGAAATCCCAATCTTTCAAAGATTTACTCACCACGCCATGAAGAAGAGTGGTAAGAGTATGATTGGTTACCTCCGTTTGGCCATCGGTTTAAGATGACAAGCAGTGAGGAATAAATGTTTGGTACCAAGCATTCTCCATAGTGTCTTCCAGAAGTAGCTTAAGAACTTAGAATCACAATCCGACACAATGGTCTTTGGTATTCCATGGAGACGAATAATCTCTTTGAAATTTAAGTCAGCAACATGAGATGCATCATCGGTTTTGTGACATGGCACAAAATGAGTCATTTTAGAGAACCAATCGACAACCACCATGATGGCATCTTTTCCCCTTTGAGTTCTCGGTAGAGCCACAACAAAATCCATGCTAACATCTTCCCGAGGCTACAATGGAACCGGAAGTGGAGTATACAACCCTTGATGGAAATGACTTTTTGCTCTTTGACAAGTTACACACCTCGAGATAATAGCATGCACATCTCCATTCATCTTTGGCCAATATAAATGTTCTTGAAGAACCTCAAGAGTTTTGTTCACTCCAAAATGACCGGCCATTCCACCACCATGTGCTTCTCGAATTAGCAACTTGCGAAAAGAACTCTTCGGCACACATAGTCGATTTCCTTTAAAAAGAAACCTATCTTGTAAGGAATATGTACCTTGAACTCCTCGCTTACAATTGTCGATGGTTAATGAAAACTCAGCATCTTCATAATAAAGTTCTTTCATCAATTGAAATCCAAGAATTCTAGAGTCCAGAACAGCAAGCATAGAATATCTCCTCGATAAAGCATCTGCTACAACATTAGTGTGTCCAGGTTTATACTTTGAAACAAAAGAAAAGGATTGAAGAAATTCTACCCATTTTGCAAGTCTCGAATTAAGCTTGCGTTGGCCGCTAATGAAATTCAGAGCTTTATGATCAAGATGAAGGACAAATTGCTTTGGCCTCAAATAATGACTCCAATGATCAAGAGCTCAGACAATGGCATAAAACTCTTTATCATAAGTTGAATAATTTTTCTTCGAATCAATTAGCTTCTTGCTAAAATTGCCAAAGGTTTTTGTGCTTGCACAAGAACAGCACCAATGCCAACTCCACTTGCATCACACTCAACTTCAAATACTTTATCAAAATCAGGAAGGGCAAGAATAGGGGACTCACAAAGTTTTTGCTTGATTATCTCAAAAGCATTTTGAGCAGCCTTTGTCCATTCAAAAGCTCCCTTCTTCATGCATTCAATTATAGGAACCATGATGGTACTGAAATTTTTAACAAACTGCCGATAGAAAGAAACAAGTCCATCAAAACTTCTTACATCAGAAACGGACTTCTGAACCGGCCAAGTCTTCATAGCTTCCACCTTGGATTGATCAACGGAAATTCCGTCTTTGGAAACTACATAACTAAGAAACACAATGCTTAGAGAGAAGAACTCACATTTCTCCATTTTGGCATAGAGTTTCTGTTCTCTCAAGACATTAAAGACCTATTTTAAATGAGAGATATGCTCCTTCTCGTTCCTGCTATAAACAAGAATATCGTTGAAATAAACAACGACAAATCGACCAATAAAGGAACGAAGAACCTCGTTCATAAGTGTCATGAAGGTACTTGGAGCATTCGATAACCCAAATGGCATTACCAACCACTCATAAAAGCCTCCCTTGGTTTGGAAAACCGTCTTCCATTTATCACCTTCTCGCATTCTGATTTGGTGATAACCACTCTGCAAATCTATCTTTGAGAAGACAGTAGAACCATACAATTCATCAAGCATATCATCAAGTCTAGGTATAAGGTACCTATACTTAATGGTGATGTTGATGGCTCGGCTATTGACGCACATTCTAAATGAACCATCTTTCTTGGGCACGAGTAGAGCCGAAACAAAATATGGATTCATGCTTTCTCAAACATATCCTCTGTCGATAAGTTCATCGACTTGTCTTTGCAACTCCTTTGTTTCCTCCAAATTGCATCGATAAGCTGGTTTGTTTGGTAGAGGAGCACTGGGGATTAAATTAATTTCATGCTCAATACCTCTTATGGGAGGTAATCCAGGTGGCAAATCCTCCGAGAACACATCTGCAAAATCTTTCAACAAGCGATGCATCTTTGGATGAATGGGTCGCTCTATCTCACTCTTTTTCTCTACCATAAGCAAAGCAAATACATTCTTTTGTTTGCTAATGGTTCTCTCAACCCGTGTTTCATTTAAGAACAAACTTTCCTTACCGGCGTTTCCCTCCCCAGGTTGATTTTGATGTATCAATGAAGGATTCAAGGGTAAAAGAGTGATGCATTTTTGTTCCTTTTGAAAAGAGTATGTGTTCTTACGACCATTATACACAGCATTCATATCATATTGCCAAGGTCTTCCCAATAACAAGTGACATGCATCCATGGGAATCACATCACACAGAACTTGATCTCGATAGTTCTTCCCAATCGAAAATGATATAAAAGCTCATTTGGTTACCTTGAGATCATTTCCTTGATTGAGCCATTGGAGTTTGTACGGTTGAGGATGTTTTGTCGTTGGAAGCTTCAGCTTGTCGATAAGGGTTGTCGAAGCAACGTTGGTGCAACTCCCACCATCGATAATCACCGAACATACCTTTTTGTTAATAGTGCAACGGGTGTGAAAGATGTTCCTTTGCTCATTATTAAGAGAAACTTCAACATACAATGCTCTTCGTATCATCAACATTTCGCTATCATCTGCTTTCTCCACAACTTCTTCTTCCTTTTCAGATTCGGAACCATTTTGGTCCGAATTGCTTTCAGCCTCTTGAAGTGCCGAATTGATCTCCTCAATTTCTTGAAGAGTCATAACTCACCGATTTGGACAATTTGCTTGAAAATGCCCAAAACCATGGCACTTAAAGCATTTCCTCGCATTGCCTTCAGGTTTCTTCTGGAATTCTTTGGAAGGCTCTGCACTCTTCTCCTTTCCTTTTTCTTTGGTCAACATGCTCTTGATCTTGCTTGAGGAAGCACCCGTAAAATAGGATGTCGCCTTGGTTGAGGTTCTAGAGGAAAACCTCTTGCCTTTCAGTTGCTTCTCAACTTTTATGGCTAGCTTACAAACATCTTCAAAGGACCAATACGGTTGAAGTTCACCCATATCAGCAATTTCTCCATTCATGCCGCCAAGGAAACGAGCGACAGTTTGCTCCGAAACTTCTGGAACGTCACATCTCATTTTGAGTTGTTCAAACTCATGGATGTATTCTTCAATACTCATCCCTTGTTGTCCTAGGGAATTCAATTTTAGGAAAAGATCTTGCCTATAGTTTATCGGGTAAGAACCTCTTCTTTATCAACTTGAGTTTTTCCCAAGACTTGATTCGGCCTTTTTCTTCTCTTGCTCGCTGATGCTTTAGATTCTCCCACCATAGAGAAGCATACTTTGTCAACTTTAGGACAACAACCTTGCACCTCTTCTCGTCCGAGTAGGACTTGAAGTCAAAAATCCATTCGATTGTGTGTAGCCAATCCACAAAGTCATCGGGATTGAGACTACCTTCAAATTTAGGGACCTCCACTTTGATGTCTCAATCATTCTCCTTATGCCTCCCTTTTCGTCTTCGGATATGAGAATCGGAATCACTAGAGTTGCCCCCAATGGAATTGGAATCGCCACTAGAAATTTGACAAGATTCTGAGTCATCACGCCAACGTCGATCATTCGGACGCCTCTCCAGTTGGCCTTGTCTCGTCGGATCCTCTAGAAGATTGAGGACTCGCTCCATTTGTTGCCGAAGGTTTTGGATAGCACGATCTCGCCATTCATTGTGCGCTTGTTCCAAAGTCAAGCCTCTTGGAACCCTATCATCCATGTTGAATAAGGATTGGAAAACAGAAAGGAATCACTCAAACAAGTTCAACCTTGAGCTCTGATACCAATTTGATGCGTTGGTGGGCGAGTGATTCCGGAACGGGTAATTTTCTTTTTAGAATTTTCTAGATAAGTGTATGGAATGGAGTGTATGAGGATGGAACTAAAGGAAAAAAATGCAGAAATAAAATAAGATAGAACGATCTCCTTCCAAGGTATAAGGCCACTACACCAACCAAGGATAAGGATCAGGATCTACGAAGTTCACCACCAAGGCCTAAAGATTCCACCAGCCAAGGATAAAGGACTTCGGGATAGGAGAAGCACACCACCAAAGCCTAAAGATACCACCAGCCAAGGATAAAGGGCTTCTTGGCTCACCACTAAGGAGTAATCCACGCTCCAAGGATAAAGAGACCAGAAGGAGTTATCTACTCTTCGAAGATATTCACTCACGCAGAGGAAATCTCACAAATTTTCATTCATAAAAAATCATCTGTCTTACAATGGAGAATCGTCCTCTATTTATAGGAAAAACGAAATCTAGGAATCACCCGAAATATTAAAAGAAAACCTCGGAACCAAGAAACATAATAAAGCATCTAGGTTCTACAAACTTTGACTCTTGAAACTTGTAAAATAGTAAAGACACCTAGGAACTTAGAAATGCAATTAATAGCATGAGAACTTGCATTCTTGAGTCTTCATCTTTGCAAAATTCGTGCTCCCACTTTGACCAGAAGATAACCTTTGTCGAAAACTCTTCAAATGCTCTTTGAAATAGTCTATAATAGCCTCCCATCGATATGTCATCAATATACTTCAAGTTATCAATATTCGTTATCGTATCGATATGTTATCGACATACTTTAGAGTATCGACAAGTTATCGACATTCTTCAATGCGTTGATATGTTATCGATAGGTTTTGTTTTATTCAGAATCATTGGAAATGACCCATCGAAGCATATGATGCCCAAATTCTTTTTTGGCTTGAATAAGCATCGATGGTTCTGAATTGCTCGATGGAGCTAAGTCAGGGCAAAAGTACACTAGAAGTGCCACAACTTGTGTATGGCGATCACTTTGGTGCCATAACTTTTTTTCGGATCACTTTGATGTCAAGTCGGAGGAAAATATATCACTTTAGTGACTCCGGCCAAAATTCCGGCCAAAAAGCTGACCTGGCATTTATATTTAAAAAAATGGTATGACTTGTACACATGAAAATTATGTGGCTTTTTTTCGAATATTTTAATTTTTAGAAAAAAAAGTTGCAATAGCGGCGAGGGAGCCCTCGCCGCTACTGCCGCCAACCCACCACCGCCAAGAAGGGCCGGCGGTGGTAGGCGCAGTGGTCGATGAGGGTTGTCGGCCCTAGCCGGGGCCCAGTGACCCTCGCCTTGCCTAGCGAGGGCCGGATCCGGTGAGGCGAGACCTCACCGTCACCTGGGTCGCGACGGCGAGGTCTCGCCTCACCGAGCGAAGGTAAGGCCGACCTCGCCGTCACGTCTCGCCTCGTCAGATCCGGCCCTTGCTGGGCTCAGCAAGGGTCGCCGAGCCAGACCACGGGCCGACGACCCTCGCTGACCACTGCGCCCACCACCGCTGGCCCTTCCCGGCGGTGGTGGGTTGGCGGTAGCAGCGGCGAGGAGCCCTCGCCGCTGCTGCAGGCTTTATTTATTTATTTATTTATTTAATATAATTTAATTTTTTTAAAAAAAGTACACGTCAGCGGGCTAAATGGCGTCGTTTTTGGTTTTTAATGCTAACTGGACCTCTCCGGCGAGCCGTGTCAGCGTCACATTGGATTTCCGGCGAGCCACGTCAGCATTGGCACTAAAATGATCGTTTTTCAAAAAAGTTGGCACCAAAGTAATCCGAAAAAAAGTTATGACACCAAAGTGATCGCCGTACATAAGTTATGGCACTTCTAGTGTACTCTTGCTGCTAAGTCGGATGCTCCCGCATCAGAAAGCTCATTATGTGAGATGAATCTTGCATAATCGGTGTTGAAATAGTTTGTTATCATGAAAAGTGGTAACTCTTAATCATGAAAAAATGTGACTCCTCTTTATGAAAAAAAGTTATTGTTGACATAAAAAGTGATGATGGTTGGGATAAAATACCTATTCCCAAGATATATATTGATTTGTTGTCTCTAAATATCAATGTCTATATATATATATAAATAGCAATGTGTTTTTCATAACTCTCTTTTCTTCTCTTTTCATGCACAAGTTTGATAACACATTCAAGGTAAAATTCCAAAATAGAAATTTAGTAATTGCTAAACTCATTTATTTACGGCTTTAGTGTGTATCGTGAAGGTATATTTGTTGTAAGTGCAACGTGTCAGGCCCCGAACCCCATCGAGCTCGCGACATTCCTCCTTGGTCGAATAATGCGACGTCCCGGGAAAAACATCGCCGACCCAACCCAACACATCAGAGTTCGCACACGGTGGAAATGATTATAAAAACACCCGTACTATAAAGATGACGATGGGGTAGAGCATCAAGACACTCAATAAACTAACAACATTAAATATTATACATTGCCATCGAACCGAGCATACAAACATCGTTACATACAAGCTTAGCAGACGAGCATCCAAAAACCACCGGCACAACAAAAAGGGACAGGTGGTTGGGTTAACTTAGCTTCACTATAGATCAACCTATCTTCCAAAAAATGACTGGTCAAACCTACTCTATACAACCCCTAAATTACCCCCGGTGAGTCCTAAGGGTCATCCTCCTCTCTTGCTTCTGCCAAGTCCTCTGGCACAAACTCCGGAAGATCATGCGGATCGTGGTACGGAGGGACCGTCTGCAACGGTTGCACGGCCAGCGGTTCCACTGGGGTACTGTGAATGGCTTCTCATCTGGCTCCTCGGGATCCACGATCTCACCATCGGGAGGAATGATCACCGAAGGATCCCATTCACTGACGTTGTAGAAGAGGATGTCGAAACTTCTCAACAGACCTGTCTCCTCTAAGCTGTCTCGATAGGTCCACGCTATGTACCAATAGGGCTTCCAGTATAATCTGCCCTTATCAACCCAAACAGTGCTCGAATATCTAACAAAAGCTCGGTCACCTCCTAAAGGGTACTTCACCTCCTAATTATCCACATGCCTAGAAATCCCAAAACGAGGAGGCAGGCCTCCTGGGTTCATGGCTGGGGGTCTGAAATTGGTGGTTATACAACCATGAGACAAATCTCAATAAGTGCACAACCCCAAACCCCACATAAGCTCTCACGTACCGCCAGACGAAACACGCATGACACAACAACCAATCACGCTAAACAATCACATGCGATCCTACCTAGGATCCATCATGCACATTCCTACATGTCAGATAATAATACAGCCAATCCATTCATGTCCTCACTCATGAAACACTATGTCACGCGAGGCAAACTACACTCGCACACTAACTCACACCATGCGTCAACTTTCACAAATCTAGCACGTCGAGCCAAGTCCAGCTCATTCTCAACTTTCCATCACTACCGTGCCCGCGTAAAACGCATCAAGCTAACGGTCTTCTAACCTCGTCAGGCATCGTCACCCCGTCGGGCCGAACATCGTCACCTCGTCAGAGACGGCATCGTCCCACGTAACACGCCTCAGGACGGAACCTACCCAGCATAAACGAACACACCTCAGGGTACCACTTCCCAATCATTCCAATCATCTCGTACCATCGTGCCACACAAACCACACGGCCACATATTCACGTGCCATACATACATTTCACAAACACACATCACCATCGCACAACTACACTACACGGCCACACACATACTCGACACACTGTCTCATTGCACGATCACATCGCCACATCTTCACAACCACACACATAACACACGGTCTCACTATATTCAGCCCAAAACACATTCTAGAACCAACCAACAATCATCCGCCACACAATCACTCATACGAGCCCATTCAAGACATAGAATTATCAATCAAACTTACAATTCAGTCCAGGTTATTCCACATCACAACAGCCCTATCCGAGCCTTCTAAACCACACATATTTAGTCACCCAATCAGTCCATAACAACCTAATATCCAGCCTCCTTCACATGCCTCAAACAGCCCCTAAATTACCCAAATCGAGTCCTAAACATGTTCAGCAATACCCAAGGTCCTAGGGAGGGTTTGGGGAAGTCACTTACCTTAAAAGGGGTGACAAATGGGCTGGACAGGTGGCCGAAATAGCTAGACCAGCAGCAGCAGCCGAGCAGCGGCACCGGCAGCCAGGCGAGCAAGCGACGATAACGCCGTGGACGGGCGACTGGAGGTGGCAAAGGGACGTATGGGCCAGGGGAAGACAATCAAGGGTGATAGCTAGGTTGAACAGGACAGGGCGAGAAAGAGAGAGAGAGGAACGACGAGTGGTGGTGGCGCGGCTAGGAAGAAAGAAGCAGTGGCGACGGACGACGGGAGGGGCAGCGACTGGCGAGCTGGTGGCCGGCCAAGCTAGCTCACGCACGAGGAAGGAGGGAGAGAGAGAGAGTGAAATAAATATTTATATGGTGCCCTCAATAATTGATGTCTAGAACCCCCACCGAAAATTACCAAACTACCCCTCTAACTACCACACCAATCCAAAGGCCAAGATTTGATCTTATCCAAATCCAACGGTCCACACTCAATCTTATCCAATAATTCAAGGGCAAAAAGGTAATTGACCAGGGGAGGAAAGGGGCACTCTTGTCCTCCTATTTTCGGCCATACAGGATGATTATCAGTCCTCTCAATTTATCCAGTCTTCAAAATTCGTTCGCGGTGCATAAGGGCAAAACGGTCATTTTTCCGGTCCCGAACCGAAATCCATTTTTTTTTACAAAAATGGGTGGCCCCAAGGTTGGCCACACCAAAAACGTTATCGGCCGCTAAAAATTATCACTTTCAAAATTCTTGATTCCCGAGCCCGAATTCTAAGAAATGATTAAAATCGTACAATCACGACTTTAACTTATCTCTTACTAACGGGTGGCTCATTGGAATTATGCTCTTTCGACCCGTGACCGACACTAAGTCGAGTCACGTTTAAGTTTGCTCGAGCCAAGGTGACTTCGATTGTCATGTAATTGCGAGAGTCTGTCGCTAATTCTCTTCAGACACGATCGATCAAATAGATCAGTCTCTGTTGGCCCAAAATATTCCCTCTTCAATCCTTATGGTCGAAGGTCGAACCAAGGTCGAGTTCTTTGGTCGGGCAAACTCAATCCTGCGTTGGCCTTACCCTTAAGGTTAGTATCCCGAGAATGCGCGGTTCCAGATGAGATCTCACTATAAATGCATTGGCCAAAATATTCATTTCATAAATTTCGGGAAAAGAATCGAAAATTCAGAATGTTACACAACGGCAACAATAGTGAGACCAAATAATACCTTAAGGACGGCGCATCAAAAAACTATAAACTATTACTCTATCTTCATCAACAATCAAATTTCTCCAACAATCTTAAGGTGTTATTTTCATTGAGATGGAAACAGTGGCTGCATAAGTGCTCGCAAACTTGACAGATTGTGAATCAATTCTTATGATAGAACTAATTTCATCCATTGGAAGGATAATATGATGCTTCTTTTATTTGAATTAGTTATCTTTTACATCTTGGATCCCAACTTGCTCGCTATCCCTAATCCAAAGGATTACGATTCTAATGAAATCAAAGCTACAAGGAAAAGGCACGAGTATAATGAAAGGAGGTGCCGAGGAAGGATACTCAATGCTTTGTCAGATCATCTATACAAAACTTTTTGATCTTACACAAATCCCAAAAACATTTGAAGTGTCTTGGAGACCAATACAATACTGATAAAAAAAGGTGCAAATAGGTTTATTGCTCTGAAATATTTTGAATTTGTCATGATTAATGGAAAATTTGTCTCTAAGCAAGTGGAGGAACTTCAAAAATATATTGCTAAGCTCAAAGACTTTATGATCAAAGTTTCTGAATCTCTTCAAATTGCTGCAATTATTTCAAAATTGTCTTCAACTTGGAATGATTATAAAAAAAAAACTTCTCCATACAACCGAGAACCTTATGGTGGATAATTTGATAAAATAATTTGAATTGAGGAAGGTTCTCGGAAACGTGAGGCTAATTATGTGAAAGAAGTGGCAAAAAAGGTGCATTTAGTTGAGAATAGCAACATGAGCAGAGACAAAGAAATTAAGAAGGGAAACAAGAGGAAATTCACTGACACCAACGATACCAACAAGCCTAGCAACAACAGCACGTTCAAGAAAGACAAGTTTTGCTTTTATTGTGATAAAAAAAAAGCCACTACAAGAAGGAGTGCTACTATTGGAAAAAGCAAAAGGTTAACACAATAGCAAATTTTGTGGAGCAAAACACCAATGGATTTGTTGTTATGATCTCTAAATTGCAAATTGGGATGGTAATTGAATTAAACATGGCAACTATTAATCATTCAAAGCATTGGTGGTTTAATTCCTATGCTACTTTGCATAGATGCACTAATAAGAAGTAATTCAAAACTTACACACCTCTAGAGAAGGAACAACAGGTATTATGGGAAATCACAATATTGGAATTGTTCTAGGGATAGGCACAATTGAATTGCAATTCACTTCTGGAAAGAAATTGACTTAGATCAATGTGATGCCTGTTCCTAATATTCGCAAAAATCTTATGTCAACAATCTGTGTGCAAGAATAGAATTAAGGTTGTGTTAGAGGCCGATAAGCATATCCATCTAAGTATGGAATATATGCTGGGAAAGGCCACTCTTGTAACGGAATGTTCACATCAAGTATAAATGAGAATTTTATTTCTATTTACATGCTTGCGTTATTTTCTTTGTAGCATAATAGATTATCACATGTTGACTCTAGTACTTTGAAATTTATAAATAAAAGTGATACGATATCATGTGATAATCTAGATAAGAACGATTGTGAAATGTGTTCACAAGCAAAGATGACTAAGAAATCGTTCTCAAAGGTAGAAAGATCTACTAAAATACTTGAACAAGTGCATTCTAATATTTGTGAATTAAATGGTATAGAACTAGAGGTAGAAATTGTTATCTTATTACATTTATTGATGATTACTCTAGATATACTCATGTTTATCTTATGAAATCAAATGATCAAGCTTTTGTTGTGTTCAAGATCTATAAGGTTGTAGTTGAAATTTAAAGGGATGCAAAAATCAAAGTTCTGAGAAGTGATCATGAAGGAGAATACTTCATTAGATTTTTTTGCATTTCATGTGGAAAATAGTATTGTGCATCAAACAAGTGCACCTTATACACGACAACAAAATGGATCAGTAGAAAGATATAATTGAACTTTGGTGGATATGGTTAATTCTATGATCTTACAAGCAAAACACATTTGTGGGGTGTCGCAATCTCCCCGAACTAGCCTCGCCGCCTAAGTGGTTTGGCTAATAGATTACTAAGTTTAAACTTAGCTCGGGTTCTCCCAAGCCCGTACCAACTTGCGACTTAAAGTTTAAGTTATTAACATGCAAATCAATTTCATCTAAGAGTCGCCACTAATCAGTTTTTGATAGATCGATTAGACACCCAAGTAAAGCAAGAGAGAAATGCTCTACTTCTACAAACTAGAGATTCAATGGGCACGGGGACTTGATTACACTAATTAACCAACTGGTGCCCTTTTGGTACCTAACCTTGCTCAATTACCACCTCACGTGTTCATGCAGCGGTCTTACTAATTGTGAGTCCTAAAGTTCTATCCCTGACTAGGCTAAGGGAAGGAACAATCGGAAAGTGCACAATCAAGTAGTAATCAAAATTGAAATGCACAAACAGTGGCCTAGCATGCCTCTAATCAACCACATGCAAAGTCGAATTAAACACGCAATTAAAATGTGTGAAACAAGTAACGTGAAATCAAATGTGGCACCAATCACACAAAAAGGTGAGAAAAGCCAATTCCAAAGCCCAAATAATTTTTTTGATTTTCCGGATTTTTTGGAATTTTTAATATTTTTAAATATATTTTTAAATATTTTAATATTTTTATTAATAAAGTAAGAATTCCGGACCGGGTCCCCTGACCCGATCCGCGCACCCGCCTGACCCAGCTCTCCGACCAACCGGGACCCCCCTTTAGCAATTTCTTTTCTCATTTTTTTTCTTTTCCCTGCTTTTCTTTTTCCTTTCTTTTTGTTTCTTTTTCTTTTCTTATTTTTCTTTTTACTTTTCTTCTGGTCTTCCTCCTCTTCGTGCGTTCCTGCCCAGAATGTTCCCTCCTTCGCTGGGACTTCTTCACCGCTAGCTTCCCCCACACGCGAACTTCCACCATGGCTATGCTAGGGGACGCCCACCGCTGGCCTTATGCCATCAACGCCAGTTGATGCTCCGGCGACGACACCGGTGGCTGAAAACGACACTATCTCCACACTTTCTGACAATCCAACATTCGACCCCAACAACAAACGCTAAGCCTGAACACACAAGCATGCACGCACAAAATAAAGCATATAAAACTAACACGGTGGGGATCCAAACCAAGGCATTGCCGGGAACGAATAGCGGCTCCCAACTCGTGTGCTCATCCATGGCCAACGTCGGGAAACGGTTTTCATGCCACAAAATCACAAGAAGTCGCAAAGTCAGTCATCAACATTAGTCTTAAGATAAACAGAATGCAAATCGAAGGTTCTACGGACTGATTTCATGTTCTTTCAGTTTCGGCCCCCACTTTGACATTTTATGGAACAGGTTGTATATGAGCTCAAGCGAAGGCTTTAGGCTGAGATTCAGGGCGTTCCTCAGCTCAAACTTGATGTGTGAAGCTTTAGACAATCATATTTTGCAACAAAGTGGTCACGGTTTGCAATAGAACGCTACATAATCACACACACAGATCTGGCATTTCAAGTTTGAAGGGCTTCATTAAGACATTTTAACAAACAGGTGCTAGGCGCTTAGAAAAGGGAGCTATAGAGCCGATTTTAACAAGATTGATGGCCATTTTTTGGCATACAACGCTCAAGTCAGGTTCTGTAACATCTTGAATTCGATCTACTTTCGTGATCAATGAAATGGATATGTATTTCTCATTTCGTTTTAGTGAGTCTCGCCCGAAATTGATCATTCTCGGGATACTGACCAATAGGGAATGGCTAACTAGGAAAACGGTACGTGGACCCAAGAACTCAACCGCGAATCGAGTCCAATTTCGAGGAACGATGAGGAAATATTTTGGGTCAACGTGGGCCGATCCAAGGAGGGTGACGGATTTGGTTTGACCAACAACATATGATCGGATCGCAGGTGATTCCGCGCAACCGAGAGTACACGTAGCAAACAATCCTGAACTTATTCCGAACGATCGCGACCCCCGGAACTAGCGATAAATCCTCGCATTCTCTTGGAAATCGAGACCGTCCCAACTCGAGTAATCCTAAGTCGATATGCGTAACCCTCAAACAGCCGCCCGTTAGTGAGAGACGCTAAAATCGCATTTGAGCGAAATCGATCGTGGAATTGAGTCCAGACTTCGGTGTCGATTTTCATGAACGTACGCGACTATTTTTGCAAGGACAACGTCGTATTAGTATGGCCGATTATATTTAGGATCATTAAGGTCGAAAAATGGAATTTCGGCCCGGGACCGGAAAATTACCGTTTTGCCCCTAAGCCTATGCATGGGTTCCGAATTTTGGGGATTAAAAATGGACTAATCAGCCCCCAATAATGCTGAAAAATCATGGACCATGTTGCCCCTAGATATTTTGGCAAGATTCAATCCAAGCCCTTGATTATTGGACATGATGGTTGTCGCGACCTAAAAAATTTCCTCTCTCAGGCTAATGGATTATTAGGACTAAACCTAACTCGAGCCCTCCCAAGCCCTACCAATTCGCAACTTTGGGTTTAAGTTTTTAACATGCAAATGTTTTCATGCTTGGAGTCGCCACTAATCTATTTGTGGTAGGTCGATTAGAAACCTAAATAAAACATAGGGAGGTATGTTTTATTCCTACGAACCAGAGATTCTAAGCCCGGGGACTTGATTACGCTAGATCTAGTCTAACGCCCTTTCGGTACCTTTTCTTTTCAAAAATATTTTGGCAGACAATCTGGATCCATTTTAACTTAGTCACTAACATGTGAGGTGTTCATGCGGGTGCGCAAACCACCAATTTAACATCCAAGAAAAGCATTGAATAAATTGCAAGTTTGGAAGAATTACTTACCTCGAAGCAACGTAAGCATCTGCATTGTTAGCTAGAAAATCACATCAACCATCCTAATATGATTTCTAATTAACAAGCAGTTCACTCAATATTTTTGGATTTTTGCTTATTTAAATGAAAGCTAACCTATATGCAATGACGTGCAAAAATGACATGCAAGTAATGCAACCTAGCATGCAAACTATATGTCATGCGACGACGTGACCTAATTCTGATGACGGGCAAATGATTTATTTTTGGTATTTTCTGGTGAAATTCGGAATAAAAATATGCCTAAATTAACATGCAACCTATGATAACTTAACATATCCTAACATGACTTATTTTTGGGATTTTTGTGAAAATTCGAAATAATAAATTACTTAAATTAAGAATGCAATCTATCCTAATCTACCATAAAACAATTCATTTTTTTTTTGGATTTTCATGAAAATTCGGAATAAAAAATAACCTAAATAATCTATTAAGATTAGAATATTATTTAATTTAAACTAGGGAATAGATTATCTCAAGTCCTAATTTAAATTAAATAATTACTCTATCGTCTAGATATATTTAGGATTCTTAAACATGCAAAAAAACTCAAATTCAAATCCTAACTGATATTTTTCGAATTTTCTTTTTTATTTGAAAAGGAAAAATAATCTAAACAGAGATAGCATCCACATTTAAAAACAGCCACGCGATCCGCAAAATTCGTTTCGAACTCGGATTAGGCACAAAAATCGAACTATCGGTCATATCTATAGGGTTATAGATATTAATGGAAAGTCGATCATTCAAATTTGGAAAGCAGATAAAAATCATTATCGTACCCAAGTGATTATGGATAGGATAATGACTTTCCGTATCGCCACGTATCATACCTTAGGGATAAGGTCGGATAGTTGTCCAGATACGTTGCTGAATTAGAAAAGATTCTTAATTTTGAATATTTTCAAATATTGCGAACAAGGCAAACATTATCCTAAGATATCTAGCAATCCACGCAATATTCACAGAATATTCAAACATCCAAAAATTAAGAAACGAAATATTCTAAAAATATTGGATAATGTTTAATTACCTAATTTGCAAATAATTCCCAAATTCGAACTTGCGGATCGGGATGAGCGACGAACGGTGGATCGGCGGCGCGGTGTCGGGAACGGCGGCAACAGCAGCGGCGCACGGCGAGAAACAGCGGCAGCACGCGATTGCGCGCGGCAGGGACAAGCAGCAGCTCCGGCGGGAGGAGCAGCAGCAGGCTCGGCGGCGGCAGGCGCGGCGGCGTCAGCGTGAGGCGGCAGCAGCAAGCAGCAGCGGCGTCAGCGCGGGAAACAGCAGCAGGCGCGGCGTCGGTGTCGGCGTGAGGTGGCAACGACAAGCAGCAGCTCCGGCGGGAGAAACAGCGGCAGGCTCGGCGGCGGCAGGCGCGGCAGCAGCAGGATCGCGCGGGGAGCAGCAGCAGCGGTGCACGGTGAGGAGCAGCAACAGCAGACGGCGGCGCGCACGGGGAGCAGCAGCAACAGGCGGCGGCGCGCGACGTCGGCGGGAGAGGCAGCAGCACGCGGCAGCAGGAAGCAGCAGCAGAGGCGTCGCACGGCAGCAGCGGCGTCGGCGAGAGGCGGCAGCGGCAGGCGCGGCTGTGTCGCGCGGCAGGGAGCAGCAGGCACGGCGTCGGCGTCGGCCTGAGGCGGCAGCAGCAAGCAGCGGCGGCGGCGACGGCGTGAGGAGGCAGCAACGCTCGGCAGCGGGCGCGGCAGCGGGCGCGGGTGCGGGCGTGGCAGCGGGCACGTCGCGCGACGTCTTCCTTCTCTCTCTCTCTTTCTCACTCTCACACTCTAAAAATTTTCTGATCTGAAAATTGTGTCCCCCCCAAAATTCTGACCTAATGAATGTATATATAGTATTAATCTAGGTCAATTAAATGGGCTTTCTAGTCCTAATGGGCTTAGGCTTGGGCTTTAATTTAAATGGGCTGAATTAATTAATGAGAATGGGCTGAATTAAGTTCAAATTAAAACGACCGAGCCCGTTTGACTTGTAATTCCCGGCCCTTGCACTCCAAGCGAGCCGAGTCCCATTCAATGAAATTTAAGCTCGTTCGTCACCGCCAGTCCAATGCAAAATGCAATTAATCTAAAATGAATTTAAACTATATGTTATGCAAATTAAATATTTTTTGTTTAGGGGTTAAAAATTTTAATCCCTAATTTTCTATGTAAATTATACTAAATGGTCACTAAAATTTAGGTGTCAACAGCTGCCCCTCTTTGAAAGTGAGCTCGCAGAGGTTGCATTCAAAGACTAAATGATACCTAAATTTCACTTATGCAAATGCAATGAATGTTGTTTTTGTCGGGATTATGAATCCCATTTTACAATGCATTAAGAAATGATGCATGCTGACATGAGTAGAAAACCTACCTGGAATTACTTACCTGATAAGAGCGAGATAATGCAATTCGAGGCACAACTCTAATTTTGCATGTTGTTTGGCAAATGTATGGGCTCAGTCCTCATAGGTATTGCCTGATATATGTTGATGAACTTCGGTGATCTGCAGTCAAGTCAAAACACACGAAGAAAGCTCGACGTACCCAATCATCATTCGGATTCGTGAGAATAGTTCCGATCCTTACGAACTACCTATACATCTCTCTAGGTGTTTGCAAAGATTTGGTCGCTTCACTTATATCTGCTCATAAGTGAATTGCGGGGAAACTTTTGAGATCAAGAGGATATTCCGACCTTTACATATACCTGCTCATATGCAAAGATTTGGCCGCCTCACTTATACCTGCTCATAAGTGAACTGCGGGGGAACACCTGGGGTTAAGAGAATATTCCGACCTTTACATATACCTGCTCATATGCAAAGATTTGGCCGCTTCACCTATACCTGCTCATAGGCGAGTAGCGGGGGAACATCCGAGATAATGAGAGTATTCCGACCTTTACATATACCTGCTCATATGCAAAGATTTAGCCGCTTCACCTATACCTGCTCATAGGTGAGTAGCGGGGGAATACCTGAGATTTGGGAAGAATATTCCAACCTTTACATATACCTGCTCATATGTAAAGATTTGGCCGCCATGCCTATACCTGCTCATAGTCATGTAACGGGGGAATCTTCTCGAGATTGTATGAAAATCTGTGATTTGATGAACAAAGGGGCTAGCCCAAGTATTCAAGAGTTCCTTGACAAAGTACCTGGATATCATCAGAAGTACCTGAAAAGGTTTGATCAATAGACACCTGAACACAATCAAAGGCATCTAGAGATCGCAAAAATGATCAAATGTGGGACCTGACAATAGCTTGAACAGGTTAGGGATACCTAGATAGTCATAGATATCCTAGGGATAGAGACATACTTACCTGGTGACATCTCCAACTCTGAAGGTGTGTCTCCTGTTAGACACGATTTTAAGTAACATGTAATATGCATTCGCACACTGTCAAGAATACATATACACATGAACTATGATTTCAACTGATTTTCATGCACGATGGTTTTGTCAAATCAGCATTACAAACTTCGCTGGGGAAAAATCATGACAAGACAATCCGAACTCACAAGCGGATATCTTGAAAATGTCGAATGAGGGACTTCCGATCCAAAAGGGCTTTCTCTCATTCTCATCGAAAGGCTGATTTATGGAGAATCGCTCCATTTCACCATCATCATGTCGACAAGGGTCCGAGTATTCTCGCAAGCAGTACGACTTTACCAATCTGAGAGGTCTTTGTCAGGATTGTAACATAGGGCTTGGTCAATGGCTTAGCAAAAGAGACTCTTCGAGTCAAGGCTACTGAAAGAAAATACTCTGCAATTGTCTCCGGGTTTACAAGTCAAGAACCTGCAAAATGAGATAGAAATGGACTTGCTCGCACTTCTTCGAGCTAAGCTTATAAACATCCGAATCCTACGTTAGTTCAAGTGCCTTAATCTGAAGAGACTTTGTAAAGGACGTAATGTAGGTTGGCTCATGGGTTGAGAAATGAATGAATCATAAGGCTCAAAATGTGTATAATTGGGGTGAGAGTTGGTGATCATCTCGGCATTGTCACCGGTCTTCTTCTTCACCAGGGATTGTCTTCTCGGTAAATGCTCCATTGGCTTCAAGAATTTATCACTTGATTCCTTAAGACTCTGGATATTTTTGTGACTTTGACACATCTCAACATTTTCTAAAGTCGTCACTTTTCTCCATTTTTTCTTCTCTTTTCTTGTCCTTTCACGGGCATCGGCCTTGCTTTTACCAGGCACACTGCTTTTTCATGCCCTCTAGTTTTTTTTTTTGACACACACTGTCTACAATGCATATATTGGCCAGTCACACTTTGGCTTGTTTTGACCGAATGACTAACATTTGGACTCTCAGGGTCTTCGTCTTTTATCGGCGCTCTGGATATGCTGCTTGAACAATGATGAGTTTTGCCTTGCCCCAGTGTGGGGGATGATCACCAACTGGGTTTAAGAAATGAATTTGCAGGCTCAATTGGGCTTAACAAAGGATAAAGTGTGTATAGGATAGAGAAAGAAATGCTCTTCGTCATCCTAAGGCACTTGAACTTCACGTGAATTCATCTGAAAAAGCAACACTCGAAGATTGATGCAAGTGAGAGCATGAAAATTTCTGCTCATTTTTCACCTTATGACGCTGACTTACCTCCAGTTTGCCCCGATGTGGGGTGGTTCTTGACAGGGGTAATTTGAATGAATTTCTCCAAGTGTTTAGGCTCAAAGTGGCGAAATAATGGATAACCTGTAGTGTTTGGGATAGAGAAATGAACTGCCTCTCGTCATTTCAGTTGCCGTACCTTTTGCGAGATAACCCTTTACCTTGCAGATATGGAATTTTTTCACTCAATTCACTGGGGATTAGTTCACGGGACTGTGTATAGGATATGGCTTGCCTTTCATCATCCCGATGTACCTCATTCAACGCATTCAATTCATTCCACATGAGTTATGAGATTGTCCAAATAGATTTCCCCTTTTGAAATCGATACAGGTTGATAAATAATCATGCAGAAATTAAAGCCAATGCAAACATCTTAACTTGAAATTGATCGAAACCATTTATTCATAAATGCAATGTTTGCAATTCAGAGTATAAAACCAGACTTTTGAAAACTTTTGCTGCAAAATGTTAAACTCTATCAGGGATAATAGATCTTCACAGCATCAGAATTAACAGGAGTGGAGAACTCACGACCATCCATTTCCGCGAGAATCAGGGCACCTCCAGGAAGCACCTTTTTAACCACATACGGACCAATGTAGTTTGGGGCAAATTTTCCTCCAAGAACAGGAAAGACTGGCAGTACCTTCCTTAGGACTAGATCATTTACCTCGAAGTGTCTTGGACGCACCTTTTGATTGAAGGATCTAGCTATCCTTTGCTGATAGGTTTGACCGTGGCAAATGGCTCTCAATCGCTTCTCATCAATTAAGTTTAGCTGCTCATGCCTTTGTCGCATCCATTCTGCCTCGGACAATTCCACTTGAGACAATACCCGCAAGGAAGGGATCTCCACTTCGACGGGTAGAACTGCTTCCATGCCATATACCAAGGAAAAAGGGGTTGCTCCGACAGAGGTTCGAATCGAAGTTCGATACGCCATTAGTGCAAATGGCAACCTTTCATGCCAGTCACGATAGTTTTCAGCCGTTTTGGCCAAGATCTTCTTGATATTCTTGTTAGCGGCTTCAACTGCTCCATTCATCTGTGGACGGTAAGGAGATGAATTCAGGTGCCGGATTTTGAACTCGTTGAACAACTGATCAATGAACTTGTTGTTCAAATTTGTCCCATTGTCAGTGACGATAGCCTCAGGGACACCATAACGAGCGATTATGTCTCGCCTGATGAATTTTACAACATTCTTCGCGGTGACGTTCGCATAAGATGACGCCTCAATCCACTTAGAGAAATAGTCAATCGCGACCAAGATAAATCGGTGTCCATTTGATGCCTTGGGATTAATCGGGCCAATCACATCAATGCCCTACATTGAAAAGGGCCATGGCTCAGACTACTGATGTAATTCCGTCGGGGGAACATTTATTTTATCCCCATGCACCTGACAGCGATGACATCTTCGAACATGTTGGATGCAGTCACTCTCGAGACTGAGCCAATAATAACCCAACCTCATAATCTTCTTAGCTAACATGTGGCCATTCATGTGTGGACCACATATCCCCTCGTGTACTTCTTGCGTGATTCTGGTAGCTTCAGCCGCATCCACACATCTTAATAGGATTGAATCATACGATCTTTTGTACAGTTTTTCACCACTAACAAAGAATTTTGAAGCCATTTTCATTATGTACTTCCTGTCAGCCGGGGTGCTTCCCTCAGGAAATTCTTGTTTCTGAATGTAACTCATGATATCGTAATACCATGGCTTTTCGTCAGGCTCCCCGGTCACAACCATACAGTAGGCTGGTTTTGTCAGGACTTCAATCTTCAAGGGTTCTACCTCTAACCCATCAATCACTTGCAACATGGATGATAACGTAGCTAGCGCATCAGCAAACTGATTATGAGACCTTGATAAGTACTCAAAAGAGATGTCTTCGAATTCCTTTATGATTTCTTCGAGGTATTCATGGTACGGCACTAGTTTGGTGTCTCTCGTCTTCCACTCTCCCACAGTTTGAAGAATAATCAGAGCAGAATCACCAAACACTTTCAACTTGGTTATTCCCATTTCCACTGCGGCTTGGAGTCCGAGGATGCAAGCTTCGTACTCGGCTATGTTGTTGGTACAGGGGAACACCAACTTTGCTGCTACTGGATAATGTTGCCCATCTGGGGATATTAAAACTGCCCCAGTGCCGGAACCGGCCAAGTTTACAGCTCCATCGAAAAACATGGTCCATGTATCTTCCTTTATTACCAAAATGCGATCTTCTGGAGAATATCTATCATCATCAGGGACTCCAGGATTTTCAGCTAACACATCAGCAATCACTCTACCTTTAACTGACTTCTGTGGCTTCATCTGGATATCAAACTCTGAAATTAAAATCTGCCACTTGGCTAACTTCTCTACCAAAGCTGGCTGATCAAGTAAATACTTAATGGGATCGTTCTCAGTTACAAGCAAAGTCTGGTGATGCAGTGTATATTGTCACAGCCTATGGAGCACCCATACTAGCGCAGCACAAGTCTTCTCGGCTTCAGAATAATTCAACTCCGAAACGGTGAACTTCTTGCTTAGGTAATAAATGGCTCGCTCTTTTCCATCTTCAGGACTTTTCTGGGCTAGCATCGCACCTAAAGACTCACTATGAATTGTGAGGTAAAGGATCAAAGGCTGGCCCGGCATTGGTGGGACTAGCACTGGTGGTTTCATCAGGTATTGTTTTAGTTCGTTAAACGCTTCTCGACAATCATCGTCCCATTCCACTTGAGCATTCTTCCTTAGGAGTTTGAAGAATGGCTTAGCAATTGCTGAGAGCTGAGAAATAAAACGGGCTATGTAGTTCAATCTACCCAGGAGGCTTCGCACTTCTTTTACAGTCGACGGGGGTTGTAACTCACATATAGCCTTCACTTTGGAGGGGTCAATTTCAATGCCTTTACTGCTTACTATGAACCCAAGTAATTTACCCGAAGTTGCTCCGAATACGCACTTGGCCGGATTGAGACGGAGCTTAAACTCACGGAGTCTCTCGAATAATTTCTTCAAAGTATCGACGTGACTCTTCCCAGGTCGAGACTTGGCGATCATGTCATCGACATAAACCTCAATCTCCTTATGCATCATATCATGGAAGAGCGTCACCATTGCCCGTTGATATGTTGCCCCGGCATTTTTAAGGCCGAAGGGCATGACCTTATAGTGGAATGTCCCCCAAGGAGTGATGAACGCCGTTTTCTCCTTATCATCGTCCTTCATTTTTATCTGATTATAACCCGAGAAACCATCCATGAAGGAAAACAGCTCGAACCCTACAGTACTGTCCACCAAAATGTCTATATGTGGCAATGGAAAATCATCTTTAGGATTGGCCTTGTTTAGATCGCGATAGTCAATGCTAACCCGAACTCGACCATCCTTCTTCATGACTGGCACAATATTAGCCACCCAGCTGGGGTATTGGGTGACTTCGATGAATCCCACTTTCAAGAGCTTCATGACCTCCTCCTCTATTTTCTTGGAAAGTTCAGGCTTGGTCCTTCGCAACTTCTGTTTCTTGGGCGGCATGTTTGGATTAGTGGGTAGACTATGCTCCACGATAGAAGGGTCTAGACCCGGCATATCGACATACGACCAGGCAAAGATATCCTGGTAATCCTTCAGCAGTTGGACCAGGCGTTTAGCTTCACCTTCGGGAAGGGTTGCCCCTATCTTCACCTCTTTGGGTTCTCCGGAATCACTCAAGTTGACAGTGATAGTTTGGTCTACCGTTAGGACTTTAGGTCTTTCATGATGCTCTAGATCACGCTGGAGGTCTGAGGAATCTTCGAGTTCATTGGTGTCATCGAGATCAGGTTCTGTGGCACATAATTCATCAGATTGGACCGTTCCCATACCCTCACGTGTCACAAGATTGCCCTCTTGCGGGCCAATGCCCATTTCTCCCAACGATCCTTCCTCGATGGCTCCAACTAAGAAATTATCGAACAGGGCAGTGATTCCCTCCATTGCATCATCAGAATCTTCTGTCAGTAGAGGTGTTGAAACATCCATACCTCCCCATCCATCCGGGACAATGTCACGGGGGTCGACATAGAAGCTCGGGGGTGCTGAGTATTTTACATAATAATCGAACTTGCCGCTTGGTTGCCCCAAAGTGTCGATCACCTCCTTCTCTTCATGCATCATTCTTGCAGGGCCAGGGAATGTGGTGCGGAGGTGTGGAAGCAACCTACCATGCCCACGTTCTTCAACATTCGGCTCTTCTTCGGATTGCGATCTGTTCTGTCCATTTCCCCGACTTCGACCTCGAACGCGTCCACGTCCACATCCACGTGCCCCATTATTTGACTCACTTGACCCCAGGTATCCCAACCCAGTAATGCGGGGCCTCTGAGAAACTTCCACCGGTTGGCGGATACCTTGACCATTTCTACCAAGGCCTTCACCCGGAGTAAAGCCATGAGAGACCATTACCCTTCCAACCATGACTGTAGCATTTGACACCTCGGGAATAGGCGGTGATGATCCTCTAGACGCATGTATGGTTGATACGAGCTCGAGCGACTGATAGCTTGATTCTATTTTGCAATCAGGCTCAACATAGGGGATAGCCGTTGCGTGGTAGATTGGGTGCTCTTCTTCACCGTGAACTGTGATTAACTTTCTCTCCACGACGAACTTCACCATCTGATGTAGACTGGATGGCACAGCTCCGGCAGTATGAATCCATGGTCGACCCAACAGAAAATTGAATGCAGTGGGAATGTCCATAACTTGAAATAGGACATTGAACATCGTTGGTCCTATCTGTATGTCAAGGTGGATTTCTCCCATTACTTCTTTCTTCGTTCCGTCAAAGGCTCGTACGGAGGTCTTTGCAAAATTTATCCTAGAAGGATCTATCTTAAGGCGGTGTAAAGTTGCCAAAGGACAGATGTTCAAGGCTGATCCATTGTCAATGAGTACCCGGGCTACATGTGAAGCCTTGTATTTGACGGAAATATAAAGTGCTTTGGTATGCCCCCTCCCTTCCAGAGGGAACTCTTCATCTGAAAAGGCTACGAGGTCTTTGAGGAGTATAGAACCCACAAATAACTCTAATTTGTCATGATCGATCGTTTCTGGCACGTGGACTTCGCTCAACACCTTCATTAAGGCCTTCTGATGCTTGACAGATGTCTGGAGTAGTTCAAGCAGAGAGATTTGTGCGGGCAGCTTGCGCAATTGTTCAACTATGTTGTATTCGCTAGCCTTAATCACAGCTAGAAATTCCTTGGCTTCTTCATCAGTAACAGGTTTTGCAGGTTGAGCATTAGCTTGACCGTAGGAACGCCCAGATCTGGTAACTAAGTCGACATCGAGACTGTAGGACCAAGGAACTGCCCTATTATCACTGTACTCATACGGTTGAGGTATCTCGATCACTATCCCTTCACCAGTTGTAGGCGTGCTTACAATGATCTCCTCATTATCGGACGCGTCTTCAAGCGGAGGCATGTCTTCAAGCAGAGGGTCGCCCTCGTCGCTCCCGGTGTTCAACGAAGCAAACTCCTCCTCCCAATTAATAACCACTTCAGAGATAGTAGAAACGATGCCAGTGTAGTCAACATAAACGATCATCCCAGCTTCTACCATCCTTGAGATTCTTTCTCTCATGATGGCAAGGGAAAGGTCTTCATTGCTCGGGTAACAACCGGCTTTCACTAACTCACCGTAGACATCAGCAGTATACACCTTAACATTCTTGATTCGACCAGCGTCGAAGCCGAATATGGCATTCACATTGCCTGCGTGATCAGGGAGTGGGTTGCTCTGAACATTCGGTTTAGCAGGTTGAAATGAGAAAGCCTTCGTGTCTAGGAGGTTTTGGACTCGGTGCTTGAGGGCATAGCAATCGTCGGTTGAGTGTCCCAGCTCACCCATGTGATAATCACACTTCTTTGAAGGGTCGAAGTTATAGAATCGCTCAGGATTGGGCCGCTTCGGCTCAGTAGTAAGCAAGCCTTTCTTCTGGAGCACTGTCAGTACTTGAGACAACGATCCGGGGAGGGGGGTGAATTGCCTCCTGTTGTTCCTCCTCTAGAAAGGTTGACGACCCGAGTTTTGTTGCTGAGCTTCTACTACTTGGATTGCTGGGGCGGAGTTAGCATTCCGCCGGCTCGGCTGGTTATAAGCCATATTCACTTCAGCTGCCGGCTCTTTCTCTTTTCTTGCACCAAATCTTTTGGTCGAGGAGGACGGCTCGACAAACCATCCATCTTTTAGCCCTATTTCAATTTGTTCGCCCATGGGGATGAGTTGGTTGAAGTTGTCAGCCGGAATGGCAACCATCCGATTATGGTATTCGAACGGGAGAGTTTTCACGAACATCCTCTTTAACTCACTGTCTATGGGTTCTGGGACAACCTGAGCAGCTAAATTCCTCCATCTGATAGCATAGTCTTTGAAGGACTCAGTCTTTTTCATCTGAGCACGTTCGAGATCATCACGGGTAGGAATGATGTCCATTATGAACCTGTACTGCTTCAAGAATGCTTCACTGGCTTCTTTCCAAGTTTTGAGGCCATTTATCTTCTTCATGAGATACCAGCTCAAAGCAGGACCCGTCAAACTTGCTTGAAAGGCATGGATCATCAGGAGTTCGTTATCAACGTACGAAGTCATTTGTACGTGATAGAGCTGTAGGTGGGCTTTTGGACATGTGATGCCATTGTACTTGTCGAAATCCGGCATTTTGAACTTCTTTGGGATTTTGATCTATGAGTACAGGGACAGATCGATCGAAGGTGAATCCTGCGAACCTTCTAGCTGTTTCACTCTTTCTTCAAGTTTATTGACCCGTTCATCAGGTTTGTCTTTATTGACGATGATCTGGACGGGGTCATCTTCTAAATCAGGAATATCGTCATCTTCGTCAGCATCGACACTCTTTCTGATTTTCTGCTTTGGGACTGATGCTTCGAGGGATGGCGAAACAAGGGTCGACCGGAGAGCTTTGATCTCGGCGGACATTTGTTGCATTGCGATGACAAGTTGCTTGATCTGGTCTTCCACACCAACAACACGTTCTTGCAAGTCGGTTTGATCGGCCATTCTGGCTCTCGACCGTGTACGAATGGGCGATCGTGATCGGTCCGTAGCTACCTAATTTTGGAACGAAACAGGCATACATAAGTGTTTAAGCAAAATCATACGCCAATCCATGACATTGGTCTAGTCGCTTTGAATTGAAAGGACCCCTTTATTGAAATGGCGAAAAAATTTTTACACCAATTAATGACTTGAAATTGCACTGAATATAAAGACAAATGACTCAATTCCTAAACAAATTTTAAAAACTGAAACTGAAATGAGAAAAGAACTTCGAGCTTTTTATTCAGCTTGATCTATAGACATATGGGAGGCGACTTCCTTCTTCAATCGCTCATAAGCTCGAGCTATCTTGGATGCCCTTTCTTCAGCTTCTTCGACCTTCCTTTTGAGGCGATTGTTCTCTGAGCGATTGGCGGACTTGAGAGGCACCTTGGGTATCTTTGGGAGCAAATCCCGCGGGATTCTGTGCTGACGAATGTACTGGGTCGTCGCGAAATAGGACTTCTGCTCTCCCTTTAGTTCTTCTTCAGGCCGAGCTATCTTTAACACACGACACTTCCTCCACATCTTATTGAGCTGAGCTACGGTCGCTTCGTGGTCTTTATCGTCATCGGCGAAGTCAACTTGGAGGAGTTCCGGTTGTAGCGCTGGAGGGAGCCCTTGGAGAATCTGATACTGACGAGACACTCTGGCGGGGTAGTATTCAATTGCGCCAGTGAAACCCAATAGTGGAACCGGCCCAATACCGTTACACGTAAGCCGAGCTTCCTCAACTTTGAACCAATTAGCATGCCATTGGAAACCTTGGGGTCTAGCGTTTTTCATGAAAATGATCCATTCAGAGTAATGATAATCGGGTGCATCCCCTTGTTTTTCTTTATACCTCAAGACGGGATGGCTAGAATCACTAAGCTCGGATATTGTGAGTAAATTGCCACACCCTTTTATATGAGACAAAAACCAGATTTGCAAAAGTTCGAGGGGGGCATGAAAAGTTTTGTCAACATGTTGCTTAAATTTAGTGAGGGAAATGAAAGTCTCGGCTAAAATGGTGTTGATAAAATTCTTTTCAAGACAGACCTGTTGAACCAACCATGCGATTGACGGATTACATGCATTCTTACAGTAAGGAAAAATCACGAACCCGAAAAACGCTAGCAAAAAGATTCTGCCTTTATGAAAAGATGTGGCTTTTTCAAAACACTGACTCAGGAATGAAAATGGACATGTGCCACGTTTTGCTTTTAAAACTTTTCCCAATTCATCTTTTCCGACATTCAAACTCAGCCAACATTAAAGTGGAATCAATTCCCAAAGGTGGTGTGACTAACTCCGACCCCAATGGTTTTCCAATGAGCACGCTACATTCTTCCAACGTCGGGGTGAGCTCGTGCTTACCGAATATAAAGGTAGAGGTCTCAGGACACCAGAAGTGCGCTAATGCTCGAACGAGGCCGGTACGGACTTTGACCTCCAGTAGGGGGAGCAACCTCCCGATGTGGCCCTCAACTAGCTTGCGGTTGGTCGGACTGAGTAGATTCCACCAGGCATGGAGCTCGTCCTTAGGAGCATCAAGAATCCGGATGTCTGCCCCTCCCATAGTGTATAGACCAAGACTCGCGACCGACCTAATGTCATGGACCGACCAAAGAAAAAGACGAAACATAAACAAATTGCGAGATAAAGGTTCAGAAATCTTACTTCACCGGGTAGAATGATGGCAATCACATAGGCATGCGCATGAAACGTGAGGTTCGATTTCTAACTAGACTCTGGCTTGCAAAATGGAGACATGAGGATTACCGAGCTAAACCAGTCATGGTGGTGGTTAGGCTGGGATTCCCTTGACTCCGGCTTAGTCAAAGAGCTGACCCGGGTTTGCAAAGGGTGCAACCGTGGTAGGTATTCAATGACACCATGAAAGAACTTTCGGGACCAAGAAAGGCGACCCATACCACACGGGTGTGGTCGGGGTGTCCGTTTTCTCAGTACCATCCTAAACCTGTGCCGCCCAGGTCCGGCAGCGGGAAGTGTGTGCGGTGTAGTGTAAATGCAAGGCATGCACAGCAAGTTATATCATACAGCGCTTCGTGCATAAAATAAACCATTCATTCAAATACCTCCTTGCAAAACAAAGGTTAACAATCACGCCTCCCCTTATACCTCCCATTCTGCAAAAACATTTAACACCTAAAATGTTAGGGACGTACCTGGGATCCTCGCTGCCAAGCAAAAATATTTTTTTTTTAAAAAGAAAAACTGGCCTAAGTCCACTAAGAGTTTTAACTCTATTCCCCAGCGGAGTCGCCAAGCTGTCACGACCTAAAAAATTTCCTCTCTCAGGCTAATGGATTATTAGGACTAAACCTAACTCGAGCCCTCCCAAGCCCTACCAATTCGCAACTTTGGGTTTAAGTTTTTAACATGCAAATATTTTCATGCTTGGAGTCGCCACTAATCTATTTGTGGTAGGTCGATTAGAAACCTAAATAAAACATAGGGAGGTATGTTTTATTCCTACGAACCAGAGATTCTAAGCCCGGGGACTTGATTACGCTAGATCTAGTCTAACGCCCTTTCGGTACCTTTTCTTTTCAAAAATATTTTGGCAGACAATCTGGATCCATTTTAACTTAGTCACTAACATGTGAGGTGTTCATGCGGGTGCGCAAACCACCAATTTAACATCCAAGAAAAGCATTGAATAAATTGCAAGTTTGGAAGAATTACTTACCTCGAAGCAACGTAAGCATCTGCATTGTTAGCTAGAAAATCACATCAACCATCCTAATATGATTTCTAATTAACAAGCAGTTCACTCAATATTTTTGGATTTTCGCTTATTTAAATGAAAGCTAACCTATATGCAATGACGTGCAAAAATGACATGCAAGTAATGCAACCTAGCATGCAAACTATATGTCATGCGACGACGTGACCTAATTCTGATGACGGGCAAATGATTTATTTTTGGTATTTTCTGGTGAAATTCGGAATAAAAATATGCCTAAATTAACATGCAACCTATGATAACTTAACATATCCTAACATGACTTATTTTTGGGATTTTTGTGAAAATTCGAAATAATAAATTACTTAAATTAAGAATGCAATCTATCCTAATCTACCATAAAACAATTCATTTTTTTTTGGGATTTTCATGAAAATTCGGAATAAAAAATAACCTAAATAATCTATTAAGATTAGAATATTATTTAATTTAAACTAGGGAATAGATTATCTCAAGTCCTAATTTAAATTAAATAATTACTCTATCGTCTAGATATATTTAGGATTCTTAAACATGCAAAAAAACTCAAATTCAAATCCTAACTGATATTTTTCGAATTTTCTTTTTTATTTGAAAAGGAAAAATAATTTAAACAGAGATAGCATCCACATTTAAAAACAGCCACGCGATCCGCAAAATTCGTTTCGAACTCGAATTAGGCACAAAAATCGAACTATCGGTCATATCTATAGGGTTATAGATATTAATGGAAAGTCGATCATTCAAATTTGGAAAGCAGATAAAAATCATTATCGTACCCAAGTGATTATGGATAGGATAATGACTTTCCGTATCGCCACGTATCATACCTTAGGGATAAGGTCGGATAGTTGTCCAGATACGTTGCTGAATTAGGAAAGATTCCTAATTTCGAATATTTTCAAATATTGCGAACAAGGCAAACATTATCCTAAGATATCTAGCAATCCACGCAATATTCACAGAATATTCAAACATCCAAAAATTAAGAAACGAAATATTCTAAAAATATTGGATAATGTTCAATTACCTAATTTGCAGATAATTCCCAAATTCGAACTTGCGGATCGGGATGAGCGACGAACGGTGGATCGGCGGCGCGGTGTCGGGAACGGCGGCAACAGCAGCGGCGCACGGCGAGAAACAGCGGCAGCACGCGATTGCGCGCGGCAGGGACAAGCAGCAGCTCCGGCGAGAGGAGCAGCAGCAGGCTCGGCGGCGGTAGGCGCGGCGGCGTCAGCGTGAGGCGGCAGCAGCAAGCAGCAGCGGCGTCAGCGCGGGAAACAGCAGCAGGCGCGGCGTCGGTGTCGGCGTGAGGTGGCAACGACAAGCAGCAGCTCCGGCGGGAGAAACGGCGGCAGGCTCGGCGGCGGCAGGCGCGGCAGCAGCAGGATCGCGCGGGGAGCAGCAGCAGCGGTGCACGGTGAGGAGCAGCAACAGCAGACGGCGGCGCGCACGGGGAGCAGCAGCAACAGGCGGCGGCGCGCGACGTCGGCGGGAGAGGCGGCAGCACGCGGCAGCAGGAAGCAGCAGCAGAGGCGTCGCACGGCAGCAGCGGCGTCGGCGAGAGGCGGCAGCGGCAGGCGCGGCTGTGTCGCGCGGCAGGGAGCAGCAGGCACGGCGTCGGCGTCGGCCTGAGGCGGCAGCAGCAAGCAGCAGCGGCGGCGACGGCGTGAGGAGGCAGCAACGCTCGGCAGCGGGCGCGGCAGCGGGCGCGGCAGCGGGCGCGGCAGCGGGCGCGGCAGCGGGCGCGGCAGCGGGCGCGGCAGCGGGCGCGGCAGCGGGCGCGGCAGCGGGCGCGGCAGCGGGCGCGTCGCGCGACGTCTTCCTCCTCTCTCTCTCTTTCTCACTCTCACACTCTAAAAATTTTCTGATCTGAAAATTGTGTCCCCCCCAAAATTCTGACCTAATGAATGTATATATAGTATTAATCTAGGTCAATTAAATGGGCTTTCTAGTCCTAATGGGCTTAGGCTTGGGCTTTAATTTAAATGGGCTGAATTAATTAATGATAATGGGCTGAATTAAGTTCAAATTAAAACGACCGAGCCCGTTTGACTTGTAATTCCCGGCCCTTGCACTCCAAGCGAGCCGAGTCCCATTCAATGAAATTTAAGCTCGTTCGTCACCGCCAGTCCGATGCAAAATGCAATTAATCTAAAATGAATTTAAACTATATATTATGCAAATTAAATATTTTTTGTTTAGGGGTTAAAAATTTTAATCCCTAATTTTCTATGTAAATTATACTAAATGGTCACTAAAATTTAGGTGTCAACAATGGTCATTTTTAGTAGGTTAGTTGAACCACCCCCACTCACCATTTCCTTCAAAACACTCAACTCTCTCTCTCTCTCTCTCTCTCTCTCTCTCTCTCTCTCTCTCTCTCTCTCTCTCCTCATTCCTCACCATCGCCGGCCACTCCCCTCTCCATTCTCTCCCCATCCACGCGTGAGAGCCCCCCTCCAGCAGGAATCGCCACTCAAGCCACTACCGCCCGCCGTGCGCCACCGAGGAGCCGCCGCTCGTCGTCACTGATCCGGCGTGGTGTCACCGCTGTTCAACCGCCCTCATCACCTTGTTCAGCCTCCTTGGAGCTTAGGAAACCTAGTGAGTACAACTCTAAACCCTAGTTAGGCTAATGTACATTTATAGATGAGTTTTAGGGATTATTTAGGGTATTTTAGGGGTTAATCTGTTGGCTGGTGCTTAGACTGATTATATGGTGAATTTGGGAGTTTAGTGTGATGATTTAAATGTGATATGATGGCCTAGAATGGGCTGATCAGTGGCTGTTTATTGTGAATTCGATTCGGGCCATTATGTGGATTAAATGGGCGCAATGTGTGGGCTGTGAGTTAGGCTGGAAATGTGGTGATTATGAGAGCCTAATGTGGTGATTTAAATGTGATTTGGTGGCCTAGAACGGGTTGGTTGTTGGCTGATCATGGTGGACTCGATTTAGGCTATTATGTGGATTACTAATGGGTGCATTGTGTGGCCGTGTAGTGGCTAACCTTATGGTGATTTTGGAGGTTCATTGTGCTGCTTTGGAAGTGAATTGGTGGCCTAGGGTGGACTGTTCATGGCTGATTTGGTGTAGATTGGATTTGGGCCATATTTGATTAATCATGGTCTTAATGTAAATTGCCAAGTGTATTGTGAATGGACCATGAGAAGGTTGAATTGAACGCGACTTGACGTTAGTATTTTGATGACATATTGGGTACTTTTGTGGCCGTGACTTGAGGGAGCCTTGGGGATCATGGACTTGTGAAATTTTAATGATCTAATTTCGTGATTTCGTGTGCCAAGTATGTACCATGGCTGGATTGAATGATTTGATTAGTTTGGCTTGTTGATATGTTGAATTGAGCATATTACGATGTGAATTGAACAAGTGGTTTTGTGAAATTGAATGCTCATTGTAAATTTCATGGATGCCTGAGTGTGAACGTTATGGCCATGAGTGTGCATCTCGAGCATTGGCATAACATGTGCATATGCGAGTGTGCACGAAAGACATGAGCATGTGATCACCTAAAATGCCCTGATGCATTTTACGCGGGGTTCAGATAATAATTGGTGATAATAATAGGTGATTGTGTATGTGTGATTACATAAACCCTGATGCGTTTTACACGGGGTATTAAACCCGTCCTGAGAAGTGTTACGCGGGACGATACCCGGACTATCGGAAGATGGCCAACCTGATGCGTTTTACGCGGGTTGTGCCGTAAAAGGGAGATCGGTGTTGCGCCTGAGGCGTGTTACGCGGGCTAGAGACACTGAGCCTGAGGCGTTTTTACGCGAGCTATAGAAGTGTTGTTAGACCTGATGCGTTTTACGCGGGTCGGAGGAGAATTGAGAAATGACACATATGCAAGTGTGCATCAATGAACATGAGCATGAGCATGAGTACGAGCACAGGCATGTGCATGGCATGCATCGTGGCCAAGTGATATTGCGTATGTGCCGTGGTTAGGTTTTGTGCCATTATTGCTATTATTAGGCGCCTAACCTGTAATGTCACTATTAAGTGTTGGATTTGGGCCCGAGGGCCTAAGTTATTTGTGTACTGGTTTGCATGTTTGATTAGTGCTTGTCCGAGAGGTGCATGTTAGCCTAGTTTAGGTCTAGGGGGCTTACACGCTAAGATTTATTCTCATTGCCGTTTAAATCCCATTTTTCAGACCCCTGACCCTGAAGATGGTAGATGCGCCACTCCATTTTGGGATCCCGTATCGCATAGAGCGATCGGTGACTGAGTACCCCATAGGGAACGGGGAGTCATATGTTAGGTCTTATAATATAGTATGGGTCGATGAGGGCAGGCCACATTTCCGGGCCCATCCTTATTTTGCTTGATGTTTTCGGGACTAGTTCGGCACCCACAGACCGCTTAGGACCTTTGACGTCCTGTTCGATATGTTCGGCCAGTGGGATCCGCAAGCCGCCGATGGAGAGGTCGTGAGCCCCGCTACCACGTTTGAGGAGGATTCTGGCGATCAGCCGGTCATCGTCGAGATGGATACCGAGTCCGAGGGAGAGGAGTCGATGACTGGGAGTCCGACATCGAGCTAGAGCCTATAGAGCAAGAGCTTGAGCCGAAGGACGATTCCTGGGTGGAGTCAATGGAGGCCGAGTCCGAGCCGGATTCGATGGATTCTGAGTCCGAGTCGTCTGATGATTCGTCTGAGTCCTCAAGATTTGACCCGGACTGGTTGCCCTAAATTTAGCTTTGACCATAATTAGGTAGGGCCGACACTTTTTGATAGGAGCCCTTTTTAGATAGTGCTTGACCGCCCAAGCCACCTATCCCTTTTTGAAGTTCATGGCTATTGACCCATCTTTGGTTGGCGTATATTTTGTGTGTATTGGATATTGTAAATCCCTGTTATCAATGCAAGCCGTATTTGTTGTATTTATTGTTATGCCTTGGTCTTGTTGTTTTCATATTGTACAGGTGTTTATATTGCTTTCGCATGTGCATTATTCTCTGTTTTGGGTTTTGGGTTGGCGACACGTCTTGGGACGTCGCATTGAATTGACCTCGGTAGGGTTGTCGCGTGCCATAGGGTGCGGGGCATGACATCCATGCAGTGTCAAACAAGTGTTAGCCTCCATCGACGGGGCTGAGCAATCACCGAATGGACTTGGTGCGCTTGGCATCCGAGAGGCAAGGGAGAAGCAAGGGAAGTGCGAGGGTCTCACCTGTTCGCGGCTGGTCGGAGGCTCATCGACGGCACCTCTGGGTCTCCTCCAGGCGGATGGGGGCCTTCTGCTCTCAGGTTTTCCACCCGAACTCTCTCGGTCTCTTCCTTCTCCTCTCCAAAACTCTCTCCGATGCTCTTTGTTCTTGTGTTTTCGTTCCTCGGCCCCCTCCTCCTCTCTCGTCCCCTTCCAGACGGCTTTTGTTAGTCAACCACACTAGCTACCTTTCTTTTCCATTCCCAGCTCAAAGACGCCCTTGATTAGAGTGCCTTCTCAACTTTTACATATACCAGTAACCGGGTCCTTCCATTTAAGGCTGAATTAGGTCCAATTTTTTGCTAAAATAGCTGCAGGATCTCCTAGGTTCTTGTGTTACCAGGTTGCAACGCTGTGCCATGCACCTTTTCTTCTGAAATCGCGACCAACGTCCTCCTCATGCAGAGCGTTTTGTCGTTCTTGTTTGTCCCCGTCTGTCTGAGCATGAAGGGAAGAAATGGCTAACGGGCTAGGTCGAATGGCTGGAAGAAAGGCCAATCTGGGCCAACGCTATTGGGCTAAACATATGCCAAAAGTAGGCCGACGAGGCAAAAGACAAAGAAAAGAACAGTTGGGCCCAAACAACTAAAATAATTTTAAAAAAAAGTGTCATTCTTGTTTGTCCCCATTTGTCTGAGCATGAGGGGAAAAATGGCTAAGGGGCTGGGTCAAATGGCTAGAAGAAAGGCCAATCTAGGCTGACACTGTCGGGCTAAACATAGGCCAAAAGTGGGCCGACGGGGCAAAAGAGAAAGAAAAGAACAAACCCGAGAAGAAGGAAAAATAAACAAAAGGGTTGGGCCCAAACAACTAAAATAATTAAAAAAAAAGGGGGGCCGGCCCTATCGGGCAAGACCAAATCAGCCTGACCAATCCTCCTCCTCCTTTTTTTTTATTGTCTCTCTTTTACGTCAATTTGGCCCACTTATAATTTAAGCATTGACTTAATGAGGGGGCAAAATTAGGTGTCAACATGGGGAGAAGCACTTCTTACTGCATGTCATATTCACAACAAAATTCCTTTAAAGAAATTTAAGATATCTCCTTATGAATAATGGAAAGGAAGGGTACCGAATATCAATTACTTTAAAGCATGGGAATGCCTTGCATACTATAGAATTCTCGATCAGAAGTAAACCAAATTAGGACCAAGGACTTTAAAAGATGTGTTTGTTGGATATACTAAAAAATTCTAAAGGTTATCTCTTATTAGATGCTGAATCTAATATTATTGTGGAATCAACAGATGTTGAATTTCTTGAGTGCGAGTTTCTTAAATATTCAAGTGATACCTCAGCATATTCACAAACAACAGTTGACGCAAGCAATCCTTCATCAATTAAAAGAATACTGTTTGATTCTCCAAGTAAGTTGAGGAGAAGTCAAAGAGTAAAGAAAACAAAATATTTTGGATCTGATTTTGTAACTCTCCCAGTAGAAGGAGATAAGGAAAATATTAATAAATTACTCATATTATTTTACTTGGATAAAGATCTAAGAGTGTTCAGTGAGGCAATGACATCTAGAGATATATTATTTTGGAAAGAAGCAATTAATGTTGAATAGGATTTAATTGTTGTTAACAATACATGGACATTAGTTGACTTGCCTTCTAGATCAAAACCAATCCGATGTAAATGGATATTTAGAAGAAAGTACAACCCTGATGGCACGTTACAAACCATTAAAGCAAGGTTGGTGGCCAAGGGTTTTGTAGAATTGACTACTTTGAAACACATGCATCAGTTGCTCAAATAACATCCATTAGAGTTCCGTTAGCTTTGGCATCAATTTATAAATTGCATGTGCATCAAAAAAATGTTAAAACCGCTAAAACTGCTTTTTCTAATTGGAAAATTAGAAGATGTTGTGTTTATGGACCAACCTAAAGGTTTTATTCTACTTGGAAATGAGAATAAGGTTTGCAAATTAAACAAAATATTATATGGTTTGATGCAAGCACCAAAACATTGGCATGAAGAATTTTGATTTGGTGGTATTATCATATCGATTTACGCATAACAATGCTGAAAAGTGCATTTGCTCAAAATTTACTAAAGAGTATGGAGTTATAATTTGCTTATATGTAGATGATATGTGATTGTTGGTACAAATATGCTTGGCATAAATAAAACTAAAAAGTACCTATGTTCACAGTTTAAAATGAAAGATTTGGGAGAAGTGGATTGAAATTTAGATATCAAAGTGATCACGCTTTAAGTCAAGGCCACTATGTGGAGAAAATCATTCAAAAGTATCATCATTTGGGAATTAAAGAGCCAAATGTATCATAAATGTGTCAATTGAGTTGATGTAAAATATTAAGCAAACTTTAGCATAATTAGAATATCTTAGTGCAATTGGAAGTATGATGTACATTATGCATTGCCTTGGACCATGTATAGCCATTATTGTGTGTAAATTGTCCAAATTTACTAGTAATCCTAGTACGTGCATTGGAAGGCCATAAGTAGAATTTTTGGTTACTTAAAGAAAACAATACATTATAGTCTATTTAATTAAAGATAACTAGCAATACTAAAAGGAAATTCAGATACTAGTTAAATAACTAGCGCAGCTTATAACAAGTCGACATCTGGATGGGTTTTCAAGCTTGCAAATGGTGTAGTTTCTTGGGCATCAAAGAAGCGAACATGTATAGCTCATTCAAAGATGAAATCTGAATTTATATCACTATTGGCGACTGATGAAAAGGCTGAATAGCTGCGGAATTTGCTATTGGATATAGAGTTATGGCCACAACCAATGGTAGCCATATCTTTACATTGTGATAGTGTGACAACTATATCTGGTCATACAACAAAGTATACAATGGAAAATCTAGACATATTAGTTTGTGACGTGAGTGTATTCAACAATTAATTACTAATGGAATTATTTCAGTATTGGACAAATAATAATTTGGTTCATCCATTTACTAAGGGACTCTTGAGAGGTTTAACTTGGTTAATCCAAAGAAATGAGTCTTAGACCAATTGATAATAGTTAACCATAGTGGAAAACCAACTTTATAATTTTAAACGAATTTGTTAAAGTTCAAGCTATTGTATCTTGACTGTGATCGAGTACTGGGGCACAAAATTAATACTCATGGAAAATTAAGAGGATGAGTGTAAGAAAACACTCTTAATAAAGTTTAAGGTTTTAGCAAGGCAAGACTGAAGTAATGAGTTAGGAACTTCCCCTAAATGAACATAAGGAGTGATGCCACTTCTAACAAAAGTCAAATGAACTTTTGCAAACATGCAATGAATGCAAGAGGCAGCACAATGCCATAAAAGTCCTAAGCTAAAGGAAATTTCTAACCAAATGTGTATAATATGTGTGATAATTCGATTAACAAATGGAACCATAGTTTGAAGTTTTATCTACCACTAGTTTTGTTAATGGAATCCTTTACATTAATTGAGTGTTCAAATCTTAAGAGATAACTTCTTTTTTTTTTTGGTAAGGTAAGACTATGTATAACTTTCCAAAACACCAAGTACAACCTAAGCTCAAACCAACACCTGACCATATAGGGACATAGTAATGTCCGTACAAGGTCAAGCAGGTCCAGCAGGAACTATACAACAAGCCGAAGGACGGCTACCAACATGGAAGGAAGAAGAGAATCAAATGCAATCTAACCAGCCACAAGAGAAAGGCCGACGCTAAGAACTCCGGAGATCCACCGGAGATGGCACTAGAACGGCTGGGAGCAGCACTAGTCAAATATAGAGGGAGGCAGGTCCCACTTCTTGATGTATGACTTTATGTAAATTAGCACTAATAACAAACTAAGAGGGGGATTGTTAAAATATTTTATTATGAAAAGAGGGGGATTAGAGGCCCTCAGGTTGCCTGGTCTTCCTTTGTTTGGGACCAACATATAGCACCTAGGCACTCCTTTTTGCTTTGGATTATAGCTCTCAACAAGCTCACGACTTAGGATTTTCTCTTAAGATATCGCAGGATTTCTGAAGGTACGTGTGCCTTCTGCCAAACTCGACCGGATTCTATTGATCACCTCTTCTTTGAATGCGGCATCACTCACTCCCTTGCTCTGTTTTGGGCTTCAAATTGTAACTTGTCTTAGCGCAATGGCACTTGCCAAGAAAACTTCCGATGGGTGGCTCAGGTCACTTCGGGACAACCCTTCCATCATCGGATAGCTCGGTTCTCTTTTGCTGCTCTTTGCCACCTCATTTGGATTGAAAGGAACAATATCATGTTTAGGAATCGATCACTATATGTGCCTGCCATGCGCACTCACCTCTCCAAGGCCATAGGGGACAAAGGGTTTTCCCTCAAACCGGTGGAAGAAAACCCTCGGAATAGAAGTCTTCAGCGCAAATGGGGAATCTCGACCTCCATCTTCCTCTAATCCCCTTCAGCTTTGTCTTTGTTGTTCATCTGTACAGGCTGGTTGTATCTTTACTAGCATGTTAGTGCGCACTTGACGCTTCTCTTGTAGCTGTAACACCTTTGTGCCTGTCAGGATATTTCTGTCTCCTCAGGTACGAGGTTTTTGTGTTCAGCTTTCTTGTGATCCATGCGTTGAAAAGTAATACCACTTACCTTACCAAAAAAAAAAGAGATAATTGTTGGATATGAAAAAGAATTATTGTTGACATGAAGAGAAGTGATAGTCGATCATGAAAAGTGGTTATGGTTGATCATGAAAAGTGGTAATGGTGAGGATAAGGAACCTATTCATAACAAATGTGTTGATTGATTGTCTATAAATAGCACCAAATTTCATCACAACTATTCAACACAACAACTTCTTCGTAACTTTCTCTTCTCCTCTTTTCGTACGCAAGTTTGATAACACATTCAAGGTGAAATTACAAGAAATAAATTGAGTAATTGTTGAACTCATTTCTTTCCGGCTTTAGTATATATCTTGGAGGTATATTTGTTTTAAAACTGGGAGCAATAATAATGGAGGCAAATAATACCTTAAAGACAGTGATCGTCATTACGCATCAAAACATCAAAAAACTATAAACTATTGTTCTATCTTCGTCAACAATCAAATTTCCCCAATAATTATAATAGACGAAGATGTAGCAATTACTAAATTTATGGAGCATCTATAGTCGGGTATATCATCAAAATAATGATTTTAACATAGAACAATCGCGTACATCATTCAACCACCCGGGAGGAGTTTGAAGATTAGTTGGAGAGGATCCTTGATATATACCATACCCACAACAATGATTGGGTGAAGAAGATCTACTTCATTCATGAGAAGTAGGTTCCTGTTTTTGTGTGTGTGGCACAAATGTCTACATCTCAGAGAAGTGGAAGTTTGAATAAGTACTTCAAAGCTGCTTGGGGAACTTGATGCCCTTGGAACACGAGAATGACAAGATCAATCGACTCGAAGGCACAAATCCAATTTCCACCATGTGCAGTTACCAAAGGACGTCCTCGATTATACGGTACAAAGGAAGCTTAGAGAAGACTCAGGTGACTCGTTCTACTTGTAAGACACAGGGTCAATCAAAGACCACTTGTCCAATATGGTCGAGGTAGGCAAGTTGAACATCATCAACGTGGTGGTCTATTGATGTAGACCTTCTATTTTCTGTGAGAAGGTTGAACAAAGAGAATTCGTTCTAATCTGTCTATTTATCTGTACCAAGTGGCAGGTGTGGCTATGGCTCGAAAGCTGCTCATATCGATAGTTCATTTAGCATCCGGTTGTTACGTCTACGGTACTTACAAAACCGTCTTGTGTTAATTATTTATTTGATGTATAATTACTTCATTTTTTGGGAGGCGATAATGTTAGTGGTCTGCTCTAGGAATCAATCAAGGTTGATACTCTAATATTAGTTGTGGATTAGGTTGTGTTAGAAAATCGACTTTCACTATACTTAGGTAGTCATAATGTCTTGCTAGAGACCGCTTATGACTTATGGGCCAAAAAGGGTTTTGAGCACACTGCTAATGTTTAGTGAACCTATAGGGTCGCACACAAAAACAAACTGAGTTAATATTTTCTGTGCGCTGGGATCTACTTAAAATGAGAAGTAGATTTTAATTTATTCTCCTATTCAACTTATCTATGTGGTCGTGCGCGTTATGAGATAACGATTAAATGTACGATTGAAGGTGGACGATTTGCCGAGCCCAAATCGCCTGGCCCACTTTTTTTAATTCCGCTGGATAATGAGACTGTATAAATAAATAGAGAATCATTCTCTGTCTAGGGTTTTTCGACAGAGTATCGAAAATCAAAAAGCGTTGAAGAAAAGAAACTTCAAGATCTTTTGCTAGCACTTAGATCATTGGGGACTTCTGTTCGCGTGTGTGGATACCGATAGAGGCGCAACACTTGGGGCGCTAATCCAGACACAATCAATTGTCAATTTACGTTCGATTTGCAAAAGGTTCGTATCGAACTTATGTCTCAATTTCAATATACATATGGATCCTATCTAGGGTCCTAGGGTTTTGGTTTACAAATATATTCCGCTGCGTTTTAACAACTATGGAACCCTAAGTCGAACCCTATAGTGGTATCAGAGCAATTTGTGATATATTGAAGTTGAATCGGAAACCCTAATTGTTGATACATATGATGTATGCATGAAGAGTCTAAATTAGGGTTAGATGAATTTGAAATACGAATTGATATGATCAATTGAGAAGAAACGAAGCAAGGATGAGTCAATCATGTTTCGCTCAGGCCTAGGCTATTGCCCGAGGCTGAGATGGTGGGCGGAAATGGCGTCGCGCCTGGGCTGTTGCCCGAGGCTGAGATGGCGGGCGGAGACGGCGGCGTGCCTAGGCCTGTTGCCCGAGGCGGAGACGGCGGCGCGCGCCGGGTCAGCTGGTGCGTCAAGGCGTTCGGCCGAATGGGTACGGTGAGGGCGCGGGAGGTGGCAACGATGGATAGTCTCCTAAGAACATAGAATTGAGAATTCTATCTAGGTTTTCGGGGCTCTCCTTAGAAAACAGAATTGAGAATTCTGTCTAGGTTTCGAGGGTGCAGCCCCCGAGCCCCCGCGAGGGGCGCTGCCCCTTCGAACCCCGCTCGTTGACCAGTCAGCGAGACCACCGCAAGGGGCTTTGCCCCTTGACCCCGGGAAGGGCGCTGCCCCTTGACCCCGCGAGGGGGCGCAACCCCCTTAACCCCTGCATGGAATTGGTCGTTCCTGTATGATTGATGTACCTTTGTTATTATAAGTGATGTTTCGTTTATGTTCATAACATGCACACATTCATCACTAAATAAACATTAAAAGTCCCTAATAAAATTAAGTAATAATATGATGCCTTTCCAATCATACACCTATTAAGACTTGAATCGTCAATAGATGGGCCAGCCAAAGCAGGGTGTCTTTAACTATTTGAGTAAAATAGGATGGATAATGGTTATCCATAAGTCAAGATTGGTTTACTTAACGAGGCTATCAAAACGGTTTTGGGCCTTAAGGCATAGTGTTTGGGGATAAGATATGAGATGTCAATCCCAACAACCAAAAGTCGTATTCGATATAATTGACAAAAAGTTATCTACCTAAATAGCTTAGTCTCGAGCGGTAAGCCAAAGCTTACTCGAGTCTTGGTGAAATATGGATCTTGGTCCACTATACTTATTGGGACACATATTATAAAAGTATAGTGGGAGTTTATTAGAAAGAATATTAACGAACAATTCACTTTGCATATTTGTTGTAGACAATGACAACTACCTCTGCATCAAGCTTTTCATTGCGATTTGTCCTTGAGAAGGACAAATTGAATGGTTCAAACTTTTTGGACTAGTATAGAAGCTAGAGAATTGTTCTCAAGCAGGAGAAAAAGGATTATGTCCTAGAGATACCACTCCCTCAGAAGGCACCTCCTTCCAACGCTCCCCATGCTGAAAGGAATGCTTATCAGAAGCATAAAGATGATGCCTTGGATGTATAATGTCTAATGTTAGCTACCATGAACTCAGACCTTTAGAAGCAGTTTGAGAACATGGATGCCTATGATATGATCATGAACCTAAAAAATTTATTTCAGGAGCAGGCACGCACTGAAAGGTACCAAACTGTAAAGATCTTAATTGAGTGCAAACTAGCAAGTGGGAGCTTAGTTAGCTCACATGTCATAAAGATGATAGGTTATATTGAAAACTTAGAGCGACTGGGCTCTCCCATTAGCCAAGAGTTGGCTACTGACATTATTCTTCAGTCATTATCACAAGATTATGACACGTTTGTTGTGAACTATAACATGCATAATTTGAACAAGTCTTTGACTGAACTGCATGGTATGCTCAAAACTGCTGAGCATAATATCAAGAAGGACCCTACCCCTAATGTTCTCATGGTTCAAAAGGGGAAAGGCTTTAAGAAGCTAGGTAAGGTCAAGGGTAAGGGTAAGGGCACTAAGCCCAAACCCAAATTCAAGACCAAATCGGGTCCGATTGCTGATGATGTATGCTTTTGTTGTGGCGAGAATGGACATTGGAAGAGGAATTACAAGAAATATTTGGAGAATCTGAAGAAAAAGGGAAGTGAGACTTCTGATTCAGGTATTTATGTTATAGAAGTAAATATTACTACTAGTTCTTACTTCATGGGTATTGGATATCGATTGTGGTACTCACATTTGTATGAATGTGCAGGGACTAAAACGAAGTAGAATACTTATAAAAGGTGAAGTGGAACTACGTGTTGGAAATGGAGCAAGAGTTGTTGCATCAGCCGTAGGAACATATGATGTAGCTTTACCTTCTGGCATGATTTTAGAACTGAATAATTACTACTATGTACCTGCTATATGCAGGAATATTATTTCTGTTTCTTGTTTGGACAAGGAAGGTTTCTATTTTGATATAAAGAACAATAGTTGTTTATTTTATATTAATGGATTGTTTTATGGTAGCGCCCATATTGTGGATGGGATATATGTTTTAAATCTTGATGTACCAATCTATAATATAAATACAAAAAGGTTTAAATCTAATGATTTGAATCCAACCTACCTATAGCATTATCGATTAGGTCACATAAACGAAAAACGAATTCACAAGCTTCATAGCGATGGACTATTACATTCATTTGATTTTGAATCATTTGATACGTTTGAATCTTGTTTAGTTGGAAAAATGACAAAAGCTCCTTTTAATAATCAAAGTGAGAGGACAAAAGAATTATTGGCTCTTATACATACTGATGTGTGTGGACCACTAAGTTCTACCGCCGGAGGAGGTTATCAATACTTCATTACATTTACTGATGATTTCAGTAGATATGGATATATTTACTTGATGAAACATAAATCCGACTCCTTTAAAAAGTTCAAGAAATTTCAGAATGGAGTACAAAATCAACTTGGCAAGAGTATCAAGGCTTTTCAATCTGATCGATGAGGAGAATATTTAAGCCAAGAGTTCAATAACTATCTCAAAGAGTGTGGAATTATTTCACAGCTCTCTCCCCCTGGAATACCACAGTGGAATGGCGTCTCTAAGAGGAGAAATCGAACTTTGTTAGACATGGTTCGATCAATGATGAGTTATTCAGATCTTTCATTATCTTTTTGGGGATATGCACTCGAGACAGCTGCGTTTACACTAAATAGAAGTTTATCAAAAGCTGTAGAGAAGACACCATATGAGATGTGGACAGGACAAGTTCCTAGTATGTCTTTTCTAAAGATGTAGGGTTGTGAAGCTTATGTAAAACGTTTACTTTCTGATAAGCTTGGACCCAAATTTGATAAATGCTTCTTTGTGGGATATCCTAAAGAAACGAAAGGATATTACTTTTACAATTCATCAGAGAACAAAGTGTTGGTTGCTCGAAATGGTGTCTTTTTAGAGAAAGAATTTCTTACTAAAGGAACAGTGGGAGTAAGGTAAACCTCAAAAAAGTTATTGTGCCACAAGAGGGTGTTCCAATTCATGAGGAACCTCAATTAGATCTACAAAGAGTTGTAGAGTCTACTCTAGTGACACCTATAGTTCGTAGGTTTGAAAGAACACATCGTGAGCCTATGAGATATGGTTTTCACGTGACAAAATATCGTCATCTATTGTTAATAGAAAATGACGAACCTATAACCTATACAGAAGCTATGATGGGCCCAAACTCCAATAAATGGCTTCAGGCCACGAAATCCGAAATGGACTCAATGTATCAAAACAAAGTTTGGACTTCGATTGATCCACTCGAAGGTGTCAAACCTATAGGGTGCAAGTGGATTTTCAAAAAGAAAACTGATACGGATGGAAATGTTCACATCTATAAAGCACGGCTAGTAGCTAAAGGTTTCAAACAAACTCATGGTATTGACTATGATGAGAGCTTTTCGCCAGTGACCATGCTTAAGTCCATTCGGATTATCCTAGTATTTGCTGCATATTATGACTATGAGATATGGCAAATGGATGTAAAGACAGCTTTTCTTAATGGAAAACTAGAGGAGGATGTGTATATGACACAACCTGAAGGTTTTACATCACCAGATAACACTGGAAAGATATGCAAGCTTCAACGTTCTATTTATGGATTGAAGCAGGCATCACGGAGCTGGAATATTCGTTTCGATGAAACTGTCAAAGAGTTTAGCTTCACCAGAAACAAAGAAGAAGCTTGTGTATACAAGAAGTCTAGTGGGAGTGCAATTGTGTTTCTAGTGTTGTATGTGGATGACATACTACTCATTGGAAATGACATTCCTATGCTTTAGTCAGCTAAGACATCGCTAGGAAAATTTTTCTCCATAAAGGATATGGGAGAAACAAACTATATCTTGGGGGTCAGGATCTATAGAGATAGATCTAAGAGACTTATTGGATTGAGTCAAAGTACATATGTTGCCAAAGTCATCAATAGGTTTAATATGCAAGACTCCGAGAAAAGTTTTCTCCCGATGACACATGGCATAAGTCTTAGCAAGACTCAGTGTCCTTCAACACAAGATAAGCGAGACCGCATGAGTAAGATTCCTTATGCATCAGCTGTGGGATCCATCATGTATGCTATGTTATGTACTCGTCCTGATGTTGCTTATGCATTGAGCATGACAAGTGATACCAGTCAGATCCAGAGGAACCTCACTAGATTACTGTAAAAAATATCCTTAAGTACTTGAGAAGAACTAAGGATTTATTCTGAGTCTGTAGAGGTGAGGAACATATCACTGTAAGTGGTCACACTGATGCTAGTTTCCAAACCGACAAAGACGACCTTCGATTGTAGTCAGGTTTTGTCTTTTGCGTGAATGGTGAAGTGGTGTGCTGGAAGAGTTCCAAGCAGGACACTCTTACAGATCTACGACAGAAGCTGAGTATATTGCTACTTCAGAAGCATCAAAGGAAGCTATTTGGATTCGAAAGTTCATAGAAGAACTGGGAATCAGTCCCACTAGTTCAAATCCAACGGACCTCTATTATGACAGCAATGGGGCTATAGCTTTGGCTAAAGAGCCTAGGTCTCACTAGAAGACCAAACACATACTCAGAAAGTATCATCTCATTCGAGAATTCATTAAAAGAGGTGATGTCAAGATGTGTAAAGTTGCAATGGAGTTGAATACAGTTGATCCATTGACGAAGGCTCTTCCACAACCTAAGCATAAGCGTCATTGTAACGCTTTAGGCCTTAGACACATTAGTGATTAGTCTTGATGTGAGTGGGAGTATATGTGATATATATTTTCATTGTTCATTAATAAAATATATATTATATTTGATTTCGATTTAATTTGAGTATATAATTGAATGCGAAATCTTTATCCCCTGAATATTGAATATCATTAATAGATAATCAAATACGTGATTTGATCGTGAAACTCTATTAATAGAGTGGATATTAATATTCTAAATGTCTCTAGTCAATTGTCATTATGCATTGGGAAGCAAATGGTGTTTGAGACTAGCATGTGAGTCAACTGATAACCAAGTTTCACGGGTCATGAATATAGAGATATAAAGTTGATCACATGGAATACATGTTGGAGAATATTGTATTGGACAAACCCACTATGAGAATACTGTAGGATTGTTATATAATGTCATCAGTATTTCTCATCACAACTATAGAGTATAGTCCTTTGACTTGAGTCTACCATGGTTTCCTAGACATGGATTGGCATGCTTTAATATTGCCAAACGTCAGCCGTAACAGGTGATTATAAAAGTAATGGCTGGACATGTCATGAACCGTGCTAAGTGATGTGAGTAGATAAGATGGGATTTGTCCCTCTCATATAATGAGGGTATGATTTCCTAGCCTCCCGTAGAGTTGAGACTGTGAAATGCATAGTATGCTCAAGTGAGTTGAAGAGTCACCTACTTGTTTTGACAGTCTAACTGCGGTATCGAAAAAATGAGTTTAAGCTATATATAAGTATGACACTTGTCCTGCCTTATGCTTAACTCGGAATTAAGTGACAAAGAGACTTAGTTTATATGATTGGTTCTAGTGCAAGTGGGATATTGTTAGTGGTCTGCCCTAGGAATCAATCAAGATTGATACTCTAATATTAGTTGTGGATTAGGTTATGTCGGAAAATCGACCTTCACTATACTTAGGTAGTCATAATGTCTTGCTAGAAACCGCTTATGACTTGTGGGCCAAAAAGAGTTTTGAGCACACTGCTAATGTTTAGTGAACCTACAGGGTCGCACATAAAAGCAAACTGAGTTAATATTTTATGTGCACTGGGATCTACTTAAAATAAGAAGTAGATTTTAATTTATTCTCCTATTCAACTTATTTACGCGGTCGTGCGCGTTATGAGATAACGATTAAATATACGATTGAAGGTGGATAGTTTGGCGGGCCCAAATCGCCTGGCCCACTTCTTTTAATTCCGCTGGATAATGAGGCTATATAAATAGATAGAGAATCGTTCTTTGTCTAGGGTTTTTCGATAGAGTATCGAAAATCAAAAGGCGTTGAAAAAAAGGAATTTCAAGATCTTTAGCTAAAACTTGGATCGTTGGAGACTTCTGTTTGCGTGTGTAGATACCGGTAGAGGCGCAACACTTGGGGCGCTAATCCAGATACAATCAATTGTTAATTTACATTCGATTTGCAAAAGGTACGTATCGAACTTCTGTCTCGATTTCAATATACACATGGATCCTGTCTGGAATTCTAGGGTTTCGATTTACAAATATATTCCGCTGCGTTTTAACAACTGTGGAACCCTACGTCGAACCCTACAGGTAACGTCCGACATGATATAAATCGACATAGGAGTCAGTGTTTGGGAAAGAGGACAAGCTCGAGGAAATGTAGCTCGTGATTGTGAGTCTCCTGGACTTGTGGTACGTGACACACTAGCTTTTCTGCATTGTCTGTTCACATCGATTTCAATGCTCTGTTCTAATTAGTTTTCTTCTGCTTGTTCTTTTTCCCATTACCACATCTCTTGCTCATTGAAGTTATGACATTGTCTATCGCTTGCTGCTTCATAAGGTCGAGCCATGGGGGAGGCCCTCAGTTATCCCAATGAAGAAGAGAATCTCTTGAACAATTTAGACATGTCGCATTTTTAGCAGATGACAGATGTGGTTTCAATGATAAGGAAAGGCTGTGGCATTTTTTTTTAGGGTTAATATAAAGAAAAACCACAAACTAGTACACATGTGATGATTTTATCTCGAATTATTTTTTCGACCACAAAAAATCCCAAACTGGTATATCTCAAACTAGGGACAAGGACACTATAAGTGCCAAAACTTGTGTATGATACTCACTTTAGTGTCAAAAATTTCGAAACAATCACTTAAATGCCAACTTGCCGGAAATCCGATGTGGCATTTTTTTTATTAATTTCTGAAGCTAATGTGGCTCATCGAAGGTTTAGTCAATATGTACGCACCAAAACGATGTAGTTTAGCATGTATACTTGGATTTTTTAAATATTTTTCTTATTTTTTTTCCTTCTTTTCTTTTTTTCTTCTCTTTCTTCTTCTTCTACCTCTAGTCACCGCCGACGACCGGAGGCAGGCCACCGGCCATGGCCAGCCGCCTGGCCTCGCCCGGATGAGGCCACTATCGCCTGCCACAGGCGAGGCCCGACCGACCCTCGCCTAGGTGAGGGCGGGCGAGCCCCTGCGAGGGTTAGCCTCGCCTCGCCTGGGCAAGGGCGAGCCCCAGCGAGGCCCCCAGGCGACGCCTGGCGAGGTCATCATGGCCCAGGCAATGGGCGGCCTCGTCGGATCTAGCGAGGGGAGCCCTTACCGGGGCTCGCCCTTGCCCAGGCGAAGCAAGGCGAGGGCGAGCCCCGGCGAGGCCGGTCGTCGCCCGGGCCACGACGACCTCGCCGGGCGTCGCCTTCCCCCAAGCGATTCTCCGCAAGGCCGCCGAGGCTCGCCCGCCCTTGCCCAGGCGAGGGTCGGCTGGGCCTCGCCTGTAGCAGGCAACGGTGGCCTCGCCCCAGTCACCGTCGGTGACTGGAGGTAGAAGAAGAAGAAAGAGAAGAAAAAAAGAAAAGAAGGAAAAAAAATCAGAAAAAATATTTAAAAAATCTAAATGTACACATGAAAATGCCACGTAGACTTATTTTTTTAAAAAAAAATCCAATGAAGATTAAAATTTTAATTATAAAAGTCACGTATTAATTTGGCCGGAATTTCTCGCCGTTGGCACTTAAGTGATTATTTTTTTTCCGATTTGACACTTAAGTAAGTAGACGAAAACTTTTGGCACTAAAGTGAGCGCCGTATACAAGTTTTGGCACTTGTAATGTCCTTGTCCCCCCAAAACTAGTACACTTGTGACAATTTTACCCCCGAATTAATTTTTTGACTACTAAAAACCCAAAACTGATAAATTTGTGACAAATTTACTCTCGTTAGTGTCCGTTAAATTGGATTAATATCATAAAAAAAATCACAAATTGAAAAACTTGTGACAAACATAGGGGTAAAACCCAAAACCAGTACACTTATCAATCACCACGTGTCATTAAACTTAGCAATTTGACAGTAAAATTTAATGAAAACTAACGGAGGGTAAATTTATCATAGGTGTACCAGTTTGGGATTTTTTGTGATAAAAAAATTAGTTCGGGGGTAAAATTGTCATATGTGTACCAGTTTAGGATTTTTTGTGATTAAAAAAATAATTTATGGTAAATTTGTCATAGATGTATCAGCTTGGGGATTTTTATGGTATTAACCTTTTTTTTTACTTGAAGTTTTTCGTGACATTCGTGGTCGACAGTGATGATATTGCTCGCTTTTCATTTATGCCATTTGATTTTCGTGAATTCGTATATTCCAGTGTTTCATCACGTGTAATAATTTTTCGAATCAAGTTCTCCCTGTGCGAAGCATAAAACTTAAAAATTGCAAGTTAGCGACCAATACGATACCCTTAATTCATATTAAATCAATCAATAATATTATTCATTGCGGAGCTTGTGATAAAGTTGGAGCACTGAGCTCAGGATTGGTCTACTACCAAGACCATTTGCTCATGAGGCTCATTTGATAAAACGGCCCCAGTGAGGCATTTATTTGAAATTTTCTTCTATTCCATTAAATGATTAAAACCAATGAAATCACTTCTAGGTATCTAAGCAAAAAAATAAAGTTTCTATATATATACAAGGAAAAATTCTAAATAATGGCATGAAGTGCCCTCATTTTTTCAAATAAGGACCTGAAATGGATTTTATCTTAAATAAGGGCATGAAGTGCCTTCATTTTCTAAAAAAAAGGCATAAAGTGGCCATATTAGTATCAAAGAAGGCCTTAACCTTGCTGGTTGAAGGGCATGTCTTTACTTTTTTTGAATTTTTTTCTTTCTTTTTTCCTTTTTCTGTCTTTTCTTTTTCTTTTTTTTTTCTTTTTTCTTTTCTCTCTCCCTTCGTCGGACACCGGACTCAGGCAAGAGCCGCCCTCACCTGCCCAACCCAAGTGAGGGTGGCCTTCACCTGACCTCGGTGAGGGCAACCCTCACCCTCGCTCGACGCGAGAGAGGGCAACCCTTGCCCTCGCTAGCCTAGGCAATGCCCACATCGAATCTGGGGAGGAATGCAATCGCTTGGGCTTGCAGGGCCAGGCAAGGCCGAAGGTCGCTCGTCCAGGCAAGGGCGGCCCTCGCACAATGCCGGCAATGGCCGAAGGAGGGAAGAGGGAAAAAAAAGGAAAAAGAAAAAAATTAAAAAATATATATACTTTAAATTTTTTGACTAAAATACCCCTTCTCCGAATTTGAAAAAACTTAGCCACTTCAGGCTCTTATTTTAAACGATTTGACTACTTTAAGCCTTTATTTGAAGTAATGTCTACTCCATACCCTTATTTGAGAAAACGATGACACTTCAAGCCATTATTTGTAATTTTCTCCAAGTACAATAATCTACAATATTTTTTTTGTTTATTCCTTGAGTTCAAGATTTGCAGAAGAAGGAGAGCAATTTGATATTGGGAACCCCTGTAATCGGTGCTTTGGAATCTTGGATGAAGATTGATTTTTTTTATTATCAAGGAAAGATATTGACAGAAAAGGAAAAAAAATAGAGAAAATAGGCACACCGCATTGGATCCAGACAACGTTAATCCCTCGACACGTGGTGAAGCCCGGTGCATTAATTACCGATTATTATTGACATGTAAAAGCATTCGATTATAAAATTAAATCAAATACGCATGTCATTCGTCTAACCATAAATATGTGATTTCTTTCGTTACACAATGGTGCACCCAACAATAATCATTCATCCAGCATTCAACTTTCGGTTACCATCACAAGTTTGGCGTCAATTTTTAATGACAAACATCCTCGGATTTTTCCTTATTAACCTCTTTGTCCCTCCTCCTCCACCTCGCCAATTACCTTCCCCAATCCATTCCCATAGAAATAGAGAGAGATGCAACTGTGAATGGTCGATTTCCAAGATTCGTCCCACTGAAAAAAAAAAAAACCAACAAACCTAAGAACAAGCCTTACAATAAGAACGATCCCAATCATTAATGTCCAGTTATCGGGTCCATCACTCTCTTCAACTTCGTTCATCGCAGATAAGTGGTGGCGTCAGGTGATGGCTGAAGTCGAAGCGGATGATGCACCTGAGAAGATAGAGTAAAAGAGAAGGGGAGTTAGTCTACGGATGGAGTAAGTTTTTCTCGAGTATATGACACAGATGATCCCTAAACTTTGATTCAATATATAATGTGGTCTTTGAATTTTAAATTTGTTCAATGTGATCCCTTAATTTTAGCCCAATATATAATGTAAACTCTGAACTTTTAACATATTCAATGTGATTCATAAACTTTGACACATGTTCAATTTTGTATTGTTCGATGTTGTCAATAAACTTAAATTAAAAAAATGATAATATTGAACATTTTCATAAAGTCTATGAATTATATTGAATATGTACCAAAAGTCCATGGACTATATTTAACAAATTTAAAATCCATAAATCACATTGCATATAGGACTAAACATCAAAAATCATTTGTGTCATTGTTCCGTTTTTCTTTGTGTTCCTTTCCCGTTTCCTCAATGCCTTTTAATTTCTACTTTAAGAATTTGTATATGTTTGATGAGATCAAACGATGTCCACCGGTTGGACACTCTGCATCTTCCACGTGCAAGACATACTATTGTTCTTCATTCTTCATTCTTGAGCACATACATTTCGAGTTACTTCGTGAATATCTGGTTTCTTGTTAATTAGACGATGCGGTAAAAATAAAAATTTATTACGGTACAAAAAATGAAAGCATCAGTTTTAAAATATCTTCCATTCGCTCCGTTCATCCCCCCATCTCTCTCATCTATGCCGTTTTGGCAATTTCTGGCGAGCTTCCTCGTTGCGGCAGGAGCCCGGCGAACCGGCGCTCCGACTCCCCGCTCCTCCCGGCGGCGGCGGAAGCTGCTCCGGCGGCAGATTCGCGCTTGCCCGGCGTTGTCTCCGGCGGTGGCGGCGAGTAGAGACTAGGGAAGCGATGCAGGAGGGAGAAGGAAAGGGGCTTTTCATCGTTCTTGATTTTGTGGGAAGTCGGAGGCTGAGTTTGAAAGATGGAGCGGGAATGCGAAGATTTTGCGGGGATCTTGCCGGAGGAGGGAATGGGGGTTGAGGAGTCGGAGCGCCGGTTCGCTGGAGCTCATATCCCTAACGGGGAAGCTCGCCGGAAGTGGCGAAGACGGTATCTTGGTTTGGGCAGGGTGGTGGTCTTTCTTGATTGTTCCTTTCTCTTTGGTAGTTTTCTCTCGAATGCGATTCGGCTCAGTGACTTGTGATTGGGTTTTTGGTGCTGATTTGTTAACCCATTTCTATCAATATGGTTTTCTTTGTGCCCTCGTTTCTGAAAGCGTTGAAGGAAGAGACAGAGGAGAGTTTTAGAAGTATACATACTGAACCCACTCCGGGTATTTATGTATTTGTGATTCTTCAGACACGGGCCTGTGAAATGTTATAGTTTCACTTTTCTCGCCATTATGCGGCACTCTGCTTTCTGCTTGAGGTTTAGTAGTTGTCTTGTCCTATCCGGTTCTGATTGCTTAGGTAGAGAACTTTGAAAGATGGGTCAATGACACAAATTTCAGGATCATGCGAACAAATACAATTAATTAATATGGAGTTGTCGTTGATGACTTTGGTTTGGAGACCATGCCTGCTAGAACGATGGATGACTTTGTTCGTTGCATAGCTAGGGGTAACATGATCTAACTATTGATTCTGTGATATATAGAGGGAGGATGTGCATGATGTATTCTAGACCTGAAAACTTTAGTTCTTTTTTGCAGTTTTCTATTCAGAAGTTGGCAGGTTCACCCTGGATTCTCGTCATGGTTTTGTTGTTGAATATGGAATGGATAGGGATTTTGAAGCTGGCGGGTCATTCATTTTATTTGATCATTATCCATTGTATTGTACTATCAACTTGGAGTTCTAAATAGTATGTAGCTGAAAAAATTATCTTTAAATCATGTGGTTATCTTTTTTTTTTTTTTGGTAAGGAAAGACGAACATGTGGTTATCTTTTGCATAGCAAGAAGTCAAGACTACTGAACTTGCTGGTGAAACTCCCACTACATATGCTTGCCTGATCATAGCTTCTCAAGACTGATCGGCTTTGCGGAATATTTGATCAATCTTTTCTGAAGTTTTATTTAATCCTGGTTTACAAACCAAATGAAGCCGGCTACTTTCTGTAAAATACTTTGTTGTTGATTCCATGGGCAAAACTGATCTTGCTGTGATGGTAAGATCTTATTGTCAGCCTTACCTCTATTCTCTCTTTTAATTAGGTTTCTTGTATTATCCGATTTTGCATCATGGTAATTTCGCCTTATTCTGTTTGCCTCTACTGGTTTTTCATTTCCCACGTTTTCCTTTGATATTGAAGCTGTGGATTCTTCTTTCTAACTCATAAGGGAGTGGAACAACTCTGTTTTCTTAGGCTTCCATGTTGATGATCGTGAAGTCACTTTAAATGTTTGTTTGGGTGAGCAATTCTCGGTGTAGAATAATTCTTTCGTGGTGTTCGATTTGATAAGTATATAATCTCAGAGACACAGCCAGAGGTATGCCAACCCGCTATTTTGTTCTTTTGTTGCTATGTTGTTTAATATGAAGTGATGAACTGTACGTTTATGTTTCGCTGATCTTCTTAGAAATCTATTTTTAAGTGCTTATTGACTTCACTATAGTTAAATGCTGTTATGCAGGAATTTACGTGAAATTAATGAATACGATATTCTTTCTTGGAAATACTGGCATTAATCTATAAATGATCTCCAAGCAAGGCATTGACGCCATTTTTTACAGTGGTCATCATTTACACTATAATGTGGCCACCATAAATGAGAATTTTTCAGAAAGTTGATGCAATCCCTTTTAGAGTTGCAAGCCAGTCAAACGACATCTTTTCTTACTTGAGCCTAACTCAAATGTATGTAGTTGGAGCAATAATCCAGATGGAGTTCGAAATTTAGACAATGGATTCAAATGTTTCGCAAGACTTATACCATGTTTAGTGCCTTTTCTTTTTTCTTTTTTCTTTTTTTTTGTGTGCACAGCAAGGGTTAATTTATTTTAGTTTGTTCTGGATATCTGAGTGAGTTGTTTAAAATCAAGTGTTGGCTCAATCTTGAGTTTGACAGACCTAATTCTGAGTACTTATCATATGGAGTCTCTCTCAAGTATGTCAATTACCAAATATCTTTATGTGGAACTCAAACATATGGACAAACAACCTCCCATCCCCTTCCTCTGGTGCCTGACATGCCGCCTCCGATTCGGTCGCGCTCAAGAATGGTGGGGATCGCCCCTGTTCTGGGGTCAACAACCTGGTGATGCTGGTTTTCGGAGTTCATTGTTCTGCTGGTGATGACGACAACTCCTCCACCGGGGAGAGGAAGCTCTTCACTGCCTCTTCCACCTCTGTCAACAACGGCCCCATACCGGTCCAATGAGAGTTCGGATTCCAGGATCGGTTTCTGTCTTTTGCTTCTTCTTGATTGCGCTTTGTTGTTGTTTTTTTTTTCTCTTTTTCATATTTGGAATGTTTAAACATCAGAAGCTTATGTGGATAATGCATTGCCTCAAGGAGATGGTAAAATGTTGGGATCTTCTGATCAGCGAAGACAGCGAGGACGAAAAAGACAACATAAAGACACATGATGGGTGTGCTTTCTTGCATGCGTGGTTTCCTGGTGATAATTTTGCCACGTTGGCTAACCTTGAGGGGCATAAAAAGGTACTATCTACAGATTGGTTGTTGCTTTTGCGTGCTCTCTTATATCCTTCTGGAGAAAACTTTGTCATACCCCAATTTGTTTCCGTCCTATGCTAATTAAAGATGTTGAAATATTATTGCCTCTCTGGCATAAAAGTTGATCTAGACTCACCCAATGCTTTTTATGGCAGGGTGTCTCTGGAATAGCACTTCCTTATGGATCTACTAAGCTCTTCTCAGGAAGCAATGATGGAACAGTACGAATCTGGGACTGTCACACTGGTCGGTGTGTTCGAGCGATCAACCTGAGAGGAGAAGTTGGATGTTTTACTTGCAAAGTTCCATGGGTGTTTGTTGGTATGGAAAGGAGGTACCGAGGCTGATCCTTTTCAGATGGCTGCACCTCTCAAAGGTCACACTTGGGGGGTGGTATCATTAACTGTTGGGCGCGACCGGTTGTATTCAGGTTCCATTGACCAGACCATAAGGGTAAGCTAGTTTATCAGAGATGTCTCTCCCCCTGATTTCATCTAGTTGTGTGTTTCCTGGAAAGGCATGGCTTGGCCATTGTAGTATAAGTTTTATTTTGAATCACTTCTATCGGTTTGCCATGCCTTCCTTCTTTATTGTTCTGCCTTGCTCCACTGTACAATCGTTATGACCCCTCGCATACTCTTCTCCTTGTGCCCCTTGCAGGCATGGGACTTGCACACTCTGGAGTGTGTTTGAGAACTTGTTGGAGATACTGATGCGGTGATGTCACTTCTTTGCTGGACCTGTACTTGATATCATCTTCATTGGATCAGACAGTTAAGATCTGGGTTGCAACCGAAGGAGGCGGCTTGGAAGTTGCCTATACACATCAGAGGACCATGTATGTTGCTTGCTAAATTGTTTATTTTTTGGTGCTCGTGTTTTGTTTTATTGACTTCATATGAGTGAAGCGTGTGAGCACATGAACCTGTTGTTACAGTTCTAGACCGCGGTGCGCAAAATTTTCTCTGCTTTTCGATTTCATATCTGCAGCTAAAGAATAACAATCTGAATAATGTGGAATGAAGCTTTGTAGTTTGGCCATACTGTCATGTTCCTTTCATGTGCTTGCTCTATGTGAGAAGAAATGAATTTTCTGACCTCATCTTCTTCCACCTGGCAATGCTTTGTCAGTTTCTTACTGCGCTCCCAGTCTCACGGAAGTGATGTAATATCCAATATCATTTTGTCTGGCGCAGGGTATTCTTGCAGTGTCAGGTGTGAATGATGCACAGGGTAAGCCGATCCTTCTCTGTGCGTGCAAGGACAACTTTGTTCGCTTGTGCAAGCTCCCATCGTAAGTTCAAATTAATTTCTGTAATAGGTTTTACATCCTTTTATCTCTTCTTCTGGTTGGCTTACTTAGTGCATCGTATTTAGGTTCACCGAAAAGGGGAAGATAATCTCAAGAGGACAAGTTAGGACTCCTCAGACAGCTCCTGAAGGCCTCTCCTTTATGGGAGATGCTGACTGTTTGGAACTCATTGGATTTGAACTACTGAAAATAAATGAAGATACGGCACTACTTTCTTATTGTCTTTTGAGCCAATAGAGTGTGCATGTTATAGTCAACCATATTGGACAGGTGGTCTTTGTATGATCCTTTGTCTTACTAGCTGTTGGGAAATATTGTGAATATTAAGGGTAGAATAGTAATCTAGTTTGTGAGTAGGGTTAAGCACGTATATATATTTGTAACCCTATAATCACAATTTGAGAATAATAAGTAATTCTATTCTCTCTTTTCATGGTATCAGAGCCCCACACACAAATAAAAAAAACCTATTCAAACCTAGCCGCCAGATTGTTGGAAACTACTGTTCCATCATCGGTGAAGTCCCCGCCCCCACCCCGGCGCTGGGTGGCGGCACCCAAACTCCAGCGACTCTGTCGCTGACCCTCAGCAACCTTGTTGCTGACCTTTAGCGACCCAGATCTGGTCGTGCCTTGGTGATTCAAGCCTCGGTGACCCACGACCAGCCGTCGCCGATTGGTGACCCACGACCAGCCGTCGCCAAACCTCGGCGACCCACACGTAGCCGTCGCCGAACCCCGGTGATTCACGACGAGCCGTCGCCGACCCCCGGCGACCCACGAGTAGCCATCGTCGAGCCCCAACGACTAAGATCTGGCAACGTTCGAGTCTCCCGGCATCGCCTGACTCTGTGATTGCTATCGCTCAACCTTGGTGACCAGATCTAGCATTGTGTAATCCATTCCGATGTCGCTGGACCTAGCTCACCTCAAATCTGACAATGTCCGACCGAGATTGAACATGAATACGCAAGGAAATCTTGTCTTCTCCATAAATATCACTGTTGCTTGGATTTTATGGCTCCTACATAGGATAAAGTTGCTGCTCCTCTCCTTAAAAATGCCGTATTCTTCATTTTCCATTGAAATTCGTTTTGCTGCTGACTTAAGTATTTATGTGCGCGATATTACATTGAATCGAAGGAAACAGTGAGAATAAGCTTGCTGGTGGTTTGGTAATTTATGTTATTACTCACTAATAGATGGAATGATTTTATGAAGTGTCGGTGAACTGCTGGTGGCAATTGGATTGAGTCCTTTTATGTTCGGAATTACTTGTGTATTTGATTGCATTGCTTAATTGAAGTGCTGGTTACTGTGAAGTTAATTTTTTGGGCTCAATCACACTATTTCTTTCACTAATGGTGAACAGTGGATCGACTTCAGGATCAGGATCCCCTTTTGGTCATTTTCAATTAACATCTGTTAAGTTGGATGGAACTAATTATCCATCATGGTCTAAAGCTGTTGAGGTCTATCTTACTGCCACCAGGCAACTTGACTATCTCACATCTACGGTACCATCCGATAAGAGTAAAGCTACTGATTGGGTTGCAGGAGATGCGATGATTCGGATTCTATTGTGGAATAGCATGGATCCTAAGGTCAATCCTCACGTTATTCAGTATGACTCTGCTAAGGCAGTTTGGGATAAATGTGCATTACTCTATTCGGGGCAAAATAATATGATGTGAGTATGTGACACGTGGGAAAAGCTGTTTGATATTCAGCGTGGAAATCAATCTTTATCCAATCATTATGCTCGGTTTACGACCCTTTGCCAACAACTAGATACTTATCTTCTTGCCTCGAATGATCCAGATGTTTTGGCCAAACACCAAGAGGATTTGAGGGTAATATTATATCTTAAATCATTGGGGCCCGAGTATTCATCTCTCCGTCAACATATTACATCTCAGAGTTCTCTTCCCATAGTGGATGAAGTCTTCTCCCAGGCTCTCTGTTCCACAATTCCTAAGAAGATTTCTTCCACATCGGCTATGGAGATGAGTGCTATGCTTTCCCGTGGTCCTAACGGATGTGGAGGTTGAGGTCGTGGTTACCAAGGCATGGACGCGATTTTGTTCATAGTGGAGGTCGTGGAGGCCGTGATGGGGGAGTTGGTACTCGTGGTACCATGAATTCTGGGAATAGTCGTGGCTCACACTACTGCCATCATTGTCAAAGAGCTGGACATACAGAAGCTTATTGCTATACACTTCACTCAGAACTCAGACCACCCCTGGCTACATATGCAGAAGTTGAGGATTCTCTTGTTCCTCCCTCAACAGGTCCACCAAGTTTGACTAATGTGAAGGATACAGGCAATTCAGTTACATTAACGCGTGCTAAGTATGATACATTAGTTCGCTCTCAACAGTTGACGGGATCTTCAGCTCCTACTGCAACTCTAGCACAAACCTCCAAAGGTAGTTCATCGTGTTTTTTGTCTGCAGCATCTGACTCCTGGGTTATAGACTCTGGAGCTACCAATCACATGACTGGTAACTCTAACCTACTGTCTTCATTTCACTCTACATCTCCTTTACTATCAAACTCAGTTACATTAGCAAACGGCTCACAATCTCAGGTTACTGGTACAGGAATTGCACATTTGAGTCCCTCACTTTCTTTGTCATCTGTTCTTCATCTATCAAAATCTCCTTATAATTTGATTTCCGTTAGCTCGTTAACTAAAGAACTAAATTGTTTTGTAACCTTTTCCTCTTCTCGTTGTATCTTTCAGGATCTGAGGACTGAACAGATGATTGGTAGGGGGCATGAATCAAATGGCCTGTACTATCTTGATAAGAAGGTGTTAGCTGCTGCAGCTGTAAAGCGTACATCCACTGATGTATATCGAATGCATTGTCGTGCTGGTCATCCACCACCGAGCGTACTTCGGTGTCTATTTCCTGAGTCTGAGTTTGTGAGTTCCTTTCAGTGTGAAGCGTATCAGTTTGGTAAACATCATAGAACTTCTTTTCCTTCCCGTATTCAGAGTCGTGTGTCTAGTCCATTTGAACTGGTTCACTCAGATGTATGGGGTCCGTGTCATGTGTTTGATGTCTTTGGATTCAGATATTTTGTTACATTCGTGGATGATTTTTCCCGAATGACTTGGTTATTCCTAATAAAAGACCGTACAGAGATTTTTCATTGCTTTCAATTATTCTATTTTGAAGTATTGAATCAATATAATATCTCTGTCAAATATTTACAGTCAGATAATGCTAGAGAATATCTTGCTGCAACTTCTGGTTTCTAGCCATTTCTTGAGTCCCATGGTATTATTCATCAGACTTCTTGCTCATACACTCCCCAGCAAAATGGTGTAGCTAAACGTAAAATCGGCATCTTCTTGATGTTGCCCGTTGCCTTATGTTTCATATGCATCTACCTAAAAATTTTTGGGGCCATGTTGTTCTCAAAGCATGTTATTAATTAATAGGCTTCCAACTTCTGTTCTTCAGGGGGAGATACCATTCTCTATTTTACATCCAAATCGTCCTCTTTTTTCATTACCTCTTCGGGTCTTCGGGTGTGTCTGTTTTGTACATTGTCTTACTCCAGGTCTTGATAAACTGGATCCTCGTACTGAAAAATGTGTCTTTGTGGGATACTCTCGCACTCAGGAGGGATACAAATGTTACAATCCTACTCGTTGTTGTATGTCCGTGTCCGCAGATGTAACATTCTTTGAAGATCAATCATATTTTTCTTCTTTGGTGGTCCCAATGACATCTAGTGATGGTGATGGTGATGGTGATGGTGATGGTGATGGTGATGGTTGTGTCCTACCGACACTTCCACCACCTTCCATTTCTCCAGCTACATCCACAGAATTTCAGTTTGCTGAACGCACATATCATCGACGCAGTAACATTCTGACTATGATAGTAACGTCTTCATCAGAACCTGATTCATTTGTTCCCCCATCAGTTATTGTACCAGCCTCTAATCCTAATCAGCCCATTGCTTCTCAAAAAGGTACACGTTCTTGTGTTGGTCGTCATGTTGATCGGTATGCTCCTTATTCCGGTCTTTCTGATTGTGTCCTACACGTCATCCTATTTCTAATTTTCTATCCTATGATCGTTTATCTCCCACCTTCTCTGCATTTGTCTCATCGTTGTCTTCTATTTCTATGCCTAGTAGTGTTGCTGAAGCTCTTGCTCATTCGGGTTGGCGTCATGCTATGGAGGATGAAATGAAAGTACTTATGGAGAACCAAACTTGGGAGCTTATTTCCTTACCTATTGATAAGAAACCTGTTGGTTGTCGTTGGGTTTTTACTGTTAAAGCTCACCCGGACGGCACTCTTGATCGATTGAAGGCTCGGTTAGTTGTGAAGGGGTATACTTAAACTTATGGTATTGACTATGATGACACCTTCTCTCTAGTAGCCAAAATACCATCTGTTCGTGTCTTTATTTCACTGGCTGCACGATTTGGCTGGCTCCTTCATTAGTTGGATGTGAAAAATGCTTTCTTACATGGTGATCTGGTTAAGGAGGTCTACATGGAGCAACCACCTGGGTTTGTTGCTCAGGGGGAGAATGTGGTATGTTGTTTACACAAGGCTTTATATGGACTTAAACAATCTCCTCGTGCTTGGTTTGGTAGATTTAGTGATGCGGTTATCAAATTTGGATTATCAGTTTTCAGCTCTGTCTCTTTAGTTGGTTGTATCCTTCTAGTTGTATATGTGGATGATATCATCATTACTGGCAGTGATTCAGGTGGTATTCAAAAACTTAAGCAATTCCTACATATAGAATTCAGTACTAAAGATCTTGGACGTCTTTGATATTTTCTTGGTGTTGAAGTATCCTACTCACATGCTGGTATCAATTTATCGCAACGGAAGTATGTACTTGACATTCTTAGTGAGGTTGGATTTCTTGGAGCAAAGCCAGTTGATAACCCTATGGATCCCAATGTAAAACTTGACGCAAAACATGGAGAATTATTACATGATTCAGCGAAGTATCGGAGATTAGTTGGTAAATTAAATTATCTTACCATCACAAGACCTGATATATCCTTTGTCGTTAGTATAGTAAGCCAATTCATGAGTTCTCCGCGTACTACTCATAGGGATGCTGTGCTTTGAATTGTCAAATATTTGAAGGGAGCATCAGGTAAAGGACTATAGTTTAAGAATTATGGTCATCTAAACACTGCAGGCTTCTCTGATGCCAACTGGGCTGGATGTCCTTTGGATAGGAGATCTACTTCAGGCTATTGTGTGTGTTTCTGGGAGACAATTTAGTTGCGTGGAAAAGCAAGAAACAGCATGTTGTTTTCCGATCAAGTACTGAAGCTGAATATCGAGCTATGGCATATGTGATAAGTGAATTAGTATGGTTGAGGATGTTACTATCAGGGATTGGAATGTCACCGTCAACTCCATCAGTGTTGTATTGTGATAATCAATCCGCTATTCATATTGCATCTAATCCCGTCTTTCATGAGTGAACTAAGCACATTGAGGTCGATTGTCATTTTGTACGAGAAAAAGTTCAAAAAGGCGAGATTATTCTTCAGCAGACAAAGACGGAAGATCAACTAGCAGACATTTTTACTAAATCTCTACGGAGGAATAGAGTGAGCTTCTTATGTAACAAGTTGGGATTATTTGATATATACATCCCAACTTGAGGGGAAGTGTTGGGAAATATTGTGAATATTAAGGGTAGAATAGTAATCTAGTTTGTGAGTAGGGTTAAGCACGTATATATATTTGTAACCCTATAATCACAATTTGAGAATAATAAGTGATTCTATTCTCTCTTTTCACTAGCGAACAAGTCTTCGGAGTCTTCTCTAAGCTTCCTCTGAGCTGTAGAATCAAGGCCGTCCTTTGTTAACTGCACACGGTGAAAATGGGATCGAGTCCACCAAGCAGCTTTTTGATACCATGTACTGCATGCAAAAAGGGCTTCCGTGAACATGTAACTTTGTCCGGTAATCCTAGCGAATTTATCATCGCACTAGTGAATCTTAATGTCGCTGACTCTCGAGCGTTGTCATGAACAGCACCCAGGTTAATTTCTTCATGGTCATTCATCTCCTTAGCAACTCTTGTTCACCTGCTCAAAATTAGTGTGATAGGAGTGAAAGAATCTTCTAGTCGAATTCAAGTTTTTGGCTAGGTACAAAATGGGTTTGGAAGTCGTCATGGTCTTGAAATTTTTTAAGAGCATTCGCAAGCTGAATAACTAATAGCTTACTGGTGTGCTGGCATTGGCATAATGTGAGAAGTACTTATTCAAACTTTCACTTCTCTGAGTTGTAGACATTTGGCCAAACAGAGTGCCGCGCACAAAAGCAGGAACCTACTTCTCAGGAATGAAATTGATCTTCTTCAGTCAATCATTGTCACGGGTATGATGCTTATCAAGGATCCTCTCACGCTCATCTTCAAAACCTTTCCCGTGTAGTTGAATAACGTGTGCAGTTGTTGTCGGTCAAAATCATCATTTTGATTGAAAATGATGAGTAACATCGGCAAATGGAACAAATGGTAGGCTCCGTTCGTTTCGGGAAAAATACTTTTTCGGAAAATATTTTCCGCGTTTTCCGGTATTTAGTGGCGGAAAATGTTTTCCTTGGGAAAACATTTTCCTTCTTCACCCCCAAATTCTTCATTGTTTTGAGGAAAATGATTTCCTCTTTTCACAAAGAGGAAATCATTTTCCCCCAAAGTGAAGGCAAAATTACCCATGGGAGGGAAAATGTTTTCCATGGAGAGAAAGTTGATCGCCGGTCACCGCCATCGGCTGCCGTCGCCGCCCGCCGCCTCCGCCCGCCGCCGTCGCCGCCGCCGCCGCCGCCGCCGCCACCGCCGCCCGCCGCCGCTGCCGGCCGCCCGCCCGCCGCCGCCGCCCATCGCCGGCCGCCATCGGTGGCCAATTGCCGCCGCCGGTCGCCGCCGCCGGTCGCCACCGCCGATCGCCGGACGCCGCCGGATCAGCAGTCGCCGAACACCAAAAAATATTTTCCGAAACTTTTTCAAATTTTAGCCGAACACCAAAAAATTGTGTTCCAGGAAAATATTTTTCAGGAAAATGACTTCCGGGAAAATATTTTCCGGCAAACGAACGGAGCCGTAGTCTGTACTTATTTTTCAAATATGTACGATAAAGCACCATCACTTCACCGCGATATTCTTGAGCATTCATCAATCCGGAAACAACTTGTAGAACGACCTTCAACATCAGCCTGTATAGCATAGAAAAATTACTATATGTGAGGTTCATGAAAATCAAATAGCATGATATCATCACCGTCGACCCTTGAATGTCACAACCCCTCGCCCATGGTGTGACTTCGCCGTGAAGCAGCAAGCGTCAAATCTTGAATTAAATCTTAGAAATGGGGCAAAAAATGCAACAGATTATAACCTCAATGACCAAGCGATGTGGCCATAGGTAAAAGAACAAGCAGAAGAAAACTAATCAGAACAGAGCATTGAAACAAATGTGAACTGACAAATGGATAAAAGCTAAGTGGGTAACATACCACAATTTCAGTAGGTCCACAATCCCGATCTACATTTCCTCGAACTTGTCCTCTTTCCCAGATGAACCGATTCCTATATTGACTAATTATCATATTAGACATTATAACCTCCCAAAAAATGAAGTAATCATACATAAAAAATATATATGTTTCAAACGAAACAGTTTTTTCCAAGTGCCATTCGTAGAAGCCGGAGGCTCAAATGAACCGGTGATATATGCAGCTTTCGCGCAAGATTTGCAGCTCGCACTCGGTGTACATGCAAAGAAACCGAATTAGAATGAATTCACATTGTTCAACCTTGTGACAGAACCTAGAAGATCTACATCACCTCAACCATATTAGGCAAGTGGTCTTTGTATAGCCCTTTGCCATACAAGCAGAACAAGTCTTCAGAGTCATCTTGAAGCTTCCTTTCAACCGTAAAGATCAACCGCGTCCTTCGGCAACTGCACATGGTGGATCCACCGAGCTTATATTCCTAGTTGCTTAAACTGGATTTGTACTTTCAACTTGATCAATCCCGTCGTCCTCGTTATCGATGGCGATCAAGTTCACCAAGCAGCTATTTTGTTATCATGCATTGCCTGCAAAAAGTGCTTCCGTTCGCCGACGCTTGAGCGTTGCTATCAACAGCGCCAAGGTTATTTTCTCCATTGTCCCTCTTCTTCTCAGCATCTCCCGTCCACCTGCTCAAAGTTAGTGTGACAGGAGTGAAAGAATCTTCTTTTTAACAAAAACTGTCAATATGGGGGGGCACAAAATACCCATAAATTCAAATTTATTGCAAGTGCAAAATGGGTTTGGAAGTCATGGTCTTAAAAATGTGATCCATAATAAAGGCACAACATACATTCATACGGCAACAAGTATCGCGATCACAATATATTTTCCAAAACCAATTCTAAAAATGTGAAAAAAAATACCATTGATGAAATTTACAACGAGGAATATACGGTTGCAATAAAATATATACTTCTGCAAATAAATTTTTTTGAAAAAGAAATACTAATAATTTTTTTCCAAAGCACAACGTCCTTATTTTAGCTGTGTTTCTTTGTACACGCACCATTCAAAATAAAAGTGCGCTACTTTCACGACACCAAAAGCTTCCGCACTGTGGGCCAATCTATTCTATTAAGAAGATGGGCGTTAATATTTTAATTTCACACAAAATTACTTGAAATTAAGAGAATGGTGGCACTCTATTGCTATCATTTTATTATGTATATAATTACAATTATCTATGTTCCGAATGTGCTTATGTGCCCATGTTCATCTCCATCCAACTATCAAGCTATAAGAATCTTTCCACTTTTGAGTGGGTCAGCTGCCCCCACTTTTTACTACTATGTAGTGCCACTATTGGATGATATCGTCGAGCAAGTCCTCTACTTTGTACAACACTCTCGTCACCCTCTTGAACTACCACTCGACCTGTTGTTTTGAATTGCCACTTCTCGGCGTTTAAAAGCACCGGTCTCAACAATGTCCTTAAAAATCTAGAGCTCATCGCTCGTGTCGCATACTGGTTAGTGATGGAATCACCTAGCTTTATGGCAAGGTTGAGAAACAATGATTCTGCCATTTTCATGGGGTGGAAATTAAACGGTGTCATATGGACTAACATAAAAAAGATCATTTTTTGTTAAAGTAGTTGAAAAATCGGTAATAAAACCCAAAAATATTGTTATCATGAGAATCATATCACAAACCAACAAATTTGCATATAAGAACCAATTCCGATTATCATTCTTTAATGACAATATCATGTATGACAATTGAATTTTTTTATTTCCTCGTGCTATCTATAGATAAACTAAAATAATGCTATGATTTATATAAATATGAATATGAGATGATGTAATTATATGTGTGAAGTCCAGAATATATGTAACAATTTACATGTTACATACTTATTTGACAAACAAAAGTGAATAAAATGAGCACAATAGGAATTATTTTTTCCCAAATAATACAAAACATCTTATATACATGTATAATATGTTTTACAACTAGCAATCCATCATAATCTCAACAAACATAAGCCGATATCGCATTGCAACATATGTAGATAATATTTTCTATAAATGTTCTTTTGGGAGAGGGATTCTCGTGCAAAGTTTTTTATGCATGCAAAAACACCTTCTTATCCCTATACTTGAGGTATTGATGAATACCAAAGAATAGAATTGGAGCATAAATTTTTAACCTCTCCAAAAAGAACATTTATAAATAACATTATCCACACATGTCGCAATCCAATATCACCCCATAAAGAGTATGGAAGACTCGTGATACATCGCTTCTGTAATATATACCTTTTAAAATATGAAAGTTTGACTAATGAGTTTTTTGACATTGCTTCTTAAAGTATGAAAGTTCGACTAATGAGCTTTTTGTAAGTGCAAAAATCGAGTCAATTGGACATTGGACGTAAATGTTATGAGCGGTCAAAAATCAACTAATGTCTTGATGAATGCGAAAGAATAGAACGGGAGCATATCATATATTGAAAGTTCAACTAATGAGCTTTTCGTTGTTGCAAAAATCGAGTCAATTGGACATCAAAGATAAAATCAACTAATGTCATGATGAATGCGAAAGAATAGAACGGGAGCATATCATATATTGAAAGTTAAATCGCTTTTCGTTGTTGCAAAAATCGAGTCAATTGGACATCGAAGATGGTTTATCTCACCACCCATCATTGCCAATGTGTTCACGCATGGGTTCTTCACCGACTTCGGTTCGAATCCTAGCATAATTCAAAAATCAAATTCAATGCCTTTAGTGAGACTTCTCAAAGCAATTTCCGGTGCAAAATCAATGCAACAGGATTTCCAACAATCAAAACTTGCAAAAGAAAGAGAACGGCAGTTAGGCAATTAAGTTACTTTCACTCTAATATTTATATTGTTCAAACAACCCTTCAATGAAAACTATAATGTACACTATTTGCGCTTTTGTCACGCCTCGCACCCTACGGCGCGCTACATTCCTCGCCAAGGTCGATTCGAGTGCGATGTCCCAGGACGCATCGCCGACCCAACACCCAATACAAAGATTAAAGCACATGCGGAAGTATACCAACACCTGTACAATATTATAACACATAACCAAGGATAGCCACACAACCAACAACATGAACAAATAGACACTTGCATTGATACTGAGAACCATATACATCATCCATTTACAGCTTGTGCTCAAAAATCAAAAGCGGGCCAATGACCACTACTAACAAAAAGGGGTAAGTGGCCCAGGCGGTCAGTAACACTAAAACTAGGAGGGGCACCGATCAAAAAGGGATACTGGCCTAACCTATCTACAGCTAAGGCTAACCTAAGGGACGCAGGCCGGGTCAGATTCTAAAAACTCGGAAGAGCTACTAGACAGCTCAACCTCAGAGTCCAGGGAATCCGACTCGGACTCGGCCTTAGCTGGTTCCTCCTCCGAATCCATCAGCTTGACCTCGTCTTCCTGCTCCATGTCCTACTCCATGGGCTTTGGTGCCTCATCCGCCTCTATTGGCTCCGGCTCACCCATCTCCCTAACAACGGGCTCGTTGCTAGAGTTCGATCTCCCTTCGATCGTAGCTGCGGTACTTGCTAACTCTCCATCGGGGCATTGGGGATCCAGCACGCGTAGCCCGCTAATCGGGACATCAAAAGTCCGGAGAGGTCCATGCTCTCCGAAACAGTCTCTATAACACCAGGCCCCACACTCGTGGCTATGAGGGTACCTCTCTCCTACATCTACTAATACTACTGAACGATATCTAATGTAAACATCCCCATTACTTAGGGGGTACTCAGTCGTCGTCCGCCCTAGTTGGTGCAGAATCCCAAAACGCACATGAGCATATGGCATCCTCAGGACTGGGGGTTTGAAAAGATTGGGTTTATACAATAGTGAGAATAAATCTCAGCGAATAGATTTCCTAAACCTAAACTAGGCTAACATGCACTTCCTGACGAGCACCAAACAACACACGTTCCAAACTATAAATGACTTAGGCCCTCGGGCCCAAATCCAACACTTAACTGACCCTCCAAGTTAGACACTTATAAATAAGAGCGATAATGGCACAGAACTCAATCACGGCACATAGACGCATATCACTTAGTCACGACACATGTCATGCATATGCTTGTGCTCACACTCATGCTCATGCCTCATCAATGCATTGCCGCACACTTGCCATTTATCAATTCTCCTCCGACTCGCGTAAACGCATCAGGTCCGACCTGCGTAAAACGCATCAAGTCTATCACTTCGAGATCGATCTCTAGTCCGCGTTAAACGCATCAGGCTCATGACACATAACCCGCGTAAAACGCCTTAGGTTGTTTATCTTCCGATAGTTCGGGCATCGTCCCGCATAACACACCTCAGGACGGATTTAATACCCCTCGTAAAATGCATAAGGGCTTTATATGATCACACATTCACATACACCAGTCATTATTTGAACCCCACGTAAAACGCATTAGGGTGTTTTAGGTGATCACACGCTCATGTCATTCGTGCACACTCGTATATGCACATGCCATGCCAATGCTCGAGATGCACACCCATGGCCATAAAGTTCACACTTGGGCATTCAAGAATTTCACCATGAACATCCAATTGCACAACGCCACACGTTCAATTCACAACGCAATATGCTCAATTCAATAAATCACAAGCCCAACTAATCAAATCATCCAGTCCAGCCATGGCACAAACTTGGCACACGAATCACGAAATTAAATCAACATGAATTCGCGCACTCGAGGCCCGCCAAGCTACTCCATTCTTAGTCACACTAGGCGCATGACACGGCATCACAAAATTGATCATAACTAAGTACAATTCAGCCACTTAATCCGCCAATCTAAACATTCCCGATAATTACACAATTAACCCCCAAAATTGACCGCTCATAGTCCAATTCAATCCCGGTATAGACAGCCACCAAACAGATCGTTCTAGGCCAACAAATATCCTCAAAACACTCCATTTGGTTCCCCAAAACATCACCCAAGTCAGCCACCATGAGGACCAAACTAAGCGCGCACTATAATCCGCAATTGAACCCGAACTTACTCCAAACTTGGGCCAATTCAATCCAATATGTCCAGCCATCGCACAGCCCATTTTAAGCCTCTAAACCTCAATTAAATTATCACACTAAGCCGCGAAATCAGCCACCATATCAGCCCCTCACAATGTCCACAATTTAACCCCTAAAATACCCTAATTAACCCCTAAAACCCATCTAGAAATGTAAATTAGCATAATTAGGGTTTAGGCTTGTACTCACCTGGATTCCTAAGCTTTAAACAAGGCTGAACAGGTGGCAAGGGTGGCTGGACAGAGGCGGTCCCGCGGCGAAACAGTGGCGGCGACGGGCGGCCTTCACGACGGCGGCACCGGCGGTGGCTCGCGGATGGCAATCCTAGGCGGGGCTGGTCCTCACACGGCTAGGGAAGGGAGAAGGAGAGGACGGGACGGCTGGATGGTGGTGGTGAGGCGAGGGGGACGGCGGCACACTAGGGCGGCAGTCCGGCGAGCTTGGCCTTTCACAGCCAAACAAGAAGGAAAAGGAGGAGAGGAGTTGGCGTGGGAGCAGGGGATGGCCGGCTGATGGTGAGGTGAGAATGAGGGAGAGAAAGAAACATTACAATGTTTAGTCCAATGGCTTAGTGGGAGTTGGTGAACAACTTTCCTAAAAACGACCATCAAGTCCCTAATCCAAAGGCTATGATCAAAACTTGCCAAATATCTTGGGGGCAATATGGACCATTATTTTCAGCATTATTGGGCTGAAACCAGCCATTATAAAACCCTAAAATATTCCCCAATTAACTCCAAAATTCGGAACACTATAATTAGGCCTAGGGGCAAAACGGTAATTTTCCGGTCCCGGGTCAATTTTTTCAATTTTGACTCTACTTATCCCAAATATGAATGGCCACATAAAAATGAAGTCGTCCTTACAAAAATAGTCGCGTGCGCCCACGAAATTCGACACTGAAGTCTGGACTCAATTCCACGATCGTTTTCACTCAATTTGCAATTTTAGCGTCTCTCACTAACGGGCGGCTGTTTAGGAGTTACGCGTATCGACCTAGGGCTACTCGAGTCATGACGGTCCCGATTTCCTAGAGAACACGAGGATTTATCACTAGTTACGGGGGTCACAATCGTTCGAAATAAGTTCGGGATCGTTCGTCGTGCGTACTCTCGGTCGTACGGAATCACCCGCGATCCGATTGTACGTCGTTGGCCAAACTGAATCCGTCACTCTCCTTGGATCGGCCCACATTGGCACAAAATATTTCCTCGTCGTTTATCGGGTTCGGATTCAATTCATGATCAAGTTCTCGAGTCCACATACTGTTTTCCTAGTTAGCCCTTTCCCTATCGGTTAGTATCTCGAGAATGATCAGTTCTGGACGAGACTTGCTAATATGAAATGAGAAATACATCAATTTCATTGATCACGAAAGTGAGTCGAATTTCAGGACGTTACAACTTTTCCCCCTTACAAAAATTTGATCCTCGAAATTTACAATCTAACCCAACTACTCAAATAAATGGGGGTACTGACATCGCATTACTTTCTCGCTTTCCCATGTGGCGCCTTCCGTCCCGTGATGTTCCCAGATAACTTTGACCAACGGAATCGTCCTGTTCCTCAAAACCTGTTCTTTCCTATCCTCGATTCGCACTGGCTTCTCCACGTACGACACCCTGTCGTCCACGTCTATTACCTCATGATTCAGCATGTGGGTCGGATCCGGTTCGTATTTCCTCAACATTGACACGTGGAAGACGTTATGAACCTACGACAAATTCGGCGGCAAGGCGAGCCGATAAGCCAACGTTCCAATCCTTTCCAAAATCTCGAATTGGCCTATATACCTTGGACTCAGCTTTTTTTTCTTACCAAACCGAGACAGTCCTCTCATCGGTGAGACCTTAAGAAATATATGGTCGCCAACCTGGAACTCTAACAGTCTACGCCTTCGGTCTGCGTAACTTTTCTGACAGCTCTGAGTTGTCCTTAACCTTTCTCGGATAATTTTTACTATTTTCACTGATTGCTAAACCAACTCTGGACCTGTTATACTTCTTTCTCCCACTTCATCCCAACACAATGGAGTTCTACACGCTCTGCCATAAAGTGCTTCAAACGGTGCCATTCCGATGCTCTACTGAAAGCTGTTATTGTAGGCGAACTCAACCAAATGCAACTGTTCTTCCCACTTGCCCTGAAAATCTAACACGCATGCTCTTAGCATATCCTCTAGCGTCTAAATAGTCTTCTCGGTCTGGCCATCCGTCTGCAGATGATAGGCCGTACTGAATTGCAACTTAGTTCCCATGGCCAATTGCAGACTTTTCCAAAAACTCGCAGTAAACCGAGGATCACAATCCGAAGTGATTGATACCGGTACTCCATGAAGACGAACTATCTGCCGCACATATAATTCTGTAAACCTTTCTAGCTCAAAGTCTTTTCGCACCGCCAGGAAGTGCGCTGACTTGGTCAATCTATCCACTATCACCCAAATAGAGTCGTGTCCCCTCTAACTTCTTGGCAGTCCCATTACAAAATCCATTGAAATATGCTCCTATTTCCATTCTAGGATTTCCAACGGTTGCAACATTCCACCAAGCTTACAATGCTGTGCCTTCACTTGTTGGCACGTCAAACACTTGGCCACATGCTTGGCCACGTCCACTTTTATTCTGTTCCATCAATAGTGTTGTCAAAGGTTCTTGTACATTTTCGTGCTACCCGGATGAATGCTATATTTGCTCCTATGAGCTTCCGACGAAATCTCTTCCTTGAGTTCCAAATCATCGAGCACGCACAAACATCCTCGAAACTTAAGAATTCCGTCCTCGAACACTTGGAAGTCCGATTTCCTCTTAGTACTATCCATTTCCAGAATCTTCTGAATCTCAGGATCCATAGACTGCAACGCCTTGATCTTGGCTTGCACTTCTGGTTCAATCCTTAACGTTGCCATCAGACTGGAGAGGTGTCCTACCTCGAACCTAAATTATGAGTCCTACGCTCCTTCCAATAAAATCCATTCTTTGACTATTAATTGCGCGATGCTCGATTTCCTGCTCAAGGCATCTGCTACCCGGTTGGGCTTTCCGGGGTGATACAATATGTCGCAATCATAGTTCTTCAACAGTTCCATCTAGCGCCTCTATCTCATATTCAATTCTTTTTGCGAAAATAAATACTTGAGGCTCTGATGGTCCGTGTAGATCTGGAACCTTTCTCCACATAAGTAGTGCCTCCAAATCTTAAGCACGAAAATAATGGCTGTCAGTTTCAAGTCGTGGGTCGGGTAGTTCATCTCATAAGGCATTAACTATCGCAATGCATAAGCAACCACCCTTTCATGTTACATTAGCACGCATCCCAATCCCTTGAACGAAGCATCACTATAAATCTCATACCCTCCCGGTCTTGAAGGAATCGTCAACACTGGTACCGTCGTCAATCTCTGCTTCAACTCTTGGAAACTCTCTTCGCACTTTTCCGTCTACTCAAACTTGGTCTCCTTCTTAAGCAATATTGTCAATGGAGTGGCTATCGTTGAGAATCTTTCCACAAATCGCCGATAATAACCTGCCAGTCCTAAGAAACTCCGAACCTCAGTAACTATCGTTGGTCTCGGCCAATCCATTACCGCTTCAATCTTTACCGAATCCACGGAGATTCCTTATCCGGAAATTATGTGCCCAAGAAATGCTACACGGTTCAGCCAAAACTCGCACTTGCTAAACTTAGCATAGAGTGCGTGCTCTCTTAACGTCCGTAGAACTCTTTCCAAATGTACCTCATGCTCTTCGAAACTCTTTGAATACACTAGAATATCGCCGATGAATACAATGACGAACTGGTCTAAGAATTCCTTGAATACCCGGTTCATTAAGTCCATAAAAGCAACGGGGGCATTAGTCAGCCCAAACGGCATCACTGTGAACTCATAGTGTCCATACCTCGTCTTGAATGCCGTCTTTGGGATATCCTCCTTTTGGATCCTTAGCTGATGATACCCCGTCCTCAGATCAATCTTGGAAAATACTGAGGCTCCTTCTAACTGATCGAACAGGTCGTCAATCCTTGGGAGGGGATACTTATTCTTGATTATCACTTGATTCAATTGACGATAGTCGATACACAGCCTCAACGACCCATCCTTCTTCCTAACGAATAATACCGGCGCTCCCCATGGAGACGCACTCGATCGGATAAAACTTTTGTCTAGCAATTCCTGCATCTGAACCTTTAGTTCCTTCAGTTCCGATAACGACATCCTATAGGGCGGTTTCGAGATTAGCTCAGTCCTAGGTGCCAACTCGATGACAAATTCCACTTCTCTTTCCGGTGGCAATCCCGGCAATTCCTGAGGAAAGACATCGGGAAAGTTGCACACCACTGCTATATCCTTTAGTTGCACTTTTTCCGCTGTCGAATCAACCACACTTGCTAAATAATCCTGACAGCCCTCATCCAACAACTTAGCTGCCTCTACTGATGAAATCCAAGGGATCAAGATTCCTCCTGGACTCCCTACAAACTCGAATCTAGGATGTCCAGCCGGGCTAAACTGGATCACCCTGCTACTGCAGTCTATTACGGCATTTTGCTTGACTAACTAATCCATGCCCACAATCAAATCAAAACCATACATTGGCAAAACCGCTAGATCTATCCTGCTTTCTACGCCACCGATTACTATCTCACAATTCGGGCATCCTAACGATATGCATATCTTATCCATTAATGGCGTAGTCACATATAGCCGTACTTCTAACAGAACAGGATTTAATCCAGCCAATTCAACAAACTGAGCAGATATAAACAAATGTGATGCTCTCGGATCAAATAACGCATACGCGACATGATTGCATAGAGAAACCATACCTGTGACCACCCCGGGCACATTCTCAACTTCCTTTCACGCCATGGCATACACACGTCCTTGTGCCGGCGGCCTGTTCCCATTAGCCGGCGGTGGATTTCCAGTCTAATTCCCAGTTCGTTGAAACATGCCCCAAATCTGTTCTGCTGATGATTCGGCTTTCCAATATTCTTCCTGATCGGTGGGACAAATCGCCTGTTTTCCGCCATCAGTTTCTTCCCAAAATGGCGGTTGTCCCTAGCCGAGGCAAACCGCGATCCAGATGCAGCCGCTCTATCTACTTGCTTCCGCTCAATAGCCTAACCTCTCTCATAGAAGTCCTCATAAGTTTTCAAATTCACTAGAATCAGTTGGCCACAAATGTCCGCTTTCAGTCCATCCCGAAACCTTCGCGCCTTGTCCTCAGGGTGCTCTACCATCCTCGGCGCGAACCTCAATAGTTTTCGCAAATTCTGCCTCATACTGATCTACAGTCATTGATCCTTGGCGGAGTCTCATGAATTCTGCCAGTTTTCTTTCTCTGGCGCTCTCAGAAAAGAATTTTCCCAGAAAGTTCTCAGAAAATACGGCCCAAGTCTGGGCGGTTCCTTCGGGAAATACCCTTCCTTTAGTGGCCTTCCACCAATCATTGGCGTTGTCCTGCAGTTGATATACCACCAATATCACCTTTTCGGTCTTGGTGTACCCTAACACTTCGAAGGCCTTCTCTAGTTCTTCAACCCAACAGGGTGCGGGCTCGGGATCACCTTTGCCATTGAACTTTGGCAGCTTTAAACATTCCTGACAATTACACAATTAACCCCCAAATTGACCGCTCATAGTCCAATTCAATCCCGGTATGGACAGCCACCAAACAGATCGTTCTAGGCCAACAAATGTCCTCAAAACACTCCATTTGGCTCCCCAAAATATCACCCAAGTCAGCCACCAAGAGAACAAAATTAGGCGCGCACTATAATCCGCAATTGAACCCGAACTTACTCTAAACTTGAGCCGATTCAATCCAATATGTCCAGCCATCGCACAGCCCATTTTAAGCCTCTAAACCTCAATTAAATTATCACACTAAGCCGCGAAATCAGCTACCACATCAGCCCCTCACAATCTCCACAATTTAACCCCTAAAATACCCTAATTAACCCCTAAAACCCATCTAGAAATATAAATTAGCATAATTAGGGTTTAGGGTTGTACTCACATGGATTCCTAAGCTTTAAACAAGGCTGAACAGGTGGCAAGAGCAGCTGGACAGAGGCGGTCCCGCACCGGAACAGTGGGGACGACGGGCGGCCTTCATGGCGGCGGTACCGGCGGCGACTCGCGGACGACGATCCTAGGCGGGGCTAGTCCTCACACGGCTGGGGAAGGAAGAAGGAGAGGATGGGATGGCTGGATGGTGGTGGTGAGGCGAGGGGGACGGTGGCACACGGCTGCGGCGGTCCGGCGAGCTTGGCCTTTCACGGCCAAACAAGAAGGAAAAGGAGGAGAGGAGTTGGCGTAGGAGGAGGGGATGGCCGACTGATGGTGAGGTGAGAATGAGGGAGATAGAGAAACATTGCAATGTTTAGTCCAATGGCTTAGTGGGAGTTGGTGAACAACTTTCCTAAAAATGACCATCAAGTCCCTAATCCAAAGGCTATGATCAAAACTTGCCAAATATCTTGGGGGCATTATGGACCATCATTTTCAGCATTATTGGGCTGAAACCAGCCATTATAAAACCCTAAAATATTCTCCAATTAACTCCAAAATTCGAAACACTATAATTAGGCCTAGGGGCAAAACGGTAATTTTTCGGTTCGAGGTCAATTTTTCCAATTTTGACTCTACTGATCCCAAATAAGAATGGCCACATAAAAATGATATCGTCCTTGCAAAAATAGTCGCGTACACCCACGAAATTCGACACCAAAGTCCGGACTCAATTTCACGATCGTGTTCACTCAATTTGCAATTTTAGCGTCTCTCACTAACGGGCGGATGTTTAGGGGTTATGCGTATCGACCTAGGACTACTCGAGTCATGACGGTCCCGATTTCCTAGAGAACACGAGGATTTATCACTAGTTACGGGGGTCGAGATCGTTCGGAATAAGTTCGGGATCGTTCGCCGCGCGTACTCTCGATCGTACGGAATCACCCGCGATCCGATTGTACGTCGTTGGCCAAACTAAATCCGTCACTCTCCTTGGATCGGCCCACATTGGCACAAAATATTTCCTCGTCGTTTTTCGAGTTCGGATTCAATTCATGGTCGAGTTATCGGGTCTACGTACCGTTTTTCTAGTTAGCCTTTTCCTATCGGTTAGTATCCCGAGAATGATTAGTTCCGGGTGAGTCTTGTCACGCCCCGCACCCAACAGCACGCGACAACCCAACCGAGGTCGATTCAATTGCGATGTCCCAGGACGCGTCGCCAACCCAACACACACCACAGAGAAATAAGCATATGCGGAAGCATTATAACACCCGTACAAAACCAACACGAGACTAAGGGTAGAACAAACAACAGGTTTACAAAATAAACACTTACATTAGTATAGGGAAACATATACAATATTCATATATAGCCCGATCATCAAAAATCAAAAACGGGTCAATGGCCACTACTGACAAAAAGGGGGTAAGTGGCCCGGGCGGTCAGGGTTGCTAACAACTAGAAGGGCTCTGGTCAAAAAGGTGCTGGCCCTAACTACCAAGGACTAAGACTGACCCTATGGAACCCAGTCCGAGTCGGATCCCGATGACTCGGAAGAGGTATCAGGCATCTCAACCTCAAAGTCTAGGGAATCCTGCTCAGACTTGACCCCCACTGACTTCTCCTCGGAATCCATCAGCTCAGCCTCGTCCTCCGGCTCCATGTCCTGCTCCATGGGCTCCGGCTCCTCGTCCTTCGAATCCATCGGCTCGACCTCGTCCACCAACGGTCAGTCGGGGCTCGCCAGTTCCCCATCGGGACACTGAGGGTCAATGTCTCCGGCATCGGTAAGTGAAACCTCAAAAGATCGAAAAGGGCCGTAGGTCCCGTCACGGTCCCGTACACACCATGCTATATAACAATGAACCTGATCAACCTCCTCGCCCACGTCAACCCGGACGGTCAAAAGATACCTAACCCAAAAATCCCCGTTCCCTGCGGGGTACACCGACTCCTCCCGGTCTATCCGGTAAGGAATCCCAAAACGAACAGGTATGGTCGACATCTTAAGGCCGGGGGTCTGAAAAATTGATTTTCAACAATAGTGAGAATAAACCTCAGCGAGTAGGTTCCCTAAACCTAAGCTAGGCTAACATGCACCTCCTGACGAGCACTAGACAAACGCACAACTCAAACATAAATGACTCAGGCCCTCGGCCCCCAAATCTAGTAATTACTGCAGGTTAGGCACATTATATACAATCGCAATAATATCACAGAATTCAATCACGGCACATATACGCATATCACTTAGTCACGACGCATGTCATGCATATGCTCGTGCTCACACTCATGTTCATGCCTCATCAATGCATTGCCGCACGCTTGCACTCTAGCACACTAGCCGTTTATCAATTCTCCTCCAACCCGCATTAAACGGATCAGGTCTGACCCGCATAAAACGCATCAGATCCATCACTTCAAGATCGATCTCTAGCCCGCGTAAAATGTATCAGGCTCATGGCACAACACCCGCATAAAACGCATCTGGTTTGGCCATCTTCCGATAGTCCGGGCATCGTCCCACGTAACACGCCTCAGGACGGGTTCAATACCCCGCGTAAAACGCATCAGGGCTTTATATGATCACTCATTCACAAACACCAATTATTATCTGAACCCCGTATAAAACGCATCAGGGCATTTTAGGTGATCATATGCTCATGTCATTCGTGCACACTCGTATATGCACATGCCGTGCCAATGCTTGAGATGCACACTCATGGCCATAACGTTCACACTTGGGCATTCAAGAAATTCACAATGAGCATTCAATTGCACAACACCACTTGTTCAATTCACAGCGCAATATGCTCAACGTACACCACACATTTTCAATTTAATGAATCGATATGCCAAATCAGTCAATCAATTCAACTCAGCCATGGTACATCATCGGCACACGGAAATCACGCAATTAAGCCATTAAACTCGCACAGGTCTAAGGTCCACCAAGTCTAACCTTTCTCGGCCATATAAGTACTCAACAAGGCATCGCAAATTGATCACAACCAAAGACAATTCAGCCAGTCCATCAGTTAATTCAACCATTCCCGGTAATCACACAATTAAGCCTCAAATTGATCGCGCCTTGTCCAATTATATCCCAGTATCGACAGCCACCAAGCAGGTCATTCTAGGCCAATAAATATCCTCAAAATACTCTATTAGACTCCCCAAAGCATCACCCAAATCAGCCACCATGAGGACCAAACTAGGCGCCCACTATAATCCACAATTGAACCCGAACTTAACCGAACTCTGGCCAATTCAATCCAATACTTCCAGCCATCGCACAGCACATTACAAGCCACTAAACCTCAATTAAATTTGTCACACTAAGCCCGTAAAATAGCCACAAAATCAGCCACCATACGGTCCACAAATTTCATCCGCCAAGTCCACAATTTCGCCCAAATCAGGGCATCTATGCTTCGCCACATCACAGCACTCTATAGACCACTAAACATCGATTAAATCATCACTCTCGGTCACCAAATGCGCCACAAAATTAGCCGCTAATAGCCTCCACATGCTAACCCCTAAATTACCCTAATTAACCCTAAAACCCATCTAGAAATGTAAATTAGCCTAATTAGGGTTTAGGGTTGTACTCACTTAAAATCCTAAGATTCAAACAAGGCTGAGTGAGTAGCAAGGACGGCTGGGCTGAGGCGGTCCCGCGTTGGAACAGTGGCGGCGACCGACGGCTCCTCACGGCGGCGGCGGCTCACGGACAGCGATCCTAGGCGAACGAGAGGAAGAGAGAGACATGGCCAGAGAGAGAGAGAGAGAGAGAGAGAGAGAGAGAGAGAGAGAGAGGACGGAATGGTGATGGTGGTGAGGTGTGGGGCGGTGGCACCGGCGGCAGCACCGGCAGGCGGCGGCGGCACTCCGGCGAGCGGCGGCGACGTGAGGTCGGCAGGGGGAAGCTCGAGGGAGAGGGGAGAGAGGAGAGGTGGCCGGCTGACTTGAGGGGGAGGAAATGAAGAGGAGAGAGAGAGAGAGAGACTAGAGAGTATATCAAAATGGCTTAGTGGGAGTAGGTGACCAACCTTCAATATTGACAACTTTGCCCCTAATCCAAAGGCTAAGACTAAATCTAGAATAAACATCTAGGGGCACAAATGTCCAACATCACCAGCATTATTGGGCTGAGATATAACAATATAAAACCCCAAAATAATCTCCAAAATTCGGAATACAAAGCTAGGGCACAAGGGCAAAATGGCAGTTTTCCGGTCCCGGGTCAATTTTCCAATTTTCGACTCCATTGACCCTAAATATGAGTGGCCACATAAAAATGACGTTGTCCTTGCAAAAATAGTCGCGTACGCCCACGAAACTCGACACCGAAGTCCGGACTCAATTCCACGATCGTTTTCACTCAATTTGCAATTTTAGCGTCTCTCACTAACGAACGGCTCTTTAGGGGTTACGCGTATCGACCTAGGCCTACTCGAGTCGTGATGATGTCGATTTCCCAGAGAACACGAGAATTTATCTCTAGTCCCAGGGGGTCGCGATCGTCCGGAATAAGTTCGGGGCTGTTCGCCACGCACACTCTCGATCGTGCGATATCACCCGCGATCCGATCGTGCGTCGTTGGCCAAACCGAACCCGTCACCCTCCTTGGATCGATCCACATTGGCACAAAATATTTCCTCATCGTATCTCGGAATCGGACTTGATTCACGGTCGAGTTCTTGGGTCCACGTACCGTTTTTCTAGTTAGCCTTTCCCTACTGGTCAGTATCCCGAAAATGATCAATTCTGGGCGAGACTTTCTAAAATAAAATGAGAAATACATCAATTTGATTGATCATGAAAGTGAGTCGAATTTCAGGACGTTACAGCTTTCATCATGTCCATAAATTGCTTTTAGCTGTGATATTTATCTTGAAATAGGATATGAAGCTCTAAGCTTTTCATTTAAACTATTTTTGACAATTTGTCTTGTCTTTGGTCCTTGGGCTATTGTATTATAGCGATGATCGTCTTGTTGTCCGGCCTTGATGCAGATCTCCAGCTTGGGGATTTCCATAGGGAGAGCTCCATATTTATTGGACTGTCTTTGGTCTAGACAGCTCGACTTAAACAAAAGGAAGTGATAAGAGATACAAAAGACATGGTTGTTTTGGCATGTTAGGATAGTGCTTGGAAGACATGAGATTAGATTTTTGTTCCTTTTTTAGCGTTCTTTCTATACAAGACCCATTGAAGCAAGGAAACGAAATGTGTTCCGCTTCCCTCCATATGTAGCACCTTTTGATTATGCAGTTCTCTCAATGAAAATTACAGTATTAGTTTTATCCTATTCCATTCTACTGTCTATTACATTTTTCTATAGTCTATTACTATTTTAAATATTATCAACCATGATAGAAAATTTTGGATGTCACATGTACCATCTAAACTCTAAGTATGGATTCGACCAAAACAAAAACTCTAAGCATGGAAGACTCGTGATATATTGCTTTTGAAATATATACTATTTAAAATATTAAAGTTTGGCTAATGAGCTATCTCTGTAATATAGGCTATTTAAAATATGAAATTCAGACTAATGAGCTTTTAGTAGGCGCAAAAATCAAGTTAATTGGACATTGGTCATAAATGTTATGAGTGGTCAAAAATCAACTAGGTTTGTTAGAGCTTCTTACATCTATACATGAAGTCTTGATGAATGCATAAGAATAGAATGGGAGCATATCATATATTGAAAGTTCAACTAATGAGCTTTTCGTAGGTGCAAAAATCGAGTAAATTGGACATCAGACAAAAAGGTTATGAGCGGTCAAAAATCAACTAGCTTTGTGAGAGCTTAAACCTATACCTTATGTAATGATGAATGCGAAACAACAGAATTGGAGCATAGTTTTTTAACCTCTACCGAAAGAACAATTATAGAACTAAATTTGTCAACAATCAAGTCGAAGATGGTTTATCTCACCACCTGTTGTCGCCAATGCGTTCAAGCACAGGTTCTTCACCAACTTTTGTTCAAATATATCAGGATGTAGAGTCGATGGATCGATTCCCCATATTTCTCACTCTAGGGGTATCAACAATTAACCTCACAGATATCAAGTTTAATGCCGTGGTATGTTTCAAATCTAGTAAGACAAGTAATATTTCTCAAAGGGATTTCTGGTTCAAATTCCTGCAGAATCAATGCAACAATACTTGAGGGATTTCCAACAATCAAAACTTGCAAAAGAAAGTGAACGAGAGTTAGGTAATTAAGATACTTTCACTCTAATATTTATATTGTTCAAACAACCCTTAAATGAAAACTATAATCTACACTATTTGCACTTTCATCATATCCATAAATTGCTTTTAGCTGTAATATTTATCTTGACATAGAATATGACACTCTAAGCTTTTCATTGAAACTATTTTTGACAATTTGTCTTGTCTTTGGTATGACCATGATCTTCTTGTTGTCCGGCCTTGATGTAGATCTCCAGCTTGGGGATTTCCATAAGGAGAGCTCCATATTTATACTATTTGGACTGTCTTTGGTCTACACAGCTCTACGTCTAGTTTTAAATAAAAAGGGAAATTGGTATTCTTTTGAAATGTCGATAAATCAAAAAATTATTTTGAAATCACTAAAATTATTAACAAAAGGTATAGAACAACAAAGACACATTACCACCCCCCTGGGTTGTCACGCCCCGAACCCTAACGGGCCCGCGACACCCCTCGATGGTCGATCATTGAAAGCGACGTCCCAGGTACGTCGTCGACCCAATCCAAACATCAGAGATTAGGCACACGCAGAAACAATAGAAACAACCCGGACAATTAATAATGACACAGGGTAGCAATAGCACAAAACAATAATTGTAATTTCTACACTTGGCAGATACATGCGACATTCATAAAAAGACAATTCCCAAGCTAGGCCACAACAACAGAGCCATATTCCTCAAAAGGGGTAATGGTTCGCAAATTTAACTCCTCTACAAAAAGGGGGGAACTCAAAATACCGGGTACTTGACCCAATCTCGATCTCCGAGATACCCTTGCAGCGTCTCCAATCACTCATGGTCGCGGATCTGAAATGGTTATATAATAACCGTGAGAACGAGTCTCAATAAGCAACCTCCTATACCCCCACGTAGGCCAATGCGTACCCAGACAAGTCGTACACGCAATCTACCCCATAACATATAAAATTCACGTCGTTGTACTTACCTCGTCATCAAGCCCATGTAAACTCTGCACGTTAGTCGTCATGTGATAATGCAATAATAGTAATTAAATAACACATCACAATTATTCAAATACCAACCACACTTGCACTCAATCAATCCAACTAATTCAATCACACGCTCAACCAGCCAATTCAATTACACGCTCAACCAGCCAACTCAATCACACGCTCAACCAGCCAACTCAATCACACTCAACCAGCCAACTCAATCACACACTCAACCAGCCAATTCCATCACACGCTCAACTAGCCAATTCAATCACACGCTCAACCAGTCAACTCAATCACACGCTCAACCAGCCAATTCAATCACACTCAAATCGCATGCATGGCCGAACATCTTTCTCCCAACCCGCACCACTGCGCCTCAAGTCCATTCTCACTGCCCGCGCCACTGCGCCTCAGGCCCATCTAGCACACCGGCCATTCATACTTTTACACGGACCGCCGTCAACACGTCCCAAGTCCGTAGCCCTCCGATCAATCCGGGCTCAATTTTCAACTACCGACATAAACACGTCCCGGTCCAACACACCTTTAACGGGCCACCGTCAACATGTCTCAAGCCCGCATTCAATTGGCACATCGGCCATTCATACCTTCACACGGACCGTCGTCAACACGTCCCAAGTTCGTAGCCCTCCGATCGATCCGGGCTCAAAATCGACAGGCGAGTACACGCCATTCAACTCAATCAATTCCACGCCACTAGCATCAAACAATCCACATTCACAACTCAGTCCAATTCACAATTCGCCTCCTCAACATACGAACCCGACGTTCAAGTCGGCCACACACAGTTATTCAAGTCAAGCATAGTATTTAATCTAATTTAAATAACGCAATTATAACACAATGAGATTAAATTAAAACACGCCCTAGCCGTTCTAACCCGAAACAAGTCAATAAAGTACCCAAAATACTAGGTAGGATTTAGGAAGTCACTTACCTAAGTTTGGCCTGGGAAAAGTCGGCTCGGGCCTAGGATGGCCCGGGTGAACAGTGCGTACTAGGCACACGCGCGGGCACAGCGGTCGGCCACGGGCGCGGGCACGGTCGCGGGCACGAGCGCGGGCAACGGGCGCGGGCGTGGGCGCGGGCACGGGCGCGGGCGCAGGCAACGGGCACGGGCATGGGTGCGGGCACGGGCAACGAGCACGAGCGTGGGCGCGGGGCTTGGTCACGCGGGCGACAAGTCGGCCACGGCCTGGGCTGGCTGGCCGGGGCTGGCTAGGGCGGCGGCTGGCGGCGGCGACGGCGGCGGCGGCGGCGGCGGCGGCGGCGGCGGCGAGCGGCGGCGGCGGCGGAGTGGCACGGCGATCTCGCGGCGGCGATGGGCACGCTGGCCGAACCGGCGGGCGGCGAGCTGACGACGGCGGCGGCGGCGAACGGCAGAACGCCAAAGGGAAGGAGAGGAAGTTGGCTGAGGCGAGTGGTGCGGCTGGGAGGTGCTCGGCGACGGTGACGGGGATGCTCGGGAGTCGGGGTGGCACTGGGGAGTTGGCCGGATGACCGGACGACGGCTGGGGCTCGCCGGACGCGGCGGCGAGTGGCGGCGAGCCGAGCTCGAGCGCTCGGGAGGGGAGGAAGGCAGCGTCGGGCGGAGCTGCCGAGCGACGCGGCGGCGCGGCGACGGCGCGAGGAAGACGGCGGCGTCGGCGGCTGGTGGAGCGGCGGCAAGACGATCAGCTGGGCAGTGCCGAGCCCAGACAGGCGCGATGAGCAGCAGCGGCGAGCTCGCGGCTGAACGTGCGAAGGAAGAGAGAGATCAGCGGATCGAGGGCGGCGGCTGGCGGACGGTGCGGCACGGTGGTCGAGCTGGCTGGCGGCGGCAGTGGCGCACGGCGGCCAGGCGAGCTCAGGCGGTTGGCGAGCGGGGCAGAACAGAGTAGAACCAGTCGGGACCGAAGGAAGAAGAAGGAAGAAGAAGGAGAGAGAAGGAGAAAGAAAAGAAAGAAGGAGAGAGAGGAGAGAGGGAGACGTTGCATGGGCAGAGGGGAAAGGACGTGCGGGCAGGGGGGAGGTGATGCGCGCGTAGGGGAGGGGCGCGGCAGAGGAGAAAAGAAAGAAAAGAAAGGAAAAGAAAGAGAGAGGGAGAGAGAGAGAGAGAGAGAGAGAGGGATGTGCGTGAGGGGACGTGGCACGGGAGCAGGTGGCGCGGCGCAGAGGGGAGAGAGAGAGAGAAAAAAAGGAGAGAAAAAAAATAAATACTCAATCAAATAATTATTGTGATCTAACGGCCCATATTCAAAATCGAAAACGATTTACCGGTCCAAATTAATCCTAGAACGTAATAAGGGACAAAGGCCAAATTAATTAAGTCAAATTACCCCAAGGGAGGTCTACTAGTCCAAATTCGCACCCGGTCAAAAATTCACTTTTCCATATTCCTGACAATCTCAACGCTGGCCACAATAATATCGACACCGCCCAATTTTATTCGTCCCGAAACTCCCGAAAATCGACTGCCAAGTTCGAGGTCTAAATAACGGCCAAATTCGATCGAGTGTGATTCTAGCAAAATCTCTGTTTTAAAAACAAGAACTCGAGAGTGATCAGCTTCTGGGCGAAATTCTATTATAAGCACACTGACGAATGACACGTTTTATAAATCCCAAAAATGAGCTAAAATTCGGAATGTCACATGGGTGGCGCTGTTGGAGAGGGCACTCTTCCTCTCGCAAAAGGTTGAGTGTTCGAATCCCGGGCGCCGCAGGCTGACTTAACTGATGCACGTGTGTGGTGGCTAGCACGTGTCGCCCCCAAGATTTACCTCCCGGCCGTCGGCCATGCGGGGGTTCCCTGGGTTATCAAAAAAAAAAACAATAAAGACACATTAACTCAGGAAAATTTTATTCTTTGAAAATTATTCGATACATATTCCAGAGCGTATTGGTCCCCATTGACTATTACTAAACTAATTTATATTCTTCAATAACTCTCACTAACTTAATATCTTAAATGGTATCAACTACGATAGAAAATTTCGGATGTGACATGTCCCATTTAAACTCTGAGTATGGATTCGATTAAAAAAAAAACTCTAAGTATCGAAGACTCGTGATACATTGCTTTTGAAATATACACTATTTAAAATATGAAAGTTTGGCTAATGAGCTTTCTCTGTAATATAGACTATTTAAAGTATGAAATTTAGACTAATGAGCTTTTTGTAGGTGCTAAAATCAAGTTAATTGGACATTGGATGTAAATGTTATGAGCGGTTAAAGATCAACTAGGTTTGTTAGAGCTTCTTAAATCCATACCTGATGTCTTGATGAATCAAAAAGAATAAAAAGGGAGCATATCATATATTGAAAAAAAGTTCAACTAATGAGCTTTTTGTAGGTGCAAAAATGGCGTCAATTGGACATCGAACGAAAAGGTTATGAGCGGTCAAAAATCAATTAGCTTTGTGAGAGCTTCTTAAACCTATACCTGATGTAATGATGAATGCAAAACAGTTACCCGAGGGATTCCCAACAATCAAAACTTGCAAAAGAAAGAGAACGCAAAAAGGGAGTTAGGTAATTAGCTTACTTTTCTATCGTAGTTGATAATATTTAAGATATTAAGTTAGTGAGAGTTATTGAAGAAAATAAAATTAGTTTAGCAATTATCAATGGGAACTATTACGTTCCGGAATACGTATCGAATAATTTTTTAACATTAAAATTTTACTGAGTTAATGTGTCTATTATTCTATACCTTTTGTTAATAATTTTAGTGGTTTCAAAATAATTTTTTGATTTATTGGCATTTCAAATGAATACCAATTACTTTTTTTTTTATTTTAAACTAGACGTGGAGCTGTCTAGACAAAGACACTCCAAACATCACAACTATGGAGGAGATCTAAATCAAGGCCGGACAACAAGATGATGGCAGCCATAACACAATAGCCCACGGACCAAAGACAAGATAAGTTGCCAAATAACAATTTCAATGAAAAGCTTGGAGTGCCATATGCTATGTCAAGATAAATATCACAGCTAAAAGTAGTTTATGGATATGATTTGACAGCAAAAAGTGCAAATAGTGTAAATTTTAGTTTTCATTGAAGCGGTTGTTCGAACAATATAAATATTAGAGTGAAAGTAACTTAATTACCTGACTCCCTTTTTACGTTCTCTTTCTTTTGCAAGTTTTGATTGTCTTTTGCAAGTTTTGATTGTTGGGAATCCCTGGGTATTGTTGCATTGATTTTGCAGGAATTTGAATGTTGATACTCCTAGAGTGAGAAATATTGGGAATCGATCCGTCGACGGGGAATCAATCCATCGACTCTACATCTGGATGTCAATCTAGGATTTGAACCGAAGTTAGTGAAGGACTTGTGCCTGAATGCGTTGGCGACGACAACAGGTGGTGAGATAAATCATCTTCGACTTGATTGTTGACAAATTTAGTTCTATAATTGTTCCTTCGGTAGAGGTTAAAAAATTACGTCAGGTAAAGGTTTAAGAAGCTCTCACAAAGCTAGTTGGTTTTTGACATCTCATAAGATTTCACTACAAAAAAACGGGATTTTTGCCACGAAAATTTGCAACGAAAAATTTTCGTTGGAAAATTTGCGACAAATTTTCCAACGAAAAGTAAAATTCGTTGGAAATTTCCAACGAAAAAATTTTCGTCGCAAAATTCGTTGGAAATTTCCAACGAAAAATTTTCGTTGGAAAATTCGTTGGAAATTTCCAACGAATTTTACAACGAATTACAAAAAAACCTGGTACTGTTCGGCATTTTTGAAATTCGTTGGAAAATTCGTTGGAAATTTCCAACGAATTTTCCAACGAATTTAAATTTTTCGGGAATTATTTCAGTGTGTACAATTTTTGTTGGAAAATTTGTTAGAAATTTCCAACGAATTACAAAAAAACCCGGTACCGTTCGGCATTTTTTTATATTCGTTGGAAAATTCGTTGGAAATTTCCAACGAATTTCAATTTTCCGGGTAATTACTTCAGAATGTACAATTTTTCGTTGGAAAATTTGTTGGAAATTTCCAACGAAAAAAATTCGTTGGAAATTTCCAACTAATTTCAATTTCTCGGTTCGCGCTCGTTATTCCCACTCAAATTCCCCCCCACCCCCAGCCTCTCTCTCTCTCTCTCTCTCTCTCTCTCTCTCCTTCGCCTCCGCCTCCTCCCCCGCCGCCCCCCCTCCTCCTCCGGCTCCGGCGCGCCATGGACACCGACGCCCTCGACGCCCCCGACGCCCCCGACGCCCCCGACGCCTCGTCGCCGGCGAGGGCCGAGCCGCCCAGATCCGGCGAGGGCCGAGCCGCCCCCGAAGCCTGCTCCCGCCCCTGCTGCTGCTGCTACTTCTTCTTCATCTTCTTGTTCTTCGGCGCAACAGCCTCGCCGGCCATGGCGAGGGCCGAGCTCGCCATGGCCGGCGAGCTCGAGCTCGCCCAGATCTGGGCGAGCTCGGCCCTCGCCGGCGACGAGCTCGAGCTCGCCCAGATCTGGGCGAGCTCGGCCCTCGCCGGCGACGAGGGCTATTTTTCAATAATAAAAAAATTCGATGGAAAAAAAATTCCATAATTTTTTGATAAAAAAAAATTCCATAATTTTTTGATAAAAAAAATTTTGTAGTTTCCAACGAAAAAAATTCGTTGGAAAAAAAAATTTGTTTCCAACGAATTTAGTCACGAGTTTCCAACGAATTTTTCAACGAAAAAAAATTCGTTGCAAATTTCCAACGAAAATTGAAATATTTTGTTGGAAAAATTTGCAACAAGTTATTACCAACGAATTTTTTTTCGTTGGAAAATTCGTTGGAAATTCATTTTCCAACGAATTTTTCCGAATTTTTCGTTGGAAATTTTGTCGGAAAAGACATGTTTTTTTGTAGTGTTTTTGCACCTATGAAAAGCTCATTAGTTGAACATTTTTTCAATATATGATATGCTCCCATTTTATTCTTTCGCATCCATTAAGACATCAGGTATAGATGTAAGAAGCTCTACAAACCTAGTTGATTTTTGATCGCTCATAACATTTACGTCCAATGTCCAATTAACTTGATTTTAGTGCCTACAAAAAACTCATTAGTCTAAATTTCATACTTTAAACAGTCTATATTACAAAGAAAGCTCATTAGCCAAACTTTCATATTTTAAACAGTAAATATTTCAACAGCAATGTATCACGAGTCTTCCATACTTAGAGTTTAAATGGTACATGTCACATCCAAAATTTTCTATCGTAGTTGATAATATGTAAGATATTAAGTTAGTGAGAGTTATTGAAGAAAATAAAATTAGTTTAGTAATTGTCAACAGGGATCAATACGCTCCGGAACACGTATCGAATAATTTTTTAACATTAAAATTTTCCTGAGTTAATGTGCCTTTATTGTTCTATATCTTTTGTTAATAATTTTTGTGGTTTCAAAATAGTTTTTTTGATTTATTGGCATTTCAAAAGAATACCAATATTCCTTTGATTTAAAGCTAGACGTCGAACTGTATAGACAAAGACAGTCCAAACGGTATAAATATGGAGCTCTCCTTAAGGAAATCCCCAAGCTGGAGATCTACATCATGCCCATAACACAATAACCCACGGACCAAAGACAAGACAAATTGCCAAAAATAGTTTCATTGATAAGCTTAGGGTGTCATATCCTATGTCAAGATAAATATTACAGCTAAAAGCAATTTATAGATATGATGAAAATGCATATAGTGTAGACACAGAAATTATTCAGACGCAGAATTCAAAATTAAACATAACAGCTAGTGATCTGGCATGAATTTCACAGAAGGAAAGTTTTGATTGGTTCAATCTTAAATCAAATTGATTGACAATTAAATATTACGTCAAGAATGCATTGCAATGGACAAAGCTCTACTTATGGAAACCAAGATTCTGATTGTATGGGCGACCAGAATCAGCGGGATTCAGAATCTGTCATCCAACGGCCACTCAATCCTTATTATACAAATCTGTCCAAGGTGAAGATTGGAAGATGATTCTCTGAAAGCTGTCCAACGGCTAGTTTGGGAGTAGAGGAGTATTTAAGGAGATCTACGAGCAACAAAAGGATACAACAGATTCAAGAATCAACAAGTCCAAAGTCTGAGCATACTCCAATCATTTCTCTTGTTGTTATGAGCCAAAATATTTAGATCTTGAGGGTTACTTTGTAAGAGTGACTGTGTGAGATAGAGAGTCCTATCATACACCAGAGTGATATCACTCAAATTCTGTAACTTCCTCTTGATTACATAGTGAAATCCAGCCAGTAGGCTGTAAGCGTGGGAGAGTGGACGTAGGCTTGCTATAAGCCGAACCACTATAAACTTGTGTGCAGATTCTCTATTCCTTATCTCCTACTTTACTTTCTGCACAAGCTTCATCTATATAATCTGTCTTGAATCTGAATAATATTCAGACTCTTCTGTGATTAGTTTTAATTTCCGCATAAATATTATAAAATTGTTCAAGGTCACCTATTCACCCCCCTCTAAGTGATCCCTGCTAGCCACTTCAATTGGTATCAGAGCAGGTTGCTCATTTTATTGAAGTGTTTTACTTTTGAGCTAACGATCTATATGGCTAGCTTTGGTGCTCCAGGGCTTATTGAAGGTCAGAGCAACAACAGACCACCATATTTTGATGGCAAGGAATATAGCATATGGAAGAATAAGATGAAGGCATTCATAAAGTCAATTGATCATATGCAATGGGATGTCATTATCAAAGGAGTCAAACCGAAATCTTCTGATTCAAAAGAAAAGGCAGATGCAAGCAAATCAGCAAATCCTCCATTATCTCCCACTGAGATTTCTAAAAGAGAAACTTTAGATTCCAAAGCAATTTATTCTCTTTATTGTGCTTTATCTCCTATTGAATATAAAAAAATTGCTGCTTGTGAATCTGTTAAGGAAATCTGGGATACTCTCTATATCACTTATGAAGGAACAGATCGAGCCAAGGAAACTTAAATCAATCTTCTACTTGGCCAATATGAGTCCTTCAAACTGAAGCCTGAAGAATCAATTGCTGATATGTATGATAGGTTTACTGACATAGTAAACGGTCTTGCATATCAAGGACAACCAGTCTCAGATGTATTGAAAGTCAACAAACTACTGAGAGGACTGACAAAGGAATAGGATAACATAAAAACATCTCTTCGTGAGACACAAAGAATCATGCCTCTATCAGTGAATGAGTTAATTGGAACTCTTCAATCATATGAGACTGAGAAACGGAATGAGGAGAATGAAACCAGAGGTAATAAGTCAATTGCATTGAAAACTAACATTGATTCTTATGCAGATTCTGAAGATGAAGAATTAGCTCTCTTCATAAAGAAGTACAAGAGAATGAAAATCAGAGGAAGAAATCTCAAAGGGAAAAAGCCTCTTGAAAATAAGAGGTCTATCGATGAGACAGAGAAATCAAAGGAGGTAATAAGCTTTCATTGTAGGAAACGTTGACATATCAAGCCTAACTGTCCACTTCTGAAAAAGAAAACCAAATTTGAAAAAGCTAAGAAGGCCTTAAAGGCAGAAACCTGGAGTGACACAGAGTGCGAAGATAGTGATGAAGATATCTTAAATTTCTGTCTAATGGCAAATTCAGATTCTGATTCTGATTCTGATCCTAAAGTGGAAATCGAGGTAAAACCTTCTGAAATGACTATTGAAGTATCGAATTACATTGATGAATTATGCTTTGAATTTAAGACTGCTCTTAAAAGAATCTCTTCTTTGAAAAAGGAAAATTCTTCTCTGAGACAACAGGATATTTTACAAAAAGAAAAGATTGTTTTCCTTAAAAAAGAATTTTATCAAGTCAAGGAAAGTCGAGATTTTCTTTCCAAAGAAAATGTTGCTTTGAAAAAGGAAGTTTCAGAAATTACTTCCAAGTTTTCAAAAGGTTCAGAAACTCCGAAGCATATCCTTTCCATTCAAATTCCTTACTATAACAAATCTGGTCTAGGATTTGTAAAGGAAAGTGGCAGCTTGATTGATTTTCCAAAAGTCAATGAGAGATTAAGACAAAGACCTCCTCGACAAGTTTATAAAAATCATTTTAAAAGAAATTTTGTCAAACCTGTTGGACAAAATGCTCTTAAATGCTCAAACTGTGGAGATCCAAAATATTTTGAGAATGAATGTCCTAAGGTCTGGAGACCTGTTCGAAGAGATTTTGTTAAGACAGCCTACACTAATGCTCAAGGACCCAAACAAATTTGGGTACCAAAGAAAACTTGAAAGGTTGTGATCTTTGCAGGTTACCACAAAAAGAAAAAGAAAGTGGTACCTAGATAGTAGATGCTCGAGACACATGACAGGAGATCCAAGCATATTTGTTGATTTACACAGGCTGAATGGTAGAAAGGTCTCTTTTGAAGGAAATACCAAAGGAAAAATAGTTAGGAAGGGCACAGTTGAAATTGGAGGACTTACAATCAATGATGTTTCATTGGTAAAAGGACTCAACTACAATCTGATAAGCATAAGCCAACTATGTGATATAGGTTTCAGAATAAACTTTCAAGAAAACACATGTTTAGGAACAAGCAAAGACTCTTCTCAAACTTTCACAGGAAGAAGACATGGCAATATCTATCTTCTTGATGTAAATACTAATTCTACTCATTGTTTGATCTCAATCAAAGAAGATGAAGACCTATGGCACAGAAGGTTGGGGCATATCAGTTTGAAACAAATCTCAAAGATTTTAAACAAGAAACTGGTTCGAGGCTTGCCAGATCTGAAATACAGAAAAACGGAATTATGCAATGCCTGCACCCTAGGAAAGCAAGTAAGGAGCTCTTTTAAATCTATACATCATGTTTCCACTAATCGTGCTTTGCAGCTTCTTCATATGGATCTGTTTGGACCAACCAGAACATAAAGTATTGGTGGTAAGAAGTATTGTTTAGTAATTGTTGATGATTTTACAAGATTTACTTGGGTATTCTTTCTTGCTCATAAAAATGAGGCATTTTCATACTTTTCAAAATTTGCAAAAAGAGTTCCGAATGAAAAGGGCTATACTATTTCCTGCATTAAAACAGATCATAGGGGAAAATTTGAAAATCAAAATTTTTCAAACTTTTGTGAGGAAAATGGCTTTCAACATAATTTTTCTACTCCATATACACCAGAACAAAATGGTGTCGTGGAAAGGAAAAATCGTTCTTTGCAAGAAATGGCAAGAACACTGTTAATTGAAAGCAAGATTCCTTTTCATTTTTGGGCAGATGCAGTCTTTACAGCATGTTATATCATAAACAGAGTCTTTCTCAGACCCATTCTTGAGAAAACCCCCTATGAGCTTTACAAAAGTAGAAAGCCCAGCATATCATATTTTCGTGTGTTTGGTTGTAAATGCTTTATTCTCAAAAATCCAAATGACCGCACTGGAAAGTTTGATGAGAAAGCAGATGAAGGACTCTTCCTTGGATATTCAACCACAAGCAAAGCATATAGAGTCTTCAACAAGAATTCTCAGACTGTGGAAGAAACAATGAATGTAAGGTTTGAAAAAAATATTCAGACTCACAAAGATGAATCTGAATTATCCTCCAACATTCAAGAGTTAACTGAGACTCATCAAGAATATCCAAAGATTGAAGAATCATCAAAAGAAAAGGAAAAGGATACAATCCAGACTCAACCAGAAAATTCAGAGTCTGCAGATACTCAGAAGGAAAGATTTAACAGAAACTAGAAACATAAATCCAGTCATCCGAAGAATCTCATCATTGGAGAAATAGAAGATGATATCAAGACTAGATCCAAACAAAAGGAAAACATCAGCAACTTGGCATTGATATCAGAAACAGAACCAAAAGAAGTTGAAGAAGCCTTATCAGATGAAAGCTGGATAGAAGTTATGCAGGAGGAACTTCAGCAGTTCAGAATCAATGAAGTATGGGAGCTTGTGCCAAGACCCAAAAACCATCCAGTAATTGGAACAAAATGGGTGTTCAGAAACAAAGATTGAAGAATCATCAAAAGAAAAGGAAAAGGATACAATCCAGACTCAACCAGAAAATTCAGAGTCTGCAGATACTCAGAAGGAAAGATTTAACAGAAACTAGAAACATAAATCCAGTCATCCGAAGAATCTCATCATTGGAGAAATAGAAGATGATATCAAGACTAGATCCAAACAAAAGGAAAACATCAGCAACTTGGCATTGATATCAGAAACAGAACCAAAAGAAGTTGAAGAAGCCTTATCAGATGAAAGCTGGATAGAAGTTATGCAGGAGGAACTTCAGCAGTTCAGAATCAATGAAGTATGGGAGCTTGTGCCAAGACCCAAAAACCATCCAGTAATTGGAACAAAATGGGTGTTCAGAAACAAAGATTGAAGAATCATCAAAAGAAAAGGAAAAGGATACAATCCAGACTCAACCAGAAAATTCAGAGTCTGCAGATACTCAGAAGGAAAGATTTAACAGAAACTAGAAACATAAATCCAGTCATCCGAAGAATCTCATCATTGGAGAAATAGAAGATGATATCAAGACTAGATCCAAACAAAAGGAAAACATCAGCAACTTGGCATTGATATCAGAAACAGAACCAAAAGAAGTTGAAGAAGCCTTATCAGATGAAAGCTGGATAGAAGTTATGCAGGAGGAACTTCAGCAGTTCAGAATCAATGAAGTATGGGAGCTTGTGCCAAGACTCAAAAACCATCCAGTAATTGGAACAAAATGGGTGTTCAGAAACAAACTAGATGACAAAGGAAAAGTCACAAGAAACAAAGCAAGACTAGTTGCAAAAGACTATTCTCAAGAAAAAGGCATAGATTATGATAAAACATATGCACCAGTTGCAAGGTTAGAAGCCATTCGGCTATTATTAGCTTATGCTTGTTTCCATAACTTTAAATTATTTCAGATGGACGTGAAAAGCACCTTCCTAAATGGATAGATTAAGGCAGAGATATATGTGGATCAACCACCTGGTTTCGAAGAACCAAGAAAAGCTGATTATGTCTACAGACTCAAAAAGGCCCTTTACGATCTGAAACAGGCACCCAGAGCTTGGTACGAAAGGTTAAGTAACTTTCTTCTGCAAAATGATTTCACCAAAGGTAAGGTCGATACAACTTTGTTTGTTAAGAAAAAGGGTAAGGATTTTCTACTTGTTCAAGTTTATGTTGATGATATAATTTTTGGATCCTCTAATGAATTGCTTTGCAAGGAATTCTCTAAGAATATGCAGAACGAGTTCGAGATGAGCATGATGGGAGAACTAACATTCTTTCTTAGCTTACAAGTGAAACAAACCAAATATGGTACTTTCATTTGCCAAGAGAAGTATGCTAAGGAGATTATCAAGAAATTTGGAATGCAAAATGGTAAGAAAACAGACACTCCAATGTCCCACACATCCAAACTGGACAAGGATGAATATGGTAAAAAGGTGGACCAGAAGGTATAGAGAAGCATGATAGGTTCACTATTGTATCTTACTGCATCTAGACCTGACATTATTTTTAGTGCCTGTATGTGCGCAAGATTTCAATCATACCCAAAAGAGTCACATCTCACTGCAGTAAAAAGAATAATCAAATACATTGGAACTTATCCAATGATAGGTCTTTGGTATTCTAAAGATTCAGATTTTACACTTATAGGTTATTCAGATGCTGATTTAGCTGGATGTAAAGTAGACAGGAAAAGTACTACAGGTACATGTCAACTGCTTGGAAATATGTTGGTGTCCTGATACTCAAAGAAGCAAAATACAGTCGCACTTTCTACAGCAAAAGCAGAATATGTAGCGTTGGGAAGTTGCTGTGCACAAATTCTGTGGATGAAGCAGCAGTTGCGAGATTTTGCTGTTGAAGAATCAAGTGCTCCAATTAAGTGTGACAACACAAGTGCTATTAATCTGTCCAAAAATCCTATTCTTCATTCACGAGCGAAGCATATTAAAATCAAGCATCATTTCATTAGAGATCATGTTCAAAATGGCGATGTGAATATTCAATTCATTGATTCTAAGAATCAATTAGCTGATATATTCACAAAACCTCTTGACAAATCTTCATTTGAGTATATTAGAAACAAACTGTGCATTACTTATCCATTCTCTTGAAGTGATTTAATAAACAGGAATTTTTCAGACTCAAGTACTCTCCGTCTGAAAAATATTCAGACTCTCAAAGAACGGTACGTACATGGTTTAAAGATTGGCGGGAATATTTCTGGAAGGATATTTTCACATTTGTTATTTTAGGAAGCAAATCAGGTGCGTATCCAAATTTATTTGATTAATTATGCTCAAAATTTATTATCCTAATCTTTTATGCTCCAGAAAGTATATCTCCTTCCTACTTGTTCGAGCTTATTTTTTTTACTTTCTGAAAATAACCTTTTGCTTCTAAAACTCGTCCTTCTCGTTTATAAACTTGTCCATCACTTTTCAAAACCCTATCAGTATGATTCTCTTTTCCTCAAAACCTTCCGATATTCAGAGACTCTCCTCGTCTTCCTTCTACAAAGATTGAAACTTTCTGCTCCTGGAGTGATCAAAATGCCGCTCAAAAGAAGATCCTCGCGCATTCTGAACCAAGACTCTAAATCTACTGCACCAGCGGAGTTTATGGAGATTTCAGATATAGAATCGGAACATCATGAAGAATCTGCCGAAGCGACACCACCTCAAAAGTCGTCGCCTCCGAAAGTTTCTGGTAAAACTGATTTCCGTTTTAAAAGTATCAAGCATGTATGGAATGTTTATCTGAAGTTGAAGAGAAACAATGCCTCTGCATCTACTTTACGCGATTGTCTGAGAGATAATAGGTTCTCCTCTGAAGAACATCTTACGCAAAACTATTCTAAAGTTTGCGTTGATTCTGACAATGTCCCGGTCAATACTACACCAAAAGAATCCTCTTCCAAAAAGGGCAAAGAAAAGGTCGGAGAATCATCAGCACCCTCTGCTCGTGTTAGCCCTAAAACTACCAGTACAACAAAGTTTATTATACCTGATGATGATGCTCGATTTTTTGAGACTTTTGAAATGAAGGTTGGAGTAGCATCCGGTGTGCCAGGTATAGGTGGATTATTCAAAAACTCTGAACATAATATCCGTTACAAATTGTTGCTTGCTTGAGGGATTATGAGCCACAGGACTGTGGATTTCGACTATCTAGAGAAGGCTGGTATTTCAGTAAAAAACCTGTTTCAAAAGCTAGGCATTTATGAATTTTGCCTTCAATCTGTAAATGTTTATGCTGAATTAACTGCCTACTTCTATTCAAATCTCTCTATCTTGTCGCCCAACTGGATTCAATTCACTGTTGGTGACAAAAAATTCGATTTAAAAGCGGAAGTATTGGCAAGGATTATTGGAGCGCGACACTACAAGTTTACTCTACTGGCTGTGAATCTTGAAGATGCTTCCAAGATTGCTTCTGAAAATTTCAACTTTGCTCTAGGATCAAACAGGCATCTTTCTTATTCTGACTTATCCAGAAGATCAATGATTCTGCACAAGATCATTATCAACTGCTTGAGGCCCAAGGCAGCCTCTAAGACTGACCTATCCAAATCAGAAATAAAGCTCATCTGGGCTATCTTGAAAGGTCAACCTTTTCTCTCCCTCATATCATCATCTTTTATATGTACAGGACATTACATAAAGACAAGGGACAACTGCCATATGGTACCTTAATCTCTCGTATTTTCATGTTTCTACAAATATCAATTCCTGATGAATTGCGAAAGAATATTGTTCCCTATATGTTTGTTGGAGAAAGAATGATCTCCAAGATGAAACAATTTGATGATGTGAAGAAAAGAATCAAAGGACAAGAGGCTCATCAGTCTGAAGCAAGGTCTGCTGAAAAGTCAAGTTTTAGAAAAACAGGGCATAGAAAAGGAGCAAGTTCAGCAAGCAAGAAGTCAGATTCTCCCATCCCACTAAAGGTGTACAGCAAGAAAAGAAAATTTCTTCTGCATGATGAAAGTGATGAAGCAGAAGCAGAACAATTTGATATAGGCCATGCTGATGCTCCAGAACATGTTTCTGAACCAATTCCAAAGGTTTCTGAACCAACTCCTACATAACATATTTCTGAAGATCCAACACCTATTCAGGGGGAGAATCCAGAAGAAGCAACCATGGGGTTCGATCAGTCTGAGCCAGTTAATTTCCAAGAACAGCCTTCAGAAAATCAGAACATCCTCTCTATTCTACTCGAAATTAAGGATAAGTAAGCTGCGTTAGAACAAGACATGAAGGATCTAAAGAAAATTATTGAGAAAAACTACAACACTCAACGACAACAAGCAGCAGCAGATAAAGCAGAACTTGAGGAAGCCATTACCCTATGCTCGTCCAACATGGATAAGGCTATGGGTGAATGCAGTTCGAAGATTGAGGAAGCTGTTTCAATATTGGGAAATTTTCAACTGATTCATACTCCTTCAAAACAATAGCCTGTTTTCAAAACATTTCTCTCTAAGTCATTTTTATTTTCATTTTGGTCTGTAATTTAACTAACATTTCTTATTAGACTATTTGATTGTTCAATATAAATGCTTTATACTCTCTATTATTAACTTTTTGTTGATGACAAAAAGGGAGAAAATTTATTTGATGCAGATCATATGCAGGTTATATTAGTAATTATATACAAAGGAAGTAAAGACACAGACATCAACAGAGTTTGCTCTTTCAATTTCAATCTGTGATCCATGCGCTATATATGCTTATTTACTTCAAATTAATTTTAAAGTGATTCAATCTGCAGGAAAGTTTTGTCACCATCAAAAAGGAGGAGATTATTGAGGAAAACTCCTACTAATTTTGAAGTTGACAAAACCTTCTGTTATAATTGTAAAATCTGATACTTATTCTGAACTATTTTATTTCAGGAATATATATATATATGTTATGGAAGCTCAAAAGGAAGTTATTCAGACTTTACAAGCTGAAAGATAAGTTCTTTGTAGACCCACAGAATCTAAGTTATGAGATTCAGACGCAGAATTTATTCAGACGCAGAATTCAAAATTAAACATAACAGCTAGTGATCTGGCATGAATTTCATAGAATGAAAGTTTTGATTGATTCAATCTTAAATCAAATTGATTGACAATCAAATATTACGTCAAGAATGCATTGCAATGGACAAAGCTCTACTTATGAAAACCAAGATTCTGATTGTATGGGCGACCAGAATCAGCTGGATTCAGAATCTGTCATCCAACGGCCATTCAATCATTATTATACAAATCTGTCCAAGGTGAAGATTGGAAGATGATCCTCTGAAAGCTGTCCAACGGCTAGTTTGGGAGTAGAGGAGTATTTAAGGAGATTTACGAGTAGCAAAAGGATACAACAGATTCAAGAATCAACAAGTCCAAAGTCTGAGCATACTCCAATCATTTCTCTTGTTGTTCTGAGCCAAAATATTTAGATCTTGAGGGTTACTTTGTAAGAGTGACTGTGTGAGATAGAGAGTCCTATCATACATCAGAGTGATATCACTCAAATTCTGTAACTTCCTCTTGATTACATAGTAAAATCCAGCCAATAGGCTGTAAGCGTGGGAGAGTGGACGTAGGCTTGCTATAAGTCGAACCACTATAAACTTGTGTGCAGATTCTTTATTCCTTATCTCCTACTTTACTTTCTGCACAAGCTTCATCTATATAATCTGTCTTGAATATGAATAATATTCAGACTCTTCTATGATTAGTTTTAATTTTCGCATAAATATTATAAAATTGTTCAAGGTCACCTATTCACCCCCCTCTAGGTGATCTCTACTAGCCACTTCACTTATTACAGCTAGCTATGTAATGCCAATTGTGGGCACCTCATCAGGAGATCATGTTGTCAGTATTCTTTGCAGGCAGCCAGTTTAAAATATTCTAGATAAAAGTATTTGACACATATTGATATACGAGTAAGTTTGTGTAAAGGGCAAAAGGACACTATAAGTGCCATAACTTATGTACGGCGCTTACTTTGATGCCATAACTTTTTTTCGAATCACTTTGGTACTAAGTCGGAGGAAAAACGATCACTTAAGTATCATAACTTTTTTTTGGATCACTTCAGTGCTAAAATTTTTTAAAAACGATCACTTAAGTTCTAAAATTTTTGAAAAACGATCATTTAAGTGCTAAAATTTTTGAAGAACAATCACTTAAGTGTCAATCTCCGGCGAGACTCCGGCGAGCCACGTTAGCTTCAGAAATTAATAAAAAAAAATGCCACGTCGAATTTCCGATGAAAAATTGTGTACGGCACCGGAATTGGCACTTAAGTGATTGTTTTTCAAAAATTTTAGCACTTAAGTGATCGTTTTTTAAAAATTTTAGCACTAAAGTGATCCAAAAAAAAGTTATGGCACCAAAGTGAGCGCCATACACAAGTTATGGCACTTATAGTGTTCTTTTGCCTTGTGTAAAGTAAACGTCAAATGCTGGACCGTAACAGTTTTTTTGTTTTCTGATGTAGTTCTCTTCTTGTTGGAATTTTTTTGGATACATATGGATATAGGAATTGGTGGCAGTACTATTGGCTGATGGACAGTAGTTTATGTTTACCCTACTATGCTTTCTTCATAATGGGAGATTTACCCTCTTGACAATTATGTCATAGCATCAGAGTCTTCGAATTGAGCAGTTCTTGAATGTCTTTTGTGAGATTATTTTCCAAGAAATTGTGGATATTACTTGAATAATATCAACTTTGCATACAGTCCATGATATCATTGGAAATAATCTTAAGTTGAGGATTTAATGTTGTAGCTTCTTGTTGGTAATCATGTTCATCCTTCCCAATAAATGTCTTTTGACTTGTAGATGAAGTGGGCGTATCTTATTATGATCTCTGAATTAAGGGGGAGTCAAGGTAGTTTCATGCTTCTATATTATCGTGTCGACTGTTGCTTTTTGAATGTATATAGGATATGAATTCAACAAGTAGAAAATGTTAGTGATTATTTCTGTTTTTATGCTTGTCATTTAGGTAGGTCTCATGACACAGTAATTCTGATCTCATTAAGTTCTCTTCAGTCAATTGATTGTTATTGTTTGCATTTGACAATTAATAGTTATGTGAACTGACTTTTTATATTATCCTCCGAATTTGTCACATTTACATCTCCATTTCATTGAACATAGATGGTACTTGCTGTTTATATCTGTGTCACCGAAGAGAACTGCTTGGTCTTTCAACATATTGTTAGAATTTGTAGAGTTATTTCGGATGCTTGAAAGTCATGCAAAGGAAATACCTTTTGTAAGATGTCCTGGAATTAAATCATAGGTGCAGCCAGAATAAACATGTACACACAAGGATGCGGTTAGAAGTTACATGATGGATTCTTTTAGGTCTAAAGTTACTTGAGAAATTTAGCCAAAGTCAAGTATTGAGATATGCAGCAAAAAAAAAAAACAAACTCGAGATAAATCCATTACATATGTGACAGGCGATAGATAATCCCATTTAGTGTTTTTACAGGAGATTTGGTTGTTAGGCGTTGATACCAAACTTGCACATTGCTATAGTAATCTTTCCTTCACCGGCTAGTTAATTTCTCAACTGTCTCAGAGAAATAGACGGTTTTAATTGTTTCTTGGTTATATGCCTATTAATTTCCCAGCTAGAGAATAGAATTTTTTTGCATAAATTCCATTTTTTTTGTTTTGTCGTGGCAAATTAGCGACGAATTTTGTCATGAATTTTTTTTTGTTTTTTCGTGGTAAATTAGCGACGAATTTTGCGACGAATACAGTTCGTGGCAAATTAGCAACGAATTTTGCCACGAATTTTTTTTATAAAGAAATAGAATATATTTTTTTTGTTTTTTCGGGGCAAATTAGCGACGAATTTTACCACGAATACAGTTCATGGCAAATTAGTGACGAATTTTGCTACGAATAATTAGCGACGAATTTTGCCACGAATAATTAATGACGAATTTTACGACGAATGAAGTTCATGGCAAATTAGTGATGAATTTTGCTACGAATAATTAGCAACGAATTTTACCACGAATTTTTTTGTCACAATTTAGCAACGAAAATTGAAATTTTTCATCTGTAAATTTTGCAACGCCGTATTAGCGACAAAATTTTTTTCATCACAAATTCATTTAGTGACGAATTTTGCCAAATTTTTCGTGGCAAAATTTGTGGCTAAAACCTTATTTTTTTGTAGTGTAAATCATCTTACATGACAAGAATGCGTTGTGCCTAAGGTTTAGGAGCAGGAGCAGGAGCCGGAGCCAGAGCTGGAGCCGGTGTCTGAGGGTCATGCGCTGGAGGAGGAATCGGAGACGGAGGGTGGCCATTGATCTAGACAGCTTTGGTGAAGTTGAAGGCAGATGGGTAGTGGGCAGTGGGAACGAGGATCTCTCTTTAATTGAGTAGGTTGCAGAGCAAAACCCTAGTTTTTGAATTGAGAACGGACTTGTTGGCTCTCAAATCGGCCGGGTTATGTTTTTTTTCTTCCTTGCATTATATATTTTATATGTATTATGTTAAACATGAATGTAATTATTTCTGCAAATATATATAATTATAATAAATATTAAAAACTTAAAAAAAAGAATAAAAGAAGTTATGCATAAATTGGTTCAGTTTCGAGTTCTATTCTGAAACCAACCTTGCAAGGACGAGGTTAGTCCGATGCATGAAAGTTGATCGAAAACTACATTTTAATCAAAACGGGACAAAAGAAGTATTAAGGACATCAACATAGGCTTTCGAATCCACATAGATTGCGAAGTTAAGATATTTTGGGTTGAAAAGCACCATCAAAATGACTAATGCTGGATTTATGAGATATATGAAACCGATGCCTGATGTAAATCCAGAACCTTTCACTTTGTAAATCATTTTGCATAATTAATTGCACTTTGCATCTTGTAAATTTAGAAAGACCCCTCCAAAAATTTGGAAATACACATATGCCTGCAATGGTTGAGAACCCCCTTATAAATTAACGGAATAAGTGTATTGGAGGTCCTCAAACTTGTCATAAATATGCAATCGAATTCTAAAAACTTTTTTAAAATACAATTAAGTCATAAAACTTGTCATGAAAGTGTAATCAAAATATAAAACTTTCAAAAAGTGCAATCGAGGTATAAAACTTATCACGAAAGTGCAATCGAGTCCTAAAACTTGTCAAGAAAATACAATAGAATCCTAAAACTTTTAAGAAGTGAAATCAGCAAGAGGACTTGATTGAACCGATTTGATAAGTTTTAAGACTTAATTGTACTTTTTGAAAGTTTAGGACTCAACTACATTTCTAGAATAATTTTTATGACTTTTTTTGTTAGATTTTTAGGACTTAATTGCACTATGTGAAAGTTTTAGAATTCAATTACACTTTTATAATAAGTTTTAGGACTTCCGAAACATTTATTCCTAAATAAATTTTTCTTCAAGGACATAATATGATAAGTTCTTTCAGGCCAATCAATGCCAGGGACTTAATAGCAAAGAAAAAGGGAACAAAACAATAATATCAAACTCATGGATGGAGTTCCGACACACCCATGGTTTCACACCCTCTTCCTCTAAAGCCCGACCCCGACTAAACACAGCCAACTCCTCCCAACTATACTTCAGCCTCCTCGACTCCTCCCTGGAGATGTCGTACACGTTCTCAAGCACATCCTCGAGCAGCCTTCGTAGATCGACAGCCTCCCCGTAAGCGAGCTGACCATCGCGTTGTCGTTCGTCCCGAAGGCAATCCACTCGAAGCCCTGCTCGCTCGCCTTCTTGATCACCACGAAGTTCTGCCGGATGACTAGGCTCCTGGTCCCCCTGTAGCTTATGGGTGAAGGCCTTTTGCCCCAACTCGCCCACAACTTGGAGCCTCACGCTGCCTCTGTGGCTATTCATGTGATAGCGTGGTGCTACTATCGCATTCCTGTTGACACTCAAAATTACCCCGGGTGGGAGTGGACCGGTTACAAGTCACAAAGGATATAAAGTACGGCCCACATGACATAAATCCGGAAAAAGGCCGTGAATCAGGCCTAGAGGCATTGAGAAAACTTGAGGTAGTTATCGACAAGACACGTTATAGAAGTGTCAACAAGTTCAAAATCACAAGCTTTGCACGTGACGTCGACGAATTCAAGATCACGAGCTTTTCACGTGACGTCGACAAATTCAAGATCATGAGCTTTGCACGTGACGTCGACAAGTCCAAAATCACGAGTTTTGCACATGGTGTCAATAAATCTAAAATCATGGTGACACGTGGTGAAAAAATTCATTTACACGTGTCAAAAGGTAAAGATATGACCATGGGCGTGAAGATCAAGGAAGTTAGAGAATGACACTTAGGAAATAGCAAGAAATAAAAAGACACATGGAAGAAAATCAGCTATTACGTGATGCTCAAGGAGCATAAGCAACATCGATAAATCAGGAAGCAGTTAAAGCGCGAAACGTAAGGAAGTGGAAAATGACTTTCAAGGAAAAGTGGTCGGTCAACAGTTATCAAGCTGCTCTATAAATACTCAAGGATTTCCAACGTAGGGAGGACGCTTCGAAAACAACACAACACATTTTTTATCTAGCCTTTACTCTTAGCGCATTAGGAGTAGTTTCAATTGCAACCTTCACATTCTGCGTCGTAGATTCAATTCCGATAAGAGTCTTTATCAGGTTCAGCATTGTTGATTAAATTCTAATGTTGTGCCACCAGTTCAGCATCGTCGATTAAATTCCGGCATTGTACTTAGAGTATAGCTGTTAATTAGATTCCAGCTATATTCTCTCAAGTTACGTCATTGACTAAATTCTGGCGTACCTTGAACAGCAATGTCATATTTGTCGTGTCGTTGATTAGATTCCGATGTAGCTTAATCTCAACATTTACAAGTTGTCATCTCATTGTTAGTGTTGTCGAGTTTGGCATCATATCGAGTCAAGTTGTAAGACCTAAATTGGGTTTAATAAACACATTTGACATTCTCTGTCCAAGATTGATTCAAGATCCTAGTCTCCCCTAATAAAATGCGAAACGCAGCGTTCGGTGAAAGATTTTCGATAGAATAAAAACCGATGAAACATCTTTTTGGCATACCCGGTGGGACTCTTATTGAGTTAAGTGGAGAGAGTGCTATGCCACGTACCCGGAGTAGAACCAATTCGGATAATACTACTGGTGAGCAAGCTGTATCGATGGCGGAAGATAACACCCGTGCCGAGACATCATCCGCTCAACTTCTTCATACCGAGGTTGCTAACCAATCTCGAGAGGAGGTCACAGATATGTCGAGGCAGCGTGTTGAAGATAGAAGGCAAACTGAGCTCACACCAGTTGCACTTTCTACCATGAGGCGGGCTATTGAAGAAACTCAAAACGAATTCGCTGATTATGTGGTAAGGCGTATGACTGAAGTGGTTAGGCCTTTGATCATTAACACTTATCATGAATGCATGCAAGGTCAACATGGAGGGTCCATTGCATCGATCCAATTGAGAACAGGGTCTCCGTCAGCATTGGGGGGTCCTGTAATACAGTTTGGAACAATGATGCAAAGTGCGTCTACGATCTCACCCATTCGAATATTATCAAGGGGAGAAACCTTGCCAATAGCACCTAGCGAGGGATTTCCTCACGCTAGCACGGACCCAAATGGAGGAGTTGCTCGATAGTCGGTGATCGATGAAAACCTCCAAAGAGGATATCAGGTTACTCAGGTGCAAGGCCCCCCTGTGATGCAGGTAAATCCTCCACCTGTAGTCCTAGATGTTTAGAATCTTGCAACACCCTTGCTTAGGAGACAAGAACAGATCCAACAAATAAATATTCAACCACAACGTCATGCACCCCAGTCTGCAGTGCCTAATGTAAATCAGCATTTTCTACCCCCTATGTGTCCAAATGTTCAAGCCCAACAACCATTGCTAGCACAGTTAAACTCACCAGTCAACCCACATATGATTGCTCATAACGTATCACAGCTAATGCAACCACCACCTCAACAATAGCCATAGTTACCACAGCAGTCATTCTACCAATTGCCTCATCAAAATCTGAACCAACTATTGCCACCTAATTATGTTGTAGCTCCTGTGCCCGTCGTGGGTCAAGTACAAAATTAGTTAGTAGTGGACCCTGTGATAAGGGGATATGGCCATGATATGGGATACCTCCTAAACGTTTATAGAAAACCATATCCTGATTGGATGGATACTATACCAAATCCAAGGGGTTTTAAAATGTCAGAATTTATATTGTTCACTGGAGAGGAAGATCAATCCATTTTGAACATGTTAATCGTTTTCTGGCTCAATGTAGTGATGTGGCTTATGCTGATTATTGGAAGTTGAGGTTATTCTCCTTATCCTTGTCAAAAATCGCGTTTACATGATATACTGCTTTACCTGTAAAATCGATTATATCATGGAAACAAATGGAAAGGTTATTTCATTGCCAATTTCAAAGGGCTGTGATGGATTTGTCGGTGGCTAATCTCTCAACCATGAGACAGTTAGCTAATGAATCTGTCGATCAATTCGTTTCCAAGTTTAAAAAGGCAAGGAATAAGTGTTTAGTCTCTTTGCTTGAAAAGACTTTTGCAAACCTCGCTTTTAATGGACTGAAGTTTGAAATCCGAGAAAGAACGGTTGGAGAACCATATTCAGATATTTTCCAATTATCATCCATAGCTACTAAGCATGAAAGTCTCCTTCAGGAAAAAGACAAAAGGTATGATCAACGGGGTGAAGTTCGTTGGACTGATGCTAACAAGAGCGAGGATGAAACTGAATCAGCAGATATAGCAGATGTGGCTCTCGCTAAAATGGTGATTGATAAGCCATACATCTGCCAGGCTCTAAAGCAAGCAAGAGCTAAAGAAAAATCCAACCTTATGTCCAAGGCTAAGGAACCCATTTTTTATTCTTTCGATATCAATAAAATAGAGAAAATATTTGACTTATTATTAGCCGATGGACAGATCAGACTGACGGAGGGTCAAGTTTTACCCACCAAAGAAGAATTAGCGAGAAAGAAGTATTGTAAATGGCATCATTCATGGAGCCATGCCACCAATGACTGCCTTGTATTTAAAAGAAACGTCCAGGAAGCTATTAAGCAAGGGAAGATAAAATTCTCTGAGGACAAAGGTAAGTCCCATATGGAAGTTGATATCGATCCTTTTCCTGTAATGGCAGGGATGGTGTCATTAAGGACAAAGACCAGGATCAGGTTTTACCCACCAAAGAAGAATTAGCGGGAAAGAAGTATTGTAAATGGCATCATTCATGGAGTCATGCCACCAATGACTGCCTTGTATTTAAAAGAAACGTCCAGGAAGCTATTAAGCAAGGGAAGATAAAATTCTCTGAGGACAAAGGTAAGTCCCAGATAGAAGTTGATGTCGATCCTTTTTCTGTAATGGCAGGGATGGTGTCATTAAGGACAAAGACCAGGGGCATCAGCCATATTGTTTTTGCGAAAAGTGTAAATGACTATTGGAACAAGAGAAATATTACTCCAACAGTCAAAGACGTCCGCCTAGTGAAGTTGTCGACCGATTTTGCGATTTGGTCCTCACCGATTCATATGATGAACAAACTTCTTCCAGGGGTGTTAACCATCATAGAAGCCGTCGAAGCCGTAATAAGGTTATCAAGTCATTCAAGCAAAGGTATGAAGAAGGTGATCTGACTATTGGCACTTTGGGAGAGCCTAGTGGTAAATTTGATTATTATGTTAGTTATGCTCCACCACCTTCATACAATGGGAAGATTGAGCCAAGTGGATAGGGTTCTAACTTACCTGATCGAGAGGATCTTTACACAGACCCTCATCTACCACGTCGACAAACTCTGAAAGTGCCAAAAGACTCACTTGTAGGTCAATGGTATGAGGCCCGCCGAACTCAGAATCGCAGTTTAAATCTAACGTGGACTCAAAAAAGGAGAATACTGAGGAAAAGAAAAAAGTATCAGCTCCAACAACAAGTAAGTCAAGTTCACATCAAGCAGGTTAGACCAACCTTGATCACAGAACAAAAGGTCAAGCCAAAGTACCGTAAGCATAGGGACTTAGTCTGGAAAGGAAAACCAAGAATTCAAGCGTCGACACCTTATCGACATCAGCAATCTTCACCAAAGCAAGACGTTGAGCCTGCACAGTATGAACCACAACAATTGTCAAGATCAATCTTGTCATTAAGTTCTTGCATGGTTCGAGTATGTCTTCCATCGAACCTTCGGGTTATGACGGCGGAGCCAGATCATCTAGCAGAAGTTACAATGGAAGAGAAAGAAAAAGCATAATTTCACTTTGATATAGAGAAAGTGGTTGAATTCGAGAAACCTCCACCCAAGGGTTCAAACCATTTAAGAGCTATGAATATCAACGCAAAAGTTAATGGTCGACCTGTGTCTCGAGTGTTAGTGGACGGACGATCTACACTGAATCTCATCCCATATCGTTTCTATAAAAAAAACTGGGAAGGCGCGATAAGGAGATTATTCCATCGAATATCCAATTGTCCGACTTTACTAGAGAAGTCTCCGAAGTTAAAGGAATTTTCATTGCTGATTTAACCATTGGCACCAAAACTTTCAGGACGTCCTTTTGTGTGGTTGATGCAAATGGATCTTACAATTTACTATTGGGCTGAGATTGGATCTATGGTAATCAATGCGTACCATCAACTCTCCATTAGATGCTAGCATTTTGGAATGGAGATAAGGTAGAATACATTAAAGCAAAAACCAAGTCACAGACAACCTATACATATGCATCTCCAACTCGCTAATCGGCATTGGAAGACAATATATCCGTCAGTAGGCCACCTCTCATTGACTCCAATAGTATTGCATTCTGCCGCTTCGAAAAAGGGATCGTTGAGTGGGTCCCAAAGAGTCAACTGACAGCATAATTAAGTAAGGTTGTCCATGGAGAACCTTATATTATCCTTATATTATCACAAAACCTCATTGAGAGGTACTCGGCCTATCGAGTCGAGCTCGCAGAACAATCCACAGAAGCTGTCGATGGAATTCTTGAATTTGAGGAGTCACCTATAAAAGAAATTGAAAAATCAATTGAAGCTCAAGACCCGTTACAAGAGGTCAACCTTGGGCTAGGCATTCAACATCGACCTATTTACATAAGTCCGTTGATCGATGATGACTTCAAAGCTTAGTTGATAAGACTCCTGAAGAAGTATAGGGATTGTTTTGCCTGGGACTATAAAGAAATGCCAGAATTAATTAGAGATGTCGTCGAACACCGACTACCCATAAAAAAGGGGTTCATGCCTCATAAACAGCTGCCCAGACGATTCGCCCCGGAGGTTATCCTTAAAGTAAAAGAAGAAGTCGAACGATTGCTAGCAACGGGATTTATTAGAATGGCATGATACGTCGAGTGGTTGTCTAACATAGTCCCGGTAAAGAAAAAGAATGGGAGGTTACGTGTCTGCATTGATTTTCGAGACTTAAATGCAACCACGCTCAAGGATGAGTACTAGATGCCAATGGCTGATATGTTAATTGACTCGGCTTCTGGAAATGAAATTATGTCATTAATGGATAGTCATTCAGGCTACAATCAAATATTCATCACTAAAGAAGACGTCCATAAAACTGCATTCAAGTGTCCTAAGGCCATTAGCACTTTTGAATGGCTTGTCATGCCATTTGAATTAAAGAATGCAGGGGCAACTTATCAAAGAGTCATGAACTTTGTTTTTCATGATATGATTGGAGAATTTATGAAAGTCTACATCGATGACATTATTATCAAATAAGACCAGGTATGTCATTTAAATTATTTAGAACAAGCTTTTATTAGGATGCATTTTTTTAACCTGAAAATGAATCCATTGAAATGTGCTTTTGGAGTAAGGGTTAGTAACTTCTTAGGATTCCTGGTCAATCAAAGAGGAATTGAAATCGATAAGAATAAAGCTAAAACCACTTAGAATTGCCGCCCCCCACAACCAAAAAGCAACTTCAGATGATTTTAGGAAAGATAAATTTTTTGCATCGATTTATCACTAACTTATCAGGAAAAATTGAGATGTTTTCCCTATTATTGAAGTTGAAAAGTCAAGAAGAGTTCGTATGGGAAGACAAACATCAACATACTTTTAACCAAGTCAAGTGGTACTTGGTTAATCCACCAGTATTAATGCCGCCAAGAGCGGGTCAACCATTGAAATTATATCTAGCCACTACCAATACTACCATCGGATGTATGCTGGCGCAGGAGAATAGTGAAGGCAAAGAGCAAGCGGTGTATTACTTGAGTCGGATGTTGAATGATCCTGAAATAAGATATACTGCAATTGAGAAGCTATACTTGTCATTATTTTATGCGTGTACAAAATTACATCATTATATGCTACCGACTACGGTATATGTGATATATAAAACAGATATGATTAAGTACATGTTGACTCGGCCTATTGTTAAAGGCCAAATTGCCAAGTGGGCTTTTGCTTTGACCAAAATAAATCTAGTCTATGTACCATTTAAGGTAATAAAAGGACAAGCCATAGCAGATTTCATCACGAAAAATCCTGGAGCACGAGATGAAAGTTGTAAGGGATATGTTCACGTGGTCCCATGACAGCTTTACTTCGATGGATCTAGTACCCCTGGGTCTACTGGAACTGGGATCATGATAATATCCCCTCATGGACAGAAAACAAAACTTATGTTCAAAATAAATTTTGAATGTTCCAATAATCAGGCCAAATATGAGACCTTAATTATTGGCTTAAACATCTTGGCCAACATGAAAATACATTTCATCAAAGTTATAGGAGATTCTTAATCGGTGATAAAGCAATTATCTGAGGAATACCATTGTCTTAATGAGAATATTATATCATATTATTCACTGGCCAAAGAGCTCCTAGATCATTTTGACGACTTTAAGTTGATTCATATTAAAAGAGAGCATAACGTGAAGGCCAATGATTTGGCACAAATGGCTTCCAGTTATAAAATATCAAAAGAGCCTGTTAACCATATGATTACCCAGACTAAGGTCTACCATCGATAAATAATAGAGTTATGTTTACACGATCGACAGAAACTCGTGTCGACAATACGACTGTTGACGAAGTAGTAACTCAAGATTGGAGAATTCCATTTATAGAGTATCTGAACAACCCAATCTCTACTGATAAAAATTTCAAAAGAAAAACCTTTTAATTATTTGATAATTGGAGACGAGTTATATCGTAAGACTGTGGATGGGCTATCACTCAAATGTTTGGGACGACAAGAATCTGTGATAGCAATAGTTGAGGTTCATGAAGGCATATGTAGAGCCCATCAATCAGAGATAAAAAATGAAGTGGTTGCTCCGTCGACATGGTTACTTTTGGCCAACTATTACTCGAGACTGCATAAGTTATGCTAAGGGATGTGAAGCTTGTAACAAAGCCATCATCGCACTAATTAAATGACACCTGGAGGATAATCCCAGAGAGTGGGATGTGTTGTTGTCGACTGTATCATGGGCTTATAGAACGTCTAAAAAGACTGCTACAAGAACTAGCCCATATATGCTTACTTATGGACAAGAGGCAGTTCTCCCTGTTGAAGTTACGATTTAATCCCTACGAGTCAGACTCCAAAATAACTTGACCAAGGAGGAGTATGACGAGTTAATGTTCGCCAACGTCGATGAATTGGGAGAGAACAGAGCGATTGCCCTAGAAAAGCTAATTCTCTAGAAAGATAGAGTTGCTAGAACATATAATAAACATGTAAAGTATAAACAGTTTGAAATTGGTGACCTAGTCTGGAAGACCATTTTGCCAACGAGTTTGGATAGTGAAAAGTTTGGTAAATGGTCAACAACTTGGGAAGGACCATTCATGGTAGATGAAGCATTTGTCGAAAATGCTTATCAATTAATGGATATCGATGGAAAGGAATTTTCCCATACTATCAATGACAAATATTTGAAGAAGTATTATCCTAGTATGTGGGAGATGCGAGCCATGGAGGAAGAAAAGACTAAAAATTCCAAATAAGTCCATTTTCATTCACAAATAAAAGACAGATTACAAAAAAAAAATCTTTTTGGTTTTTCTATTTTCCTCTATCTCTCTTTCTTTTTCCCTTTCTTTCCTTCTCCTTCTTTTCCTTCCTTCCTTCATTCTTTCCTTCCGAACCTAGACCTGCCAGCCATTTTCACTCTCCTAGGGCAAGATCGACGTGTTCTCTAAAACGGGCCATAAAGTGCTGCATCCGCTCCTCCAGACGTTGATTCGTCACTTTAGCCTGCTCCTTGGCCTCCTCGAGTTTAGGGAGCATCTCCTCCAAGTTCGACAGCCATTTATTAAGCCCTCGGATAAGCTCAAGGTGGGACTCCACCAGTTCATCTGACTTCTTGGCCATTGTGCCCAAGGATGTGGAAGTGGAGTTGATAAAAACTTCACAACGAGAATCTATCAAAAGGTCAATCTCGATTTCATCCTTTTTAGGGCAAGGAATCCCTCGCCTCAGTCTTTTCTCCGCCCCCGGATCCGCTCAACAATCGACTCCTGATACTTGTCAAGATGCTCTCGGGAGGAGTAGAGTTGGCCCTGCACGTCAGAGTGTGTTGTACACTACATCAACATGCTCGATCTCCTCCTTGAGAATATCGGACAAGCGTTCCGTAACGAGGTATGTAGTGATAGCCCTCCCATTGGCTTGAAACTAAGACACTCTGTGCTCGAAAACGGTCACGAATTCCTCGTAGTCAGCAAGGAAAGGGTGATCGAAAGGCAGGTCATCAGGCCTCCCTTTGCGAATCAGCTTCCCGACCTTGGCTATCACCTGAGACTTGATGACTAGGATGGCGTAGGTCAGGCTCAGGTAGGAGATAATCTCCTTCCACAAGGCCTTGAACTTGCGAATGCTCAAGGTTGGTGATGAGGCACTGGATTCCATCGTCGATCGGCAAAACAAAAGAAAGGAAATTTCTCTAGGGAATGGGGATTCAGAATTCAAAGTTGCTGAGGTCTAAGTCTTGACCCACTATTTATAGCTCGCGACTTGAGTCTCAAATCTTTACAAATTGGTATGAGAAGATCAAATGACGTGACGAATATCTCGGTTCGCACATTCGTATTTGTTTGATCAGCCCAAGATACAGGGATTGGAAAGTTGCGAGTAATGGGTATTTATTCCTTGAAGGTCACGAAGCAAGATTTGGGGAAAACGTGCCGATGATTACTCCCAGCTGTTCGATGGTTTACACATGTACCGATGAGATTTAACTATTACTTAGGCATATGCCCATACGACAGCAGAAGTGAATTACACCGATACAGATTGATTACGTATCGTACCGATTCATTAAATGTAAGTGCAAAAGGTTACACACAGATGTCTTTTTGAGACCATAAAGAAAAGGTAGTTTGATCAATAATACGATACAGGTCATCAAAGTAGGTGCAGACTATAATTATTCAGGTAATATTCAAGGAAAGGGAAAAGCCGAGCAGTAGAGATATTTACAGCAGTGCTATTCTCGGCATTAATGACATGGAAAAGAAAGGAAAAGATGGTGCTAGCTGTAAATTAAATGAAATATTGCTCAAGGCCCAAGATGAAGTCGTGAAGTTGGACTTCTCGATCACAGTTTAATTCCAGAATTTCATCCTTTCTGGCTTGGTTGTCCTCCACCTCAATGCTCAACTGCTTCACGGTCGCTTCGAGGTCCAATATGACTTTACTTTGATCAAAGAATGTCGACATAGAAATACTTTCGTCAATGCGGAACACCTCAAAGACCTTACGGGCCTCATTTAGCTCTTCTCCTTTGAGGCCCAAGGTCTTCTCTTTGCCTTCGATATAATTAACATATTCAAGCCCTACCTTGAAAGCCTTCATAGTTACATCGAATGAATCAGAGAATTCATGAAGAGCAAAATCTAGAGCTCAACAAGGTAAATGGTAAGGTAAATTGGTCAAATAGTTGAGCAAGGACCTGACTTTGCTTTCGATCTCTGGGACGTTACAAATAACGTCGTACCCTTCCTTTAAGAGCTCACAAAGTTGAGCTCCCTTTGAGCGAATTTCATCGTGATTAGCAGAGGGAAAAAAGTTACTTACCGAAGGACATTTACCCCCAATAACTTGAATGTTGTTAACCTGAGGAGTTTTAAGGGAAGGATGATCCATGGTAGAACTAACTTTGTCCATCGATTCGCTTAAAAATTCATCCATATCGGAGAAAGATAATGATGGCGTGCTCGGAGATAAGAGCATATCGGACATAGGAAACCTCCTAAAAAGATGTAACAATCCCATTGGGAGCAGGGTTATCCTCGATAAGGTTGAATCTAGGTCTTCAGGAAAAATCAAGGCATTATATTCATCCCACCATTGATTAAATGACATTGAACAATACGGAGTGTTAAAATTATCGACAAGCTTGAACCATCCCTGGATATATTTGGCAACCTCATTGTAACATGACAGAGCATCATTCCTTGGAGATAAAGGATAAGGAAGGTTCACCGAATAGATAATTGGTATTGGAATACCTTGCACCAATCTAAATTGATGGGCACAGTAATGACGGTTATATGCCTCGAAGCCAATAGAAAACCTTCCCCTAAAAGTGAATTCTAGTGGAAGATCGATGGGAACAAGAATGCTTGCCTAAAATATTAAAGTGTCATGTTGAATAGTCGATGGGTCACACACGAAGTTTACGTCAAACCTATGAAAAATGAAGTCCTTCAAGGTAAGCAGAATACCTAGGAAGTATTCTAAGACTGGAAGCCCTCCAATTAGCTGGAGGAAAATGCTACAAAATTTCCAGAGGCCAAAAGCAGTCTTTATGGGTTGCTTATGCGTATCATACCAGTCGATGGGTGTAGAGCCGTAAGATGCGAACAGATGAGAGAAATATGATCAAATCCAACCATGCAATATCCACAGCGAACCAGTGAAAGGGTCAGGATGCGCACTAAACAATGAAGATTGTGCATCGGTCAAGCCTTTATACAAAGTAGACAAGGCCATTCAACTTAACCCCACATTAATACCCTGAGTAAGGGCATATGCGATGTCCACAAACCCATATGATATGGAAGTCGTACAAAAGATATATCGACAGAGCCAACAAAGCAGGAATGCAACATGTTCTTGAGGAGTTATTGGTCCGTCTAGCTTGCTAAACTCCTTGATGAAGTCATGAAATAAGAGATCAACGAAAAAGATATCATAAAAATCTAGACATGACCACGACTTCTAATTATAAAATTCCACAAAAGGTGATAGGCTAGTCAGTGACCACATATCGAGCAAAGTGATGGTTACCGGACCAGGGGGCAGGAAAAAGTAATTAGATGATGGCGACCAAAGACAGCAAAGAGCTCCGATAAGCCCATATTCCACAGGATCTATGGAAAGACAGCTTAGTGATAAGGCCTCTTCTATCTTTGCCGATTTTCAAATGCTAGACATCTCCGGTTTCATCCTTTAGTACCACCGAGAGAATTGTTCGTCATAGCATGGATACGAGTTGAAACGAGAATTTGGTGATGCTCAAGTGGAGATGCTAAGTCGGGTTCGACTAATGGGAAGAACCTCCTTATAATGACGTGGAAAATGCTCGGTAAAGATGGATGGTGGAGGTGTTGATTTGAGATACGGGCCTAGGATCACGTGACGAGCTTTCGCATCATAATCCATAAAGGATAGGGAGAGGCACCCTTGTCGTTCAAAACTCCGAAAGTTCTCAAAATAATTCAGGTGAAGGACAACTTGAGCATTAGTTGAGGAAAAAGAAAAGTTAGCTATTATGATAGGCCGAGTGATGAAGCTTGGTAACGGCTATTAGGTATTTATACTAGTCTATTTGGCCGATGAATTAGGCCTACTAACTGGTAACGTGCACATGAACGAAGGCGCAAGGCTCGAGATCCATTATCAAATCGGTTATGAATAAATTGTGGCACATGTAGGACACTCAATGAAAATAAGAGTATTTTATTGAGGAGAAGAAGGTCTGTCTGACAAAAAGTCGTGAACCCCTCATTAGAGCAAAAACAATTGAGATTCTAGTATACTCATCTCTGAAATACATGCGCTTCTATTCTGACGTTGTTCCATTGCAGAGTTTAATACTCGCATGCGATGTTGTTGTTTCAAGCCCTTCAGAACGCTGACATGATGACGAAGGTCTTGCTCGATTTCTGCCTGTTGACGAAGCTTCATCTCTCGCTGTTGATGAGTCTCTTCGAGGACCGCCGTAAGACATCTTTCCTTCTCGACAAGGATACTTACTTCGTCTATAATAACCCGAAAGGACTCACGACGAGTATTTACCGTCTCACTAGCCTCCTTCATAATGTCAACTAGCTCTTCATGTATTTCTGTAGGAATGGCCACCTCTCGTACATCGCCCAAGAGTTGTTGGTACTTATTGAACATAGTCTGAAATTCTTGGGAGAAAACCTTGAGTCGTTCCCTGACTGCCGAAGGAAGAATAGATCCATCTTCAGCATTGTCACTCCCAAGACGCTCAATGAGGAGTTTGAATTGCTCTAAGGCTATGGCATCATATGACATCCTCGCAGATCCTCCTATAGAGAAGTCTAAAAAGCGCGTCAATTCCATCTTCTTCTTGATAATAGCCAGTTTTTATTGACCAGAATGAGGTGATAAGTCATATGGATTAAATGCCAGAATAAATTCAGTTTCGTTTATAGCATGCATTGCCTTGCCTATATAGGTGGCAGCCGACTAATGGTGGAGAGCTGATGAGACAGGCATCGACAATAAGGCCTCATCAGAATTAGTCGTGAGAGTAGAGGCTACGAACATTGCGGTGGACATCGACAATGAGACTGTGGAAGGATTGACCACAGTGGCTGGAATAGTGGTCCGTTGAACCACGATACTTGTCGATGGACCACACGCTATAAAACCGGAATGATATCTCAGTATCAGGGTTAGATAAGAATTGAAGACAACGTAATGTTTAGAAGACATGTACCTGTCTCAGGCAAAGCTGTCTCGCATCCAACCAGATTAAGAGCGACAGTGATTCCTATAGTGGAGTCAAGAATTGGAGCAGTTCGGACAAGTGGAGAAGTAGGAATAATTGCTAGTTTAACTGAAAAGAAAAAGAGAATAAATAAATCCAATAAACATGACAAGCAAAATACGCCAGACAAAACAAAAAGTTTATCAGGGGTCGCAATAGTGGATGAACTAGGCTGAATGAAGAGCTATATTTGAGATGCCATCAAATTGGTAACAGAGGGGCCAAAAGATACCAAGGCGATTGCGGTCGGCGTTGTGCTAGAAATGCCAGTCGATGGAATTGAGATGTTGCTAACCCACTTGACAGAAGGAAGACTAGTAGATGCCAAGGCAGTAACAGGATTTTGAATTATGGGAACAGAGATACTATCTCTTAGACCCTTATCAAAAGAAGTAACAGGTTTTGAAAAAGCCACATTGCGTGCAACCCGCTCAGCAGATGGTTCGATAGATAAAGTGCTGGACTTCTTTCTTAGAGAAAGAGGAGAAGATCTCTTCCTTTTCCTTTTCAGTAATGATACAATTTCTTCCAACGTTTCTTCTTCGTTTATTCCAGAGACGATCCAAAGGGGAGAAAGACCTTATAAGTAATAAACTAACATAAAGGAGAGGATAAAGTGAGCTGACACAGAGGAAGAAAGACAGAGATTTACCATCAGTAGGATTTTCTACAGCATCGACACCCTCTGCGTCAGAGTCTTCTTTTATTTCTGAGTTAAGAAATGGAAAGTTAGGAGATGCACCGGATTGAAACAGAATAGGAACGTAGAGTGGTGGTGTCTATACCTTGGGTAATCGATTTCTTAGAACCATTCCGCTTCACATGACCAATCGCGGACCGGAAGGCCTCTTCGTATGCACTTTCAAATGCAAAGGAATACCACCAAATTTGCCATTTAGTAAGGTGTCCTAGGCGAGCTTTGAAACCATTAGGGAGGTCTGCATTGTAATGGGTGCGCATTGTGTTAGCAATTTCAATACAACAGAGAATTGGACTTCGATTTTTGAGGGAGTATTCTTTCTTCTTGGTCCCTTTCAAGAAGCCCATTGAATAAGGAATTGGCATGGGAATCGCTTGCCAGAGTCTAAATTGCCTAACACAATATTGTAGAGAATATACCTCAAACCTAGGATAAAATCGACCCTTCAATGAAATTCATATGGGAAGATCTACTGCAGATAAAGCAGAAGTCCAGAAAGGCCTATAGAGGTTGAATCGAGCTGGATCGAATAAATAATCAAACTCTCCATAGCCATATTTAAAGAAAATGACTTGGCCATGATTCAGTTCAAGAAAAGCTCAAAGATAGAAGATAAAAGGAGGTGCTTGAGAAGTAACATGTCGAGGGAGACAATTCAGCAATTGACAGCCCAAAGGTAAAGGCATAGGTCTTCTATACCCTTGTAGAGATAGATGGGGAAGATAACAATCACCTTTACTAAAAAGGGAAGAGAAATACAAAGCCATCCATGCTCTAAGTATCCAAAAAGCACCCGAGATAGTTCCAGAATCCCCAAACTTCATTGCCCGAGAGGCGTGAGTAAAGCCTCTATATAAAACTGCAAGAACAAGAGGGGCTAATGCAAGGCGTTGTCCCGTGGCTAAGGTTGCGGCAATTTGCAGATAGTCTTTGCAAACTTTAAGGGCAGGACTAAAAAACACGTATTTTGATAACCAAAAGAGCAAGAAAAAGAGACGCTCGTCCTGGGTAATGGGACCCGAAGTTCGGTGAAATCGAAACAAGAAATTGCTATATGTCAGAACATCTTCAGAGATAAAAGGAGTGGACAGTACAGGCAAATCCTCGACAACATGACCAACCAATTCAAAACCCGCTATGGCAAATACATCGAGCATAGTGATGGACATGTGTCCCCAAGGAAAAAAGAAACAGTTGCTAGAAGAGGACCAGAAAGTGATGGCGGAGCCCAATAACCCACGTTCCAGGTTATAAGATGACATATTGACCTTGAGAGCGATGTCGATCCCAGTAGTTGTCCATAAAAGTTGAGTTTCTTGGTCAGTCTTCAAGCGAATAAACCATTTGTGAAAATCCTCTTTGTAAGAAGGGAAACTTCGAAATTGAGAAGATCCGATGGACCACACATCCGTAATAGAAGAATGTTGCAGTACCAAAGTCTCATTGTGCTTATACAGGAAATGGAATTGGAGATTCACAGGAATATTGAGATGGTCCATGAAGCTGGAGCCTAGAGAGAAACAGTTGTATTCATCCTCGATAGTTTTCAATAAATGAAAAAAGCAATTACCAGCGCGCGGATCTTTTTTAAACTTGTCAAAAGCAGCGATGTAGTCACTGGCTAAATATTCAAACTTTTTTGACACCATAAGAAATGATGGATTAAGATCGAAAAAGGGTTCAAGAAAGGATTTTTAAGGCTAAAGAAGAAGACGCGGCGGTGAAACGAAGCTTTTACAAGAATGCAGGATGAAGAAGACGATTTGAAAAGTCACAACTGTTCAAAGGAGATACAAGGTGATGTGTCCAAAGGATATTGGATGAAGAAGTCATATGGACTGCTCGAAAGGACGTCAAGGGACAGAAAAGCATGATTATCGCCTAGGGATTCGTCGCAGACAAGGTACACCTTTAAAAGAAATAAATTCAAATTTATTCCTTTTAAAAGGGGACATATGCTGACACTCAAAATTACCCCTGGTGGGAGTGAGCCGATTATAAGCCACAAAGGATACAAAATACGGCCCACATGACATAAATTCGGAAAAAGGCCGTGAATCAGGCCTAGAGGCATTGAGAAGACTTGAGGTAGTTATCGACAGGACACGTCATAGAAGTGTCGACAAGTCCAAAATCACGAGCTTTGCACGTGACGTCGACGAATTCAAGATCACGAGCTTTTCATATGACGTCGACAAATTCAAGATCACGAGTTTTGCACGTGACGTCGACAAGTCCAAAATCACGAGTTTTGCATATGGTGTCGATAAGTCTGAAATCATGGTGACACGTGGTGAAAAATTCATTTACATGTGTCAAAAGGTGAAGATATAACCGTGGGCGTGAAGATCAAGGAAGTTAGAAAATGACACTTAGGAAATAGCAAGAAATAAAAAGACACATAGAGGAAAATCAGCTATTACGTGATGCCCAAGGAGCGTAAGCAACATCAATAAGTCGGGAAGCGGTTAAAGCGCGAAACGGAAGGAAGTGGAAAACGACTTTCAAGGAGAAGTGGTCGGTCAACAGTTATCAAGCTACTTTATAAATACTCAAGGATTTCCGACATAGGGAGGACGCTTCGAAAACAACACAACACATCTTTTATCTAGCATTTACTCTTAGCGCATTAGGAGTAGTTTCAGTTGCAACCTTCAGATTCTGCGTCGTAAATTCAATTCCGACGATAGTCTTTATCAGGTTCAGCATTGTTGATTAAATTCCAATGTTGTGCCACCAGTTCAGCGTCGTCAATTAAATTCCGGCGTTATGCTTGGAGTATAGCTGTTGATTAGATTCCAGCTATATTCTCTCAAATTACGTCATTGATTAAATTCTGGCATACCTTGAATAGCAATGTCGTATTAGTTGTGTCGTTGATTAGATTCCGATGTAGCTTAATCTCAACATTTGCAAGTTGTCATCTCATTGTTAGTATTGTCGAGTTTGGCATCATATCGAGTCAAGTTGTAAGACCTCAATTGGATTTAATAAACGCATTTGACATTCTATGTCCAAGTTTGATTCAAGACCCTAGTCTCCCCTAATAAAATCCGAAATGTAGCGTTCGGTGAAAGATTTTCGACGAAATAGTGGTAACAAGAGAATTTTACAACATTATCAGACACATAGTAGACATTATCAAAGATTAGAGGTGAATAGGGGTCCAAGATGCATTAGCAATCTACAGGAACTAGCCTCGTCCATTCGCTCCACGATCGGAGAGCTAGGAATTGATCAAATTATTTATCTCGCAATTCTAATCTTGGAAAAGAAAATTTTAATCTTGGGTCTGTCTGTCCTATTCCAACCAACCTTGTTCCTCTATTTGGGAATCAATCCAAGCAAGCTCGTTGCTAAATCCAGCCAGTTGTATCAGGTTAACACTAACACTAGGATCGAAAATTGCTTGAGAAAATCGGTCTTGGAACCGATTCTAAAAGATCTTATTTTCGAAATTGGAGAAATTTGATTCGATTTCTGAAATTCAAATCATTTCATATATTGGAACTGCCTGAGAACTTGCTCTTTCGCATTCGAGTGGTCAATTCGGCTCGAACGGTTCGAACCGCTTTATGCTGACCCTCGTTGACTGGACGGTGGAAGCGTGCATGTTGAAATTCGCGCGCATCCCCCGTACGAGAGAGGAACGTTGGTGCGAGTCGAGCATTCACAAGCACTGCACACTGCTATGGTTCTTCATGCGCCGCCACAAATGGCGTCTTCGAGAGCGCTCTCTCTCCGATCCCTCTCGCTTCTCTCTCCTCCACCAACGACACCAACGCCACTGAGCTCCGTTGGCTCGACCTCAGTGGCCCACGCCGCATTCCCCGGAACACCATTGTACAGAGCAAGGAGGCTTCAGAGGAGCCGATTCGAGTCGCAAGCGAGGGCGAAGCTCGGCGGGAAAGCACAGTGGAGTACGGTGACTTCGACCTCGTAATCAACGAAATGTAGACCCGTTAAACGGGTGGATCGGGTCGGGTTTCGGTCATGTGATAAATGGTCCGACCCAACTTAACCTATTTAACCCGTTTATGACCCATTTATCGCAAGACAAAAATCTTGACCCATACTTGATCCGACCCATACTTGATCCGACTCATACTCAACCCATACCCGACCTAACCCATTTAACTAAATCTAGGAAAGCTTATTTCTAATAATTATTTTAAAAAATAGTATTGCTAAAACATCTTCATGAAATACAAATCTTTTAAAAAAAATTGAGGCTTCATTTGTTTGGCGAAAAATATAACATTTCTGGAAAATGTTTTTAGGAAAATAATATTTTTCAATATTTGGCTAAAACCTGGAAATGAACTAGAAAATATTTTTTACCATTTGGTATGGAAAAATTATATTTCCCTCTATGCATTCATTTTAATATTTTAATATTTTAATTTTAAAAAACCATATTTTAATTATTTTTCTTTTCTTTTTTCTTTTCCTTTTTCGTTTCCTTTTCTTTTTTTCTTTTTTCCTCTTCCCCTGCCGGTGGCCAGCCACAGGCAAGGGACGAGCTCACCAGAGGCTGACAAAGCTCGGGCTTACCAATCTGGCAAGGAAGAAGAAAAAAGAAAAAAAGAAAAAAAGAAAAGGGAAGGGGAAAAGAAAAAAAGAAAAAGAAAAAGAATAAAAAGAATATAAAAATTATAAAAATCATAAAATTAAAAAACATTGAAAATTTCACTTAAGCTTATTGGGTAACCCATTTATGACCCATTTAAGACCCACTAAGTTAATAAGCAACCCATTAATGACCCATTTAAGTCTATTTTTGAAACTAAACCCAACCCATTTATAATCCACAATCATTAGATATGGGTTAATATATGAGTTCTTGACCCATTTATCACCTCTAGCAAAATGGTAGGGGAAAAGATTCCATCATCTTTTGGCGGTTGCTTGCTCGATTGATTGGGTCGGAACTGCAGTGTGTTTTAATCACATGCCTTTTCCTTTACATCTAGTCCTGCGTCGTTCATGAGGAGTTATGAGAAGTTTTGTTGCGAGAACTAGTTCATTGGAGTTCTTGAGTTAACTTTGATGCTCAATGTGCCTTATTCAGTTACAAGCGCTCTCCCTGTATGTGGATTGTGGATATTTGGCGAAATACGTTACTGGTGCTCAGCGTGATTTAATGCAGACTATAATTTTGGGAAAGTGTAGCTTTACAAAATGTTATTATTGTCATCAAGAAAAAAGAAAGTAGTAAGATGTACAATTTGGTTGCGTAGGTTGGATTGGACAAGAGTCTGGCCAAGCACTTGCCAACGGCAGACTGAACAATCGAGTTGAGAATTACAAGTATTAAAGCAGATGACCGAAGAACCGGGTAATTTTCTGTAGTAATGGAGATTTTTATTAGCATGTATGATTGCTTTCTCGTTTAGTACTGATTGACGTTTCACTTTCATCTCCCAATGCAAAGCCTATAAAAATTATGAATGGTAAAGCACGTATGTCTATTCAAGTTTCACGTAGCTTATCTCTTTGCACGCCTTTATGAAATGACCTTGTCTTTGTGCTCCTTCTGTTACAGAATTTTTGTTTTTTTTTCTATTTGTGGGAATATAGATTTGCTGTGTTAAGTCGATCTATAAATAAGTGGTATTTATTATGTTTTATCCTAGATAATGAGTGGTCTGCTACATTTCAGATTACATTTGGTGAGCAGAATACAGAGAAAGGGCCCACGAAATGCTCAGTTATGCATATGATCATGGTATCAATATTCTAGACACTGCTAAGGCTGTAAGTATATCTCTTTGTCCTCACACTTCTCAAATGGACCTTCAATCTTACTTGTTTTCGATTCTTATGTAGGTTATATATGACAATCGCTAGACCATTGCACATGGCTACATATGTTCCAAGTGAACTAATAGACTTGTAGAAATAATTGCATCCTCTAGTTTGAGCAATTTCCCTTTCCATATGAGCAGTCATCTAGGGAAGTTTTATCTGCATATTTTATTTGGCAGTATTGTCTACCAACATCTACTTGTTCTCCAACTTTCTGCGGTATCCCATTCCATTGAAGGAGACACAAGGAAGAAGTGATCTATATTGGTAGCTGGCTGAAGTCCCGACAACATTACAAGGTATTGAGGGTTTAATCAATCTCTTCTAGACTCTCACTTTGTTTATTGTGGCTTATAAACCAACCTTGAGAGTCATCTTCAGCGACTTTGAGTTTCTCAAACTTGTCATGCTTTATGAATGGTCCGGGGAGGATGATGAACTTTGTGTTGTGTTTAGATGGATATACCTTGTTCGACTCCCCATTTTTTTTATAATCGTCACTTAAAGTTACTGCGAGAAGTGCGGGTCTCATTTAAGCTCCTCAAAAAGGTCAATGTAAAATTAGTTTGGACGTGGCGCTGATGTTTTGCATATTAATCCTGTTGTTTAGTGGAGCAATCATCTAATAATAGGATAATCGAATTCAATGATCTATGGAAAATGGTCTTACAACTTTGATGAATTTTTTAAAGGATTTTGCAGTTGCTCCTAGAATGCTGGAGTTCTTCCACATTAATGTTTCTGTTCTCTTTTCAGCATAGAAGAAAAGCACTATACAACAACAAATCATGCCTCACACACTTATTGTGGTCGCCTGTATAAAATTGTATTACGCCATTGCACTTGATCCTTTACTAGATCCTCTTTATGCTCTAAATACTCCCTTTCTTTATCGTCTCCTTCCACATCCTTCTAGGTCTTCTCCTGCCCCTTTTAGCTAGTGTTTCCATCCCTTCCTCACATCTCCTCACTAGGACATCCGCAGCTCTTCGCTCAACATGGTCACTAGAGCGGAAATAGAGAGCCTTCATTGGCGAGGAGACGCCCACTTTTGCAATTATTGAAGAAGTTGGTTGAAAGTTCTAAACTTTTGGTATAGTTGGAAGTCATTGTAGATGAATTGTCTTCTTCTTGTGTGCCCGCATATCTGGCGAATTATTCTCATCTCTACCACTCATTTTTAAGCACTTGAAAACAACCGAAGTTTCTTTTTTAAAAGCTCTTCGATTTGGCATGTAGTGGCACTGTGTAAGTACACTTAACACGAGTTGGAAAAGCTAAAGCTTACTGAACTGTTACTGTGTCTTATGTTGTGGATCTCTACTTTAAAACGCTGTGTCATTTTATTCTTCCATTTGTTTGGATTCTGGAGTTATAAGCTTACACTGCTACAATGGATAAAACAGGGATGATTTGTGTGCAACCAGTAAGCACAGGAAGAAACTACTCCATTAGATAAAAGGAAGAGGAACGTGTTCTCTGCTAACAGTTCCACAAGAGCATAGGTATTCAACATAATTTCAGGTCCTGAGATTCAAACTTCATGACATGGGGAGTGTGACTTGTTTTGTAGGTTTCCTGTCAGCAATTTGGCATTACAGTGGCTCTCTATGTGGGAAGAGCCTGTAAAGCATGGCTACTGATTAGTACAGAAACTGAAAGGCAGAATTTTGCTGACGTATTCAATGGTTTGGTACAATCTAGACTATCTAATCTTTCAGCATTGATGAAGGATGCTCTTACGTTATGTGGTAAACTATAAGGGGCATCATTGTCTGGGGAAAAGGTTTTCAGACTAATTATTTTTTGTGCATGCATTTAAATGAGGAAACAGTGGGACAGTTGTAGGGGTTGGAGTTGCCTATTCAGAATATTAAGTACTTATTGAGTGTTAGAAGATTTCCAGGAAAAAACTTAATGTATTTGGCTGAGTGTACAAGTATGTGGCGCAACAGTTCAATGCATGCTAGAGCAATTCGGGACTTTTTACATTCTCTCGAGTTTAAACTGATGGAACACAATTGACAAGAATGTCTTACTGTGTTGTAAACGACATGGTGCTGCAACATGTAAAAGATGAGGTTTGAACGGGCTCTAATGCCATGTGGATGGATTTACCGCCCAAAAACTTAAGCTATTAAGTAGTTTGAGTATTTGTGTGTAAGGTCCAGATCTACTCCTTCTGAGCAATTTTGGATTCTAAAGCTTTAATTTGTTGATAGATATGATTGAGGGCCTATTTGTTCTTCTTCTGGCATCTTGATACAATATAATATGGCACAAGGCAGTCTGTTTTTCATACATCTAGGATGCTATGGTTTTGTGCTTTCAATTCAACACCCTTTCAGTTAACTTGGCAATGATTCTCGGGAATTGCAGAAAGCATTTTTGAACATGCTGATATTTATCGATGCAGGCTGTGACATCCGTACTTCAGTCATTACACCACTATGTGGCAATGATTTGCTGCAAATGCATTGGTATGCTTGCTTTTGTGAGAAATGAGAGCAATTAATGGAAGAATGGAAATTGACTTGATTCTTAAGTTGCAAATGCCATTTCATGTGAGTGGATTGGATATATCCTGATTTGTGCCGTTCGCTCTCCCAAATGCTATTTCATATGAGTGGATCGGGTATATCTTGATTTTTGCCTTTCACCCTCCCTTTTTTTCTTGCTTTTTGGCCAACTTGATTTATTCGTTCACCCTCCCTTTCTAGTTTCTCATATGACTATACTTAAATGACTCTGAGACCAGGGGCTTGTAAGAGACTGCATTAGGTGCGAAGTCGAACATGTTTCAATCTAAAATTTTATTGTTTTCTCATAGATCTCTAACATCTTTTTATGCATCTGCGAAATCAGTTTGAGATTTTGGGTTCTCAGTCTGCCTGTTTCTTATAAAGAAAATGATCACTTTTCTGATTCTATGTAATCATAGGGAACTTGAAGAGCATGATGCGCTATACTAACCTTCCCCCTGATCTCCATTTGTGCATATGACTGTGTTGTGTGCATGAATCTGTGGTACATTAGCATGGATGGACCGGCACATTTTTGTTTTTGTGGACTGGACGCTGGAGCACTTACTTTTACTTATTGAAATGTGTATTTTTGCATTAGTGTAGACAGACTTCCACACTAAATGCGTATTCTATAGAATTTTGCTCCATTTATCAAATCATTACAGTACTCGTTTCATTGCTCTGTGGTTGATTTACCAAAATTGCATCTCTATCTCTCTGTTAGCATAATAATAGGCTAGTTGATGCTATTTGAGAATTGTAATCAACAGAGAAAATAGAAAAAGAGGGCTTTCTTGGCTTCCAGTTTTGGAATGAAAAGATTTTCACGTGTTGCCTTCATGATAAATTTGAGATTACTGTAGCTGCGAGTCTTTCTTCAAAAACCGTGCAACACTCTTGTTAGTGGCTTGTATCTTATGTACCCTGAAATCCTAAAGAAGTAAAAAAGGTACATGGTTGTAATAAAAGAAAATTACATGACCATTTTTATTATCTGCACTACTGAGTATACTCTATCAGCCAGCAATCTACCACAATCCACCCTCCACCACATTTTTGCTGAAACTCCACAAAAGGACTTCTAAACCTAATGCTTTTACCTTGATGTATTTTCATCAATAAGCCTATGACAAACCAAGACAATAGAGCTTTTCCAAAAAGTGATCTTGAAATTTAGCGAACGGTTTTACAGAACCAAAAGCAAGAACTGTTTCAATGTTTTTAAGTGGAGAAGAAACATTTATATAATATCTATTAGACGATAGTTTCCACATTCATAGTAACGAAAAAAAAATATCAACTTTTTGCATTTGTCTCTTTGAACAGAAAGAGAACAAAAGCAAAAGCAACCAAAAATCATTTTTGAAGCAAAAACAAGAACATTTTAAAAAAAAGTTAATTTATATAGTTTGCCAAACAAGTACATAATATTAAATATTTTTCAAAATGGAGAGAGCTCTACGCAGTATGTTAAAGCATTGCCAAAACGAGGCCAAAGTATTTCCCATGTGGAATGGAGAGCTCTATACAGTATCTCAAAGCATTGCCAAAACAAGGCCAAAGTATGTCCCGTGTGGAATCCAAAGAAGAGGTACTGCAGTCACATTAACAACAACATCAAGCAAGTCCATCAACAAATGTAGTAATAAGGATATAACTTTCCAGAATCTCATGCACAGGCCTCCTTATCAATGGGAAAGCCATTCTTTTCGGTATGTCTACAAGAAATAAAGTCTGTTGCTCTACCATGCAAAATTCATAAAAGTGCAGTGCATTCACATTTAACAACAGGATTCAATTATCCTAAACCAGGAAAAGATACATTCAGCTCCAGCAATAAAGTCAATATTCTCATCTGAGACGTATGATAAGCATTCTCAAAAGCGTACAAATCAGTTATAATGTTTACAAAAACTAAGGTGGGTGTCAATCAGTTTGCAGCCAGCAAAATAAGCTTACTCGTTATAGACCACCTAAAATAGGTGATACACTAGTCACTATATGATCCATAATCAAAATCACGACAAACTCAAAAAATAGTTTAATGAAGAAGTGTTTCTGTTTCATCACAGATCTGCAGATCCATGAAATCCTAAAGCTGAGCATAATTAAAGGAGACATTTGATATAAGTCCATTAGCATTAAAAGCTAAACATTGTTGACAGACTCCTCAGCTTGCCAAGATGGACTCTCACGCAGGCAAAAGTTCTTAATCGACACGTTTTGGTTATTGATCACTAACAACACTCACCCATGCAATAAGATACCTAATCAGACTTGTGATAAAACACAATATAGTGTAACAATGAAGTGCTTCTGTTTCATCACCACTGAACTGCAGCTACATGGAACTAGAAACCTGACAATAGTTAAGAGAGATATTTGATATTAGTCCATTAGCATTCAAAGCCAAACATTGTCGACAGACTCTTCAGCTTTGCCAAGCTGGACTATTATGATCGTAGATGTTCTTAATAGACAAATTTTAGTTATTCATCACCCACATCACACGCTCATACCCACTAGGGAAACAACATATATGCATAACTGGCCATTAAACTAAAATCATCCTATGTGGACTCCACATGAGTGATTTCACCATTAAGAATGACATAGTGTTCCAATAGAAACGCAGCCATGAACTTGTCATTGTTAACTACTAACACAAAGTTAATAACTGATTGAACAAACTAAAATATATTTTTATACTCAGACATAAATGGTAGAGACATGCCAGCTTTTAAAAGTGAACAATCTCTTCTTTTTTTTTTTTTTTGGTAAAGTGTGAACAATCTCTTCTTCTTCTTTTTTTTTTTGGTAAAGTGTGAACAATCTCTTCTTTCAGTTCCTTAAATGCAACAATGTGTGTAATCTGATCAGCATTTCATACGAAATTCTGTAATTTATGCTCTATGTGCGTGAATGTGTTTCACTATGCTCTCCACATCTAATCTTTCATTAAACATTCACATCGATGTCTCTAGGGCACCACAACATTCAATGTGCGAAAAACCAAAATCCTTGACCAGTCAAAACAAGTCATTCAGCAATCAAATCCAGTTTTACAGGTGAGCCAGGCTTATAGAAACTAAAGAAAAAATGTTGAAACCATTATTTACCCTGGAAATATACCCTGGAGAGAAAAATGCTGTCTAATGAACATTTGCCTAGAGGATATTGTAGGGGAACAGATATTTCAAAGATTGAGGATAATAATTTTACAATTCGGACAACTAAATATATACAAGTCCCATCTTCTCAAGTTCTACCGCTGCTCAACACGTTGCAGGGGGATGGATGGTTGTCTAGTTTCTCATTGTCGAACTTCCGCATTATACGAGCTCAATAGGTTAAATTAACGGATGGATAGATAGTTACATTTGCAGGGGGATCTCATTTGTACGTTGAAAGAAGGTAATGCTACTCTTTCTTGTCATTTCCCAAAGCTGAAGAGATGCGTCCATAGATTCTCATTTCAAATGCTGATAATAGCGCATCTTTAATTTGACAGGGAGGTCAACCAGTAATGACATTTCTCATTTAATTCATTGCAGTTGATCTTGTGGAAGTTTGCCTCCCAAAGAACTGCAATATTGGGTTACTTGCTTATTCCCCACCGGGTGGTGGATCCCCAAGTGGGAAGTCCTTGGATATATCAATTCTGAAGCTGCCAAGAAAGGGAGGTTGAACCTATTCCCTGGCTACATGGAGAGATATAACAGATCTCATGCCAAGGTATGTCGAAGAAGTGGAAATTATTCAATCATATCAGTAGAGAAGCTAGAAGCCCTCTATTTTTAGTACTCGCTGGTTAGCTGCTCCTGCTGAAACTGTGAAAAGCAAACGGATCTGGAGTAGGGAAGGAGCAGGGGCTTAATTAGGATGATTTTTCTGAAACTGTTTTTTCTCTATTGCTTAAGCGTTTGCAATCGGACTCTTTCTTTTTTCTTTTTTTTATCCGGCTATACGTCAAGAAATCACGGGCTAGCAAGTGGGCACAGTCTTGTGCTCTGACTTTTGGTGGACCAAATTGGCATCTTCAGTAACCATCCTCGTATCTCAATCTTGGGAAGCAACCCGTTCATGACGAGTTCAATCATCGGCGCAACCTCAGTCGAGCAACTAAACGAAGACGTTGATGCTTTTCTAACAGTTGAGAGTCCATTGCCATATGAAATAATGGCAGACATTGAAGCCATTTCAAGAGATACAAGGATCCCGCCATTCTTTACGTTCGAAGCTCGAGAAACTTCGTGAGCAAAAGTGCTGTATGTACCAATTCGACTCTAGGTCTATCTACCACATAGACCATTACCGATCTGCAAAAGTCTGGGATTTTGCATTGTATTTTTAACGCATATTCCTATATGTACAGGGAGAATTACCAAAAAAGTCCTACCTATTGCAAATGTGCCGATTCAGTCCTAAAACTTTTTTTTAGGCCAATTAAGTACTAAACCTTCTTCATTTGTCAATTCAATTCATTGGGCCAAAATTGACTAGAAATTGCTGACATGGACGCAGTCGTCCCACGTGAAGCGGTTAGCGTTGAATGAACAATTTTATGATATTTTTAAAATTATTTATTATTTTTTTCCTTTTTTTATTTTCTTTCTCTTTCTTTTTTTTTCCCTACTTCCTCTAGCTGGCAAGGTCTAGCCTCACCCAACCTCGCCATGAATGTGCAAGGGGAGCCTTGCCATGGCTGGGCAAGGTCGAGGGGCAAGGTCGAGCCTCGCCCAGCCATGGCAAGGCTTGCCCCGCCTAGCGACGGCGAGGGCGAGCCTCGCCATGGCTAGGCAAGACTCGCCCTTGTCAGCCAGAGCAAGAAGGGAAGAAAAAAAAAAAGAAAAAAAGTAATAAAAAATTCAAAAAATATTAAAATATTATTAAAAATTGTCCACGTTAACATCTGTCATACCATGGTTGATGTCTATGTTAGCGATTTTCCATTTGGTACTTTTATTTTGTTTTTCTCTTGAACGTAACGCCTTTTATGTTTCTCTATTCGATTTTTATGATAGTTATAGTTTTTTTTAAAAAATTTTGATATCTAATGTCATTTTTTTATCTTTCTCATTTATTTTTATCCATGATTATCGTATTCTTTATATTTTTTCAAAGATATCTTTTTTTTATTTTTTTCAATTTTGTGTTGTCAACGTTTTATTTCCTGTAATCTAATGGCTATTTTGCTATTTTACATTCTGTCCTATTCACTTTAATTGGCACTATGTAGTTGGTTGACTAATACTTGTGCCTTCAACAGTTCGCCAAATGGCCAGACGAAAATATCAAATAAAAAAATATTAACTATTTACAGTTAATAAAACTAAATAATATTACAACATATGTACGATTTTCTTTTTTCATTTTTCCCTATCGATCTTCTAGTCTCAACTCTCATTGTCTTTTGTCAATGATACTCCAGTCATTCATTGGTCAAAAGAATCTCCAACGTTAGCCATTTCGACTTGTACATTTCATATTATATATGTAGAGATCAGCCTGCTGAGGAAATCCGTGATTGATCTTTTAAGTGGTTGATAATTTAGACATCAATTTTAGAACGATGCGCGCGTGTGGATAGATCTCATCCAAGCCAAACCCACTAAAACTGGGTTGCCAAAGCCCACAGAGAAACTACTTACTTCTTAATTGGCACTCTTATGTACTGAAGCCCATTTATTGGGCCCAACCATCTTTTCAGCGTGAATGAAATACTTCATTTTCTGACCCAAAAAAAAGGAAAGATGATCCTAACCCGGTTATGAAGAACCACACAAAGATGAACCGATTCACTCAGCAATTCTATAAATCACTAAGCAATTGTGGTGACTTCACCATCTTACATTGCATGAACAGCAGGAGACTGCAACACAGATTTCGCTAGGGTAAGTCTAACACAGCACGAGATAAAAATTCTGTATTTTCCAGTCCTGTATATGATTTATGACCTTGTCCGTCAATTGATAAAATCAAAGGATCATCTCTATCTTGCCGGTAGTGAGCTGGTCGTTGAGATTTGTTTGGTTATGGAATACAAGCGATTTCTAATTTTTCATAGCTTAAGTTTGTAGCAAAGGTTAGATGGAAAAATTCGAAGAATGCCTCCCCCAATGGAATGCCCCTGATTCTACGTTGCCTGCGCTAATTTGATAAGGAAGCCAATACAGATCTCATCTCAGACCATGATAAGACTTCATCGCAACCGAAGGTTTACCCCTCAATCTAAATGAGGTTGGGACACAGTTGCGACACATTGTAGACTAAGGATGCACACTGCGCCTCACAGAAAATTTCATTTGATCTTGTCATGACATTAGTGTCAAGTTTAAAGACGGGCGCAGTAAAATTCCATTTGATCTTTGTCATGACCTTTCATGTCAAGTTTAAGAGACGGTGAGAAAAAACTTCCTCGCCTTTCTCTCTTAAATCTAATGAATAAACTCAAGCTAACACAATATTTTCAGGGCCAAACGTCCTGGAACCAATGCCCCTCAGAGTTCAGACACCAGAGAATCAAGAACCCTTCCAAACATTTAGCCGGCACCTTGGCAATAATTTTCTTAGGAACATTATCCTTAATTTACGACAAAAAAGCAGTCTCAGAACCCGTCAATATCATTTATTCCATAGGAACGCATCTCCGAAACTCATCAAAGACAACAATTCAGTTTATTCACTCTGTCTGGACCAAGAAGACTACCAAGTTTTGGACTCCGTATAAGATAACAGCTTTATACGATCTTTCTTTAGCTATGGAAATCCAAGCACAGGACTTACATGCATCATCTTAACAATAAAAGGAGTTCATACAAATCTGAAAGAGCATCACAAAACAAATCCATTTACCCCAGTCCAAAGTCAACTAAGCATTGCAGGAACATGAACTTGTATACATATTGTTCCCCAATTTCGCACATCAACCCATGTTTTCTCTGCTGCGACCATATCTTGTTCTGTCATTGTATCTTGGCCTATCCTTAGCTCTCTGTGGTTGCGGCTCCACTCTCCTTTGCCTCTCAGGTGATCTTTGAACAATCTCTCCATTCACAAACAGCTCGGCTACAACATGTAGCAAGACCGCAGTATAAGTTAATACCGTTCTATGACATCAAGATCAGCTAGAAACTAATACGCTAGTAAGTCCAAATATGTGCTCCATATTTAGAGACAGCATACATGACGTGCTGCCACATCTTAATAGCCCCGGATTGGAACCGTGCCTTAGAATTACGACAAACCATGTTGATGAGCCTTTAATGTTCCAATTTCCAATGTTTTCATACCTCCATCGTGCATGGAGAATCAAAAAACTTACCCCAGTTACAATGCAAGTCCGGTGGCATCTAAGTCAAAGGAGACCCATGTGGCACTATTAAGGAAACGAGGACCATTCTATACAATGAAATTTAGTAAAACGGGTTAAATGACCATTTTTATTATCTGCACTACTGAGTATACTCTATCAGCCAGCAATCTACCACAATCCACCCTCCACCACATTTTTGCTGAAACTCCACAAAAGGACTTCTAAACCTAATGCTTTTACCTTGGTGTATTTTCATCAATAAGCCTATGACAAACCAAGACAATAGTGCTTTTCCAAAAAGTGATCTTGAAATTTAGCGAACAGTTTTACAGAACCAAAAGCAAGAACTGTTTCAATGTTTTTAAGTGGAGAAGAAACATTTATATAATATCTATTAGACGATAGTTTCCACATTCATAGTAACGAAAAAAAAATATCAACTTTTTGCATTTGTCTCTTTGAACAGAAAGAGAACAAAAGCAAAAGCAACCAAAAATCATTTTTGAAGCAAAAACAAGAACATTTTAAAAAAGAGTTAATTTATATAGTTTGCCAAACAAGTACATAATATTATATATTTTTCAAAATGGAGAGAGCTCTACACGGTATGTTAAAGCATTGCCAAAACGAGACCAAAGTATTTCCCATGTGGAATGGAGAGCTCTATACAGTATCTCAAAGCATTGCCAAAACAAGGCCAAAGTATGTCCCGTGTGGAATCCAAAGATAAGGCACTGCAGTCACATTAACAACATCAAGCAAGTCCATCAACAAATGTAGTAATAAGGATATAACTTTCCAGAATCTCATGCACAGGCCCCCTATCAATGTGAAAGCCATTCTTTTCGGTATGTCTACAAGAAATAAAGTCTGTTTCTCTACCATGCAAAATTCATAAAAGTGCAGTGCATTCACATTTAAAAACAGGATTCAATTATCCTAAACCAGGAAAAGATATATTCAGCTCCAGCGATGAAGTCAATATTATCATCTGAGACTTACGATGCACCACATGTAAGCATTCTCAAAAGTCTATAAATCAGTTATAATGTCTAGAAAACTAAGGTCCATGTCTCAGTGTGTCAATCAGTTTGCAGCCAGCAAAATAAGCTTACTTATTATAGACCACCTAAAATAAGTGAGACGCTAGTCACTATAAGATCCATAATCAAAATCACGACAAACTCAGAATATAGTTTAATGATGAAGTGTTTCTGTTTCATCACTGATCTGCAGATCCACAAAATCCTGTAGCTGAGAATAGTTAAAGGAGACATTTGATATAAGTCCATTGGCATTAAAAGCTAAACATTCTCGACAGACTCCTCAGCTTTGCCAAGATGGACTATCACGCAGGCAGAAGTTCTTAATCGACATGTTTTAGTTATTCATCACCACAAGCACTCACCCATGCGATAAGATACCTAATCAGATTCGTGACAAAACACAATATAGTGTAACGATGAAGTGCTTCTGTTTCATCTCCTCTGAACTGCAGCTACATGGAACTAGAAAGCTGAGAATAGTTGAGAGACATTTGATATTAATCCACTAGCATTCAAAGCCAAACATTGTCAACAGACTCTTCAGCTTTGCCAAGATGGACTATTATGAGCGTAAATGTTCTTAATAGACAAAATTTAGTTATTCATCATCCACAACACACAATCATACCCACTAGGGAAACAACATATATGCATAACCAGTCATTAAATTAAAATCATCCTATGAAAACTCCACATGAGTAATTCCACCATTAAGAATGACATGGTGTCCCAGTGGAAACGCAGCCTTGAACTTGTCCTTGTTAACTACAAATGCAAAGTTAATAACTGATTGAACATACTAAAATATATTTTTATACTCAGACATAAATGGTAGAGATATACCAGCTTTTAAAAGTGACCAACCTCTTCTTCGAATTCATTAAATGCAACAAGGTGTGTAATCCGATTTTAAAGACTGCCTCCAGTAATAGCTTATATAGCACATTGAAAAAGCCAAAGCTTTGTCTGATCAGCACATCCTACGAAATTCTGTAATTTATGCTCTATGTGCGTGAATGTGTTTCGCTATGCTCTCCACATCTAATCTTTCATTAAACATTCACATCGATGTCTCTAGGGCACCACAACATTCAATGTGGGAAAAACCAAAATCCTTGACCAGTCAAAACAAGTCATTCAGCAATCAAATCCAGTTTTACAGGTGAGCCAGGCTTATAGAAACTAAAGAAAAAATGTTGAAACCATTATTTACCCTGGAAATATACTCAAGATCCAGTGGAAATTAATGGATCCACATTCGAACCGTCAAAATATCCTTACCAAACTATATGCCAAATTGATAAATAGAGGATTGATCATGATTCATCTAAAAGGCACAAGCCTGACCCCCATAGTCCTTGTACTCAGGGATCAAGGTAGGAGTCTGGAAGCTTAAACAATATCCCAGGCAAACCTGTTCACAAACACAAATTATTTCAGAGCCGAGGAACAGACCAGCTTAATGAAACCAGATAAAGATACAAATGCAACTAACCTTCAAGCTTGTTTGATGTCTCCTCATCAATCTCACAACCGAACCCAAAATATCTCTCAAAGGACATGTTGTATATCTTCTTCTTCACTTCCTCCTAACTGATGCACATTAGCAAACACAAGCAACACCAAAATCAACCCAAAGCCCCAACATTTCATCATCTAAATCATTAGCGCATCTGATGCACATTCGCTTATCGAGATCAAGTAACTTCCAAATGTCAAACACAATGAAACACAGGGATTATCAATCCAAAAGGCATAGCCTAAAAACTACAAAGAAGGACCTCCAATTAGTTCGTACAGTAAGCACTACACGGGGCAAGAGAAACAAATTCAACTTCTTGACTTAGTGGCTAATTCAGTTCATAGCAGAACCAAATTCATTACCTGCACCAACATTTCTTGCAACAATCTGAAATTTAGTAAACTTATGCCAAATCTCCTTACATTTTGGGTTTACTACAGGGTTTCCTATGTAATTCATCATGTCACAGGAGTGTTACCACAACATTTCACAGGATCAAAGGGCGTCCGCAGCCGTAAACATATCCAAAAGTAGCCATCTCCCCGCCTTTCTAACAGATTACTTTACGTCAATGCAACTTTTCCTTTCTTATATCTTCCAAACCACGACGAATACAAAATAACGAAGAACCCACTACCTCCCGACAACTTTGGCTAGGGTTTGGATATAACAATCGATCATCTATTACTTCGTGGCGTTTTCACCCCCAGCTTGTCCATGACGATGAGTCGATGAGCCAGTGCTGGCAATCGCACCACGGGAACAGCGGCGCCATCTCCGCGGGCGGCCGGCCGCTGAAGTTCGAGCCGGAGTTCAGCGACCAGTATGCGGAGCCCCCGGACCGGTTTACGCGGCACCATATGGGAGCGAACCTGAGTCGTAGCGTCGCCGAAGGAAGTTGATCCAACGGCGTGGGAGAGAGGGGCGAGAGTTTGGCGGTGGAAGAGGAGAGACGGGACCGGAGGAGGGGAGGTGACGTAGGTCGTAGTCGAGATGAGGCGTTTGGTGATGAAAGAAAAGACGGTAAGTCGGCCCGTGGCGGTGCCGGGGGCCGTGGCGGTGGCGCGTGCTAGGGTTTGGGCCATAAGGATGGAGGGAGGAGGCATGCTTATCGCTGCGATTATTTATTTATTGTTTTATCGAAAATATCTTCGTGCAAAAACTAGGAGCGAGATTGAAAATGAAGCTAGACATATCTCATGAAGAGCTACATAATTCAAAAATTAATTACCAAAATACTTCGAAACTCAACTCAAATCTTTTCCGGTTCAAGCACCTCTATACATTGAATCTAAGTCAAAGTCCAACGTAGAAATAGTTGACCGTGTATCTCAATATTTTATCCAAGTAATTAAAATTTTGCTCATTCTATTTATGTCTGTATATCTATAGCGAAGAAAAGCACATTATTTCGATTTTCAATTATAAGGTATTTCCATATCTCGGGTGAGTAAGGTCAACTTTGAGTTTGAACTTACGATGTTACTAATGAAAGAGCCATGTGATGTTTGAATGTGATATAATTTTAAACGGTCACACTATTTTCATCTCATGAATGATTAAGTTCATCCCGTTTTTATTAAAGAAATAAAATTATCCTTAATCATTCAAATTGAAATTTAAACTGGTGAACCTCAACTTTATTACTTTCCTTTTTTGTTCAGTTTTTCTATTTCTATGCACGATCAAGTATTCATAACTATCAATATCACATGTTTTCTCTTTTATATATAAGAAATAAGTGGGTATTGTGTTACCATGCACATCAACAGCTATATATTTTCCTTTTTAATTTCTAGGAATTACTTTTTTTACGTATTAGCTTGTCAAATGGAGAAATTCCAAGATCCTGATTCTTTTCCAAGTTATCGGGTAACTTTATGGATCAATTGTCAAATAAAATCCTGAAAAATTTGAACATGAACAACATTTTAACACAATTAAATATCTATAAACTTTTACTTTTATCGTGCATATCACCATCAAACTTTTTTCTTAGTAGTTGTCTTTTCATATACACATAATGGGCTAGGGGATGACAAGATAAAACAAAGAAAATCTCTTTAGAGATTTGCCAAAATAAAATCACAATTACATCCCCCAATGCAAACATTTAAAAGATGAGATCGAATTAAAACAATGCTTTCCATGAAATGAGAACAAATAAATGATAATTAAATCACATTCGTTTTGAATTGACAAAAATTAATATTAACCATTGAGTGTTTATGAAAAAGTATGAAGGTGCCTCGATATGCATAATATTTTTATGTCGTTGTTTTTAGTTTTTTTAGATACTCCTATAATTTCTTTACATACTTCGTGTAAAAGTGCCTCGTTAATGGTAAAGAAGTCCACTGATTCTTTGATATAGAAAATGAAGGGGGAAACACTAAAAGCATACCTTACTTTTGACCCAATGGGCAGTTACATGTATTTATTATTGTAAATACCATTCATATACCTCTAAGCAAAACCCCACATTGAAAATACTTGATTGCCCTTCTTAACAAACTTATTTTAACATATTTCTTAAGGTTTGGATTATTTGGTTTTTAATTGATTTGGAATATTCAGGTTGGTTATGAGAATTCAGTATTTGAGGATTGGCATTTTTGTAAAGAAAATGACACTTTCATAAATAGGGATACAATAATAATTCATGTGAAATCTCCAAAAATAAAATTCAAGCATGTATTTGGTATTTTCCAAACGCAGAGGTATATACATACTCATTAATTATTTTGAGCTATGTATGTGGATTATCTAAGGTAGAAGGGATGCAGGATGGATAAGTTGTGATAAAAATAACAGTGATAAAGAGGCTAAAATTTATTCTTTAATTGTTATAAGTTTAAATTTCGAAGAAAATGTATAATAGGAAAATAACAAAATTGAAGAAAATTAGGCCAAAATGAAAACAATCAAGGATGGTTTTGTGTACCAAGTGAAATAAGGTGAGTTTGGTCATTTAGGGCGGGTATGATAACCATTATATTTCTGGTCAAATCTATTTTTCCAATCCCGGAAATAGATTTGGAACAGAAATCCGTTTAGTAACACAATTTTATTTTTCTATTTCTGAAACAAATTTTTAGTCGAGATGAATGGAAAAGAGCATAAGAGGGAGATATTTAAGAAGGCCTATCAAACGAATTTTGTTTTTGGAAGAAAAATTTTGTATTGTTATTAAACACATATCTCTATTTAAAAACTTGTCTAGGGAGTGGTCAAAAATCTTTTTTTAAGGATAGAATTGTTATCATTCGTGCCCTTAGGCTGCGTTTGGTCGTCCGAACAATTTTGCTGGATAGGATAATATTGGATAGGATAAAGATATGATAGGATTTTAAATATCCCATCCAATGTTTGTTGAGGTCTAGAAATAAAATAAATTCAAATAAATATCATCCAAATAAATATTTGATTTGCAGTATTAAAATTACAAATAAACCATGAAAATAAAACAACCCTCTTCCTCGTGATGCGGAGGTGGAGGCCGTGAAGCAGAGGCCATTGCCCCTTAATTCAGCTTGCATAGAGAAAACAATACTCTAAAAGTAGGTAGAAGAATTGCTGGGAAGTGAGGCGAATCAAAATTCTCTTTGCTGGAGATAGACAATCGTGTGGATCTTCGATAAATAATTGAACTCAAAGAAAAAAAACCCAGCTTTGAACTTTGCTGGAGATGTCAAGTTACTGGGCTGATCGTTTAAGGACGAGATTGTCAAATCTGGGTCTTTAGGGCGTGTTAAATAGAGAGGAGAGAGCATGGGATGGGATTTAAAGAAATGAAGGGGATGACCCTACGAACAAGCAGCTCGGCCATGGACGGCCAACCACTGCAAGCAGCCGCGACTAAGATGGTGGCTCGATCATGGAACCGAGCTCTAGATCCCACCTCATCGATCATAGATCAGTGCATCACCAGCCAAAACTGTCGGGTTCGTCTGCCCTATGACTCCGACCAGACCTAAACAGTAGAAACGAAGGGAGAGGGGGAGGCACGGAGAAAAAATATTTATTTTCCAAATTTAACATATCTTATTCAGGTCTATCTCATCACCTGGGTGGGATTTTTTTATCCGGACTATATTAAGGCTATATCCGGTCATATCCGGAATTCGCGTCACTCCAAATACCGGATAGGGTAAAAGTTATCTTATCAGAAGTTTTATCTACCCTACCAAACGCAGCTTTAGAGATTGGATATGGCCTCGTCCATTTTTAAATGGTGATTTAGCCGATCGTATGGATTTTTTAATTTCTTAATACAATGTAAAAAACTGATCACTTTAATCACAGGAATGTATGATTAAACAACATGTGAATCAAATAGAAAAAGATTAAGAAGAGTGATTTTTCCAATGGGAGGCTATATTCGCACCTATTTAGTTTGAGTCACATCCTTTTTAGTGAACCAACCAAAACGACCTTCAATATAATGAAGGGATATGCTATCGTAACGGCTCCGTCATTTTTTTCGCAATAACGGAGCATTCTTGACCACCCATACTTCGTGGAAACCGGGACACTTTCTTCACTGGTTTTCAAAAAAGAATTTAAAATATACATTTCCATACTTCTTTTTATCCTTCATATAGTAGCATGTAATATAAAATTAACGTCTATGTAAGCAGTGATACCATTTCTTGAGAACATTATAATTTTTAAAGAACTTTACCACTTATATTGTTAAATATAATCGCACATTGCTTATATATATGTGTGTGTAGTCTCTCTCATCATACTCTAAATGTTGACAATCCTCTCTTAAAACTCACTTTTTTTTTTTGCTAAAATCTCAAAGCTCATTTGTGGTGATAGGTTCACAACAGTTAAAATAGCACCTAAGATTTTTCTTTTTGGAAAATTACACAAAATCTCCTGAACTTTGGGAGCAGTACTCATTTGCCCTCCATAAATTTTCGTGTTGTTATAGCCGTTAACCCTTAGTTATTAATTCCGATAGTATATAGAATGGACATGACTTTTAAAAGCAAATTGTTAGCAAAAATCTAAGGTGATTCTTTTTATGTATCCTTTTACTTATCAATCATTATTTTCACATTAACTAACCATTAAAAAATATATAATGAGTATTAAATGTTTGTTATTTTACCTTTTTGTTATCAAGACCTTTTTCCTTCCCACTTGAGTTGAGATTCTTTTTCTTAAAATATCTTATTAGTTCTATTAATATCTTCATCAATTTTAACGCAAATGAGGATTCTGAAGCAATCGCTCCGGTGGTGCTTTTGTTAGTGTTCCTGATCTCACAAGAAGCTCTATCACATGTCTACTTTCAATGAAGAAAGAAAAATAGAATAAAAAGGTGATTTTTCCTTTATGTGATTGATGATCTTTTTACATTTTGTTTCCTTTTCCTCTGATCCACTAGTCTTGCTGACTAGATATTCACTCAATCGCATGGTGACCCATACAAATGGAGACACATCTGTCATTTAGTAAGCAACTCTTATTAAAATTCTAGTGCCTCTAGCACTACTGCTCAAAACTTTATAACATAGATATTTGACTACAACTGAGGTGGGACTTCCAATCGGATATTTCTCTTCTTGAACATATAATGTCCAACTTCTACCGTGGTCACGTGAACATAACTAATAAAATGCTAGTTTTCAATGCACAAATTTTGTACATTTATTTTGCACAAACAAGATTCATATAATTCGAAGATTAATGATCTCATGTTGGGATCAACTCAATTTTTGGTGCCATGACACGGTGCAACGTGTTGCACCACGCCATGGGCATGGAAAGTAAGTTAGAGAGTGATGCACTTTTCGATATTTTCTATGAGGTTCATATATTTCATGGTGACAAAAAATTAGTGTGAAAAGTCAAATATGAAATCCTTCGGGGTCAATTCCATCGTTCTCTTCTAACTTTTTGTTTTCTACATGCTTGGTGTTTTTGGGACTTTATAGGATCAGCAATGAGGCAACGACATTGGAGCCGCAAGGGACCTTAAGAATGTGGACTGAGGGAGGGTTTGGGGTTGCAGGTGATGAAGACGGGGTACTTGGGCTTGTTCTTGGACCCGGGGGCCGGCGGATGACCTCAAATGTTGGAGACTAGGGATCGGAGGCAGCGGAAGAGGCGATGGCGGAGGTAGCGGCGTGGTTCACGTGAGAGGGGAAGAGAGAGCAGAGAGGAGAGGAGAGGTTCGCGTAAGAGGGAAAAAGAGAGCAGGGAGCATTTCTGGCACGTGGACCCAAATATGACACGTGTTATTTATTGAATGGACCTGCGCAAAAATGATGTGACACCATTGTGAACCCAATATTTTCTTGGTGGGAGAGGACAGAGAGAGAATCACTTTGGATTCCTTTGGCTTCCGCACACATGGGGCCTGCAACTGCACGCGCGTACGAACAAAGCCAGCTGTAAATGAATATGATGATCGGCAACTTGTGCAAATGAACAGTGAGGCAGGACAGTCTGGCATGAGATTGAGCTGGTCTTGTGCGTGGAATATGCGTTTCCCAAAAATCTATTCCACCCTTCGCTCTCCCTCAACAAAATTTTTTTATGGTCGGATCTACAATTTTTTGTTTGGACAAAGATCTACTGGTTCAACAGTAACACACTTCTCGAATAGTGACACTTGAGTTTCATCTTCTACTTAAATGTCACTAATCTCACTAATTGTAGATTGGCGGACCTAAATTTTACCTTTCGCGTGCTCTCAACAATTGTACGAAACATTGACAAGTAAAAATGCACATAAAAATTTATATAATCTTTTGAAATTTGAATGGAGTAAAAATATTAGTTTTTATTTTTCAAAAAAAAGCTAAAAACAAGCAAGCCATACTACTGTTGTAATTGTCTAATTAAACAAACAAGTATTATCATGTTGTTTGTAATTTACTTACGACACTTGCACAATTTCGGAGAAGTTGATAATTTATTAATTCAATTGAAATTCGAAAAATTTCTAAAGGTATCAATATGTTACTAACAGGTCATCAAACAATCAAATTAAAAATAATCATATTTTTCTATCAATAGCATTGAAAATGTATTAATAATTACATAAATCTACCAATTACGAGAAACTTTCTAGTGTAAGCAACTCTCAGTAAAATTCTAGTGACCCTAGCACTACTACTCAAAACTTAATAGCGTAGATATCTCACTAGACTCGAGGTGGGACTTGGTGTTGTAATACTAAATGGCATGTGTGTGAAAAGATTGTGAAACTGCTGGAAAAAGTCGTCTTATAATAATGGGTGAAAGAGTGAAATATTTAAACACCCTACGCAGTCTTGTCTGATCATTTTATCTTTCAATTAATACATAAGATATTTGTCCACTTGAACATACAATGTCCCACTTTTTAGGTCGTCACTTGAACATAACTCATAAAATGCTAATTTGCAATCCACAGATATTTGTACATTTATGTTGCATAAATAAGATTAACATAATCCAAAGATTGCTAATCTCAAGTTGGATCAAGTCAATTTTTCGGTGGCATGACATAGTACAACACATGGCACATTGCCACGAGCATGAAAAGTACTTCCTATATTTTGTATTGGATTCATGTATATCATGGTGACTTAGAATTAGCTAGAAAAATAAAACCGAAATCCTTCGGTGTTTCCTTCGTTCTCTCCTAAATTTTTGTTCTCTAAATGCTTGGTGTTTTTCAGGAACTTTACAGGATCAGCAACGTAAGGTTCGCACAACAAATCAAATGACTAATATTAAGTTATCAAAAGTTATAACTAAGAGAACCTTAAATTCAAAACAAACTTCGAGAAAAAAAATTCTCGAGTGTTGACCGCGAGATCAGGTGTACTATTTACCCACAACGTGTTTCGCAAACAATATGCCTAATCGATAATTGACTTGACGCTTGTGTTTAGCTCAAAAGCTTAGTTATTGCTTTATGACTAATTACGAAGTTTGAGAAAACACTTCATGTTCATATTATCTCCTAACCAATAATTTATTGATGAGAATGATAAATAAATTCAAAGTTTGATTAGGAAAGTATGAATTATGAAAGTTTGTTTTTTGGTCAACTTAGGCTCTGTTCATTTCGCTAAAAATATTACGTTTCTGGAAAATATTTACTAGGAATCTATTTTCCTGGAAAATGACATAATTTTCCGGTGTTCTGCTGAAATCTGAAAAAGTCTCGAAAAATATTTTCCGTTGTTCGGTATGAAAAATATTTTCCTCCTTGCAAGACTTTTAATAATTTTTTATTTTTATTTTTAAAAATATTTTTATTTTTATTTTTTTTCTTTTCTTCTATTTCTTTTTTTTTATTTCCTTCTTCTTCCTCGTCTAGTCGCCAGTCATGGCTGCAACCGACAACTGGCCACAGGTGAGCTCGAGCCTCGCCATAGGCCGGCGAGGCTCAAGCTCACCAGATTCAGGCGAGGTCGAGCCTCACCGGCTAGTGGCAAGGCTTTGTCTCGCTTGATCCGGTGAGCTGGACGAGGCTCGCCTTGCCCGAAGTCGCTAGACGTTGGCGAGGCTCTGGCGACCTCGGGCGAGGCTTGAGCTCGCCTGTGGCCGGTCGGCCAGGGACCGACTGGAGAAGAAGATAGAAAAGAGAAAAAAAAAAGAAAATTTAAAAATTAAAAAGAAAATTAAAAAAATAAAAACTAGATTTTTAAAAAGAGAAAATAAAAATAATTATAATGAATGATGAAAAGACAAAGAGGGGAAAATGTTTTCCTCTTTTTAAAAAGTGAAAAATATTTTATTAGCTTTCGAAGGTATTTTGTCTATTGAGGGAAAATATTTTTCATGGTTAATTTATTTTTCGTGAAATGAACGGTGAAAAATTCGAAAAATATTTTTCTGAAAGTTATTTTTCATTAAACAAACAGTGCCTTAAATCGTGAAAGTTTGATTCCTTGGCTTCCGCACATTTCATGCCGTAATCACGTTCTTTCGACCCTTTTCGCATGGGGCCTGCAACTGCATGCCCGACAGTCGATACAAATAACATAAGATGGATAGATGGGAATGGGAAAGTGGGTAGAGAGCGAAATGACGTTTGATTCCCTGGCTTCTGGACATGTGCATGCACGTTTGAATAAGCCAGCTATGCTGTATATAAATATATAGTAACAGTCTGTGAATAAATATAATAATAGGTCAATACTATCATAAATCCCAAACTGATATACATATAATAAATTTATCAAAAACTAATTTTTTAACTACTAAAAACTTCAAACTATACTTGTAACAAATTTACCCTTCGTTAGTTTCCGTTAAATTTTATTGTCAAATTGCTGAATTGGATGACACATGACAATTGACATGTGTACCGGTTTGGGGTTTTACCTTCTGTTTATCACATGTGTACCAGTTTGTGATTTTTTATGATATTAATCAAATTTAACGGAAACTAATGGAGGGTAAATTCGTAACAAATGTATTAGTTTGAAGTGAGGTAAATTTGTCACAGGTATTTCAGTTTAGAATTTTTGGTGATAAAAAAATATTTTGTGATAAATTTATCATAAATGTACGTTTTTCGTGATATTAACCCTGTAAAAATGAGCAAGGAAGGACAATCTGCCAAGAAATCGAGCTGGTCTTGTGCATGGAATACGCGTTTCCCAAAATTATATTCCACCCTTCGCTCTCCCTCAACGAATCCTTTTTTGGTCGCATCTCCTAATTCAACAGTAACACGGTCCTTAAATAATGACCCGTGACTTTCATCTTTAATACAAATGTCAATAATGTCAATGATTGTGGATTCACGGATCCAGATTGTTCACTCTCGTGTTCTTAGGAATTGTCACCCGTAGACTGGACCCCTACACTCGTCCCCAAAGCTGGGTGATTTTGGCCTTTTGCTCATTTCCATTCTGTCGGCCACATCTTTTTTTTTTCTTTAATTCCTTATTGACCAATAGCGTTTGATTTTATGGTCATCGTCGCAATTGTTTACGACTTTCTGTTTCAACCATTTTCTCAGCGACACATAGCATCTGATTTTTTACCTCCGACTACTCCATTATTCCTCGCTACGTGGGGGCGCGACCTCTTTCTCTGTTTAGAACCTCGAGTCGGAGAGAGATCTAGATCTGCGAAGCTGAGCAGGCTAATGCTATGGCGAGCTTTGACGCAGGAACCTTATTGGGAAGTGCGTACCAAGTATTCTTGAGCTTTAGAGGGCCCGACACTCGATTGGGATTCACCGACTTCCTTTACCATAGCTTGATTGATAGTGGCATATGCGTTTTTCGAGACGACGAAGAGCTCCGCTTCGGTGAAAGGATTGATGGATCGCTTCAGCAAGCGATCGACAATTCTAAGATCTATATACCCGTCTTCTCTCGAACTTACGCTTCGAGCCGATGGTGCCTCCGCGAGCTCGTGCATATCGTGGCAAGCACCTTCAAATCGGAAGGTAATAAAGAGATCCTACCTATTTTTTTCGATGTGGAGCCAGACGATGTTAAGTTAAAAACTCCGCTATATCGCGATGCCATAATAAATTTGGAGCGCAAGAAGAAGTTGAGCAAGGAGGAAGTAGATGCATGGAGAGAGGCTCTCGTGAAGGTTGCTGCCATAAAGGGGTGGGAAGTGAAGAAGTACAATGGGTATGCTGACTGCTTTCAAGATACTTGTTTCCCCAATTTTCCTTTACACTTTATCATATATGTAAAAATTTCAATATGATTGAGGTAAGACTTTATTATTGTGATTTTAAATGAAGAATCCAGGCTACATTTGTCAAAAAAATGTGGAACTGCTTAGTTATATTATGGGCGAATAACGATAGTGATGGCTCGGTAGTTAACGAAATCCGATTGTCAAGGTCTCGTTATTTATCCATTTTTGTGTAGTTTATCCGGTGCTTGAATAACATCACTTTTAGTGATTGTGCATTTCCAAGTCCCCCACCTCAACTAAAATGGTTTTCCACTGTGGCAGCCACGGTACCTTGATCAAATTGGTAACCGCGGAGATCTTGAGAAAGCTGAAGACAAAACAAAGATCGGTGCCTGAACATTTAGTTGGACTTGATGAGCGTGTAGAAGCAGTAAGCAAATTATTAGACATCAACTCTGGTGGTGTGCGACTCATTAAAATTTATGGCATAGGGGGTATCGGTAAAACGACTCTTGCCAAGGTTCTCTTCAATCGATTCTGTCCCCATTTTGGAAAGTATTGTTGTTTCCTTGAAGATGTTCGAGAAAAGTCATTAAGAATTAACGGCCTAGTTGAGTTGCAAAAGAAGTTATTAGTCGAAATCGGTGGTCATGCAGGAACAAGGGCAATAGACGAAATTGATTATGGAATGCACAGGGTTAGAGAACTTCTTCACAATAAGGTGGTCCTTATTGTACTTGATGATGTTGATGCCAGCGAACAAGTGGAGAAATTAATTGGAAATGGTACTTTGCATACAGGATCTAGAATATTGATTACAACTAGAAATAAATATGTTTTTGAAATCAATAGACCAAAGTGGGACATTTTAGAATATGAAATGATAGAGATGAGTATCGATCATGCGCTTCAGCTTTTCGGTAGGCATGCATTTAACAAAGACTTTCCTTCAGAAGATTACAATGATCTTTCAAAGCAAATTGTATCTGCTACCGGGGGACTTCCATTGGCTCTTGAAGTAATTGGTTCGTACCTCTATCACAAAACACTAGAACGATGGCAAGAGACATTGGAGAAGTTGAGAAAAGTACCTCAAAATGAAGTTTTTGAAACATTGAAGATCAGCTATGACGCCTTAACTTCCGAGGAAAAACAAATTTTCCTTGATATTGCATGCTTTTTCGTTGATGAGGATAAGACGAATGCAATTTACATGTGGAACGATTGTGAGCTTTTCCCGGATGATATAATTGAGGTCCTCAGTCACATGTCTTTGGTTAAGGTGGAGGGCAATAAATTTTGGATGCCCAATCAAGTTAGAGATCTTGGAAGGGAAATTGTTCATCGAGAATATCCAACTCCTGGAAAGCGGAGTAGGATATGGAGCTGCGAGGAGGTCCTTGATGCGATAACAACAGAGGAGGTACAGCACTTCTAGAGAGAACTAACAGTACACTGCCCTAGGATGCTCTATCTTATTCTTGTTTTTTTTTTCATTATCCATTTCCTCTATGAAGCAGAATACAAATTTACTAACCTCCTGTTCTCATTTGCAGACTAAAGAGAATGTTCAAGCACTATATCTTGATGCATATCCACGAAGTTCCCATGACGTCGTTGTTCAACTTAAAGAGATTAGAAGATTTGAACATCTAAGGTTCCTTAAGTTAACTGGAGGAACTTTTGTTGGTGACACAGCGACACATCTTACTGAATTAAGATGGATTTCTTGGAATTATCCTCTACATATCTATAAATGGACCAACATGTACCTAGAGAATGTAGTCGTTCTTGAATTTTCTGGTGTTGACATCTTAAATAAGTCAAGATTACAGAACTTAATCAAGGTGAGTAATATGTTTATTTCTATTTTATTTTCCTTGAAAGTAATATTAGTCTATTCGTCCATTGAACATTGCATTCATTTCGATAGATGGCAAGCAAATTAAAAGTTTTATTTTCCTTGAAAGTAATATTAGTCTATTCTTCCATTGAACATTGCATTCATTTCGATAGATGGCAAGCAAATTAAAAGTTTTATTTTCCTTGAAAGTAATATTAGTCTATTCTTCCATTGAACATTGCATTCATTTTGACAGATGGCAAGCAAATTGAAAGTTCTTTCTCTTAAAAGTTGTCACGGCATAGTTAGAACACCAGACTTCTCTGGATGCCCGAAGTTAGAAAGGCTTACTTTCGAAGATTGTTCCAAGTTGAGGACTATTGACAGCTCTATTGGGAAGTTGAAGTGTCTGATTGACTTGAAAATTGATATTTGCTCTTGTCTTGAAGATTTGCCTAAAGAAATTGGGGACCTAGTGAATCTAAAGTACTTCTCTGTAAAGCAGTGCAATGTAAAGAAACTGCCAAATTCCATATGGAAGTTGGGATCATTACGTGAGGTGTACTTTTCAAGTAACAGAGACGGATTAGATTCAGCAAGTTCATGGGCGTTACCTAGTACTCTTGGAATGCTTCAGAATCTGGAAGTGCTTCTAGTTAATAGTCGCTATTTAAAAGGTCAGCTTCCTTCTGGAATCGGAAGTTTGCTCTCTCTAACAATCCTAAATCTATCACTTACTCATGTTAGTGAAGTTCCGGAGACCATTAGCAAGCTTACTAACTTGCAAAGATTGGAGTTGATGGAATGTCATAAGATTCAGGAGTTACCAGCTCTCCCAACAAGTTTAACCCATCTACAAGTGTCATCTGCATTGTTGCGGGTAGTCCCAAATCTCTCGAACCTGACTAATTTGGTTGAATTGGATCTAGATGATAGTGGAGGAGGTGGAGAAAACCTTTGTACCGATGACTTGCAGTGGATTGGGAGGTTATCCAAACTGACTAAATTGAGGTTGGGACTTCAAGGCGTCCCTGCTCCTGCTGAGCTGGCTTCCCTTCCTCAGCTGCACCAACTTGATTTGTTTGGATTGGATCTGCAAACCTTTCCACAACTTTCCTTCTCTCTTCAAAAGCTAGGCCTTGATAATTTCAACTCAATTATGTCACTCTCTCCGAACTTGAGAAAGTTGTCATGTTTAGAGCTCTATCGATCTCCGATGCAAGAATTTCAACTCGATGGGCTTCAACTTCCACATCTAAGAGAGTTGCTTGTGCAAAGCTGTGAATCCCTTGAGAGATTCAAGCTATCAAGCATGAGGAAGTTGAAAGATGTCCAGGTGAGAGATTGTCCAAAGCTATTTGAGATCCGATTTTCTTGTGTGTTGGAATCACTGGAGGCATTGTCTATTAAATGGTGCGGGTCCTTGGGAAGGCTAGTTTACGTGGGAGAAGCTGGCCAAGATGATAATGAGTCTGCTAAGGAGTTGATTACTCGTGAGGGGAGACTGATCCTTCCATCCAGAGCCTTAAATAAGTTGCAAAGTTTTATGCTGGCAGGTTGCCATAAGATACTTGAGATTCAAGTTGTCGGTACCTCGGAATCATGGCAACACTTCGAACTTGGCAAATGTCCTTATGTGCAAATTCTTGGTGGTTTGTCAAATTTAAAGAACCTCAAGTCTTTGCACATCCAATACAATGATGAGCTACGAGTAGTCAAGGGCCTTGACGAGCTCGCGTTTTTGGATAACTTATTAGTTCATGGATGTAGATCGTTGAAAAGGTTGATTGATGTATCAAGCACCAAATTGCCAAATCATTGCCACCTACATATCTGTGGTTGCAGGAAAGACTTTCGGGGCTCCTTCAAGTCTTATAAGCACTATAAGGTGAGTTTGACTAAACGTTCTGTCTCTCGCATGGTTTTTTTTTTTTTTTGGTAAGATGTCTCTCGCATGGTTGACATTTCATGAAATGAAAAGAGAGATTTGGTACTTTAGTTACTAATTGTTATCAGACCAATAAATGTGTCATTGACAAAAAAAGGTACATTCAAATTGATCTCGCTTGTTCTAACACCAATATAAATTTTGGTACGCTTGCATGTTCTTTTTTCACAATTGTGTTTTCTCATTTTCTTCTCGTGTTCTGTTCTTTTTCCCTTTTTCTCTCCTTTACGTCCATGAGAAAGCTTTAAAGTTTTAGCTAAGCTAGGGGACAAGGTCAATTGGTATCAAAATAAGGGGAATAGCTTTCATTAATTCGGAAAAAATGTCGTTGTGTAGTTTGTTATTATTAAAAAAAAGTGCTTTTAATGTTTCAAATGTCTTTTCATGGAGATGAGATTGGTACTTTGCAATTTTCATATCATATACTCGCTTCACGTGTCGTAGACAATTTGCTCATCGTATGTAAAGGACACTCTGTTATAGCATAACTCATGCGGTCCACCAATTTAATTCAGGTGGAGTAGAGTTATTTTCTTCTGCTCATTTAACTTTTTGTTACTAAAAATGATTTTTGTTTTTAACTCCTAAAATACATTTACTCAATCATGTATAATGTATATGAAAACTTTCTAGTTGAATCGATAAGTACCAATAGCGCAGGCTTCAAAGTTGTGATTGATAGGACTTGACCAGATAAACGTATGTACGCATGTATAATTTCAAACAGAGGAGAAACAGCGGTCAATAAACAACAAAGAAAGATGGAAAGAGGAGGAGGGAAGGCTTTGTCTACTTGACTTCACCAGGCGAATTTTCACTTGGATGATTTGCAGTTAATTTGATGAGGCTTTGTGAATCTGGTGTTCAATGGAAAAAAAAAAAATTAAAGAGCAAAGTTATTGTCGGAAAAACCTAAACTGTGTGTTCATGAGCAATTCATGAAAAAACTATACCATCTGCAGAACACGGACTTGACATTTGATTGCTTCATTTTTCGACTCTATCCAGCCTAGGAGTTTGATTGGTGGCGTGGTTATTTAGTTTGAGCATTCTCTGGGCCCGGTAATTTTCTAATAACATGACACTGTTTCTCTTTTTTTTTTTTTGTGTCGCAAGGATATTTATATCTTAAGTGGATGCCGGACCCATTAAATATCCTCTTGACCTCATAGACCAAGTAAAATTTGAGCCAAAACTCATTTGGTTGGCTCAAATATGAATTGTTTGTATTGGGTAGTGTGAGAAACCAAACTCAAGTCGTGCATATACACACACATTTGTCTGTTCGTTAATCATTAAGTTTACTCCGCGGAGTTTGTGTAATTATTAAATATGATATTGTTTCTCTTCTTTGATATATATTCTTTGTCGTATTCTACCACAACTAATACAATTAATCTATCCTTACTTTCAAGGGTATCCTTTCTAAAAATAGATTTTCTATCTTCCTATATAAAGTAAAGTTGATATACATATTATCTTGATTGTATAGTTTTGACGTGCTATTCCTTTCTCAAACTTTCTCCCAAAGATTGATTGTGATTTTTTTCAGGATTCACGCTGTCGTTGGACTTGTACGTGCTTTAGAAGTCCATGATGTTATGAAGACGACTCACCTTTCACTCGTTACCACGCCGTGCAAGGAGCTAGCGTATTTTGTAAGCGGTGTGAGAATAAAAAATTGATGTAAAGTTGATTTGATGTAGTTCATTGCCAAGTTTGACTTGAAATTGATGATTTTATATTGGATTGTACACCTCATACTCGAGCCCAACTGCATATAGTAGTACGATATTTGCTCGAGATTCAACTCCATTTAGCTCAATTACTGAAAACTAAACTTTAATGATATACTCTGGGCTCCATCTCAGGTCCTCATACAAAGTAAAAATCACAAGTAATATAATCTTGATTTTCCTTAATTGAATACGTTAATATATGTAATATAAACACCATTCATATTCTTAATTAGGCTTGCAAGCCACTTGAATATAGTCTTACAAAGCTTCAGCCTGTATCGACACAGCTACTCGAATTAGACTTATGAGACTTTGAATCATTAATTAATGGCTTGTTTCATAATACTATAAATAAATCTTGAAAATTTAATACTGAGTTTCAACCCCCATCAAACTTGCTTGCTAAAATGATCAAAACATATTATTTGATAATGGCTAAAAATTTACTACGGAATATCAAAAGTTCCTTGCCGAACACTGAATTATGAACATTTCTCTCTATGAAGAACTTCTCCCCAAATGAATTTTATGGGATTTTCTCCAAGTTTATTACCGCCCTGTGGTGGCGCTCGAGCATCACTAAGCTGCCGAGCTCGAGCCTCGCCAGCCTGTGGCAAGGCACAAGCTCGCTTGTGGTTGGTCGCCGGCCTTCGCCGTGGCCGGCGACCGGCGACTGGCCGGAGAAGAAGAAAAAAGAAAAAGGAAATAAAAGAAAAGAAAAGAATAAAAAGTAATTAAAAATTATAATTTTAATAAAAATAAAAATAAGAAATAATTAAAAAAATAGAAGGTGAAAGGAGGAGGGAAAAGATTTCCTCTTTTCAAAGAGAGGAAATCATTTTCCCCAAGAGAGGAAATCTTTTTCCCCACTTTTAAAGGTTTTTTTTTTCAATAAGGGAAAATATTTTCCTTGACTTGTTTATTTTCAGCGAAACGAATACCGGAAAATCCAGAAAACATTTTCTTGAAAGTTGTTTTTCGCGAAATGAACGGAGCTAATTCTCCTTTCAGTTGCCGGTGATGGTATACTATTCTAGTAACGATTCCCCATTATTTTAGCGTTTCATGCCTTGTCTAATCATTTTTCATCTTAATTAGCTTGTGTATTAGCTTGGCTAAGGTGGCCTTGAGGGGTTCCGATAGGCCGGTGAGGCGTTCCGTTAGTCCGGTGATGCTTGTGACGCTTTTGTGGTCATTAGATGTCATTACGGGAGATTAGCTTGTTTAGCGTCATTCACGGTTTATCACGTTACCACCGGATTGTTAGGAAAAAAGGCACAAAAAATGATAAAAGAAAACTGTACAAAAAAATAGTACCTTAGTGATAAAGGAGCATTTAGTGTCAAATAGTATTCTTAACGATATTCAGGCTCATGTTCAGTAGATGATCTATTTGGCATGTTTAGTTTAGATTTAGTGTTAATTCATATTATTTTGGTTACAAATGAAAAAACATAAAAAAAAATTGAAATTGCATTTAGATTAAAATGTATTGCAAGGTTAGGTTTTTTTTTTGGTCAAACAAAGTAGATTTTTTTATTTATATCATAAGCTTGATAGAGTAGCTGAGCCCAGACGGGGCATCTTTACTAGGGCTGTAAATGGTTCGGTTTGATTCGGTTTTCTTGAAAAATCAAATCGAACTGAACCATTAAGGAAGCACCCTTGAACCGAACCGAAACTCACTTGAATCGAATTAGAACCGAACTGAAAAACCGATTTGGTTTGGTTTGGTTCGGATCAGTTTTCGGTTTCTTCTTCTTTTTCTTTTTTTCTTCTTTTTATTCATGGCTCAATTTTCTATTTTTTCTTCTTTTTTTTTTTGCTTTTTATTCCTATAAAAATATTTTAGTCATTTACGCTATTCAACTATTTATAATTTTGATTACGTATTGCTGAATCGCCATTTCGAATAAGATGAAAGTTAAATAATTCTTTTTAATATTTAACGACATTTATTTCCTAGATTTGAATCTTTAATGTCAAAATGTGAACATATTCATGATATTCTACATAAGAGAATCATCGATCTTACAAATTAAAATAAGTTGAGTGATTGTAAATATATTACAAATTAAAAACTCATTATTTAAAATTAAAAAAATAAAAAACAAAATCACATATTTAAACTAGGTTTCGAGCAAAAAAAACTAGGACATTTGATATCATTAATATAATTTGTGTTCGAAGACTCTTCCGAATGAATAAATTCAATTCGTCATTTTGAACAAGATTAAAGTTAAATAATTCATTTTAATATTTAATGACATTCACTATATAGATTTTGAATTTTAATGCCATGGGATATTTGTTTTTTTTCTGATGGGCCAAGTGAATTTTGACTTTAATCGTCGTCGCATATGTACCACGCCGTTTTGTATAGTAAATAAATAAACTAATACTTTAATATTAATTTCTCATCCATTCACAAAATCCACACCTCTCTAAAATATGCCTTTAGACCATAAATGACACTATATAAACTGTATAATCCATGCAAAGTATAGATGGGTATCCTAAACCTTTGAAATAAGTCACATTCTAACAACAAACAAAATAACAAACCAACAACCCTTCACCAGATTATAGAACCATCACTTCATGCCCAAGCCGACGACTTTCACAATGTAAAAGCCAATCTTACACTCGATCACTTTCGTCAATGTCGAACTGTGTATCAAAATCCATGCTTTCTATATTGCTCAACTCAATCGCCGACCTAGATAGTCGATCATGGGTATGTCTCTCTTGGACATTTCCTCGAACACCTTTTGGACGAGCATACACGTTGCATAGAAAGGACCTATAAAATATGCACTTCTCAAGCCTGGCAAAAATCACAACCTGTACAAACACCTGTGGATGAACTCAGCCTCTGATGTAAAATATGCACTTCATTGGAGTGGGTGAAAACAAGAAGTGCCATTTTAATGTAATAGAACCAAGATAAAAGGAAGTTCTAGCAAAAACAATTCATATATTCGATTACATTAATTCTAATGTCAGAAATTAATAAGACCCAACTCTGCCAAAAGGTTCTGCTTTGTGATGTCTCCTCTCAGTCCTCCAGGTACAGGGTCAGCTGATAGTAGATAAAAGCAAATAGACTACTGCGTAGAACAACAAAAGTTGCCCACTTGCTTTCTAAATAGTTCCACAGTTGCACCTGTTAAATTCACAAGATAAATTGCATGTCACTGAAGAATCTCTTGGCATGTGTTATCTGATGAGGTATCGCTAGGATTATTCCTCTTCTAATTTTTTTTAAAGGTTCACGGCCATTCACACAACTATGATATGAAATCGAGTCGATATAGTGATATGCTATTGAGTCTTCCTCTTTTTAAAAATAATCATATAATGGACTAGCTACAAAAAAGAATATAGAATCTCCAATACTCACTTGCTTTCTTTACACATCAAGGAGATGACTACTTCTCTTTTGTTCGTCAATCATCAAGGGAAACCAATATCAAGTTCAGCTCCACGGTCACAGTTGACAACTCTACATTAAATTCACAATAAAAATGAGAATTAAAGTATCTGTTGCAATAGTAAAGGATATAAAATATTTCACAATAATTTTTTCTCACCTGACTTAAAATTTTCGAGTTATTCTAAGTCCTCCTCAATCGAAAGTGAAAGTGGTGCGAATCGTAGCCAATCTTGAGCACATATAAGAGCCTCCACCATGCTTGGGGTCAAGGAGCTATGAAACACGTCAAGTACACGACCTCCTGTGCTGAATGCAGCCTCTGATGCTACAGTTGAGACGGGCACGGCCAAAATATCTCGAGCAATGGAAGAGAGGATAGGATATCTCGAAGAATTGACTTTCCACCAATTTAAGATATCAAAATCAGCGCTAGAGCGTTCACATATTTCTTTCAAATACTTGTCTCATTCGGATTTTTCTTCCAAATATTCTTATCCCGTTTGGCTAAGATACACTGCAGTCATAATGTCTGCACCAACCATAGGAGACATTGACATGTTCATTGTCCTTGTATCCTCTGACCTCAAATTGCTTTGGGGACATATACCAATGTGGTATTGCTCGAACAATGAAGTTAGAGATGATGTTACTTTATCTCGTAAAGTTTTCACCCGCTTGCTTTCATAAACTTGATTAATCATCCATTTCACGTACTCCCACTTATGTCGAGGGTCCAGTATGCATGCAATGAACTATGTTAGATTGATGTTGTTCACATTGCCAAAATACTTATTGAATTTGGTCTTCATTCTCTTGGCCATTTCCCGCAAACTCCTATTCTCTTTCACACAATATCTATCAATCATCATAAAAATCCCATAGACATCTTTCGCCATATCATTACTAGTGACACAATAATAACCCGATACTTTTAAAGTCGTATCATAGAACAACTTTAAGAAAGGAAGAAATTGACAGGCATATTGCCAATCATCACTAGTAGGCAACCCCTTCACCTTGGAAAGCTCTTCAACAAATTTACTATCTCGAATATCTAGTAAGATAAAAGCATTCTAAAACTTCAAAGCCACTTCCAACATCAGGTACGTTGAGTTCCAACGAGTCTCCACATCCAAACATACAAGACTCTAGAACTCGATATTTTCTAGCTCAATGCACTCCTTAAACCGTTGCAACCTCGCAGGAGAAGACCTCATAAAACGTAGAGTTGAGCATATTCTAACAATGAAATCATCTATATCTTTCAAACTCTCTCTCACAATCAAACTCAATATGTGAGCACAACATCTCACATGAAGTAACTCACCCGACAAAATTAGAGTATTCCAAAATTGGAGTCTTTTTTTCAAGTTTTGAACTCCCAAGTCATCTGAGTTCGCATTATCCACGGTGATAGAAAAAATGCTTTTAATCCCTCAACCAGTCAAGCATTTTTCCACTGCTTTTCCTATAATCTCAACAGAATGTCTCAGAATTTGACAAAAATTCAAGATTTTCTTTTGCAACTTCCAATCACCATCTACAAAATGAGCAGTGAGACACATGTAACTCATATTTTGACAAGAAGTCCACGTGTCTATTGTGAGACAAACCCTTGGAGATGTATTGAAAAACTATTTTTTCAATTTGCATCTTTCCTCTAAGTAGAACTTATAACAATCCTCCCTCAATGTGTTTCTTGAGGGGATTGAAAACTTTAGCTGGATCCTACTCACGAATTGCCGAAATGCCTCATTTTTCACAAACTTAAAGGGTAATTCACCAATGATGAACATCACTGCTAGGTCTTTTCGACTAGTTTCTTGGTCAAATTTCCATGGACCAAATGACCTAGAACTACCAACCCCAACAAGTTGACCCGAGACACTTTTTTGCCTTTTCTCAATGTTCGCATATGGAAGTTAGTTACATCTACCTAAATGATTACGCATCGCACTAGTCCCTTGAGAGGTAGAACAACCAATAATAGCCCCGCAATATAAACATTCAGATTTGTCTGGATTTTCTGTCCTTTTATAGTGTTATCAAGTGGTAGATCTCGTCCTCCTTCTATTTATGCCACTAGATTCACTCATTGAAGTAGACATCCACCAATCTATGACAATTAAAACCTAAAATTATTATAATTCAAGTGGCTGTGTCAAGTTAACAAACTTTGTATCACAAGCAAATACTTAATCCAAATAAAAGCATAATAGAAGGGGTAGCCATTAAAGAACCAGGACAGAAGCTTTGCACCACCGGAAACTTCACTCGAAGCTTTGCACGCAACAATAAGTTAAGAACAGCAGCTACAACTTAATGGTTCCACTGTGTTGACCTAATTCCAAGAATCAATCTCAGGACACAAAATGATGCCGATAAGAACTCAATCAATCCGCAAGCCCCTCGCCCCAAAAACCTCCTCAAACACTCGGGATTAGTCAGTTCCCCCAAATGAAAAAGGGAACAACCAAATCGATTTCTAATGACTTGATCCTAAGTAAGTCAAAACCCATCAACTCAAAAACATTTGTGATCAATAATACATCGCCACCCTTCAAGAGCAATTACTTTACTCAGTGAAGACATAAACATTGCTGTGTCAAAGGGCTACCAAACCTCATCACACTACTGAATTCTCCAAACACAACGAAGAACCGCATCAAACTAAAGCAACCCAAATGAAGAAATCCACAGAAGAGGCGAAGAGAACAGGAAAGATCGAGACTTTTCCACAATTCAGACGAAAAAACAGTACACCCATCATAGGGGAAACAATCGGCAGGAAAATCGAGAAGTAGAGAGAGAGAGAGTGAGGGAGAGAGGTGACTTGTAGGAGTCGAATCTTGGACAAATTGTTGGAGGCTTCTTGCTTTGAGCGACGCAGGAGACGACGCCGAGAGAGAAAGCCCTAAAATCTTTGAGTCGTTGCCTCGGACAAGAGCCCTATGATGAGTGAGGGCAAGAAGGAGGGGGTCGGTGACCGCGAGAAGGAGAAGGAGAAGGAGAAGGCAAAGGCAAAGGAAGAGCCGGGGACGCAGAAGAGGTGTAGTGCTTGTGTGAGGGCGAGATATGGCTTTTAGTTTTTAGGGCTAAAACCAAAGTGTTTATTTCAGTTCAGTTTGATCTGAACTGATCTGAACTGAACTGAAATAAATTGAATTGAAAAAAAAATTGGTTAATTTTGATTATTCGAACCAAAATCGAAACCGAACCGAAATTCATGAAATTTTCGGTTTGGTTCGATTCGTATCTCTGTTTGGTTTTGACACCCCTAATCTTTACAAAGCAAGGCCCATAGGGCCGGGGGTGGGAAAGACAGCCAGTCCAGTGGAAGATTTTGGTTTCGGTGGGTTTTCGCAGCCTAGTCTGCAACTGAATTTGAACTCGTTGGACAATACTCCAAACGCAACAAAGAGAGGCCCACAAGAAGGTCCATGCACTCTTTGATAAGCACTTGTATCTGCCAATTGACTTGATATGTGCCTGACAGTGTATGCATCAGTTCAAGTCTATCTGACTGAACTTCCCTTAAGCTTCGCTTTTGTACGAATCTCATCGCTTCTAGTATAGCTAGGGTTTCAACTTGAGCCACCGACAATGCCTTGACTGATTTTGTGAATCCATCGACGAGAGCACCGGTGTGATCCCGGCAGATGCCCGCTATTGCGCCGTCCCTTGATCCCTCCTTGAGCGAGCCGTCAACATTGATTTTCAGCCTCCCCTCTCCGGTGCAATTTAGGTTAGTGAAGCTTCCCCTTCTCTTTCATTCCCTATTTTTGCCATCTAAAGCCCCCATTTTTCATAATTTTCTTGCATCACTAGCACTGATTCTACGGTTTCCTCCGCGTTTAGAGTTTGGCCTCTAAAGATTGAGTTGTTCCGGGATTTCCAGATATTCCACAGAGTTGTTGCCACCGTTTCTAGAGAAGGTAATCCATTCTGTTTCTTTGTAAACTTTATTAACCATGCTTCAATTCGAGTTATCCCCTGCTTTGAAACATATAGCTTGAGCTTTAGGTTTGACCATACCTTTTTGATCTAGGGACAGAGCAGCAGAGTGTGTTCTATTGTTTCCACCTCGCTCCGACATAGGTTGCACAATGGATCAGGTACTATTCTTCACAAATTTTCCTTCGTTGGTAATGCATTTTGGCATGTGCTCCATAGAAAAATTTTCACTTTTGTGCATATCTTTAAATTCCATATAGAGTTCCACAGTGCTCTGGGTGTTTTGAGCAGAGGAAGAGGGTTGTTCTGCCAATTGCTTGCTTCCCGATTCTTGCCTGATTATATTATACCCATTTTTCACTGTGTAGCATCCAGATTTTGTTCCCATCCAGAATAATTCATCATTTGTTTCATGTGGCTTAATTGGGACAGAAAGAATTTCCTGCTTTGTTTGTTCATCAAAGAGTCCATCAAGCTTTTGCTCATTCCACCGCCCCTCTACAACATCTATCAATTCTGCTACCTTCTTAGGTTCATTAACATTTGCTGGCCCTCCAATCACTCCCCTCTTCAACCACTTATCTTCCCTGATATTTACTCTCTGCCCGTTTCCAATAGACCACATTGTTGAATTTGTTATGGCGTCCCTCCCCATAAGTAGGCTTTGCCATCCCTAAGATGGTCTTGTTCCTTTTTTAGCATGCCAGAATTCCTTTTGGCTGAAATAAATTCCCTTCAGTATTCTGCTCCATAAAGCATCTGAGTTTGTGATTAACCTCCAAGCCTGTTTGCCCAGCATGGCTTTATTGAATGTGATCAAGTCTCTAAAGCCCATGCCCCCCCCATCTTTCCTATTCTTTAGAATTTCCCTCTTTTTCTAGTGTATTCCAGCTTTTGAGTTGCTGTTTTTCCACCAAAAATTAGCTATTTTCTACTCTATGGCTTTACAAACAAAGACTGCGATTTTAAATATGGACATGGCCTATAGTGGCAATGCTTGGACCGCAGTTTTTAGCAAAATTTCTTTCTTGGCCTTTGATATCAGTCGTTCCTTCCAACCCTCCAATTTCAAAATTACTCTCCCCAAAATCCAAGCAAACATCTCTTTTTTAGAAGCACCCCAATCAGATGGAATTCCGAGATATTTCCCTGTGTGGCCAATCTCTGGGATCCTCAATTACCTTGTCATGTTATCCCTCAATGACTGAGGGCATCCTTTACTGAAAAAAAATCCCTGACTTGTTTAGATTCATCGCTTGTCCAGAAGCATGACAATATTGATTGAGGACTGCTGAAATATTCTAACATTCTAATACTGTTCCATTCAAGAAAAAGATGGAAGCATCCGCAAATAGCAAGTGGGATAAGGTTGGACAAAACCTGTTCATCTTAATCCCCTTGATGCTCTCATTTTCCACGGCTTCTTTCATCAGAAAAGATAAACAATTTGTGACCAGAATGAAGAGGTAGGGTGATAAGGGGTCTCCTTGCCTAATACCTATAGTTGGCTTGCAAAAAGGGAGAGGTTCTCCTTTAAACTTCACATTGAAAGTTACAGTAGAAACACACTGCATCACCCATCCAACCCATTTAGTGCAAAATCCCATTTTCAACATGCTAGCTTCCAAGAAGTCCCATTCCACTTCGTCATACGCCTTTTGCATGTCTAGTTTGAGGACAGCTTGGAATTTTCTCTTTCAATTTCGGATCCTTAATTGATGTAGGACCTCTTTTACAATCATTTTATTGTCTTGTATTTGCCTTCCTTTTACAAATGCACACTGTTCCTCATAAATTAGTTTAGGCAGCCAATTTTTTAACCTATTAGCCAGAATTTTTTAGATAATCTTGTATGCAAAATTGCACAGGCTAATGGGTTAGGTTTGATTCATGTTGAATTGCCTTCCATTTTATTTATGTCCCATGGTTGTTGTAGACACCTATTTTTGAATTTGCCCAAAATAAATTGCACAAAATTCAGGAGTTAATTTTCTTTAATTCCTAAAACAAAAAATATTTCAATTTAAAACGCATTGCATATAGAATTAGGCGCATTTGCATTAATAAAGCTTATTAGAGCATATTTTCTTAATTAATCCTTAAAAAAATATAATTAAAAAAAAAGAGAAGAAAAAAGAAAAAAGAAAAATCTGATCGGGCCGGACCAAGGCCGGCCCAGCCCGCTCCTCCTTCCCCTTCCTTCCTCCGCGAGCGGGCCCCCGGCCCGGTCCCTTTTCTTTTTCCCCCTCCGCGCGGCCCAGCCCGCTTCTCTTTTCCTCTCCCTCTCCCCGCGCGGCCCAGCCTCTCCTTTTCTTTTTCCCCGCGCGCGACTGGGCCCAGCCCGGCCCAGCTTCTTCTCCTCCTTCCTTCTCCCCCGGTCGCTCTCCTCGCCCCTGTTTCACCCTGTTCCAAGCGTCACGCCGACGCACGGCGGCGCCGCTTCTCGCCGTCGCTATCCGGCCAGAGGAAAGCCGAAGGAGCACGCCGACGGGACTGGCATTAATTGCCAGTCCCGTCCTTCCTGTTTTCCCGGCCTCCCTCTCAGCCTTCGCCTCGGCTGCTTCACTGAATCAGACCCCCCTCTGCTCTGCACCGGCCTAAGTGGCCACGAAAGTCACGGGCCACGGTAGGCCGGTGCAGGCCGTCGTCACGCCGACGCAGAGGAGGCCCGTCATGCTCATCGTCATCGTCGCCGCCGGCTATATAAAGCCAGAGAGAGAGAGAGAGGCCGGCCGGCCAAATTTTGGAGGAGCTCCGGTGAGTGAAGATAGAGAGAGAAAGAGAGAGAATAGAGAGAGAGAGCCAGAGTGAGAAAGGCCGCGTCTCACGGCCACCGCGCCTAATTCGTCCACCCCCCGCCGCCGAGCCGACGGCGGCGACACAGAGAGAAAAGAGAGAGAGCAGAGAGAGAAACAGAGAGGGAGCAGAGAGAAACAGAGAGAGAGAGTGAAAATAGAGAGAAAGAGAGGGAGCCTGGTTTTTGCAGGTCCCCCAGCAGTGTCGCCGTCGCCTTTCCCCGAAGCCGGAAGCCTCCAGACGCGCCGTCGACGGTGAGACTCCCCCCGGTTCAGACTGCCCCTGTTCCGCTCTGTTCTCCCCTGTTTTTGTTCCGGTTTTGGCCGGGACTCGCGCCGGTCGTTTCGCGCGAGTCCCGGCCCATACCGCCGTCCTCCGCCGTCTGAGTGTCGTCACCAAAGGTAGGCTGGGTCGTCCAAGTCCATCAGTTCACCGGAACAGGTCAGAATACCTCATTTTTCATCGCGCCTCCCACCTGTTCGACGTTTTGTCTCAACGAGGCCGGTTTTTGTTTTGGTCGCCGGCCGACGAGCGGCGGCCGGACGGCAACTCAGGTAGGTGGCGAGGCTCCGTGGTGGTCCCAGGGGCCGATTCGGATGGTGGCGCCGGTCTGGGTCGGCCAGCGGACGGCCAATTTTGGCCCCGCCGGCGTCTGCCCCCCGCGGGTCTGTTTGTTCGGGTCGGATCCGACCCGAATCGACAGATCCGACCCGGGTCAACGACCGGGTCGGATCCGTTGACCCTGGTCGGTTCCGACCCGATCCGGATTGACCGATCCGACCCGGGTCAACGCCCGGGTCGGGTCCGTTGACCCGGGTCGGACCCGACCCGACCCGGTTAATATTATATTGTTTTTTATTTTATTTTTGTTTTTATTTTTTTTAAATTTTTTAATAATAAAAAATAATTAAAAAATAAAAAAATTTCTAAAAAAATTTTTAAAAAAAATTAAAAAAAATGTTTATTTTTATTTTATTTTATTTCGGTATTTTTTTTTCCTTCCGAAAAAAAAAATTAAAAAAAAAAATTAAAAAAAAAAATTTTTTTTTAAGAAAAGTTTTTTTATTAGGTGGGTTATCTAAATGTTTTAATCCATTGTTATATTATTATGCATGTCATTGTCTTATTTAAATTAGACAAACCTGAGATTATGTGTTAGTATTTTGCACATGTTTTTCACTACTATTGTTATGCATGTTTTTAATACAATTGCATGAGCTGTTGTGTTTTGAATGTCATCTGACTTAGTTAAGGTTAGAACCTTAGGCTGCATGAATTGTTGTGTTCCTGACTGCTGATCGTTTTTGATTATGCACTCGCTTGATCACCTCACATGTTAGGAGAAAGGTCTTAAAATCAATCCAAATTGCCTGACAAATGTTTTCATGAAATGAACAGGGTAGAAAGGTACCGAAAGGGTATTAGTTATTTAACTAATGTAATCAAGTCCCCGAACCCAGATAATCTCTGATTCGTAGGAATAGGGTGATTCTCCCGTCACCCTATTTAGGTTTCTAATCGGCCTACCCCAAATCGATTAGTGGCGACTCCTTGGTATAAACCACTTGCATGTTAAAAATTTTAAACCCTAAGTCGCGATATGGTATGGGCTTGGGAGAGCCCGAGTTAAGTCCTGAACCTAGACTTAGCACGTACCAGGCGAGCCCTCCTTCTTTTTGCATGTCGTCCGATAGAAGAGGCTCTCGGAGAGTTCGGTCGCGACAGACTGGCGACTCCGCTGGGGATTTTGCATTTTTTTAAAAAAAAAGTGGACTTAGGCCAAAATTTTTTATCCTGTTCAAAATGATTTTTTGTTTGGCAGCAAGGACTCCAGGTATGATCCTGACATTAAGGTGTTATTTGTTTTTGCAGGTTCAAATTGATTGTTTATAAATTGTTGTGCATGCTTTAATGATTTAGCACTACACTATTGCACACACAACCACGCTGCCGGACCTGGGCCGCAATAGGGTTTTTTAGGATGGTGTTAAGAAAGATACGACCTCGAACGCGAGCCTGCGATGTAGAGGTTGCCTTTCTTTTCCCCGAAATTTATTTCTAAAAAAATCGTAAAGAAATATCTTTAGCCGCTATTCGCGTGACTATAAGATATTCCTTTCGATTTGGCCGAGGTTAAAAGGACTTGACACCAACGCGAGACTGCGACGGTCAGACACCCTTTTAATTTCATTTTGCTGAGCCAGTCTAGATAGAAATCGAGCCTCACTCCTCATGTGCATGTCGTTGTGATTGCCATGGTTTAAGGAAAGGTATATATTCTATCCCTTCTCATTTTTTATACGGCCTACTTGTTTAATTGTTTTATCACTGATGGGCCACTCATTGATTGCAGTTTATATACGAGGGATACGCTTATTGCGGAGATTGTCCATAAAAATAAGCGACTCCGAGAGATCGTGATTTTCCCATCGTTTATAAAATGAGTATTCGGGAAGGGCACCTTTTTGTTAAAAAACCCCTATATTTTATATTTCCTAGTAATTATACTCAGGGGTTTTGGTTTTCTTCTTTAAAAGTGTTTTTGGGTTATACTAATGTTAATATAACTCGGACCGCTTTTTATGCTTTAAATAAAATTTTTTGCCCCTTCATGACACCACCGCGGCCTTCGGCCCAGTGGTATCCGGGTGTGAGGCGTAACGGTCCGAGGCGACCGGGGTTCGAATCCCGGGGACGCCGCTTGTAATGTTGATATTAATAAAAACCTTTTTTCTCATTTTTTTCTTTGCAAATAAAGAAAATATGTAATAATAATATGACTAAGTCATAAAGTGATTTTTATTGGGCATTATACTCATTAATTTCAACGTTTTCTCAGGTAGTTAAAAAATGGCCGAAGAAAACGTCCGTCTCAATAACATGGAGGACGAGATGAAAATGGTCCTCAATGCGATTCAAAATCTTGCAAAGCAGGTGGAATCCATTCAGGGCAAACTTACACCCACGCCTGCAGCAGATGAGGTAGTGTTATCGCCACCGTCTACTGGAAAAGACAAAGCCTCCGCCAGCGACAGTAAAATGCCCCCGCCAGAGGACGATTCGCTTCCCCTTACTGTCAGGAAACCCGAACTTGAAACTGCACCAATGACGGAGCATGACAAACGCCTTGCAAAGGTCGAGGAAATGCTGAAGCAGCTACAAGGCCCGCAGCATGCTGTCCCACTTGACCTGTCTATATACAAACGGGTCAAAGTACCAGAAAAATTCAAGATGCCAGAATTCGAGAAATATGATGGCACTTCATGTCCCAGACACCATTTGCACATGTACCATGTGCGAATGACCCAGTACGTTGATAATGAACCCCTCATGATTCAAACTTTTCAAGCAAGTTTGACGGGGCCAGCCTTGACATGGTACATGTCGAGGGATGTGGATGTTTTTAAGTCTTGGGATGATGTTGCTGATGCATTCCTCAAGCAATATTAATTTAACCTCGACATTACCTTTACTCGTGACGATCTGGAACGCGCTGAGAAGAAGAAGAGTGAGTCCTTCAAAGAATATGCCACCAGATGGAGAAACTTGGCCGCCCAGGTTATCCCACAACTCACTGACCATGAACAAGTGAAGTTGTTCATAAAGTCCCTTCCGTACGAATATAGATACCGCCTGGTTGGTGCCACCGCTGAGTCCCTTAATCGTCTTGTTCCTGTGGGTGAACGAATTGAAATGGGATTGCGTGAGGGGTGGTTCACGGACCTCACTTCCACAAGCGAGAAACTCGGCATGAAGAAGGAGAAAGAACCCCTAATAGATGCGGATGTTGCATACACCCAAACCGTTCGTCCTTCCCTAATGATTCAGATGAGCAGTGGACAAAAACCGGCCTCAGGCCGCAAGCCGCCCCAAAGGCGAAATAACAAAAAGTAGTTCACGCCACTCCCTTTGCCTATGTCTCAGATCCTGCCTATTCTCCGGGAAAAGGGACTGCTTTCCACTGAACCAAAGCGACCTAATCCTGAGAATTTTTCAAACTACAATCCGTCTGAAAAATGTGATTATCACATGGGCGAGATAGGGCATTCAACTGATGGGTGTTATACTTTTAAACACCGAATTCAAAACCTGCTGGACACCGAGACTTTCTCATTCGAGACCGGTGAAGAGAATAAGCGCAAACCTGCTTGAGTGGAAATCCTCTCATCCTTTTGCATGAATCCCTGGAAAAAGGGTTGTCCTTGTATTTTGCTTTTGTCGTCATTTCTGTTGAAAGAAATGTCTTTTTAAACTCTCCCTCTTTTGAGGTTGTAAATCCATGTATTGTAAATAAATAATGTTTTGAGGGCATGAGGGAGTATCCCGAACCGGCCCGTTGATGATATCCAGCCATGTAAAGGAAAGTGTTCTGAGGCCCGGGCTTCCTCATGTTTCCTTGTTTCTAAGCTTTTGAAAATAAAACAAACGTTTTATCATTTTTCAAAAAGTCAAAGAATGGTGGTGAAAAAGCATACATGCTCATAACCCTGTTTGTTTTTCTAACTTGCTCACTTCGTGTCTCAGAGCATACTCATTTTTTGTTACAAATGGGACATTTGAAAATGACACAAACTGAAGCGCATATCAGACCCTGACAAAGTTAGCGAGCCAACTCATCTAATAGGGGCAGTCCAAGTGAAGATCGTCCAATCTTCAAATGAAACATGGGGCAAATCTCATTATTACCAGTGGGTGACACCAGCCCCAGAAAGTCAATGAGAATACTGAACACTCCCTGATTCCATGATGAGCGAAATATCGTCTCGTACAAAAATCGGGGGCAAATCAAGAAAAGATTACCCTTTTTGAAGGAAAAGGTATGTCTCATTCCTCAATAAATTTTGGAAATGACATTCTATCCCTTTTCTTTTGCAGATAATGAGCTGGGAAACATGCTAGACTCTGACGTGCTAGCAAGCCGGATGGAACACCAATGTTAGGACTTCTCGAATAAAACACGACGAAGAAGTGCTCAATTGGAGGAGTAGACTAGGGGGCATGCAATCCCCCTAGTCCATCAAAAAGGGTGTATTTCGTTCCTAAAGTTTATTCACTTTAGCATAGAAATGACATATCTTTTCCTTTCATATAGGACAAAATTGAGTAAACAACACTCATGATGGAAGCAGCAAAGATTGGAGCGGCTGAATATGACTGATGAAAAGCGGCTGAAGGCTCTTTGTCATGGACAATGCTATCAACAGGGGATAGCTAGATCGTTCAATCGGAAGGTACGCCCCAGACACTTTGAAGCAGGCGATCTAGTCCTAAGAAAAGTGCTACCACTACCTCCCGAGCTCGGAGGTAAGTTCGCTCCAAACTACAAGAGTCCCTATGTCGTGAAAAGGACACTTCCTGGAGGGGCTTTGATTCTGACTGAAATGGATGGACGCCAATTCTCCAACCCGGTCAACTCGGATGCTGTGAAGAAGTACTATCCTCGAAATAACTTTTATGTCTCAATTGATAACAAGGGAATTGGCAGAAAAGTTCTTGATAGGAACACTCCTGTCGGCGGATCAAACCTGGAAAGGACTTCGCATATGGCAAAATGGCGTCGGAGCCAATCTTGACAACCACAGAAGCCTCGATGGTGGTCACGTCCATGCCCGTCAAAGACCTTTAAAGTAGAGATTAGCTTTGCCGCGAAGCTCCCCATGCAAGCAATTGCGCATGCCCTGTGCCTGTCAGGAATCATATGATTCCCGAGAAACTCCTCGACGTACCGGAGCCGCATTGACACAGCAGGCGTTGACAATAGAACCCTCTATTTGGAGGCATCCCTAATAATAGAGGATTTCATTCGAGCTTCGAGACCAAGAGCATGAAGGAGCAGATTGAGGCAGAGAAGGCTGAACAAAGTAAAGAGGAGAAAAGACTCTGCTAGCTTTGAGGGCAAAATGGAAGAAGGGTAATTTGTATCGTTCTCAATTTACCCTCAATCATCTTATTTCTAACATAAACTCATGTTTTTGTCAGAAGGGAATTATCAACATCCGAGAAAACTCAAGGAGTTGTCGGTTTAATTTCAAATGAAGGGATTCACGAAGGGTAATGTTGTATCGTTTCCAATTCCTATCCCTCAAAGAACTGTTCATTAACACTGTTTTTCTTATTACCCTGCAGGTTTGCTTTGCCCCTGCGACATAAGTAAGTATTTCTTTCATCAAAGGCCCTCATCGTAATGATGCAAAACAACGAAGGAAAGAGGAAGCATGTTAAAGTAAATAAATGCCTGACCTTCCTCAAAGTGCATTACGTGGAAAGTGATTTTGCATGGTAATTTTACCTGTTTAATTCACCAATTCCCTGAGAAAATTTTGACAATTCGACGAATGGTGTCGAACTGCTCCAAGGTGTTGAACGAGGTGTGTCGGGATGATGAGAGGCAACCCTTGATTTATACACGTTCTCAAGTACCAAACCCTTGCAAGATGAGCGAAGAGGTTTCATTTCTACAAGGTAAAGGGATTCCTCGCATAAGGTACGGTAGCCAAAATGACGAGAGGCAGCTCATTTCTCTGCCCCATACACTACAACTAATCCTTTGCTTAACCATTTGAGCCGATACACTTAGTGGTTTCTTTTAAATCAACCCTGTCAAGAACCACCCCACATTGGGGCAACTTGAGGTCTGGCGATCCTCGACAGAGCCCTCCAAGACAAGCACACCATTGACAGCCGGACGGTCGAGGCTAAGAGGACTTTGTCAAGAGAGGAGCAGCAAACTAAAGCCTGTCCAAAATGACAATATCTTATTGATAACAGCGATGTTTTCACTAAAATGGATGAGGAGTTTGTAATATCTAAAATTTTCTATCATCATCAGCTGCAACAGCTCACACAAGGTGAAAAGATGAATAGAAGTTTTCTTGCTCTCACTTGCATTAATCTTTGAGTGTTTTTATTGCAGATGAACTCTCACGATAATTTAAGTGCCCTAGGATGACGAAGAGCAATTCTTTTTCTATCCCATACACTTATATCATTTGCTAGCCCAATTGAGCCGGCGATTTCATTTCATACAAACCCAGTTGGTGATCATCCCCTACGCTGGGGCAAGGCAAAAGTCACCACAATTTGAGCATCAGGGGCCAAAGCATCGAGTCAAGATGAAGACTTCAAATTTGTTTAAGCTAGTCCCAACAAAAAAATGCTGAAAACTTGGGGGCATGAAAAAGCAGTGTGCCTGGTAAAAGCAAGGCCAATGCCCATGATGGAAATTTCTGAGCATGATGAAAGCGCTCTCAAATATTTCAAAGACATTAAGTGGTGTAGAATAGACAACCCCAAAGAGCTTAAACTTAAGTTCTTCTTCGATGTAAATTCCTACTTTAGGAACTTTATCTTGGCAAAGATCTGCCACATGACAGACGAAGACGAACCTATTCTTGAGAAAGCAATTGGAACAGAGATAGAATGGTATCCAGGAAAATGCTTGACGCAGAAGCTCCTCAAGAAAAAGTTGTCAAAGATGCTAAAACACAGGATTACCCAGGGAGTTTGCCAGAAAAATCCTGACGGCGGAGAAGAAGACAGGTGACAACGCCAAGATGATCACCAATTCTCACCTTTACACACATTTTTGAGCCTAACGATCATTTCGTTTCTCAACCTGTAAACCAAGCCCACGTTACGTCCCTCATGAAGTCTCTTCTGACTAGGGCAATTGAATTAACGTGGAATTTCAAATGTTTATAAACACCGCTCGAAGAAGTGCGAGCAAGTCTATTTCTATCTCTTTTGCAGGGTTCTTGACTTGTAAACCTGGAGATAATTGTAAAATATTTTCTTTCATGGCCTTGACTTGGACAGTCACCTTTATTAAGCCATTGACCAAGCCTACATTACGACCCTGAAGAAGACCTTTCAGATTGGCAGTGTCGTACCGCTTGCGAGAAAACTCAGACCCTTGTTGATATGATAGAGGTCAGATTGAGTGTTTTCGATGTTCCCGCATTAATGGACGGGACAAACAGCCCTTTTCAATGAGAGCGAGTGGAAAGTCCTTTCTGATTGAAGGTCCCTCGTTCAGCGTCTCGAGAAGTCCACGTCGCGAGCGAAAATTGTCTGAATTGACCCTCGGTGGATTTTTGGTGATGCAAACATGGCAAAATCATCATGCGTGAATTTTCAAATACACATTCTAGAATAGACTAACTTGTCTATTCTTGATCAATGCATGCATGTTTGCGCTAATCATCTTTGACAGCTCAGAGTTCTAATCCCCAGTGATGGAACACAAAATTCGGGTGTTAGAGAAGCCCTCACTATCATCCCAAAAGAGATGCCCCGAAGAAGGTCGGGTATTCAGCAGATGATGCATTCAACCTCCGGGTAAGAAATCCCAGGTATTTCATCAGATTTTTTCAAATTACCCAGGGGGCAAATTGGGTATTCCTTTGGAAAAGAAAAGCATTTGGGCTTGCTGGCCAAGATATTTCATACGATATTCTAGAATAGCCTCAGTTGTCTATTTCTCTGATGAATGCGTATGCCTTTGCACAAAAGAAAGTTTGTCTGACAGGAGACACGCCCTTAAGAGGCAGGAACACGCCCAGGTAGGTATATTCTACCTATGTCCGATTCCAAAAATCCATGTACCTATGATTGTTATGGTACCCTCCTGAGCATAGGAATGACCCCCTCTGTTCACACCAAATCCTGGGGCGAGGACCCCCAGGTGCTCATCGTTTGAGCCTTTTCAAAACCTGCTGGCGAGGACCCACCAGGCAAATCGTCAAATCCTTGGGCAAGAATCTCCAAGTACTTTGACAAACAAATACAATCAGTCAAGGCGACCGAAGAAAGGTTCGGGTCCTAGACGTACAAATCCAGTCAGTCAAGGCGACCGAAGAAAGGTTCGGGTCCTAGACGGACAAAATACAATCAGTCAAGGCGACCGAAGAAAGGTTCGGGTCCTAGATGTACAAATCCAGTCAGTCAAGGCGACCGAAGAAAGGTTCGGGTCCTAGACAGACAATCGAAATCCAGTCAAGGCGACCGAAGAAAAGTTCGGGTCCTAGGCAAATGATTTCCCCAGTCACGGCAACCGAAGGTAGATTCGGGTCCGAGACAAACGAAATCCAGTCAAGGCGACCGAAGAAAGGTTCGGGTCCTAGCCAAGCGATTTCCCCAGTCAAGGCGACCGAAGAAAGGTTCGGGTCCTAGACGCACAAACAATCAGTCAAGGCGACCGAAGAAAGGTTCGGGTCCTAGACGTACAAATCCAGTCAGTCAAGGCGACCGAAGAAAGGTTCGGGTCCTAGACGGACAACAATCAGTCAAGGCGACCGAAGAAAGGTTCGGGTCCTAGACGTACAAATCCAGTCAGTCAAGGCGACCGAAGAAAGGTTCGGGTCCTAGACGGACAACAATCCCCAGTCAAGGCGACCGAAGAAAGGTTCGGGTCCTAGACGCACAAACAATCCAGTCAAGGCGACCGAAGAAAGGTTCGGGTCCTAGATAACAACAATCCCCGTCAAGGCGACCGAAGAAAGATTCGGGTCCTAGACAAACCATTTCTCAGTCAAGGCGACCGAAGAAAGGTTCGGGTCCTAGACAACAACAATCCCCGTCAAGGCGACCGAAGAAAGGTTCGGGTCCTAGACGTACAAATCCAGTCAGTCAAGGCGACCGAAGAAAGGTTCGGGTCCTAGACGGACAACAATCAGTCAAGGCGACCGAAGAAAGGTTCGGGTCCTAGACGTACAAATCCAGTCAGTCAAGGCGACCGAAGAAAGGTTCGGGTCCTAGACGGACAACAATCCCCAGTCAAGGCGACCGAAGAAAGGTTCGGGTCCTAGACGCACAAACAATCCAGTCAAGGCGACCGAAGAAAGGTTCGGGTCCTAGATAACAACAATCCCCGTCAAGGCGACCGAAGAAAGGTTCGGGTCCTAGACAAACCATTTCTCAGTCAAGGCGACCGAAGAAAGGTTCGGGTCCTAGACAACAACAATCCCCGTCAAGGCGACCGAAGAAAGGTTCGGGTCCTAGACGTACAAATCCAGTCAGTCAAGGCGACCGAAGAAAGGTTCGGGTCCTAGACGGACAACAATCAGTCAAGGCGACCGAAGAAAGGTTCGGGTCCTAGACGTACAAATCCAGTCAGTCAAGGCGACCGAAGAAAGGTTCGGGTCCTAGACGGACAACAATCCCCAGTCAAGGCGACCGAAGAAAGGTTCGGGTCCTAGACGCACAAACAATCCAGTCAAGGCGACCGAAGAAAGGTTCGGGTCCTAGATAACAACAATCCCCGTCAAGGCGACCGAAGAAAGGTTCGGGTCCTAGACAAACCATTTCTCAGTCAAGGCGACCGAAGAAAGGTTCGGGTCCTAGACAACAACAATCCCCGTCAAGGCGACCGAAGAAAGGTTCGGGTCCTAGACAAACCATTTTTTCGTCGAGGCGACCGAAGACAGGTTCGGGTCCTCGACACACAATATCAACTGTCCGGAATTACTCTACCCTTCAGCAAGGTAAGTAGCCTCAGGTGTGTTTTTATTTGCTTTAGCATGCATCATCTTATATTACATCATAAAAATGAGACTCACAGTCTCACCAAAAATAGCATTCATTAAGCATGCATAGGTCAAATTTAGGTGTCATTTTATCTTTGAATGTAACCTCTGCGAGCTCAATCTCTGCGAGCTCACCTTCAAAGAGGGGCAGCTGTAGACACCTATTTTTGAATTTGCCCAAAATAAATTGCACAAAATTTAGGAGTTAATTTTCTTTAATTCCTAAAACAAAAAATATTTCAATTTAAAACGCATTGCATATAGAATTAGGCGCATTTGCATTAATAAGGCTTATTAGAGCATATTTTCTTAATTAATCCTTAAAAAAAATATAATTAAAAAAAAAGAGAAGAAAAAAGAAAAAAGAAAAATCTGATCGGGCCGGACCAAGGCCGGCCCAGCCCGCTCCTCCTTCCCCTTCCTTCCTCCGCGAGCGGGCCCCCGGCCCGGTCCCTTTTCTTTTTCCCCCTCCGCGCGGCCCAGCCCGCTTCTCTTTTCCTCTCCCTCTCCCCGCGCGGCCCAGCCTCTCCTTTTCTTTTTCCCCGCGCGCGACTGGGCCCAGCCCGGCCCAGCTTCTTCTCCTCCTTCCTTCTCCCCCGGTCGCTCTCCTCGCCCCTGTTTCACCCTGTTCCAAGCGTCACGCCGACGCACGGCGGCGCCGCTTCTCGCCGTCGCTATCCGGCCAGAGGAAAGCCGAAGGAGCACGCCGACGGGACTGGCATTAATTGCCAGTCCCGTCCTTCCTATTTTCCCGGCCTCCCTCTCAGCCTTCGCCTCGGCTGCTTCACTGAATCAGACCCCCCTCTGCTCTGCACCGGCCTAAGTGGCCACGAAAGTCACGGGCCACGGTAGGTCGGTGCAGGCCGTCGTCACGCCGATGCAGAGGAGGCCCGTCATGCTCATCGTCATCGTCGCCGCCGGCTATATAAAGCCAGAGAGAGAGAGAGAGGCCGGCCGGCCAACCAAATTTTGGAGGAGCTCCGGTGAGTGAAGATAGAGAGAGAAAGAGAGAGAATAGAGAGAGAGAGCCAGAGTGAGAAAGGCCGCGTCTCACGGCCACCGCGCCTAATTCGTCCACCCCCCGCCGCCGAGCCGACGGCGGCGACACAGAGAGAAAAGAGAGAGAGCAGAGAGAGAAACAGAGAGGGAGCAGAGAGAAACAGAGAGAGAGAGTGAAAATAGAGAGAAAGAGAGGGAGCCTGATTTTTGCAGGTCCCCCAGCAGTGTCGCCGTCGCCTTTCCCCGAAGCCGGAAGCCTCCAGACGCGCCGTCGACGGTGAGACTCCCCCCGGTTCAGACTGCCCCTGTTCCGCTCTGTTCTCCCCTGTTTTTGTTCTGGTTTTGGCCGGGACTCGCGCCGGTCGTTTCGCGCGAGTCCCGGCCCATACCGCCGTCTGAGTGTCGTCACCAAAGGTAGGCTGGGTCGTCCAAGTCCATCAGTTCGCCGGAACAGGTCAGAATACCCCATTTTTCATCGCGCCTCCCACCTGTTCGACGTTTTGTCTCAACGAGGCCGGTTTTTGTTTTGGTCGCCGGCCGACGAGCGGCGGCCGGACGGCAACTCAGGTAGGTGGCGAGGCTCCGTGGTGGTCCCAGGGGCCGATTCGGATGGTGGCGCCGGTCTGGGTCGGCCGGCGGACGGCCAATTTTGGCCCCGCCGGCGTCTGCCCCCCGCGGGTCTGTTTGTTCGGGTCGGATCCGACCCGAATCGACAGATCCGACCCGGGTCAACGACCGGGTCGGATCCGTTGACCCGGGTCGGTTCCGACCCGATCCGGATTGACCGATCCGACCCGGGTCAACGCCCGGGTCGGGTCCGTTGACCCGGGTCGGACCCGACCCGACCCGGTTAATATTATATTGTTTTTTATTTTATTTTTGTTTTTATTTTTTTAATTTTTTAATAATAAAAAATAATTAAAAAATAAAAAAATTTCTAAAAAAATTTTTAAAAAATAATTAAAAAAATGTTTATTTTTATTTTATTTTATTTCGGTATTTTTTTTTCCTTCCGAAAAAAAAAAATTTTTAAAAAAAAAATTTTTTTTTTAAGAAAAGTTTTTTTATTAGGTGGGTTATCTAAATGTTTTAATCCATTGTTATATTATTATGCATGTCATTGTCTTATTTAAATTAGACAAACCTGAGATTATGTGTTAGTATTTTGCACATGTTTTTCACTACTATTGTTATGCATGTTTTTAATACAATTGCATGAGCTGTTGTGTTTTGAATGTCATCTGACTTAGTTAAGGTTAGAACCTTAGGCTGCATGAATTGTTGTGTTCCTGACTGCTGATCGTTTTTGATTATGCACTCGCTTGATCACCTCACATGTTAGGAGAAAGGTCCTAAAATCAATCCAAATTGCCTGACAAATGTTTTCATGAAATGAACAGGGTAGAAAGGTACCGAAAGGGCATTAGTTATTTAACTAATGTAATCAAGTCCCCGAACCCAGTTAATCTCTGATTCGTAGGAATAGGGTGATTCTCCCGTCACCCTATTTAGGTTTCTAATCGGCCTACCCCAAATCGATTAGTGGCGACTCCTTGGTATAAATCACTTGCATGTTAAAAATTTTAAACCCTAAGTCGCGATATGGTATGGGCTTGGGAGAGCCCGAGTTAAGTCCTGAACCTAGACTTAGCACGTACCAGGCGAGCCCTCCTTCTTTTTGCATGTCGTCCGATAGAAGAGGCTCTCGGAGAGTTCGGTCGCGACAGTTGTCATTTAGTTAGAAGTTCGCGTTAAATACCTTAAAGTAGTTAGATGTTTAGATTAGGGCTTAACTCACGGGATTTTGTTCTGATGCTTAAAAACATGGTGGTGTATCTTATTCACCCAACATCGTATCAAGTTTATCTTTTCGTACTTTAGACTGTGTTGATATTATCGTGCTATGGTATTGTGCAATTATGTGATTGTTATGATGGGAAAACATCCTGAAATTTTAATAATTCCAAAACTATCCTTGGTACTAATATCTTCATAATAAGTGCAGATGCATTTGGTAGTTTCAATCAACAATCCATTAAGAGTTCAACAAAGACTGATGAAGATATCAACAAGAGGAAAACAAAACTCATATAACAAAGATTTCATGAAGAGTTGGAGATACCGTGGTCCGTCTCTCATCAACTTAATGTCTTTGAATGTTAATTTACTCAAAAGGATTATTGGACAGCAAATCGTAAGTCAATTCATTTGAATCATCGCCGGAAAACATCAACAGACTAGTAATATCAAGCAAATGCTAATAATAAGCACTAAATCATGCTGATATCAAGTCTTCAGTGATGTTGGGGAGGTATTTGTTTGGAGATGACTGTTGAACAAAGAAGACACAGCCGTTTCGAGCTGTAAAACCAAGGCAGCAGGACCGACAAAAGATCAAAAAAGCATCTAACAGTTCTTTGGTGAAAAAGCCAGAGAATTGGCGAAGTGATAGTTGCAGCAAACTCCATTTTGGGAATCCTGCTGATGTCGGGAGAAAAGATTATATAGGCAGTCCTGATTTCGTCAGCAGATCTCAATGAATCTCGAACGACTATTGATCCTTATCAGTCTTAACGGTGCGACTGAAAACATCTATATACAAAGAATCAAGGAAGTTTAAAAAAGGACGGACAAAAAAGTTGAGCGTATTGTCGCTGCGCTTCATCTTTCTCGTCTATAATCAGAAAGTTTTATTGTTTGTCTGATATTTCCTGCGAAGAGTTCAAGCTTCATTGTAATCATGACAAGAACAAGTGCACAAGTGTAAGAGCAGTGGTTGTGTCCTGACAGTGTAATCTATCGATTAAAAGGAACAACTTGCTGATGATAACTTATCCTGAAGAATACTAGTGGAATCATAGCCCGTGTTAAGGTTGTTATCTAGAGAGTGAATGTAGGCTTAAGGATGAAACCGAACCACCATAAATTGTTGTATTCCTTTTATTTTCAGCTTATCATTATCATCAGAACATGCTCGCTAGCACCACCTTCGCATAATATTTGCTGTTAACATCTGCTGTGTATAGTTGTCTTTATTTGCTTATGGTGATGTTGACTTATATTCCGCAAAATCTAGTGTTAAGATTTTGTATATTTCTCTTCGAGATTAGAGGCTGTATCTGTTGGTTTTTTATGGAACATGCATAGTTAAAATTAAACACAGTGGAAAAATATAACCATACATGTATCTCCAAATGCGTTGTTCAATAAAAAATCGGAACAACATAGGAGGTAAAACGGATTACCTCTCGTAGCGTGCCCGAAACGATTTTGGTTCATATGTCCTTCGGTTCGAGCTCCACAACCGACAGACCTCTAATTCAAACACACAACCAATCGCACGACAAACGGAAGAAAGAATTTGCGGGTAATCATTACTATAATTGTGCTAGCAATCTCGTTGCGATAGTTTTCCGCACTCTCGATATTTCATTCACGGCACGAGAAGAGAGAAAACGTTTTTAACTCTCATGCACACACATTGCACACATACGCACTCTTGCACACTCTAGTTCGGCAAGCTTGTTTTGGAAGATTTATTTTTAGCCTTTGGATCTTGGCTAGTTGAGCAAGAAGTGATCTTGCCCTCCATTTTTGTGTGTCTTGATAGACACTCTCTCTCTCTTGATCACTCTTTCTCACTTTGGTCATCACTCTCTTCCTTGCACTCTCTTTCCCCTTATTCGGCCACCACCACCAGCTACCATTGCTGACCACCACCAGCTGCTATCACCATCGCCATCACCGCCGTGACCAGCCGCCATCACCGTCACCACTTTCTCTCCCTCTCTCAATCTCCTTGTTCGGCCACCACCATCACCGCCGTGAGCCCTCTTCGCCGCTGTTCGTCACACACCGTCATCACTGTCGCCTCGCCGCCCTTCACTTCACCGTCGTAGCCATCATTGCCAGACTGTTTGCTGCCCCCATTTGCTTAGTTTTCTTTGGTTTTAAGAGTAAGTTAATCTCTAAACCTTGGTTAGGACATTAGGTTAATGGATTAGGTTTGGGGGTTGATTATGGTGATTATAGGTGGATTAGTTGATAGGTTATCTTATGTTGGTTTAATCGCTTATTATGTGTTGAGGTGATAGCTTATCAGATAGCTTATCATGTGTTTAAGTGATAGCTTATCATGTGTTGAGGTGATAGCTTATCATGTTTAGTTGATAGCTAATCATGTATTTAGTTGATAGCTTATCATGTTTTAGTCAATAGGTTATCATGTTTAGTTGATAGCTTATCTTGGTTGTGTGATAACTTATCATGTTAAAGGATGACTTATGTTGTATCATGTTTTGATTAAATGATAATATTGAACTTGCATAAGTTTGATTAGTAAGTGAATGGGCAAGTTGATTGGTGTTGTTATATGAGCACGTTTTTGTGGTAGCCTATGCATCGGGAATTGCACGTCATAAATAACCTTGCATTGGCTGATTTCCAAAGATAAGAATTGGGACTTGAGTGATTGTTATGTGTGCTTGATCACCTAAGAGTTCCATTGTGCCCGTTGTTACCGGAAGACCGCCAATCCTAGGGATTGGCCGTGGCCGTGGCCATGAAGGTCGTGCCCAAATTTGGTAATTGGATGCCGTCGCGGGGGCAGGGTGAGACGAAGTCATTCGCGAATGGAATTCGGGACAAACCCATTTATAGGATTCCATCATTAAGGTTGGTGAGACGATGCCGTCGCCGATGGAGCGGGATGATGTCCGGTCATGCCGGAAGACCACCAACCTAATGAATGTTACGCGGGTTGTGCCGTGGCCCGAGGGATCGTTAATAATCTAGACTATCGCAAGTGAGACTTGCATCGATGAGTGCTAAGTGCCTGAGAGTGATGATTGAGCATGTCTTGGTTATTAAATTGTTGTTGTGCATGGTGATGCAATGATATATGTCGTATTTGGCTCTTGTATATATACGTTGTTGTAATCCCATTATGTGCTCTTTGGAGCAATTGCCATCGATGTTAGAATTGCATGTTGAGGGCGATCCGGAGGCAACATGTTATCCTAAACGAGGTTTAGGGAGTTCACTTGCTAAGTTATTTTTATTGTTGTTGGTTAACCATTTTCGGACCCTCGATTATGAATCGACCTTCTACACGGTTCGAGGTGCCCATGGACATAGGCACGATAGTGGTAGAGTATCCGATGGGACCGGATAGACCTTCTCAGAAGCATTCGACAACCGTATGAGTTGATGATGGGTTAACAATGTGGAAACCGCACGAATTTATAGCGTTGTTCATAAGGGAGGGTAATAAGTTGTTTAGTCCAATTAGAGGATTTGATGAACCTCCAAGCAGGGGTGTTAGAGATGAGGTTTGGGACCCGATGGATCTCGATCCTCCAGATAGTACTTTTTTTGATCCAAAGACCAATCTGGATGACTTGGAGTCCAACCTGGAGCCTCCTCTCGGATATGGCCAGCTTTGGTGATAGGTTTGGAATGCCCCACCTTTTGACTACCCTCTTGGTTAGAGGAGTTAGGTTAACCCAATCACTCAATTCCTTTTTGTATGTGTGGTATGCTAGGAAGTGGCCTTGTGATAAGGCTTGTATTCATGAATCTTTCTGGGGTTAACAAAATGTTTATAAAATGGCTTTGTTGTTTCGTATCTCTAAGTGTTTTCCTTGCTATCCCACTTTGTCAATTGTTGTCGGGGTTTTTGGAGTACACTTCCGCATATGTTTATTTGAAAGACAAAATGGTTGAGTCAGTGACGCATCCTGAGACGTTGCAACAAAATGACCATGGAGCAATGTTAGCATTCTCGAGGGTTCGGGGCATGACATCCTAATTGAAGTGGTATCAGAGCAAGGTCAGCTCGATCCAAGTTTGGTCGATACCTAAAGTGATAAGGTGCAATGGGCGTTGGGATAGTTAGTTAGGAAAAATCCTATGCTTGTGATTGGAAAGTATTGAGGTTACATCTTATAGGATGTATTATGCCTGTCTTGTGATTGCGGGATGGTTTCTTGTTATTGTTCTTGATTTCGGATACTGTGTTGGAAATTGTGAGAGCAAAAGCTCTACTGGTTATAGGCTTGTATTGCCTGTCTCGTGATTGCCTGTCTTGTGATCGTTTATTTGTGATTGGATTACATCTTATGTTATATAAGGTGTTTGCTTGTGATTCGCTGTTCAAGATTGATTGTCTTGAATTGGCAATTTAGGTCTTTAATTCTTTGATGGAATTATATAACTGGTTTCGTGAGAATTCTGTAAGATGAGCAACCGAGAAAGCGGAACTCGAGGCCAGTCTAGTTCACAGGCGAGAGCACAAGAGGACCCTCGAGTGGACGGAATCTTGCAAGCTCTCAAAGCGATTGGAAATTTGATGGGTTAACAAGCTCAAGAACGAGCTGTTGCTACTGAAGCTGCTGCCGCCGCCCCCAACAATAACCAGGGACATGGAAATGGTGAACGGCAAATGCACCAGCTGGTGGAACAGTTTTTTAAGCTGAAGCCATCTAAGTTTAATGTCACGGGTAATCCTGAGACTGCAACCCTTTGGATCAAGGAGTTAGAAAAAGCATTTGCATTGTTGTGATGCTCAGAGGAGTACAAAGTAACATTAGCGGTATACTAGATGCAAGGTAATGCTAACAACTCGTGGGAAGCCACCCAAGGAAGGGTCTTTTCGGATGGCACAGTTCCAGCTTGGAACGTTTTTGTTGAGGCTTTCAACGGAAAGTATTTCTTGGATTGTGCAAGAGAGCAGAAGATGGCTAAGTTCCAGCGACTTAGTTAGAATAAACTGTTTGTGGATCAATATGAAGCAAAGTTCACTGAGCTGTCAAGGTATGCACCAAGACTAGTAGAGGAATCGGTGGAAAGGGCTAGAAGGTTTAGAGATGGTTTGAAACCCGAGATCAAAAGTCTGCTAGTGCCCCTAAACTTGAAAGACTAGAATGAACTGTATGAAAGGGCAAAACTAATAGAAAGGGACATGGCTGAACGGACTGCCGCATCTGGATCGCGATATGTGCCTAATAGGGATAACCATCGCTTTGGGAAGAAGCCGATGGTTGGAAAGAAGCGTTTCATCCCTCCTGTTAAAAAGAACATTGGAAAGTCAGTATACTACTCCAATGCCGTGTGTCGATTATGTGGGGGAAGGCATGGGAATGGCCCTTGTCTAGGCAAGCTGGGAGTGTGTTTTAGATGGGGCTAATTTGGTCATCAAGTGAAAGATTACCCACGTCCACTGGCTGGATCGCCAATGCAACCATAAAAACCCCGAGTGGGACAACAAGTTGGGAGCGCTCCACAGAACAACCTGAATTGACGACATGTGCAAGGAAGGGTATATGCTGTGGCAAGGAAGGAGGCCGAGGATTCACCGGGCGTGATCACAGGTGCGGTCTCTTTACGTAATCATGCTACTTATGCATTGTTTGATCTGGGAGCTTTATATTCATTTATATTTGTGCAGTTTGTTAAGTTAATTGGGATTAAACCGAAACCTTTTGAAGTAATTCTTTGCGTTACTACCCCTCTAAAGGATGAAGTGTTAATTTCGGTAAGATGTCCAAGCTGTAAGATAGCTATTGGTGGTAGGGAGGAAGTGATAGATTTAGTAGTTTTAACGATATATGACTTTAATGTCATCATCGAGATGGATTGGCTCGTGAAGCAAAGAGCTGTAATAGATTGTGGTTACAGGATGATCCAATTTAATCTGATTGGTCATTCTAGATATGAGTTTGTGGGAAACAGAGGAGGAACCTCGATCCCTTTGATTTCGTCGCTCGAGGTAATTAAGCTGTTGGATGAAGGATGCCAAGGTTACTTGGCAACTGTAGTTAACTTATTGGTTGAGGAACCAAGGCTAAAGGACATAGCCGTGGTGCATGACTTTCCCGATATCTTTTCGAAGGAATTGCTGGGATTGCCACTAGAAAGAGAAATAGAGTTTGTGATTGAGTTGGCCCTTGGGACAGAGTCAATCTCTAGAGCATCTTATAAGATGGTGTCTCCAGAATTAAAAGAGTTAAAGGTGCAGATGTAAGAGTTGCTAGATAAGGGATTCATTCGCCCAAGTGCATCGCCGTGGGGAGCACCTGTGTTATTCGTAAGGAAGAAGGATAGTTTGTTGCATTTGTGTATTGACTATCGACAGTTGAATCAAATGACCATCAAGAACAAGTATCCATTGCCAAGGATAGACGACTTGTTTGATCAACTGCAAGGGGCTTCGGTATTCTCCAAAATAGCTATGAAGACGGGCTATCATCAGTTAAGGATTAAGAAGAATGATATACTGAAAACGACATTCCATACGCAATATGGTCATTACGAGTTTACCGTGATGCTGTTTGGATTAACCCATGCCCCAACTGCTTTCATGAATTGATGAATCGAGTGTTCAAGGAGTATTTGGATCAGTTTGTCATTGTGTTCATTAACGACATATTGGTATATTCAAGGAATCCCGAAGAGCATGAACAACATTTAAGGACGATTTTGCTAACCTTAAGAGAATAAGAACTTTACGCCAAGTTTAGTAAGTATGAGTTCTGGCTCAATCGAAGAGCGTTCCTCGGTCATGTGATCTCTAGTAAAGAAATCTTAGTGGATCCGACCAAAATCGAGGCAGTCATGAGCTGGCCAAGATCGATAACAGTGACTGAGGTTAGGAGTTTCCTAGGCCTAGCAGGCTATTACAGACGATTCGTGGAAAGGTTCTCCGAGATCGCTACTCTTTTGACACGCCTACTAAAGAAGGAAGTAAAGTTTGAATGGATGGATAAATGCAAGAGGAGTTTCCAAGAACTTAAGCATAAGCTAACTATCGCTCCAGTGTTAACAATACTGTATGGTCCTAGAGGGTATGAAATATAAAGTGATGCGTCACTCAAAGGATTATGATGCTTTCTAATATAACATGGAAGAGTGATTGCATACGCGTCATGACAGTTAAGGCCTCATGAGTCAAACTACCTGACTCATGATTTGGAATTAGCGGCGATCATCTTTGCCCTGAAAATTTGGAGGCACTATTTGTGCGGGGCGAAGTTTCAAATTTACACGAACCACTTGAGTCTGAAATACTTGTTTTCCCATAAAGAGTTGAACCTGAGATAACATCGATGGATAGAACTTCTCAAGGACTACGACTGCGATATCTTGTATCATCTTGGATAGGCTAACAAGGTAGCGGATGCGCTTAGTCAAAAGTCGATCATTGCGCAAATGATGATTAAGGAATGGACTCTACTCAAGAGAGTAAGAGATTCGAATTTCAAGTTCGAGGTAGGCCATCTTTCAAATCTATTGGCTACCTTAAAAATCGAGTCAGAGGTTTAGGCTAAGATTAAGGCATTACAATCAATGGATCTTGCAATACAGAAGATTCTGCAAGGAGATGTGGATAAAAGAAAGCCTGACTTCCTTACAAAAAAAAAAAGAAAGCCTGACTTCCAAGTGATTGAAGATGGAACGTTGAGGTTTTGTGGGCGACTATGCGTACCTGACAATGTGGAACTTAAGGACGAGTTTTTGTCATAAGCACATCGCAGCAGTTATAGTGTCCATCTAGGTAGCACCAAGATGTACCAGAACCTGCGTCAACACTACTGGTGGAATGGCATGAAAGTTGATGTAGCCAAATGCTTGACGTGCCAATAAGTGAAAGCGCAACATTGCAAGCCAGGTGGGTTGCTACGACCACTCGAGATCCCATAATGGAAATGGGAACATATCATAATGGATTTCACGATGGGTCTACCAAGGATTCAGAAAGGTAATGATTCTATTTGGGTCGAAGTTGATAGACTGACTAAGTCTGCACATTTCACTGTCGTATGAAAGGATTTTGCCATGGACAGATGTTCGGAATTGTACATGCGCCATATAGTTCGTCTTCATGGAGTACCGGTGACAATTACTTCGGATCGAGATCCCAAGTTCACCGCTACATTTTCGAAAAGTCTTCAAGGTGTTATGGGAACGAAGCTATAGTATAGCATGGCATATCATTCGCAGATGGATAGACAATCCGAGAGAACAATTCAAACTCTCAAGGACATACTGCGAGCTTGCGTTTTGGATTTTAAGGGAAGTTGGGAGGAACAATTGCATCTTGTTGAATTCGCTTACAGCAATAGCTATCAACATAGCATAAATGGCGTCATTTGAAGCACTGTATGGTAGAGCCTGCAGAACTCCGATATGTTGGGATGAGGTTGGAGAAAGGAGAATTACTGGTCTAGAGTTGGTGCAGCAATCAGTTGAGGTAGTTAAGGTCATTAGAGAAAGGCTTAAGACCGCTCAGAGCCGCTAGAAGAGTTATGCGGATAAACGACGAAGACCTTTGAAATTCCGAGTAGGTGATCACGTCTTCCTCAAAGTGTCACCTATGCGAGGAACTTCGCGGTTCAGCAAGAAAGGAAAGCTAAGCCCAAGATATGTTAGACCATTTGAGATTTTGGAGCGAATTGGAATCTTGGCTTATCGTTTAGCTTTGCCGCTGAAACTGGCTCAAGTACACGACGTCTCCCACATGTCCATGCTAAGAAAGTATGAACCTGATTCGACCTACGTGCTGAACTGTGAAGAGATAGACGTGGACAACAAAGTGTTGTATGTGGAAAGGTCGGTGCGGATAGGGGACTGAAAAGAGCAAATGTTGTGAAATAAGACAATCTCTTTGGTTAAGGTGATCTGGCAATACCATGGAATAGAAGGAGCCACGTGGAAAAGCGAAGAAGTGATGAGGCATCAACACCCCTATTTTTTTTAGGAGCCGTTTGTTAATTCAAATTTCGAGGACGAAATTTCTGTAAGAGGGGAAGAGTTATGACATCCTGAGATTCGACCCTTTTTCGAGATATATGAAATGATTATTTCATCGATGAACTGTTAGTTAAATCTCGCTCTGAATTGATCACTCATAAGAGGACTAACCAATGGGGAAAGGCTATTGAGGAATTAAATACGAACGACCTGAGAACTCGACTATGGATTGATAATTTGACCATAAGAATTGACGAGGGACAATTTTGAGCCATTATAGATCGATCGAGGAATGGTTATAGAATGATTTGCCAATAGTATACAATCGAATTGTGGGTGACTCCGCCTGACCATTATATAGATTGCGAACGATACTAAACCAATTCCTAATAATCGTGTACTTCGGAACTAGTAATTGACCCTCGTAATTACATGACAATCAAGGTCACCTATGACTCGAAAAAGCTTAAAATATGGATTGATATTGAATCGACCACGGGTCGAATACGCGAAACTAATAAAAACCGCATGTTAGTTTGAGATATATTAAAGTCGCAATTGATCGATTTTAACCATGAATTAGAATTCGAATTTGGATATCGAACTTTCCAGGATTTCAAGACTAAACTATTGGACGTCGCTTCATTAAACCACATGTTTATTGGTTTATTTGAAATTCTTGGAAAAATGAAAATCAGACTGGAAATTGGGAGCCACAAGGGGACCCACGAATTTGGACAAGGCCCAAAAGGAATTAGGCCATGAGGAGAAAGAAAATGGGCTCGACCCATTTGTGAGCCCATTTGAGTCTTCTAGAAAGAAATTGACTTTTTAGGCTTGACTAGTATCTTTGAGTAAAAAGACCTTTTTACCCCATGCCTTTTGGATTTCTTTAGTTTGTTGAAGGGCAGAATGGTCATTCTACACTCTCCATCATTGGCCAGCCATATAAGGGTGAAAAATGACTAAATTGCCCCTCTTATCTTCTATTTATTACATTTTTGCCCTTGTATATTTTTGAAGTTTGTTTTGAAAGATTCATTCCTAGCCTTTGGTCTTGGCTTGTTGAGTAAAAAGTGATCTTGGCCCTCTAATTTTGTGTCTTGATAGACACTTTCTCTCTCTTGATCACTCTCTCTCACTTTGGTCTTTACTCTTTCCCTTGCACTCTCTTTTTCCCCTTATTCGGCCACCACCACCAGCCACTATCGCCGACCACTACCAGCCATCATCATCGTCACCATCACCGTCGTGACCAGCCACCATCACCCCACTTTCTCTCCCTCCCTCGCTCTCCTTGTTAGGCCACCACCATCATGCCGCCACCACCATCATGCCACCACCACCGCCGTTCATCGCACACCGTCGCCGAGCCGTCCGCTACTTCGCCGCCATGGCAGTCACCGCCGTGACTATTTACCGCCCCCATTTGCTTAGTTTTTTTTGGTTTTAAGAGTAAGTTACTCTCTAAACCTTGGTTAGGACATTAGGTTGTTAATGGATTAGGTTTAAGGGCTAATTATGATGATTATAGGTGGATTAGTTGATAGGTTATCTTATGTTGGTTTGATAGCTTATCATGTGTTGAGGTGATAGCTTATCATGTGTTTAGTTGATAGCTTATCATGTTTTAGTCGATAGGTTATCATGTTTAGTTGATAGCTTATCTTGGTTGTGTGATAGTTTATTATGTTAAAGGATGACTTATGTTGTATCATGTTTTGATTAAATGATAATATTGAACTTGCATAAATTTGATTACTAAGTGAATGGGCAAGTTGATTGGTGTTATTATATGAGCACGTTTTTGTGGTAGGCTATGCATTAGGAATTGCACATCATAAATAGCCTTGCATTGGCTAATTTTCAAATATAAGAATTAGGACTTGAGTGATTATTATGTGTGCTTGATCACCTAAGAGTTCCATTGTGCCTGGTGTTATCGGAAGACGGCCAATCCTAGGGATTGGCCGTGGCCGTGAAGGTCATGCCCAAATTTGGTAATTGGATGCCGTTGCGGGGGCAGGGTAAGACGAAGTCATTTGCGAATGGAATTCAGGACGAACCCATTTACAGGATTCCATCATTGAGGTTAGTGAGATTATGCCGTCGCCGATGGAGCGGGACGATGCCCGGTTATGTCGGAAGACCGCCAACCTGATGCGTGTTATGCGGTGTAATGTCCTGAATTCGACCCACTTCCGGGATTAATAAAATAGATGATTATTTCTCATTTCGTTTTAGTGAGTCTCGCCCGGAACTGATCATTCTCGGGATACTGACCATTAGGGAATGGCTAACTAGGAAAACGGTGCATGGACCCAAGAACTCGACTGTGAATCGAGTCCAATTCCGAGAAGCGACGAGGAAATATTTTGTGCCGATATGGGCCGATCCAAGGAGAGTACGGAACTGGTTCGATCGACGACGTACGATCGGATAGCGAGTGATTCCGCCTAACCGAGAGTACGCGCGACGAACGATCCCGAACTTATTCCAGACGACTGCGACCCCTGGGACTAGCGATAAATCCTCGTGTTCTTTGGAAAATCGGGACTGTCATGACTCGAGTAGCCCTAGGTCGATACGCGTAATCCCTAAACAGCCGCCCGTTAGTGAGAGACGCTAAAACTGAAAATTGAGCTAAATTGATAGTGGAATTGAGCCCGGACTTCGGTGTCGAATTTCGTGGACGTACGTGACTATTTTTGTGAGGACGACATCATTTTTACGAGGCCACTCATATTTGGGAACGATAGAGTCAAAAATTGGAAATCTGACCTGGGACTGGAAAATTACCAAATTGCCCTTGGACCCCTAAGAGTGAATTCCGAATTTTTGAGGATTATTAGTGGATAATATGGTTTGTTTATTATTATTATTCTTGTTAGAACCTTGGACCAAGATGCCCCTAAGTATTTTTGTTAGAATTAACCCAAGCCCTTGGATTAAGGGCAAATCGGTCATTCTTGGGAAAGTGGTTCAACAACCCCACTAAGCTCAATGTGTATATCCCTCTACCCTCTCTCTCTCCTCTTCATTTCCCCCTCCTCAAGCCAGCCGGCCATCTCTCCTTCCACGCCTCTCCCTCTCTCCCGTGGTCTCTCTCCCCCTCGGCCGTCGGAGTGCCGCCGCCGGTGCCACCGCCCCACGCCTCACCCCACCATCACCATTTCGTCCCCCTCTCCTCTCCATCACGCCGTGTCTCTCCCTCTCCCGCTCCCCCTCTCTTTCTCGGCCACTCAAGGGCCTCGCCGGAGCTGCCGCTCGCCATTACTGTTCCGGCGCGGATCCACCGCTGCCCAGCCGTCCTCGTCACTTGCTCAGCCCTGTTTGAAGCCTAGGAATCCAGGTGAGTTCGACCCTAAGTCCTAATTAGGCTAAATTGCATTTCTAGATGAGTTTTAGGGGTTAATTAGGGTTATTTAGGGGTTAACGTGTGAAGAACATTAGGGGCTGATATTGTGACTGATTTGATAGTTTAGGGGGATCATTTTAATGAGACTTAGCGGCTTGGAATGTGCTGTGTGATGGCTGAAAGTATTGGATTGAATCGGCCCGAGTTCAGGTTAAATTCGGGTTTAATTGTGGATTATAGAGCGCGCCTAGTTTGGTCCTCATGGTGGCTGATTTGGGCGTTATTTTGGGGAGCCAAATGGAGTATTTTGAGGAGATTTATTGGCCTAGAGTGGCCCGTGTGGGGGCTGTACATACCGGGACTGAATTGGGCAAGGCGCGATCGATTTGGGGTTTAATGGTGTAATTGCCGGAAGTGTTGGACTAACTGAATTAGTAGTTGATTTGTCCTTGGTGGTGATTGATTTTTGTGATACCGTGTCTTATGCCTAGTGTGACTAAGGTTAGAGTAGCTTGGCGGCCTTCGAGTGCGCAAATTCATGTTGATCCAATGGTGTGACTTATATGCGTAAATCATGTGCTAAGTTCGTGCCATGGCTGGACTGGACGATTTGATTAATTGGGCTTGTGATTTATTGAATTGAGCGTATTGTGTTGTGAATTGAATAAGTGATGTTGTGCAATTGAATGCTCATTGCAAAATTCATGAATGCCCAAGTGTGAATATTTTAGCCATGAGTGTGCATCTCAAGCATTGGCACGGCATGTGCATATACGAGTGTACACGAGTGACATGAGCGTGTGATCACCTAAAGATGCCCTGATGCGTTTAATGCGGGGTTCAGATAATAACCGGTGTATGTGAATGTGTGATCACATAAAGCCCTTATGCGTTTTACGCGGGGTAGTGAACCCGTCCTGATGCGTGTTACGCGGGACGATGCCCGGATTACCGGAAGATGACTAGCCTGATGCATTTTACGCGGGCCGGAGATCAATCTCAAACTATTAGACCTGATGCATTTTACGCGGGTCGGTGAAATTGGTAATTGCAAGTGTGCAAGGGCGCGAGTGTGCGAAATGCATTGATGAGACTTGAGCATGAGTGTGAGCACGAGCATATGCATGACATGCGTGGTGGCTGAGTGATGTTCGTATATGTACCATGGTTGAGTCCTATGCTGTTATTGTAAATTTATGAGATGCCTAACCTGCAGGGTCAATTAAGTGCTAGATTTAGGCTCGAGGGCCTAAGTCAATTATGTTTCGACTTGTATGATTGTGTAGTGCTCGTCAGGAGGTGCATGTTAGTCTAGTTTAGGTTTAGGGAACCTACTCACTGAGATTATTCTCATCATTGTATAAATCCAATTTTTTCAGACCCCCAGCCTTGAGATGCCTGAAGTTCCGGTACGTTTTGGGATTCCGCATCAGATAGAGCGGACGAGGACGATACACCCCGTAGGGAACGGGAAGTCGTATATTAGATATTATACTTTAGTATAGGTGGACGTGGGGGAAACATATTACCAGACCCATAAATATGTAGCGTGGTGCTTCAGGGATAGTCTCGAAGAGTATGGTCCTCTCCGAACTTTTGATGTCCCGTTTACCGGGCTAGGCACGAGCTACCCCTGGTGTCCCGATAGAGAGGTGACTGACCCTAGTACCTCAGCTGGGGAGAGCGCGAGCTCTGATGGTGTACCCGTAGAGTACGAGGTGGATGAGCCCGACCCGATGGACTTGGAGCCAGCTGACTGGGACGTTGTTCCGGAGCCGATGGAGCCGGATGATGAGGAGCTGGAGCCGATTGAGGAGGATCTCGAGCCAGAGGCTGAGCCTGAGGATATGGACTCGGAGGAGGAGGCCGCAGAGGCTGAGTCCGAGTCGGACTCATCAGATTCCGAGGAGGAGATGCCCGATAGCTCTTCATCCTCTGAGTCTTCTGATTCCGATCAGGACTGGGTACCGTAGGGTCTAGCTTTAGTCTCAGACTGGTAAGGCTAGTACCTTTTTGACCGGAGTCCCACCTTAAGTAGTAGACTGATCCCCGGGCCACTTACCCCTTTTTTGTCAGTAGTGGCCATTGACCCGCTTTTGATTTTTTGAGCGCAAGTTGCAAATGGATGATGTATATGGGTTCCAGTATCAATGCAAGTGTATATCTGTTCATGTTGTTTGTTGTGTGGCTATCCTTGATTTTGTGGTTTTAAATTGTTCGGGTGTTGTATTGCTTCCGCATGTGCTTTAATCTCTATGTTGGGTGTTGGGTCGGTGACGCGTCCTGGGACGTCGCACTCATATCAACCTTTGCGAGGGATGTAGCGTGCCGTAGGGTGTGGGGCGTGACATCCCCATTTGATTTGGTATCAGAGCAAAGTCAGCTCGATCCAATTCGATCGAAGCTGGGAGTGATAAGGAGCAATGACCTTGGGTAGCCAGTAGGGAGACCTCGTGTGCTACGTGTACCTCCTGACTGTTTGTGTATTGATTGATTGGTAGTATGAATTGACCCGCAAAGTGCAGATGCGGTAAGACTCGAGGTCAGTACGCGTATTCTCTTGATTGAAGTCTCGTGCTATTTATGCCTAATCGCATGCTGAGTGGTTGATTGCTATTGTGTCAAGTTCCCTGCCTAGGACCTAGACTGGATTAACTTGGTTTAGGTCTCTAATTCCTGTGCGAAAATTATAGGAGGTAGGTGAGCGTGCGAGTTAGGAAGATGAGTAGCCAAGGAAGAGGTAGAGGTCGAGGCCGTGGTAGGGGCAGAGGTAGAGGTCGTGAGCAGGGCCCTATAGGACCGCAAGTAAGGGTTGCCGAGGATCCGAGGGTAGATAGAATCTTAAGGGCTCTTGAGGAAGCTGGAATTTTGGGAGGTAGACTAGCTCAGGAAAGAGATGCCATGATTGCCGCTGCGGTTGAGGCTGCCATCGCTGCTGCTAACGGGGCCAATGGGAACAACGGAAATAATGGGAATCAAGGGAATCAGGAAAATCCAATCCCGAGTCCGGTAAATGTGATCAGGCCGATGTCTAAGTTGGTCGAGCAATTCTTGAAATTAAAGCCGCCGAAGTTCAACGGCAAGGGTGACCGCGAGATCGTGCCCCGTTGGGTTGAGGAACTGGATAAGGCTTTCGAAGTGTTAGGGTGCACCGAGGTCGAAAAGGTGACATTAGCGGTATATCAGCTGCAGGACAATGCCAATGATTAGTGGAAGGCCACCAAAGGAAGAGTATTTCCCGAAGGAACCGCCCAGACTTGGACTGTATTTTCTGAGAGTTTCTTAGGAAAATTCTTCTCTGAGAGTGCTAGAGAAAGAAAGTTAGCGGAGTTCATAAGACTCTGCCAAGGATCGATGACAGTGGATTAGTACGAGGCAGAATTTGCGAGGTTGTCAAGGTTCGCGCCAAGGATGGTAGAACACCCTGAGGACAAGGCGCGAAGATTTCGGGATGGATTGAAACTAGATATGAGAAGTCAGATGATATCGCTGAACATCAAGGACTACGGTGAGATGTATGAGCGGGCACAGGCTATCGAGCGGGATCAGACTGATAGGGCAGCTGCCTCTGGATTGCGGTTTGCCCCGGTTAGGGACAACCGCCGTCTTAGGAAGAAACCAATGGCGGGAAATAGACGATTTGTCCCACCGATCAGAAAGAATATCGGGAAGCCGAAACACCAGCAAAACAGATTTGGAGCCTATTTCAAATGCAGGAGTTTGGACCATTAGATTAGAAATTGCCCCCAACAACGCCTCGCAAGAACCCCGATACAACTACAACAACCCTGGGTTGGGAATCAGTCTGGGAATCCCCCGCCGGCTATTATGAACAGGCCGTCGGCACAAGGACGGGTGTACGCCATGGCGCGAAGGGAGATTGAGAATGCGCCAGGCGTGGTCACATGTATGATTTCTCTGTGTCATCATATAGCATATGCCTTGTTTGATCCGAGGGCGTCGCACTCCTTTGTATCTGCTCAGTTTATTGAATTGGCTGGATTAAAACCTGTCTTGTTAGAAGTGCAATTGTGTGTGACTACGCCATTAATAGATAAGATATGCATATCGTTAGGATGCCCGGATTGTGAGATAATAATTAGTGGCGTAGAAAGTAGGATAGATTTAGCTGTATTGCCAATGTATGATTTCGATGTAATTGTGGGCATGGATTGGTTAGTCAAACAGAATGCCGTAGTGGACTGCAGTAGCAGGGTGATCCAGTTTGGGTGATCTAGTTTAGCCCAGCTGGATACCCTAGATTCAAGTTTGTAGGAAGTCGAAGAGGAACCTCGATCCCTTAGGTTTCATTTGTGAAAGCAACTAAGTTGTTGGATGAGGGCTGTTAAGGTTATTTAGCAAGTGTTGTTGATTCGTCGGCAGGAGAGGTGCGGCTAGAGGATATAGCAGTGGTGCGCAATTTTCCCAATGTCTTTCCCCAGGAATTGTCAGGATTGCCACCAGAAAGGGAAGTGGAATTTGTTGTCGAGTTGGCGCCTGGGACTGAGCCAATCTCGTAGCTGCCTTATAGGATGTCGTTATCGGAATTGAAAGAATTGAAGGTTCAGATGCAGGAACTGCTAGACAAAGGTAATATCCGACCGAGTGCGTCTCCATGGGGAGCGCCAGTATTATTCGTCAGGAAGAAGGATGGGTCGTTAAGACTGTGTATCGACTACCGTAAGCTGAATCAAGTGACGGTCAAGAATAAGTATCCCCTTTCAAGGATTGACGACCTGTTCGATCAGTTGCAAAGAGCCTCAGTATTTTCTAAGATTGACCTAAGGACAGGGTATCATCAGTTAAGGATCCAAAAAGAGGATATCCCAAAGACGGCATTCAGGACTAGATATGGACACTATGAATTCACAGTGATGCCATTTGGATTGACGAATGCCCCTGCTGCCTTCATGGACTTAATGAACTGGGTATTCAAGGAATTCTTAGACCAGTTCGTCATTGTCTTTATTGATGATAAGTGGACTTAATGCTCTCTTGGTGTTGCTAAGTGGAGTACGAAGCACACCCTATTTCATGTTCGCCCAGTAGGACAGGCGACATAATTGCCCTCTTGGTATTGCTAAGTGGAGTACGAAGCACACCCCATTTCATGCTCACCCAATAGAAGAGGTGACATGATCCTTTTCGTGATTGCCCAGTTGTATAGGCAACACATCCCATTCTTTCTTCATATCATGCGCTATTTCGCATCTGTAGGAAACTACAGGTAACAGGTAGGCAATACAGTACCTTGAGAACCTTACTCCCAATAGACTAGAAGTTTGGAGATCGAGGGAATTCAAAGCATTATAAAGCTTTCCCCCACTTGGACGCTTTTTGTGCAATCCGTATGTAAGACTCTTTCACCGCTCCGCATGAAGTGATAAGCCTTAGCATACGTTCCTTATTGTTTGCATATCATGCATCATTAAAAAAAAAATCATCATCATTCATCATTTTTCATAGTTTAAATTTAGGTCTCAGTTTTTGAGCGAAACCTCTGCGAGCCTCCACTCAAAGAGGGACAGCTATTGACACCTAAATTTTGGCGCATCATTTAGTGTTAATTGCATAGAAAATTAGGGATTAAATTTTAACCCCTAAACAAAAATATTAAAATTGCATAGCATATAGTTTAGGTTCATATAGATTAATTGCATTTCGCATCGGATCGGTGGTGGCAAGCGAGCTTAAAATTCATCACGTAAATCGAGCTCGGGTACCGAACGAGACTCGGCTCACTCGGAAGGCAAGGGTCGAAAATCACGCGTCAAAAGGGCTTGGTTGTCTTAATTTGAGCTTAAATTAGCCCATCAAGCTTAATTAAAGAAAAGTCCGAATTAATTCAGCCCACTTAGAATTAAATTAAATTAAAGGGTAAAGCCTAAACCTAAGCCCATTAGGACTAAAAAGCCCGGCTAGTTGACCTAGGTTTGCGATATAAATATATGTTTATGCGTCATAATCAAAGGGGAGTTCTCATAATTTTCAGGTCAGATTTTTTTAGAGAGACATACAAGTGAATCACTTCAGAAATTGAGAGAAACACAAAGAGAGGGGCCACACATATTGAAAGACACGGCCATTACGGAGGGGAGGAGGGCCTTACGTGAAAAAGCGTGAGAGAGAGGAAGAAAAGAAGAAGGAGAATTCTCTTTCACGGCTGTCCCACGTGAGGTCGGGGGTCACGTTGCTGCTCCGCTTCTTGTCAGCGCAGCCACATATCCACCTCTCGCTGCTACTCCGGTCCGATCGCTCGTGTCTCCAACCAGCCAGCATCATCGAAGCATCATCGGGAAACCGATTTATCCAAGTCGAAGGCTGAAGGACGTGAGTCCAAGAGGTGGATTTTGTTCCATTATCACCACCTATCAGCCAGAGTCAGGAGCATCAAGTCAAAGAACTTCATGGCTGCGTGATCTGAAGCAGAAAATTTCAAAGAAGAAAATACAACAAAAGGACGGTGGCAATTGGAGATTTCAGTTGGAGCGAGCAACGTGACAACTGCAAATCAAAACGCGTCCGTCGCTCTCCATCATCAAGTTCCATCCGCAAGTCCAAATCCCCACGTCGGCGGTTCTCTCTCCTCGACGACAACGAAGTGACATCCCCCTCACACCCAATCCTGACCGGGACGCCTCTAGCCGCGACTTTTGCTGCATCACCGCAATAACCTGCTGCTGTTTTCCCTGCATCGCGACACTACTAAGTTTTGCCGAGCCTTGCCGATTCCCCACCAAACAGAGTGATGTTGAAATTCTATTTTTCAGGTTGTTTAACGGCCAGCCATTATCAAGAATCTTGAGCATCCACCGAGAGCTCCCTGAACCAAACACCACCCTCACGGCCGAGATCACCAGTTGTGAGCCAACCGTTGAGCGGCCATACCACCGCGACCGTCGTTGAACGAAGTGTCCCTATAGTGCCGAGCACCACCGCAAGCGTCATCGCCGCCATCGTCCCACCGCCGCTCGTTCCGGTCCGCCGATGATTCAAATTTGGAAACAAATCTTTGGATTAGGTAAATATCTTATCCTGATTTGGTTTGAATATCTTGTTGCCTAATTTGTGCTTATTAATATCTAATTCTGCATATTTAGATAATAGGCAATATTTCAATTAGGATTTATTTCCTTTTTTTTAAAATCTTAGATATCTATTACTTGTCAAATTTGGATAGAATTTAGAATCTTCAAAATCTTTTGAACATATCCAATATATTTAAGATATCGAATTTTTCAAGATGTGATCGTTTAGGAAAATTTCCTAATCCGCAACCGCACATATGGAAATAAATCTATCTATTAGGCTTTAGATAGAATTATTTCCATAGCGGGTATTTCGAATTTTAGGGTCGATCTATCAGGCTTCAGATCGAAACTTAATTCGAAAGATTTCGCGGTTATATATTTTTTTTACTTGATTTTAATTCCGAATTTCATTAAAAAAATACAAAAAAAATAATGTGCCCGTCATTAGAAATAGATCACGTCGTCGCATGACATATAGTTTGCATGTTAGGTTGCATTAATCGCATGTCAATTTTTGCACGTCATTACATATAGGTTAGCTTTCATTTAAATAAGTAAAAATCAAAAAGAAATTTCTGCCCCTTTGAACTCTAAGTTAGGATTTATCAAAATTGTCAAATTGAGTATTTTTCTCGAAATTGGTACCGAAAGGGCGTTAGGGAATCTAGCGTAACCAAGTCCCCGAATTTATGATTTCTGGTTCGTAGAAATAAAATAGTACTCCCGCTATTTTATTTAGATTTCTAATCAACCTACCCTAAATGACTAGTGGCGACTCCCGTTGAAAATATTTGCGTGCTCACAATTGGACCTAAGTTGCGATTTGGTAGAGTTTGGGAGAACTCGAGCTGGGTTAGTTAATTTAATTGATCTAGTAATCCATTAGCTTAAGATTGAAACTCATTTTTTTTTAGGTCGTGACAATGGATTCAACAAAGATTTGAGCAGCTTAACATGATTGATTAAAAAAGGGTAAAAACCCTATGCCATGGGCAAAGCTACCAAAAGCGAGTGGCTAAGTCATTCAACCGTAAGGTTCGACCCAGGCATTTTGAGGTCAATGACCTGGTTTTGAGGAAAGTCTTACCCATTATTCCATATCGTGGGAAGTTCACTCCCAATTATGAAGGACCGTATGTCATCAAGAAAGTGCTACCCGGTGGAGCATTGATTCTTACAGAAATGGATGGCCGAGAGTTGTCAAAACCTGTAAATGCTGATGCTATCAAGAAATATTTTCCCTGAATAAAAGTTTTGAGCCGTTTTTGGATTAAATCCAAGTCACTTTAGGACATTTGCATCATGCATCTCATGCATACATGGCATTTTTGCATATTTGTTCATTTTGTAGGTACTCAATTGTTCTCCAGGGAAGCTATTCCAAACTTCAAGGAGTCAAGCTCGAGGAAGTAGATATATATATATATATAAGTTCAAAAATAAAAAATCAATCTTCACCCTAGAGTTTAAGAAGTAGATCCTTTTTGTAAGGACCTTTTCTGTCCAAAATGTTTATCAAGTTTGAAATTTTATTAAAAAACATCCCCAGAGGAGTCAAAAAAAATTTCAAATGTTTTGATTTATCAAAATTCCCCACAGATGGGAGATTTAACCAAATGATCCTTTGAAGGAAGAAAAAAAGGGATTTCTCAAAAATGCCAAATGGAAATGCCTAGAATGATAAAAGGCAAACCTTTGATCAAACACATCCCTATACATATTTTGAGAGAATTGAGCGAAAAAAACCATGTTGTAGGACGTAGGGTTCGTTCACATTGAATACATGGATTGAAATGATAAAAGGCATTTCATTTCTCTATCCTAAACACTCATTTTATCCTTTGCTAGCTACTTTGAGCCAAATAGGGAGAATTTTCAAAATAGCCCTATCAAGAACCACCCCACATTGGGGCAGATTAAGAGGTTTTGGTTAATCATTTTTGGAGCAAAAAGATTAAGAAAGATTTTATTGCTTTCACTTGCATCAACTTTCTTGTGGTAATTTCAGGTGGATCTTTATGAAAGCTCGAAACATCCCAAAGTAAAGAAGAGCATTCTTTTCCTCTACCCAAACACAATTATCCCTTACTTAGCCAAATTGAGCCTTAAGCGTATTCATTTCAAAGCCCAAAATGTGATTATCTCCCTACATCGGGGCAATGCATATGATTTACCAAGGAAATTTAGAAAAATTAGTGAATATATATAGAGTGTCTCAAGAGTCCAAAGAGCTCAAAAGATAAATATTAGGGGGCATGAAAAAGCAGTATACCTGGTAAAAGCAAGGCCGATGCCCATGAAAAAAAAAATGTGTCAAAATCAAAAGCAAAAGCAAAAGCAAAAAGCAACATGCTTACGATGAAAACAAAATTCCCATTGCAAAAGATGTTTAGAAAGAGCAAAACTCTTATGTTGCAAGAAAAATAGACTCTCGAGATAATTTGATTTTCAAGAGTCAAATGATGTCAAATTTGGATAATTTGATAATGATGCTAAGATAATCATCATTTCTCTTTCAAACCCCTTCTACAAAATTTCAAGCCTTTTGAGCCTAACCCGAACCGATATTACAACCCTCTCCGAAGTCTCTTCTGATTGGGATAGTTTGAGTTGACGTAGAGATTTCACAAAGAAACTATCGCTAGAAGGAGTAGAAGTAATCCTATCTTGTCTTATCTTAAAGGTTCTTGACTTGTAAACCCGCTGAAGATGTTGATGGTATATTTCTTTTCTAGGCCTCAAAGCAAATGCCCTTTGTGTAAGCCCATGACCAAGCCCATATTACGGTCCTTTTGAAAGATCATTCTGATCAATCAATTTGTATTCAATGTGAACGTTTCCGAAAACCTTTGACATAGGTTCGTGAGGCATCACCAGTGAGAATTGAATAGCTTTCCCACATTAATGAATGAGAATCAAAGTCTTTATGAGAGCTAGTGTGAAAGACCTTTTTGATTAGGTTATTTTCGATTTGGCATTTTTTATCTAACCTCTTTAGATGGTTATTCAAAGATCATTTTGTTAAAATTTCCTCTTAAGGATTTTGATAATCGGTGTCTTTTACCAAAATGTGAAAAATTCCGTTTGATTTGTCGTTAAACAATCTCGAAACTTTTTTCAAAATATCTTTCCCCAGTGGATCGGTTTTTGGTCAGCCTAAACCATAATCCTCATTTTCGATTTTTTGTCATCCTAAATCATAATCCCCATTTTCGATTTTTGGTCAGCCTAAACCATACCCCTGTTTTCGGTTTTTGGTCATCCTAAACTATAACCCCCATTTTCGGTTTTTGGTTAGCCTAAACCATATCTCCATTTTCGGTTTTTGGTCAGCCTAAATCATATCCTCCATTTTCGATTTTTTGTCAGCCTAAACCATATCTCCAATTTCGGTTTTTGGTCAGCCTAAACCATACCCCTCATTTTCGATTTTTGGTCATCCGAAACCATATCCCCATTTTCGATTTTTGGTCAGCCGAAACCATATCCCTATTTTCGATTTTTGGTCAGCCTAAACTATACCCCTATTTTCGGTTTTTGGTCAGCCTAAACCATAACCCCCCATTTTCGATTTTTGATCAGCCTAAACCATACCCTTCATTTTCGATTTTTGGTCAGCCTAAACCATAACCCCCCATTTTCGATTTTTGGTCAGCCTAAACCATACCCTTCATTTTCGGTTTTTGGTCAGCCTAAACCATATGCTTCATTTTTGGCTTTTTGGTCAGCCTAAACCATACCCTTCATTTTTGGTTTTTGGTTATCCTAAACCATAGATTTCTTGCAAATCTCTTTCTTTCTTTTTCTCCCTTCATTCCACCCAATGACCTAACAATGCAATGGTAAGTGCTTTAAGTAAGACTCTGATCAAATGTCTTTGTCTTTAGTTTCTTTTATTTCCCAAGTGGAGTTGACTAAAAATTTACAGGTGCCAATTGATCTTTGAGCGGAACCTCTTCGAACTCCTACTTAAAGAGGGGCAGCTGTTGATACTTAATTTTTAGCCAACGCGTCATTAAAAGTAGAAAATTCGAGATTATGGCTTTCGATCGCGACGAAACCCGTTTCTTAAACAAAAAGTGTCGTTTTTTAATTCTGTCTGTTGGCCTAGTTTCTGTAGACGATTTTCTATTCATTTCATGCAAAAAACTGAAAAGTCAAACTGTTGACTTTCGCGTTGACTTTTTAGTCAACCCTTTGACCAAAAGTCAATCCCGGGTCAAATTGAGGCTTTTCGCATAAAAAGATTCATTTTAAGTCCAATTTCACTTTAGAAGTGGAAATTTCATAAAAATTCAAAGATTTGATCAAAAAATCAAGCTCCTAGTGAAAAGTCAACTAGGGTTTGACTTTTGATCAAACCTTTGACCAAAAAAATTGAAAAATAAAAAAATCCAAAAATCATCTTATTTTACATTCAATTTACCTTTGGCATTTGAAATTTTACAAAAATCGATTTAGAATCAACTTTTTCCCAATTTGCGGAATTTGGTTCAAATCGGCCAAAAATGAAATTACTTCATTTCTAGTCATTTTTTAGGTTAGTTTTCTTCACGACATTTGATCTAGAGGTCATCTTATATTCAATTTTGGAACAAATTTTGTAATTCCAAGCCAAACACAAAAACTCCCAATTTTGGCCCTAATTAGTGATTTGGATCGATTCTTCATGATTGGCGCAATTGAGGCATGAATGAGCCTAATTTTTTATATGAAATCCAAATTCAAAATCAATTTTGGAAGATTCACATGAATTTGAGTCAATTTGATCAATTTAGTGATCAAATGATTAAGAAGTCTAAGGGTAATTGGTCTAATCAGTGCAATTCAACTTGACCCACTCTAGACTAATATTCAATTTGAGGAATTGAGACTCAATTTGGTTAATTGGACTTCAATTAAATTTGTTAGTCTAGCTTGGCCATGCAATTACCCAAATTCAAGAGCAATTCAGACAAACAAGTTAAATTGGATCAATTTGTGCATGAATTTCAAATCGGTTCAATCCAATTTGATTGAGATATTAATGGGGTCAATTAATCATGATAGAGATCCAATTGTACCAAATTGGAACAAAAGGAATCAGGGATTGAACCAGTTCAATCAGGCCAAATTCGGGGCTAACCGGCTCAACCCGGTTTGATTCAAATTGAACCGATCTAGTCGAATTGGCCATTTTCCAGTCAAAAGTTTGGCAATCGATAGTCCATTCCAACCAACCAAGGCCGGCCCCATCCCTTTGAGCCCAAAAATGACAAAAATGCCCTTAATTGAAAATTACGAAAATGCCCCTAAGTGAAATTACCAAAATGCCCTTCATTAAGGATTAAGCAAATTAATTAGTGGATAAGCAAATCAATCATGGTCATTCATTTAGAATTGATCATATTCATCCATGATGCCATGTCACCAATCCTTAGCCTTTAAAGAATATTCTTAATCATTAAGGATGCATTTTAGGCCATTAGATTAATCTAAGGGTTAAGATTCAAAGTTGAGGGGAGTATATAGTGTTTTTTCCCTCCAAAATTGGAGAGGACACTCATTTTCAGATCTGAATTCTCTCTCCTCTCTCTCTCAAAACTCACGTTCTCCCTCTCTCTCTCTCTCTCTAAACTCACGATCTCTCTCTCTCTCTCTCTCTCATTCTCTCTCGGTCGTCGGCCATCCCGCCTCATCGCTGGCCATCCCCCCTCATCGCCGGCCATTTTCCGGCGGATCACCGCCTCACCATCGTCCCCCACGGTGTCACGAAGTCAGTCGCAACACCAGCCAAGCCTGCTGGTGGCCGGAGCTTCTCATTCCAGGGAGTTTTCCTTCACGGCAGCATCACCGGTTTGATCGCCGGTGATTTGATCCGCCGGTTCAAGCGGCTGAACCGGCCAACCGGCGTTCCCTCCGGTGATCCAGAACCTCCAGCAGCGTTCCTCGGCATCTTCATGTGGCTGTGGTGGCCGGTTTCTAGTTGAACAACCATCAGATCGCGCCTTTTGATTTGATTCTCTGTTATTAGTTCACTAGTGCGAGATCGAATCGATTCTCACTATAGATTGTGCAATCTCTTCTCATAGGTTGTCAAGCTTTCCAAGACTTCTCCGTGCTATTCTTGATCTAAATACGGAGGCCGGATTGCTCAATTGCACGTCGGAGCATCGCTAAACAAGGTAAGTGCTCTTGGACGTTGTTCTGCAAATTCGTATACAGGAAAACCTGCATGTTTGATATGCTGATTTGAGCTCGTTAGTGTCCAAATCTTACGAAGTGATGAACCAGAAAATCGTAAAACGTGTCTTAAGCTTCGATTTGATATATCGCATGCCTCAATCGGACTTGATTTGCTATGTCAAAACTCTTTCGAAAGCTAGGATCAGAATCTGGAATGTGATGTTCAAGTCTGTTCTGATGATATCCTGATTGACGTTGTGCTATTCTGTGATTTTTCTGATTTTCTACGATCATTTTTTGAAAAAACTTTATTCACAAAAGTTGTAAAGAACATCTTAATCTGTACATCATAAAATTTTCATAAAATTTCAAGCATGTTAGCATGGTACTATCTGCAACGTCATCTATGCATGAATCGGGTGACAGACTGGTTTCTGATTGACCTTCGTGTGTTCTTCGATTTTCATAAATTCATGTGTTCGAAATATGAAAAAGTTTTCTGCACAAAAGTTCACACTGAGATCGAGATCTTTCCATTGATACTAATTTCATCAAATCCAGAGTTCATTTGAATTTTCAAAAGGAATTTTTACGATCGAATCAGTATCTGTGTTCTGATCTGATTTTCATTCCTTTTGAATCCAAAAGATGTTTTTCCGAATTTGATAAAGTTAGAGTCTTTTTTTGCAAAAAATAAAAATTACAAAGTTGTTCATTGGGGTCTCATTATGTTGACTGAAAATTTTGAGGGCCAAATAGCAATTTTTGGAGGGTCAATTTGCTTAAAATTTCATATAAGGCCTTCTCGGATTAAAATTTGATTTGCAATTGAGTCCTTTTTGAAAACAGAATTTTATAAAAATTTGGAGGACTTTTTAGCAAAAACTCAAAACATTAAATTTGTTGCACATGGAGAAACCTAACTGCCTAAAACTTTTCATGCGGTTTTGATAAGGTTTGTTATTTTTCCCACCATTATTTTGAAATCCATAACAGAACCGGGTCCAGCCTGTCACCGAGGGTAAATTTGTCATTAGAAAAAAATGGTCTTCTTGACTTTTGATTCTCATATCATGAGCTTTCTAATGCACCTGAATCACTTCATTTGGACATCATTAGGTTAGTTAATCACATCTGAATAGAAGCAATCCGAATTAGATAATAACTGAATAAGTGGTCTCCTTATGAAGCCCACTTCTCATTGTTTGATTGGCTACGAAATAAGGTCCATGGGCTTGAATGCATGCTTATTTCATTGCTATGCATGTGTTTGTTAGATGAATGTTAGGCCCGGTGCATGTTCGGCGGGTAGTCCATTGTAATCACTTAGAACTCGACTTTAGGGATTAATTGATATGAGTTGCCGTTTTGTGAATGCAAATGGTAGCCCATTATCATTAACCATTAATCAAATAATGTTAGATGATTAGGTGGGTGGTGAATCGGAACGCATCAAAAACAAAGGCCGATCCCGAGGCCCGTGTTTGATTGGAGAATTGTTAGCACCATTGTTTTTCTTTGGTTGTTCCTTTGTGGATTGTTTGTCGTGAATGAATGTTATGAATGTAAACACCTGATACCCGAGAGGCAGTCCATGGGAGGATAATCTGAAATGGTAAAAAACCAAGGCGATTGACCGATGTCCAATCCGGTCTCCATTTGTATTCATTTGATGATGGCGATAAACTGATGTCCGATCCGGTTTCAATTTGTACTCAATTCATTCATCCCCGATCATGTCTCGGGTTTTCAATTTGTGTTGTAATAAACACCCGACGAGTTGCGGGTTTTTACTTTCTAGCACTTAGAATTAACTCGTTTTTTCAATACTTCGAGTGTTTACTTTACGAAATGCTTTTTTAATACAATTGATTGTTTCTTTCTTTTTCTAGACTAAGATAGGACTAGTTTAGAATCTTAAATGAAAATACAAAAACAAGATGCATGATCACCTAGTGGCTAAGACTTTAACATGAAAATGGTAAAGAACAAATGCATGACAACTTAGATAACAACCATGTTAAGTTTAGCGGTACCGAAAGGGCGTTAATAGAAATATTAACGTAAGCTAGTCCCTGAACCTTTGATCTCTGGTTTTCGTAGAAACCGAAACGATACTCCCACGTTTCGGTTGGGTATTCTAGCCGACCCCCGATTTTAGGCTAGTGGCGACTCCTAAAAACGATCCGCTGTCACGCGAGATATGGATTTAGGGAAAATCCACGTTCATGATCAATGGGTCATATGGATAACCAAAAGATTTATACTTCAGTAAAATCATTTTTTATGATGTGTCATATGAACCGTCTCATAAACGCTTATCTTTAAACCCACCTTATCGAGTTCGGCCCTCGAGGGGTAGGTCGCGACAGTCATGAACTATAAAATTGTAGAGGACTACCTTAGCTTTGATTTGACGGGTGGATTGTTAAATTCAAGGTTGCTTGTTCTATCATCTAGGGTTCGCTTATACCATTTTTCGGTTTGGGCTAGTTTCAGGGCCTAGGTGACCCTTTTGGCCAAATTGAAAATTTCATAAATTTGTGGACTGAATCTGAGAATGTAATAAACAAGAAATTTTTAAAGGACTTAAAGGACTTTCGAAAAATATATATTTCATAATTTTCTGGGTTGGTTTGATAGGTCAAATAAGTGTGTAAATAATCGGTTTGGATGCAGGGCGCAGTCCATGTGGGCTCCGTCTTCAATTTTGGGAGAATGTAGGCCTAACCTTGAAAGGTTGATAACTAATGAATTAAAGTGGACGTCTTAAGTTGCAAATTCATGGGTAAATCATTAAAATTAGTGATCATTTGATTAGACTATGACAAAGCAACACAATGGAAGTATGTGAACTCATTTGAGATAAGTGTATCGAAAATCCTGAAACTTGTCTTGAAAGTGCAATTGAGTCATAAAACTTATAAAAAACATAATCGAATCCTAAAAGTTGTCAATTTGATGCAATCGAATCCTTTCGTTAACTCCATCCAATTTGATTAATAGAAAATACTGACATGGTATTTTTATTTATTTCTTTCTCCTACGTGTCAGAGCTTAAATGAAAAAGTTTGTGTGCAAAACTTCATCGTTTAAGGTTGGCCTCAAATTTTCAAACCCTAAAATAATTGAGTATTCTTCTCAAGTTCTCTTCACTTCTTTATCCGTCTTTCTTGTCCAGAGAGTCCGCTTCTTCTTCGTCGATCCTCCTGTTCATCGTCCAAGTGTCCTCCTTCTTCTTCGTCGAGTCCCCAAATTTTTCCTCTTCTTTCAAGCGATGACATTGAGTCCTTGCAGAGCTTGATGAGGCCAATGACGACGTCGAATCCTCTACGTCTGTGCCCAACGGCGTGAATGACGGTGTTATAAGCCACTATATCGAGCTTAATCCCCTTTCTTGTATTTTGCTTCTGATTTCCCAGAGGACATTTCAATCAGAGATTCTCGTTCTCGAAGAAGCTGATCTCTTAGGGTATGCCTAGAAACAATTTTTGTTTCTAGAAACAATTTCTGTTTAGAAATAGTTTTTTCTATTTCTATTCACTATACAAGTTTCTTAGTAAAAAAACGCGTTTAGTAACTGTACAAAATTTCTATTCTCGGAGTAGAAAAAGAATAGAAATGCATTTGGTGGGACACTAAAAATTTCTACTCCCAAAGAAAAAGAATAGAAATGCATTTGGTGGGACACTAAAAATTTCTACTCCCAATTTTTTTCATTTAATTATGAAATTATCAGTGGAGACTTAACAATTCATGTTTTGATAAAATTGGACTAGAAATATAATAAGAATATATTATGATATAGAATTGGATGACCTTAATACAATCATAAAGAAAATTACTCCTTATAGACAAAGCCAATGCCGGGTGCTAGTCGAGGAAATTGCAGTTTAGGGGACTTAACAATTCATATTTGGATAAAATTGGACTATAAATAGAATAATAATATATTATGATATATAATTGGATGACCTTAATACAATCATGAAGAAAATTACTTCTTATAGACAAATCAAATATCGGGTGGTCATCGAGGAAATTGCAGTTTAGGGTGTAGGATTTTAGGATTTGGGGCTAGGGATTAAGGTTTTAGGATTTCGGTTTTGAGGTTTAGGGTTTGGGGTTCTGGGTTTTAGACTTTGGATATTATGGTTTGGGGTTTGGGGTTTAGATTTTAGAGTTTCGGGTTTGGGGTTTTGGGTTTAGCATTTTAGGTTTGGGGTTTTAGCGTTTGGGTTTAGGGTTTAGTGGTTTAGGATTTATGGTCTTAGGGATTTTGATTTTGGGTGTTCGGGTTTGGGATTTGGGGTCTACAGTTTAGGCCTTGGAGTTTGGGGTTTAGGGTTCGAGGTTCGGGGTTTTGCAGCTTAACGTTTTAGGATTTAGGGTTTAGAATTACAATTTTAGGGTTGAAGTTTTAGGGTTTCGGGTTTGGAGTTTTGGGGTTTAGTGTTTTGGGTTTTGAGTTTGGGTTTTTGGGTTTAGGATTTGAGGTTTAGAAGGTTTAGGGTTTGGGTTTAGGGATTTGGGTTTTGGGTTTTAGAGTTTAGGGTTTCGGGTTTTTCATTTTAGTGTTATGGATTTTAGGATTTGGGTATTGATGTTTAAGGTTTTGGAGTTTAGGGTTAAGGTTTAGGGTTTTGTGGTTTAGGGTTTAGTATGAGAATATCTTGTGAAAGAGCGAGAGCTGATTCTGTTCCTATATCGTTTCTCTTTTTGTTCCAAAAACAGTGTTGACACCTAAATTTTAGCGACCATTTAGTATAATTTGCATAGAAAATTAGGGATTAAATTTTAACCCCTAAACAAAAAATATTTAAATTGCATAACATATAGTTTAAATTCATTTTAGATTAATTGCATTTTTGCATCGGACCGGCGGTGAATGAACGAGCTTAAATTTCATCGAATGGGGACTCGGCTCGTTTGGAATGCAAGGGCCGGGAATTACAAGTCAAACGGGCTTGGTTGTTTTAATTTGAGCTTAATTCAGCCCATTAATCTTTAATTAATTCAGCCCATTCATCTTTAACTAATTCAGCCCATTTAAATTAAATTAAAGTCCAAGCCCAAGCCTAAGCCCATTAGGACTAGGGAGCCTATCTAATTGACCTAGATTAGCGATATATATTCATCATTAGGTCAGATTTTTAGAGGGAGGGGGGGAGACAATTTTTCAGATCAGAATTTTTGAGAGCACGAGAGACACACGTAAGCGAGAGAAAAAAAAGAGAGTGAGAAAGAGAGAGAGAGATTCACGCCCCCTTGAAGGTTCACTACTTTGCAGAAGACGCCAAAAAAAAGAGATCTTTGCCTTGCAGAGAGATTGACGAGGGAAGAGAAAGCTTCGAAAGAGAGTGGTTACAAAGACGGACGCCTCCACTACTACAATACGTCCAGGAAGAGATACGGAATACTCACAAAAGGGGCACGGTCGGAGATATCAAACAGAGCGACAAAGTTCCCCAACGCCAAAACGGTCCCAACTCGGTGTTCTCTTGTTTGTCGTTCGTAGGCTCGCAATCACACGAAGTGCCACTTCGCTGTTCTGAAACTCATCCGTGATAGACCATCGCCAACCCCGATCTAAGTCGTTGCTGAATCGGTGCTATCTACGAACCATCGCTGATCTCAATTATATCGTGTGCTCCTTTCAACTGGTAAGTTAGAGATCGGTTTTGACGTGCTTACCGGTTGAAGTTGCTCTAACCCATTGTTGATTTGCTGAGTCCAATTGGAGTAAAAAAGTCGTGAACTTGGCATATGAGCTTGAAAAGTTTAATATCATAATTTGTTCATGTTGATAGGCTTGGGATAATGGGGTCCACTTAGAGTCAAAACTGTAGTATTTGATCTTGGGTCCACTTCGTGCCATATCATACCATGAATCGTGTAAATTGGTGTTTTCATGATTAGAGCATGTTGACCCGGCTTTCTCTGTTGTTTGAGTGCATGTGAATTTCTGTCAATATCACTGCACCTTGATAATACTTGGTCCTTGAGTCTCCACCATCGTACCTCTTCGCCCTTCACCGTGGTGAGCTGCTGCTGTTCCGCGACTTCCGAAGACCACTCGTTGCTGCTATCGTCGACCCGAGCAAGCTCGGTCAGTACCGCCGCTGCTGTCTCGCGGGGAGTCGTTGCCCGCCGTCGATCCGTCGGCCACCGTTCGCCCCTCATCGCGATCCGCAATCCCGATCTGCAAGTTCAAATTTGGAAACTATCCGTAAATTAGGTAAGGGTCTCATCTGATATCGTTTTGAATATTTCATTACATGATATGGATGATATTGTTATCTATTATGAATTTTTGTTAATCTTTGGGTGTGTATGTGATATCCGCAAATATTTAAAAATCACCCAAAGTTAGGAAACTTTCCTAACTTGATAACGTGTCGGGATGACTATCCGATCTCAACCATGAGATACGATACTCGGTGGCACGGAAAATCTCTATCCTATCCATAACTATTTGGATACGATAATAGATTTTATTTTGTTCCCAAATTCAAACGATTAGCCTTATATCAATATCCATAACCACATGGATATGATCGCCGGTTTATATCGTTTCCCTAATTCAAAGATAATAAAACAAACCTTGCGGATCGCGTGGATTGGTTTTGATCGTGGTGGTTATCTGTCTGTTTGATTTATTTCCTCTAAAAAGAAAATTCCAAAAAAGATTAGTTAGGATTTGAATTGATCTTATTAGAAGATAATGATGCATGTTTAGGATAGGTTTAGAATAACTTTCTTTGAATAAGTCGATAGGATAACCTTTTTAATTTAAATTAGGAATTAGAGTAATTTATTTCCTAGTTTAATTTAGATATTATCCTGATCTTGATGGTTCATTTTAGGGTAATTCTTAATTTCGAATTTCCATTAAAATACCAAAAAGAAGTCACTTTAGGATAGATTAAATCATTTTCTCTAGGATAGATTGCATGTTAATTTGAGTAATTTTTAATTCCGAATTTCATTAGAAAATACCAAAAATAAATCATTTGCCCGTCATCAGAATTAGGTCACGTCGTCGCATGACATATAGTTTGCATGCTAGGTTGCATTACTTGCATGTCATTTTTACACGTCATTACATATAGGTTAGTTTTTATTTAAATAAGCGAAAACCCAAAAATTGAGTGAATTCCTTGTTAATTAGAAATCATATTAGGTTGTTGATGTGATTTTCTAGCTAACAATGCAGATGCTTACGTTGCTTCGAGATAAGTAATTCTTCCAACTTGCAATTTATTTAATGTTTTCTTGGGTGTTAAATTGGTGGTTTGCGTACCCGCATGAACACCTCATATGTTAGTAACTAAGTTAAAATGGATCCAAATTGCTTGCCAAAATTTTTTTTTTTGAAAAGAAAAGGTACCGAAAGGGCGTTAGACTAGATCTAGCGTAATCAAGTCCCCGGGCTTAGAATCTCTGGTTCGTAGGAATAAAACATATCTCCCTATGTTTTATTTAGGTTTCTAATCGACCTACCACAAATTGATTAGTGGCGACTCCAAGCATGAAAACATTTGCATGTTAAAAAACTTAAACCCAAAGTTGCGAATTGGTAGGGCTTGGGAGAGCTCAAGTTAGGTTTAGTCCTAATAATCCATTAGCCTGAGAAGGGAAATTTTTAGGTCGCGACAGCTTGGCGACTCCGCTGGGGACTTGAGTTAAAACTCTTAGTGGACTTAGGCCAGTTTTTCTTTTCAAAAAATATTTTTGCTTGGCAGCGAGGATCCCAGGTACGTCCCTGACATTTTAGGTGTTAAATGTTTTTGCAGTATGGGAGGTATAAGGGGAGGCGTGATTGTTAACCCTTGTTTTGCAGGGAGGCGTTTGGATGAATGGTTTATTTTATGCACGAAGCGCTGTATGATATAACCTGCTGTGCATGCCTTACATTTACACTACACCGCACACACTACCCGCTGCCGGACCTGGGCGGCACAGGTTTAGGATGGTACTGAGAAAACGGACACCCGACCACACCCGCGTGGCATGGGTCGCCTTTCTTGGTCCCAAAAGTTCTTTCATGGTGTCATTGAATACCTACCACGGTTGCACCCTTTGCAACCCAGGTCGGCTCTTTGACTAAGCCGGAGTCAGGGGAATCCCAGCCTAACCACCACCATGACTGGTTTAGCTCGGTAATCCTCATGTCTCCATTTTGCAAGCCAGGGTCTAGGTAGAAATCGAACCTCACGTTTCATGCGCATGTCTATGTGATTGCCATCATTCTACCGGGTGAAGTAAGATTTCTGAACCTTTATCTCGCAATTTATTTATGTTTCGTATTTTCTTTGGTCGGTCCATGATAGCTCTAGGTTGGTTTTAAATTCGAAAGTAATAATCATTGAGTCCTTTTTAAAAAGAAAGAAAGAAAGAAAGAAAGAAAGAAAGAAAGCTCTTTTAGAGAATTTATTTTCAATCTATGTCTTTATTTTCCTAGATGTGTCATAGGTAATTATTTTCCTACAAAATTTTGCCGTCATCTTTCTTTTATAAAAAAGGGGTTTTTGAGAATTTGTTTTCAGTCCATAGTTTCTAGGGAGTCTCACTTTTTGTTCTTCATAATTTTATGATTAGGGATTTTGGTGCTTCTATTTCCTAGGTTGTGTCTAGGGCATCATTTATATTTCTTTTTCTAGATCACTTTTCATAAAGTCTCGTCCATATACGAATATTGTCATGAATAAACAAAAAAGGGCTAGAAGTGTGTCATGGACCAACCTTGTCTTGACCATGTGCTTATTTGGTTCATTTCTTTTACATCAGGTAGCTACGGACCGATCACGATCGCCCATTCGTACACGGTCGAGAGCCAGAATGGCCGATCAAACCGACTTGCAAGAACGTGTTGTTGGTGTGGAAGACCAGATCAAGCAACTTGTCATCGCGATGCAACAAATGTCCGCTGAGATCAAAGCTCTCCGGTCGGTTCCTGTTTCGACACCCCTCGAAGCATCTGTCCCAAAGCAGAAAATCAGGAAAAGTGTCGATGTTGACGGAGATGACGATATTCCTGATTTAGAAGATGACCCTGTCCAGATCATCGTCAACAAGGACAAACCTGATGAACGGGTCAATAAACTTAAAGAAAGAGTGAAGCAGCTGGAAGGTTCGCAGGATTCACCTTCGATCGATCTGTCCCTTTACTCACAGATCAAAATCCCAAAGAAGTTCAAAATGCCGGATTTCGACAAGTACAATGACACCACATGTCCAAAAGCCCACCTACAGCTCTATCACGTACAAATGACTTCGTACGTTGATAACGAACTCCTGATGATCCATGCCTTTCAAGCAAGTTTGACGGGTCCTGCTTTGAGCTGGTATCTCATGAAGAAGATAAATGGCCTCAAAACTTGGAAAGAAGCCAGTGAAGCATTCTTGAAGCAGTACAGATTCATAATGGACATCATTCCTACCCGTGATGATCTCGAACGCGCTCAGATGAAAAAGACTGAGTCCTTAAAAGACTATGCTATCAGATGAAGGAATTTAGCTGCTCAGGTTGTCCCAGAACCCATAGACAGTGAGTTAAAAAGGATGTTCGTGAAAACTCTCCCGTTCGAATACCGTAATCGGATGGTTGCCATTCCGGCTGACAACTTCAACCAACTCATCCCCATGGGCGAACAAATTGAAATAGGGCTGAAAGATGGATGGTTTGTCGAGCCGTCCTCCTCGACCAGAAGATTTGGTGCGAGAAAAGAGAAAGAACCAGCAGCTGAAGTGAATGTGACTTATAGCCAACCGAGCCGACGAAATGCTAACTCTGCCCCAGCAATCCAAGTAGCAGAAGCTCAGCAACAAAACTCGGGTCGTCAACCTTTTCAGAGGAGGAACAACAGGAGGCAATTCACTCCCCTCCCCGGATCGTTGTCTCAAGTGTTGACAGTGCTCCAGAAGAAAGGCTTGCTTACTACTGAGCCAAAGCGGCCCAATCCTGAGCGGTTCTATAACTTCGACCCGTCAAAGAAATGTGATTATCACATGGGTGAGTTGGGACACTCAACCGATGATTGCTATGCCCTCAGGCACCGAATCCAGAACCTCCTAGATACGAAGGCTTTCTCATTTCAGCCTGCTAAGCCGAATGTTCAGAGCAACCCACTCCCTGATCACGCAGGCAATGTGAATGCCATATTTAACTTCGACGCTGGTCGAATCAAGAATGTTAAGGTGTATACTACTGATGTCTACGGTGAGTTAGTGAAAGCCGGTTGTTATCCGAGTAATGAGGACCTGCCCCTGGCTCTCATGAGAGAAAGAGTCTCAAGAATGGTAGAAGCTGGGATGATTGTTTATGCTGACCACACTGGCATCGTTTTCACTATCTCCGAAGTGGTTATTAATTGGGAGGAGGAGTTTGCTACATTGAACATCAGGAGCGACAAGGGCGACCCTCTGCCTGAAGACATGCCTCCGCTTGAAGACGCGTCCGATAATGAGGAGATCATTGTAAGCACGCCTACAACTGATGAAGGGATAGTGATCGAGATACCTCAACCGTATGAGTACAGTGATAATAAGGCGGTTCCCTGGTCCTACGGTCTCGATGTCGACTTAGTTACCAGATCTGGGCGTTCCTACGGCCAAGCTAATGCCCAACCTGCAAAACCCGTTATTGATGAAGAAGCCAAGGAATTTCTAGCTGTGATTAAGGCTAGCGAGTACAACATAGTTGAACAATTGCGCAATCTGCCCGCGCAAATCTCCCTGCTTGAGCTGCTCCAGACATCTGTCATGCATCAGAAGGCCTTAATGAAGGTGTTAAGTGAAGTCCACGTGCCAGAAACGATCGATCATGACAAATTAGAGGAATTTGTGGGCTCTATACTCCTCAAGGACCTCATAGCCTTTTCAGATGAAGAGTTCCCTCTAGAAGGGAGGGGGCATACCAGGGCACTCTATATTTCCGTCAAATACAAGGCCTCACATGTTGCCTGGGTACTCATTGACAACGGATCAGCCCTGAACATCTGTCCTTTGGCGACTTTACACCGCCTTAAGATAGATCCTTCTAGGATAAGTTCTGCAAGAACCTCCGTACGAGCCTTTGACGGAACGAAGAAAGAAGTGATGGGAGAAATACACCTTGACATACAGATAGGACCAACGATGTTCAATGTCCTATTTCAAGTTATGGACATTCCCACTGCATTCAATTTTCTGTTGGGTTGTCCATGGATTCATACTGCTGGAGCTGTGCCATCCAGTCTACATCAGATGGTGAGGTTCGTCGTGGAGAGAAAGTTAGTCACGGTCCACGGTGAAGAAGAATACCCAATCTACCACGCAACGGCTATCCCCTATGTTGAGCCGGATTGCAGAATAGAATCGAGCTATCAGTCGCTCGAGCTCGTATCAACCATACATGCGTCAAGAGGATCATCACCGCCTATTCCTGAGGTGTCAAATGCTGCGGTCATGGTTGGAAGAGTAATGATCTCTCACGGCTTTACTCCAGGTGAAGGCCTTGGTAGAAATAGTCAAGGTATCCGCCAACCGGTGGAAGTTTCTCAGAGGCCCCGCATTACCGGGTTGGGATACCTGGGGTCAAGTGAGCCGAACAATGTGGTACGTGGACGTGGACGTGGTCGAAGTCAAGTTCGAAGAAATGGTCAAAATAGATTGCGATCCGAAGAAGAGCCAAATGGTGAAGAATGTGGGCGTGGTAGGTTGCTTCCACACCTCCGCACCACATTCCCAGGCCCTGCAAGAATGATGTATGAAGAGAAGGAAGTGATCGACACTCTGGGGGAACCAAGCGGCAAGTTCGATTATTATGTTAAATACTCGGCGCCCCCCAGCTTCTATGTTGACCCCCGTGACGTTGTCCCGGATGGATGGGGAGGGGCAACTTTGTGACACGTAAGGGTATGGGAACGGTCCAATCTGATGAATTATGTGCCACCGAACCTGATCTCGATGACACCAATGAACTCGAAGATTCCTCGGACGTCCAGCGTGATCTAGAGCATCATGAAAGACCTAAAGTCCTAACGGTAGACCAAACTATCACTGTCAACTTGAGTGATTCCGGAGAACCCAAAGAGGTGAAGATAGGGGCAACCCTTCCCGAAGGTGAAGCTAAACGCCTGGTCCAACTGCTGAAGGATTACCAGGATATCTTTGCCTGGTCGTATGTCGATATGCCGGGTCTAGACCCTTCTATCGTGGAGCATAGCCTACCCACTAATCCAGACATGCCGCCCAAGAAACAGAAGTTGCGAAGGACCAAGCCTGAACTTTCCAAGAAAATAGAGGAGGAGGTCATGAAGCTCTTGAAAGTGGGATTCATCGAAGTCACCCAATACCCCAGCTGGGTGGCTAATATTGTGCCGGTCATGAAGAAAGATGGTCGAGTTCGGGTTTGCATCGACTATCGCGATCTAAACAAGGCTAGCCCTAAAGACGATTTCCCATTGCCACATATAGACGTTTTGGTGGACAGTACAGCAGGGTTTGAGCTGTTTTCCTTCATGGATGGTTTTTCGGGCTATAATCAGATAAAAATGAAAGACGATGATAAGGAGAAAACGGCGTTCATCACTCCTTGGGGGACATTCCACTATAAGGTCATGCCCTTCGGCCTTAAAAATGCCGGGGCAACATATCAACGGGCAATGGTGACGCTCTTCCATGATATGATGCATAAGGAGATTGAGGTTTATGTTGACGACATGATCGCCAAGTCTCGACCTGGGAAGAGTCACGTTAATACCTTGAGGAAATTATTCGAGAGGCTCCGTGAGTTTAAACTCCGTCTCAATCCAGCCAAGTGCGTATTCGGAGCAACCTCGGGTAAATTACTTGGGTTCATAGTAAGCAGTAAAGGCATTGAAATTGACCCTTCCAAAGTGACGGCTATATGTGAGTTACAACCCCCGTCGACCGTAAAAGAAGTGCGGAGCCTCTTGGGTAGATTGAACTACATAGCCCGTTTTATTTCTCAGCTTTCAGCAACTGCCAAGCCCTTCTTCAAGCTTCTAAGGAAGAATGCTCAAGTGAAATGGGATGATGATTGTCGGGAAGCGTTTAACGAACTAAAGCAATACCTGATGAAACCGCCAGTGCTAGTCCCACCAATGCCGGGCCAGCCTCTGATCCTTTACCTCACGATTCATAGTGAGTCTTTAGGTGCGATGCTAGCCCAGGAAAGTCCTGAAGATGGAAAAGAGCGAGCCATTTATTACCTAAGCAAGAAGTTCACTGTCTCAGAGTTGAATTATTCTGAAGCCGAGAAGACTTGCGCCGCGCTAGTATGGGTGCTCCATAGGCTGCGACAATATACACTGCATCACCAGACTTTGCTTGTGACTGAGAACGATCCCATTAAGTATTTACTTGATCAGCCAGCTTTGGTAGGGAAGTTAGCCAAGTGGCAGATTTTAATTTCAGAGTTTGATATCCAGATGAAGCCACAGAAGTCAGTTAAAGGTTGAGTAATTGCCGATGTGTTAGCTGAAAATCCTGGAGTCCCTGATGATGATGGATATTCTCCAGAAGATCGTGTTTTGGTAATAAAGGAAGATACATGGACCATGTTTTTCGATGGAGCTGTAAACCTGGCTGGTTCCGGCACTGGGGCAGTTTTAATATCCCCAGATGGGCAGCGTTATCCAGTAGCAGCAAAGTTAGTGTTCCCCTATACTAACAACATAGCCGAGTACGAAGCTTGCATCCTCGGACTCCAAGCCGCAGTGGAAATGGGAATAACCAAGTTAAAAGTGTTTGGTGATTCTGCTTTGATTATTCTCCAAACTGTGGGAGAGTGGAAGACGAGAGACACCAAACTAGTGCCGTACCATGAATACCTCGAAGAAATCATAAAGGAATTCGAAGATATCTCTTTTGAGTACTTATCAAGGTCTCATAATCAGTTTGCTGATGCGCTAGCTACGCTATCATCCATGTTGCAAGTGATTGATGGGTTAGAGGTAGAACCCCTGAAGATTGAAGTCCTGACAAAGCCAGCCTACTGTATGGTTGTGACCGGAGAACCTGATGAAAAGCCATGGTATTATGATATCATGAGTTACATCCAGAAACAAGAATTTCCTGAGGGAAGCACCCCGGCTGACAGGAAGTACATAATGAAAATGGCTTCAAAATTCTTTGTTAGTGGTGAAAAGCTGTACAAAAGATCGTATGATTCAATCCTATTAAGGTGTGTGGATGCGGCTGAAGCTACCAGAATCATGCTAGAAGTACACGAAGGGGTATGTGGTCCACACATGAATGGCCACATGTTAGCTAAGAAGATTATGAGATTGGGTTATTATTGGCTCAGTCTTGAGAGTGACTGCATCCAACATGTTCGAAGATGTCATCGCTGTCAGGTTCATGGGGATAAGATAAATGTTCCCCCGACGGAATTACATCAACAGTCTGAGCCATGGCCCTTTTCAATGTGGGGCATCGATGTGATTGGCCCGATTAATCCCAAGGCATCAAATGGACATCGATTTATCTTGGTCGCGATTGACTATTTCTCTAAGTGGATTGAGGCGTCATCTTATGCAAACGTCACCGCAAAGAATGTTGTAAAATTCATCAGGCGAGACATAATTGCTCGCTATGGTGTCCCTGAGGCTATTGTCACTGACAATGGGACAAATTTGAACAACAAGTTCATTGATCAGTTGTTCAACGAGTTCAAAATCCGGCACCTGAATTCATCTCCCTATCGTCCACAGATGAATGGAGCAGTTGAAGCCGCCAACAAGAACATCAAGAAGATCTTGGCCAAAACGGCTGAAAACTATCGTGACTGGCATGAAAGGTTGCCATTTGCGCTAATGGCGTATCGAACTTCGATCCGAACCTCTGTCGGAGCAACCCCTTTTTCATTGGTGTATGGCATGGAAGCAGTCCTACCCGTCGAAGTAGAGATCCCTTCCTTACGAGTATTGTCTCAAGTGGAGTTGTCCGAGGCAGAATGGATGCGACAAAGGCATGAGCAGTTAAACCTAATTGATGAGAAGCGATTGAGAGCCATTTGCCACGGTCAAACCTATCAGCGGAGGATAGCTAGATCCTTCAATCAAAAGGTGCGTCCAAGACACTTCGAGGTAAATGATCTAGTCCTAAGGAAGGTACTGCCAGTCTTTCTTGTTCCTGGAGGAAAATTTGCCCCAAACTACATTGGTCCATACGTAGTTAAAAAGGTGCTTCCCGGAGGTGCCCTGATCCTCGTAGAAATGGATGGTCGTGAGTTCTCTACTCCTGTCAATTCTGACGCTGTAAAGATATATTATCCCTGATAAGATCTGACATTTTTGCGGCAAAAGTTTTCAAGTGTTTGGTTCTATATTCTAAATTGCAAACATTTCACTTATGAATAAATGGGTTCAATCAATTTAAAGATGGAATGTGTGCCTTGGCCTTAAATTATGCTTGATTATTTTGTCAGTCTACATTATCGATTTCAAAGGGGGAATCTATTTAGACGATATAATAACTCACGTGGAATGAATTGAATGTGTTGAATGAGGTACATCGGGATGATGAAAGGCAAGCCATATCCTATACACAGTCCCGTGCACTAATCTCCAGTCAGTTGAGTAGAAACATTCCATGTCGGCAAGGCGAAGGGTTATCTCGCAAAAGGTATGGCAACCGAAATGACGAGAGGCGGTTCATTTCTCTATCCCAAACACTTCAGGTTATCCATTGTTTCGCCACTTTGAGCCTAAACATTTGGAGAAATTCATTCAAATTACCCCTGTCAAGAACCACCCCACATCGGGGCAAACTAGAGGTAAGTCAGCATCATAAGGTGAAAAATGGGTAGAAATTTTCATGCTCTCACTTGCATCAATCTTCGAGTGTTGTTTTTTCAGATGAATTCACGTAAAGTTCAAGTGCCTCAGGATGACGAAGAGCATTTCTTTCTTTATCCTATACACACTTTATCCTTTGTTAAGCCCAATTGAGCCTGCAAATTCATTTCTTAAACCCAGTTGGTGATCATCCCCCACACTGGGGCAAGGCAAAAGTCATCATTGTTCAGGCAGCATATCCGGAGCACCGATAAAAGACGAAGACCCTGAGAGTCCAAATGTTAGTCATTCGGTCAAAACAAGCCAAAGTGTGACTGGCCAATGTATGCATTGTAGACAGTGTATGTCAAAAGTAAAAAAAAAAAAAAACTAGAGGGCATGAAAAAGCAGTGTGCCTGGTAAAAGCAAGGCCGATGCCCATAAAAAAAAGGGAGAAAGAATGGAGAAAAATGACGACTTTAGAAAATGTTTAGTTGTCTCGAAGTCACAAAAGTATCCAGAGTCTTGAGGAGTCAAGTGATGAGTCAAGTGATGAACTCTCGAAGCCAATGGAGCATCTAATGAGAAGACAATCCCTGACGGAAAAGAGCACCGGTGATAATGCCGAGATGATCACCAACTTATTCACCCCAGTTATATACATTTTGAGCCTTATGATCCATTCATTTCTCAACCCATGAGCCTAGCCTGCGTTACGTCCCTTGCAAAGTCTCTTCAGATTAGGGCACTTGAACTAACGTAGAGTTTCTGATATTTATAAGCTTAGCTCGAAGAAGTGCGAGCAAGTCCATTTCTATCTCATTTTGCAGGGTTCTTGACTTGTAAACCCGAAGACAATTGCAGAGTATTTTCTTTCAATAGCCTCGACTCGAAGAGTCTCTTTTGTTAAGCCATTGACCAAGCCCTATGTTACAGTCCTAACAAAGACCTCTCAGATTGGTAAAGTCGTACTGCTTGCGAGAATACTCGGACCCCTGTCAACATGATGATGGTGAGATGGAGCGATTCTCCATAAATCAGCCTTTCGATGAGAATGAGAGAAAGCCCTTTTGGACCGGAAGTCCCTCATTCGACATTTTCAAGATATCCGCTTGTGAGTTCGGGTTGTCTTGTCATGATTTTTCCCCCAGCGAAGTTTGTAATGCCGATTTGATAAAACCATCGTGCATGAAAATCAGTTGAAATCATAGTTCATGTGTATATGTATTCTTGACAGTGTGCGAATGCATATTACATGTTACTTAAAATCGTGTCTAACAGGAGACACACCTTCAGAGTTGGAGATGTCACCAGGTAAGTATGTCTCTATCCCTAGGATATCTATGACTATCTAGGTATCCCTAACCTGTTCAAGCAATTGTCAGGTCCCACATTTGATCATTTTGGCGATCTCTAGATGCCTTTGATTGTGTTCAGGTGTCTATTGATCAAACCTTTTCAGGTACTTCTGATGATATCCAGGTACTTTGTCAAGGAACTCTTGAACACTTGGGCTAGCCCCTTTGTTCATCAAATCACAGATTTTCATACAATCTCGAGAAGATTCCCCCGTTACATGACTATGAGCAGATATAGGCATGACGGCCAAATCTTTACATATGAGCAGGTATATGTAAAGGTCGGAATATTCTCCCAAATTTCAGGTATTCCCCCGCTACTCACCTATGAGCAGGTATAGGTAAAGCGGCCAAATCTTTGCATATGAGCAGGTATATGTAAAGGTCGGAATACTCTCATTATCTCAGATGTTCCCCCGCTACTCGCCTATGAGCAGGTATAGGTGAAGCGGCCAAATCTTTGCATATGAGCAGGTATATGTAAAGGTCGGAATATTCTCTCAACCCCAGGTGTTCCCCCGCAGTTCACTTATGAGCAGGTATAAGTGCAGCGGCCAAATCTTTGCATATGAGCAGGTATATGTAAAGGTCGGAATATCCTCTTGATTTCAAAAGTTTCCCCGCAATTCACTTATGAGCAGGTATAAGTGAAGCGGCCAAATCTTTGCAAACACCTATGGATATATAGGTAGTTCGTAAAGATCGGAACTGTTCTCACGAATCCAGATGATGATTGGATACGTCGAGCTTTCTTCGTGTGTTTTGACTTGATTGCAGATCACCGAAGTTCATCAATGTATATCAGGCAATACCTATAGGATTAAAGCCCATACATTTGCCAAAACAACATACAAGTTAAAGTTGTGCCTCGAATCGCGCTATCATTCATGTCAGGTAAGTGATTCCAGGTACGTTTTCTACTCATGTCAGCATGCATCATTTCTTAATGCATTGTAAAATGGGACTCATAATCCCGACAAAAACAACATTCATTGCATTTGCATGGTTGAAATTTAGGTATCATTTAGTCTTTGAATGCAACCTCTACGAGCTCACCTTCAAAGAGGGGCAGCTGTTGACACCTAAATTTTAGCGACCATTTAGTATAATTTGCATAGAAAATTAGGGATTAAATTTTAACCCCTAAACAAAAAATATTTAAATTGCATAACATATAGTTTAAATTCATTTTAGATTAATTGCATTTTTGCATCGGACCGGCGGTGAATGAACGAGCTTAAATTTCATCGAATGGGGACTCGGCTCGTTTGGAATGCAAGGGCCGGGAATTACAAGTCAAACGGGCTTGGTTGTTTTAATTTGAGCTTAATTCAGCCCATTAATCTTTAATTAATTCAGCCCATTCATCTTTAACTAATTCAGCCCATTTAAATTAAATTAAAGTCCAAGCCCAAGCCTAAGCCCATTAGGACTAGGGAGCCTATCTAATTGACCTAGATTAGCGATATATATTCATCATTAGGTCAGATTTTTAGAGGGAGGGGGGGAGACAATTTTTCAGATCAGAATTTTTGAGAGCACGAGAGACACACGTAAGCGAGAGAAAAAAAAGAGAGTGAGAAAGAGAGAGAGAGATTCACGCCCCCTTGAAGGTTCACTACTTTGCAGAAGACGCCAAAAAAAAGAGATCTTTGCCTTGCAGAGAGATTGACGAGGGAAGAGAAAGCTTCGAAAGAGAGTGGTTACAAAGACGGACGCCTCCACTACTACAATACGTCCAGGAAGAGATACGGAATACTCACAAAAGGGGCACGGTCGGAGATATCAAACAGAGCGACAAAGTTCCCCAACGCCAAAACGGTCCCAACTCGGTGTTCTCTTGTTTGTCGTTCGTAGGCTCGCAATCACACGAAGTGCCACTTCGCTGTTCTGAAACTCATCCGTGATAGACCATCGCCAACCCCGATCTAAGTCGTTGCTGAATCGGTGCTATCTACGAACCATCGCTGATCTCAATTATATCGTGTGCTCCTTTCAACTGGTAAGTTAGAGATCGGTTTTGACGTGCTTACCGGTTGAAGTTGCTCTAACCCATTGTTGATTTGCTGAGTCCAATTGGAGTAAAAAAAGTCGTGAACTTGGCATATGAGCTTGAAAAGTTTAATATCATAATTTGTTCATGTTGATAGGCTTGGGATAATGGGGTCCACTTAGAGTCAAAACTGTAGTATTTGATCTTGGGTCCACTTCGTGCCATATCATACCATGAATCGTGTAAATTGGTGTTTTCATGATTAGAGCATGTTGACCCGGCTTTCTCTGTTGTTTGAGTGCATGTGAATTTCTGTCAATATCACTGCACCTTGATAATACTTGGTCCTTGAGTCTCCACCATCGTACCTCTTCGCCCTTCACCGTGGTGAGCTGCTGCTGTTCCGCGACTTCCGAAGACCACTCGTTGCTGCTATCGTCGACCCGAGCAAGCTCGGTCAGTACCGCCGCTGCTGTCTCGCGGGGAGTCGTTGCCCGCCGTCGATCCGTCGGCCACCGTTCGCCCCTCATCGCGATCCGCAATCCCGATCTGCAAGTTCAAATTTGGAAACTATCCGTAAATTAGGTAAGGGTCTCATCTGATATCGTTTTGAATATTTCATTACATGATATGGATGATATTGTTATCTATTATGAATTTTTGTTAATCTTTGGGTGTGTATGTGATATCCGCAAATATTTAAAAATCACCCAAAGTTAGGAAACTTTCCTAACTTGATAACGTGTCGGGATGACTATCCGATCTCAACCATGAGATACGATACTCGGTGGCACGGAAAATCTCTATCCTATCCATAACTATTTGGATACGATAATAGATTTTATTTTGTTCCCAAATTCAAACGATTAGCCTTATATCAATATCCATAACCACATGGATATGATCGCCGGTTTATATCGTTTCCCTAATTCAAAGATAATAAAACAAACCTTGCGGATCGCGTGGATTGGTTTTGATCGTGGTGGTTATCTGTCTGTTTGATTTATTTCCTCTAAAAAGAAAATTCCAAAAAAGATTAGTTAGGATTTGAATTGATCTTATTAGAAGATAATGATGCATGTTTAGGATAGGTTTAGAATAACTTTCTTTGAATAAGTCGATAGGATAACCTTTTTAATTTAAATTAGGAATTAGAGTAATTTATTTCCTAGTTTAATTTAGATATTATCCTGATCTTGATGGTTCATTTTAGGGTAATTCTTAATTTCGAATTTCCATTAAAATACCAAAAAGAAGTCACTTTAGGATAGATTAAATCATTTTCTCTAGGATAGATTGCATGTTAATTTGAGTAATTTTTAATTCCGAATTTCATTAGAAAATACCAAAAATAAATCATTTGCCCGTCATCAGAATTAGGTCACGTCGTCGCATGACATATAGTTTGCATGCTAGGTTGCATTACTTGCATGTCATTTTTACACGTCATTACATATAGGTTAGTTTTTATTTAAATAAGCGAAAACCCAAAAATTGAGTGAATTCCTTGTTAATTAGAAATCATATTAGGTTGTTGATGTGATTTTCTAGCTAACAATGCAGATGCTTACGTTGCTTCGAGATAAGTAATTCTTCCAACTTGCAATTTATTTAATGTTTTCTTGGGTGTTAAATTGGTGGTTTGCGTACCCGCATGAACACCTCATATGTTAGTAACTAAGTTAAAATGGATCCAAATTGCTTGCCAAAATTTTTTTTTTTGAAAAGAAAAGGTACCGAAAGGGCGTTAGACTAGATCTAGCGTAATCAAGTCCCCGGGCTTAGAATCTCTGGTTCGTAGGAATAAAACATATCTCCCTATGTTTTATTTAGGTTTCTAATCGACCTACCACAAATTGATTAGTGGCGACTCCAAGCATGAAAACATTTGCATGTTAAAAAACTTAAACCCAAAGTTGCGAATTGGTAGGGCTTGGGAGAGCTCAAGTTAGGTTTAGTCCTAATAATCCATTAGCCTGAGAAGGGAAATTTTTAGGTCGCGACAAACAGAAAAGTAGATTTTTTTTACTTCTTATTTCTGTTCTAAATCTATTTCCAAAACACTTTTATGTTCCGGGAAACAAAAAAATTAACTGACGTTACTAAACAATTTTCTATTTTTTTTTCTATTCCGTGGAACAAAAGAACAGAAAAATAAAAAAACAGAAATGTTACTAAACATGCCCTTAGCTATTCCCCTGCTGAAAACTTGAAAAGCAAATGGATCTGACATAGGGAAAGAGCAATGGGGGCTTAATTAGGATGATTTTCCTGAATTTTTATTCTATGGTTTAAGCTTTTGCGCTTGGACTCTTGTGCACATCTTGTGCTGTCTTTTGGCAGACCAAAGTGGCTTCTCAGTTACCGTCCTCTTAAAAATATGTTGAGGTTGCTAAGAAATACGAGTTAACCCTCGTTCAAGTTGCTCTTGCATTTGCAAGAGATCCGCCGTTTCATGACAAGTTCAATCATTGACGCAACCTCAATCCAGCGTGACAAGTTCACCAAAAGACAGCACAAGATGTGCACAAGAGTCCAAGCGCAAAAGCTTAAACCATAGAATAAAAAACATTAGGAAAATCATCCTTATTAAGCCCCATTGCTCTTTCCCTATGTCAGATCCATTTGCTTCTCAAGTTTTCAGCAGGGAATAGCTAAGGGCATGTTTAGTAACATTTCTGTTTCTCTATTTTTTTTTGTTCTTTTGTTCCACTGAACAGAAAAAGAACAGAAAATCGTTTAGTAACGGCAGTTAATTTTTTTGTTTCCCGGAACAGAAAAGTGTTCTGGAAATAGACCAAACATTGTCAGAATTGACTCGAATTTTAGTATGTTGCTCATGAGACCGAGGGTTACGAGTTCATCGGTTTCCTTTGTTGAAAACCTCTTTCGAATTCTCCAATCGCGGTTAGAGTTTTCACCTCTGTTTATATAAATCCACCTTTGTGACGATGGAAATGTTGTTATATTGTTGATGTTGTACCTCTAGTGCATGACTAGAGAAGAACTTTGTATATCCTACTATTCTTAATGATTAGTGAAATTTTTTTGGGTGGTTCGTGATTTTTCTCTCATTGGATTTCCAGTTAAATCTTGGCATTGTTCGTTGCATTTGTGTCCTTAAAATTGCAAGGTTGTATTGCTAAAATATTGTTGGTTGTTGCTTGAATTAAATCGATTTCAGTCGGTTTAGTTTTGGGGGAGAGATCCTGAATTGGGTTTAATATTTGGCGAATTGTTGCCCGGTGCTCCCAACAAAGTGTTAGCCACGTTACAACTCAAGTCATCCTAAGGTAAAGCGTAACTCGTTTTGGACTATAATAATGCTACGGAGAAAATGGTCATCCCAGAACCTCCACATCTTGCGACACTTTGAGTTCCGCTCATTTTCTGTTTTCATGCTCTGACTTTTATTCCTTGGTGAGCCGCCATTATGTGTGTAAGAGAGAGAATCTATCAGAAGAGCTCGCCGAATTCCACATCAGTGACTACCAAAAGACAAGAACATAAGAGGAACACAGACATGCAAGCCTCGCCAAGAAGTTACAAAGCGAGAAATATAACTGCCCATGAAAGGCAGGTGTTTTTTTTTTTGTTTCCCAAGTGTACTCTTGTGATATATAAGGCAAATCAGAACTGGAGCTAGTAAAAGGGTGGATAACATAGTGACGATGATTGCAATTAGAGATCATGATGCCAATAGAAGGGTACCCATGGCACCATATGTTTACTATTGACACATAATTTTTACCCATCCGTTTTAGGTTAATTACAAATAAAATTAGGAATTAATTTTTTAATCCCTAAATAAAAATATTTTCATTAAATTACATGACATATAGACATTAGGTGCATTTACATTAATGGGGTCTATTAAACACATTTTTCTTGTTAAAAAAATCAAAAATCAATAAAATCAATAATAAAAAAAATCAAAACAATCCGGGCCGGTCCGGCCCGGTTCGAGTGGCCGGATCAGTCCAGCCCAGTCTGGTTTTCCCTTTTTCCTTTCTCTCGCGGGCCGGCCCATTTTCCTTTCCCCTTCGGCCTGGCCCGCACCATTCAGACCCTTTCCCCCTTTACTGTTTCTCCGCAAAAGCAGAGGGGAAGCGCTGCAGTGGCGAGGTCGCGCAGAGTAGGGAGGCGTCGTCGCGCGTTGAAGGGAAGAGGTCAGAGGTAGCCAGTGGTCCCGAAAAAGAAGAATGAGCGTTCTGGGATATAGAGGGAGAGAAACACCGAGAGGAAGAGGGGGCTGAAAAGAAGAAGAACAGAGAGAGTTTGAGAGGAGAAGGGGGCGAAAAAAGAGAGGGGGGAAGCGAGGCAAAACCCTAGGAGAAAATGAACCACCTCGCGAGATGGGCATCGGCCATCCTCCGGCGGCAGGGCTGGGCTCCCCCTCCGCCGACCCGCTGACCGGCCCACCACGACGGGCTCGCAGTCGAGCGTGACCGACCGGCCACAAGGGCCGTGACGTCGAGTAAACAAGGGGGTTCCCGGGGGGTTCCGGAGAAAGAACAGCGAGAGGGCCGAAAGAGAGAGAGTTCCGGAGAGAGTAGGCCGGAAGGAGAGCCGAAACCAAAAGAAAATCGAGAGAGAGAGAGAGTGAGGTCGAGAGAGATCTAGAGAGAGAGGAGTGAGGAGCTCGAAGAAGACATTTTTTCTCTGGAAGGACACACAGCTCGGGGTTTTCTGTCTTGGCCTCACGCACTCCTTCTGCCTCTTAACCGGCCAGTCACCTCCATCCTCGCCGTCCGACGACCTCCTGCCGGCGCCCTCCCTCGCATTTCCTCTCTGCCGATTCCAACGTCTTCGGCGAGCTTCTTGTTGGCTCGAGCCCCTTTTCCCGAGGATCTCGGCTCGGAGGCATCGCGGGTGGTCGGCCATAGCTCGATTCATCTCAAGCTCGCCCGCTAGCCACCGTCTCCGGGCTGGGTAGGGATTTTAATAGTCAAAACTCATTCCCGTGAACTACCGTTGCCTGGCCCCATTTTGGTCGAACCGTGAAGTCAAGTCTCGGTCTCTTCAAGTCCACATGCATGTTGGGTTTGAGCTAGCTTTTATGTTTGATTTCGGTTGTTTCTTGATAATTGCCTTTGAGTCCATGCTTGAGTTCGGGTTCTAAAAAAGGTCAATATCTGCCTCTCAATCTGCGGTCACCACCTGTTTGTTTGTTTAAACCGATTTTGTGAACACTTTTCTCTTATTTTGGCTTGCCTATCAGTAGGAGTCACTTGCCACTAATCTCCGATTTTGTCTGAATTCAAGCATCCCCTGCTCCGTCCTATATATTAGTGCTCGTTGGGTGAACTGGTGTGTTCGAAATTTTAGTTATATATTAGTGCTCGTTGGGTGAACTGGTGTGTCCGAAATTTTAGTACGAGTAGTGGTTGGCCTGTATGTTTCTGTCCACCCTCTTTCTTGTTTTTTTAAGGAAAATACCACAAAAAATCTCAAACCATATCACTTGTGATAAATTTACCCTAAATTTTTTTTGCGACACGAAAAACACAAAACTATGCCACTTATGACACATTTACCCCACAATACTTTTGCCCAAGGACATTTTTGTCTTTTTCCTTTTTCTATTTTTTTTCCTTTTTTTTTTCTTCTCTCTTCCCTCTGCTAGCCATGGCGAGGGAAGCCGGCGAGGGCTGCCCTCGCCGGATCTGGCCAGGGCTACCCTCGCCCGCCCAGGCGAGGGCCGCCCTCGCTAGCTTCCCTCCGCCATGGCCGGCGGAGGGAAGAGAGAAGAAAGAAAAAAAAATAAAAATAATAAAAAGACGAAAATACCCTTGGGCAAAAGTATTATGAGGTAAATGTGTCATAAGTGATATAGTTTGGAGTTTTTCGTATCACAAAAAAAAATTCAAGATAAATTTATCACAAATGGCATAATTTGGGGTTTTTGTGGTGTTTTTCCCTTTTTTTTTTTAGTCGTACGAATGCACGATGAAGTGTGTCAGTGAAGCAAAGGCCTCATAACAAGCCTGAACGAGTCCTTAGCGGTTTTTCTATCGAGTTCCTTTAAATACCATGTTTGGTCCAATCACGTTGTGACCGTATTTTGCGAAATCTTGAATAGTTGATGAATGACAATGGTGCCTGGACATGGCAGCTGACCATGGAAGTTTGGTGCAGAATATATTTTGATTCACTGTGAAGTGTTTTGTTTGTGTTCTTGCTTCTCAATCATAAACTTCGCTTAGAAACTTCTCAAATTCCTCGTCCATGGGTTTGCTTCGTAGAAGACGAGGACCTGAACGTGAGAGAGGTGAACAGCAGAAGGGGAGAGGAAAAGAAATAATAAAAAAAGGAGGAAAATAGAAACTTGAAAAGAAAATTGAAAATTCGGATGTAATCCGAGCGGGTCAGAGCGCTGAGTCGGACCGGGTCCTCTGACCCGGTCAGAGGTCTTCTTTTTAACAAAAAAATATATATTAAAATATAATAATAATAATAAATTCAGAAAAATTCGGAAACATTAGGAAGTGTTCATAAATCAGTTTTTGACTTAATTTCACTAGATATTAGTGCTTATTTCAATCTAGACTTAGTTTCAAAACTCATAAAAAAATGAGAAAACCCTTTAAAAAATTTCCCAAAAATTTGAACAAGCCATTAGGGCTTTACCTTAGGGCTTTCGATTGTTTTTTCTTTTTAGAGATGATGCTAGGTTGTTGGTTGTTTATTTTCTTTATGATTATCTGGTTAAGCACCTTTAATACATTAATTGTTATTTTCTATTTTTAGAACAGTTAAGTGGAATCTGAAGCTTTTTCGATAGGCTGCCCGGTACATTAGTTTGCAAGCATTCAAGTATAGGTACCGAAAGGACACTAGTTAGATCGCTAATGTAATCAAATCCCCGATCTTTAGAATCTCTGATTTTTACACGTATTGAGATACACTTCCGCGTCTCGATTAGGGTTTCTAGCTAACCCTTGATTACGGCTAGTGGCAACTCCAATTGAATGCTTAGTTTAGACAATTTTGTCACATGAGGTATAGACTTGGGAGTGCCTCAATCATTGGATTGATGAACCATTTGATTTGCCCTTCAAACGAATCAATCATTGTTTACATCCATCGACAAATACCTCTCCGCCTAACCAATCGGGATGGATAGGTTGCGACACTTACTGAGGACTGAGCCGTGTTATTCGAGATCAGGAAAAACCAAATAACAACAGCCACTTACCATTAGAATGAACAAAGAAGAAAAGCAGATACAAGCAGGTCGGAAAAGCTTGTTACATCCCTCTTTGCACCTAGTCTCAATCACAATATTAAGCACGCTTTTTGTGCTCTACTCTTCTTTTTCTTCTGTTTTAGCGGTTGTGCTACAAAACCACTGCCTTCACAATTGATATTTGACAATTAGAATAAATCATGAAAATATGACTGAATACAATTTGACGCAATTCAAATAGATACAACAACCTGCTATAAAATTGACATCATATCCAAACTTCGGACCTATTCAATCCTCAAGAGAAGACACCTCAAGTGAGTTCACATACCTCCATCGGAATGAAAGCAAAATACAAAAAGGGGGATTAAGCTCGATGCAGTGGCTTATAACACCATCGTTCAGGCCGTCGGGTTAGGACGAAGAAGACTCAATGTCGTCGTTGGCCTCATCAAGCTCTTGTGTGAGGACTTGACGTCATCACGCTTGAACAAAGAGGAAATTTGGGGACTCAACGAAGAAGAAGGACACTTGGACAAAGAATAGGAGGATCGACGAAGAGTAAGCAGACACTTTGGACGAGAAAGACTGATGAAGAAGTGAAGAAAACTTGAGAAGAATACTCAATTACGGCTTGAAAATTTGGGGCAAACCTTAAACGATGATGTTTCTGCAAACAGACTTTTTGATTTCAGCTCTATGCCACGTAGGAGAGAGAAATGAATAAAAAATTCAATATCAGTTGTTGACACCTAAATTTTGACTAACCATTGGAATTAATTTTAACCCCTAAACAAAAATATTTAGAATTGCATAACATATAGTCTAGGTTTATATCGATTAATTGCATTCCACATCGGACCAACGGTAACCAGTAAGCTGAAAATCCATCGCATAAACCGAGCTTGGGCACCGAACGAAACTTGGTTCACTTAGGGGATAAGAGCCGAAAATCACAAGTCTAAAAGGCCTTGGCTATCTTAATTTGAGTTTAAATCAGTCCATTAAGCTTAATTAGAGAAAAGCCCATTTTAATTCAACCCATTTGGAATTAAATAAAAATTAAAGGATAAAGGCTAAGCCTAAACCCATTAGGAATAGGAATTCTGGCCAATTAACATTATACTCTTCGATCAAGGGGGCTCTCATAATTTTTGGAGACAGAATTTTCGGAACGCACGAAAGACGCACGTGAGATTGAGTGAGAAAGACAGCTTGAAGAGAGCCCGCAGCCAACTTTGGTTGCACCCCTTGCCGCGTCTCTCCGCTGATCGAGCTGCTGTACCATCGCAATCAATCCTAGCCGCTCGACGCTGTCCTTGCTATGTAGTTGCTATTCCCCAGTCGGCACTGCTCCTTCCCGTTGCCCGATCCAGTCGAGGACCCCACCGAGGACTCACCTGCACCGACGCGAAGCTGTTCTGTCTTGAACTCCTTGACGACATTGCTGCGCTGCTCTGTCCCTCTTAACATCACTGCTGCCTCCTGGCTTGTGATCCCTGCTAAGCCGCCACACGACACCTACCAACAGGTGTCTCCGGGAGCATCAGTCGCCTCCAATGGCTGCAAGTCAAATGAGCAGAGGAAGATTGATAATGACACGATTATAGAGAGCCAAGTTATGGAGATGTGGTGAGAAAAAGAGTAACTTTGACCACCGTTTGATAAGGAAGACTTCTTCGTGTAGCAAACAGGTGGCTTTGAGGAAGAAAAATATCCTTTACCCCGGATTAATAATTTATTTGATCAACTTTAGGGAGCTTAAGTCTTTTCTAAGATTGACCTTCATTCTACGTATCAACAGTTGAAGATAAAAGCGGATGATGTGCCTAAAACTGCTTTCAGAATAAGGTATGACCATTATGAATTCCTCGTCATGCCTTTTGGTCTAACAAATACGCATGCTGCTTTCATGTACTTGATGAATAAGGTGTTCAGAGAGTATCTAGATAAATTTATTGTGGTGTTCATCGATGACATTCTAGTGTTTTCGAAGAGTTTGGAGGATCATGAACAACACTTGAGGTTTGTCCTACAGACTTTGCATGAAAAGAAGTTGTATGCTAAATTTAGTAAGTGCAACTTCTGGCTTAATCATATAGAATTCTTGGGTCATGTAATCTCAAAAGATGGCATATTAGTAGATCCAAAGAAAGTTGAAGCAGTTGTTCAGTGGAATCGCCCTACTAATGTTACAGAAGTGAGAAGTTTTTTTGGGCTAGTTGGCTATTACAGGCGATTTGTAGAGGGATTCTCAAAGATCGCTGGTCCACTTACTTGCCTAACTCAGAAGAGAGTTAAATTTGTATGGTCGGATCAATGTGAGAGCAGTTTTCAAGAGTTAAAGAGGCAGTTAGTGTCAGCCCCTATATTGACTTTACCTTCAAGAACTACTGGCTTCATAATTTACTGTGATGTGTCTAAAGAAGGTTTGGATTGTGTTCTTATGCAAGATGATAAAGTTGTTGCCTATGCTTCTAGACAATTGAAACCACATGAGAAGAACTACCCCACTCATGATCTCGAATTAGCAGCGGTTGTGTTTGCCTTAAAAATATGGCGGCATTATTTGTATGTTGAAAGATATGAAGTCTTTACCGATCACAAGAGTCTGAAGTATATTTTTACCCAGAAAGAGCCAACATGAGGTAGAGAAGATGGCTAGAACTTTTAAAGGATTATGACTTGTATATTAATTATCATCTAGGAAAGGCTAACGTGGTAGCGGATGCCTTGAGTCGTAAGTCCTTTGGAAATATGGCAACTTTACTTACTTCTCAAAAGCCTATTCTTGAAGACATGAGGAAGTTGGACTTAGAGGTATTAGTACATCAGTTTGGTGCTCGTTTAGCTAATCTTTGAGTGCAACCAACATTGATTGATAGAATTAAGACCAAACAGAATGACTCAGTTGCAGAAATTCAGAGAAGTCGTGGAAGCTAGAGGACAAGTAGACTTCAGTATACTCATAGATGGGTCATTGAAGTTTCGTGGTCGTCTATGTGTTCCTGATGATTCAGAATTGAAAAATGAGATATTGCAGGAAGCTCACAGCACTAGATTATCAATTCATCCTGGAAGCACTAAAATGTATAGGGACTTGAGAGAGAACTTCTTGTGGGTCAATATGAAGAAGGATGTTGTAAAATTTGTTGACCAATGCCTAGTTTGCCAGCAAGTGAAAATTGAGCACCATAAACCTAAGTAGCACCGACACGCGACACGCGACATGGCACGACATGACACGCGATAAGTTATTTCTCAAAAATACAGAATTTCGACACGTTGTGACACGTTATATATAAAAAGTAAATTTTTATATATACATGATAAATTAATTTGATTCAAATCTATAAATAAATAAATAATAAAAAAGGAGCCTAAAATGAATTTACAGTAAAAACATTAAGCCACCATTTGTTAATATAATTCATTATTTCAATTTAACAAATTCAACTACATTCAATTCCAATAATCCATAAAACTTGGAGAAAATAAAACAAGCAATCCACAAACCATCATCAAATTTAACATTTAACAAAAACTAAAAAACAAAAAAAGCAATCCACACTTGATCAATCAGAAGTAATCGAGCTTTCTCTGCTTTTCTTTTTACTTTTTTTACCTTTTTTTATAAATTTACATTTTGACCCCTAAATTTTTGGAAATTTGTAAAATTAACCCCGTGCGTGTCGAAAATCGCGTGTCGGATTCCCGACTTGCGTGTCGCCGGCGTGTCTGGCGCGTTGACAGCGTGTTGGATCTTCGACACGCGTTGACCGCATGTCCGAGCGTGTTGGTCGCGTGTCCGAGCATGTCGGAGCGTGTCGGACACGCGACACATGTCGGACACCGCTTCCGGCGCTCAAATAGCGTGTCGGTGCATCCTCGCCAGAAACCAGGTGGACAGTTACACCCTCTAGAGATACCTAAATGGAAGTGGAAGCGTATCACCATGGACTTTATAGTTGGTCTACCGAGAACGCCAAGTGGTAAGAATGCTATATGGGTGATTGTTGACCGATTGACTAAGTCCGCACACTTTTTATCATACCGATTCGGCCTTTCAATGGAAGACATGGCAAAACGATATGTTAATGAGATAGTGAAGCTACATGGAGTTCCAGTAAGCATTGTTTCTGATAGGGATCCTAGATTTGTATCTAACTTTTGGAGGAGTGTACAAGGAGCATTGGTTACTAAACTCAACTTGAGTACAGCTTTTCACCCGCAAACAGATGGGCAATCAGAGAGAATGATCCAGACATTAGAGGATATGTTGAGATCCTGCATCATTGACTTTGGAGGTTCTTGGGATGAACATCTACACTTGGCAAAATTTTCTTATAACAATAGCTATCATTCCGGCATTAAGATGGCACCTTTTGAAGCTTTGTACGGCAAAAAATGCAGAAGCCCTATTTGTTGGAATGATGTTGGTGAGAAAAGACTAACTGGTCTCGAGTTCATTCAGCAGTCAGAAGAGAAAGTTAGGTTGGTTCGGGAACGTCTCAAAACGGCTCAAAGTCGTCGAAAAAGTTATGCAGATCTTAAAAGGCACAAGGTGGAGTTTAGTGTGGGGGACCATGTATTCTTAAAAGTTTCTCCTACGAAGGGTGTTATGAGATTTGACACGCGTAGGAAGTTGAGTCCATGATACGTGGGACCATTCTTGATCTTAGAGAAGATTGTTGAAGTCGCTTACAAACTTGCTTTGCCACCGGCACTGTCAGGTGCTCATAATGTGTTCCACATCTCTTTGTTGCGTAAATATGTGCCAAATCCTGAGCATGTACTAGACTTTATACCATTGAGGTTAAGGGAGAACTTAATGTATGAAGAGCAGCCTATTCGCATCGTCGATAGGAAGGATTTGGTGTTGTGACGGCGGACCATTCCTTATGTAAAGATACAATGGCTAAACCACACTGAGAGAGAAGCCACTTGGGAACTTGAGGAGGAGGCAAAATGCAAGTACCCTCACTTGTTTGAAAGTTGAGGTAAGTATAAATTTCGGGGATAAAATTTCTTTTAAGGAGGGATGGATGTAATATTTGGGTATTTACAAAAAAAAAGTCAAAAAGTATATATAATGGATGCTCGATTCTTCTTTTTAATCAAGAGCTTGCGCATAGCAGGGAAGAGAAGAGAAGAGAAGAAAGAAAAAGAGAGAAAGGGAAAGAAAAGGAAGAAGAAGAAAGAGGAAAGGCTCACGTCACCGGAGCCTCGCCAGCTTGGATCAACTTCGTATTGCAATGCCTAGTACGCATTCACGTCCCTCGTTCATCCGATCGGAGAAGTTTCAAAGTTAGGGTTTAAATTCGAAATTTTGGAAAATTCAAGCTGCGAAGTCCAATTTTTGAGTCGTTAAGCTGCGAATATTTATAGAATTGGTAGTTTAGGGCGTTGTGGAGCTGTGGGATTTTATGGATCTTGATTTGGACTTGCGGTTTGCCTAATATGAATTTTTGAAGTTGGCCCCGCAAGGTGAACAGTGCGCGACCAGCGGCTTTTAGGCTGATTTTCGTTGGTTTTCGGCTCGATTTTGGGATGGCCAAGTTAGGGTTCTTGTAGTGCTCTAAGTGGGCTTTCTATTGACTATAAGCTCGCTTGAAACGGGGTTCGGTGGAGGAATTTATGGTGCGATCAAGTTTCGCGTTCAAACTCCGCGTTGCGAACGGTTTGGATAATCGCTTTGAAAAAGCGATTTATGAGCGCCTTTGAGTTGTCTTGTTAGCGTTTAAGCGTCATTTAGCTGTTTCGTAGATTTTTGCCTAGTTTTGATGTCGATTCTCACTTAATTGTTAGGATTACAAGATTGTTGGTTCGAGTGAGCGTGGTTGTTTGATTTTTGGGGATTCTAGGTGAGTGGTACTATCTCTTCTTTGGTTTTATAAAAATCATATCTTGAAGGAATTATGATTCGATATAAATATATATGTTGAACTTAAAAGAGCATTTTGTTGCATAAATCGGAATCGAGCATTTACTACTTTGTTGCATAAATATATATGTTGAACCTACGTTCATTGTCAAATCACAATGTCACTTGGGTTGCTTTGTTCAACAAAGAAAAGTTTCCCAGCGAGCACCTGATTTACGCAGCATCGCCATCGACGAGCACCACCACCGTATCGTCCTTGACGCATTATCACCGCGAGCCCGATGCTGAGACGAGGAGCCGCTCGTGACCTGCCGCTTGTGACCTACCGCTGTCCTGCGGGGAGTTGCTGTCCGCTGCTACCGCCGCCGGTCCATCACCGTCGGCCGTCCCAATCCGCAATCCCGATCCACCGCTGATTCGAATTTGGAAGTTATCCGCAAATTAGGTAAGATTATTATTCAAATATTTCTTTTAAATATTTTATTTCCTAATTTTCGGGTGTTTGAATATATTGCGAATATTCTGTGGATAGTTAGATATTTTAGGATAATATTGTGATATCCGCAATATTCTAAGATATCCCGAATTAGGAGTTTTCCCTAATTCAGCAACGATCTGGACGACTATCTTACCTCAACCCTAAGGTACGATACGCTGCGGTACAGAAAGATCATTATCTTATCGATAACCACATGGATATGATAATGGATCTTGTCTGCTTTCCAAATTCAAATAATCAGCTTTCCGTCAATATCTATAACCATATAGATATGATCGTTAGTTTGATTCATTTTCCTAATTCGAATAAGATACGAATAATTTTGCGGATTGTGCGAATTGGTTGACGTGTGATTGTTATCTTTTGTGTGATTTACTTTTCTTTTGAAAAGAAAATCCAAAAGTATGTTAGATATGATTTAAATTAGAAATTTTGCATGTTTAGGGAATCCTAAATGTATCTAGAAGATAGGGTAATTATTTAGTTTAAATTGGGACCTAAGATAATTTATTTCCTAGTTTAAATTAGGTGTTATTCTAATCTTAATAGATTATTTATGGTATTTTAAGATTTCGAATTTCCATGAAAGTCCAAAAAAATGAGTTACTTTAGGATAGATTGCATGCTAATTTGAGTAATTTTTAATTTCAAATTTTAATTTAAAAAATACCAAAAAAAGAAGTTGCTCTAGAATAAATAAAATTGCTTTTTTTAGAATAGATTGCATGTTAATTTAGGTATTTTTTAATTCTGAATTTCATTGGAAAAAATACAAAAATATTATTCGCCCGTTATTAGAATTAGGTCACATCGTCTTGTGGCATATAGTTCACATGCTAGATTTCATTAATCGCATGTCAATTTTTTGCACATCATAGCATATAGGTTAGTTTGCATTTTAATAAAGCACTAACCCTAAAGAACACCTTGAGTGCCTTGCTTTATTTATTAGAAATCATATTACGGTTGTCTATATGATTTTCTAATAACAATACAGATACTTTCGTTGCTCTAAGGTACATTATTTTCTTAATCTAACAATTTATTTACCGTTTTCCTTATTAAGTGTTAAATAGGTGGATTACGTACCCACATGATCACCCGACATGTTAGTATATAGGTAATAAAATATATCCAGACTGCCTACCTAAACAATTTTTTTTAAAAGAAAATATATCAAAAGGGCGTTAGACTAGATCTAGCGTAATCAAGTCTCCGAACTTAGGATGTTTGGTTCAAAGAAATAGAACATGTCTCCCTATATTTTATGTAGGTTCCTAATCGACCTACCGCGAATAAATTGGTGGCGACTCCAAGCATAAAAACTTTTGCTCATTAAGAACTTAAACCCTAAGTTGCGAATTAGTTGGGCTTAGGAGGGCCCGAGTTAGGTTTAGTCTTAATAATCCATTAGCCAAGGTTAGGTCACGACATCAGCATTCTTCAAATAAGACGAAGTTAATAGAAGAACTCGATTGCACAAAATTGAGAAATTTTAGGACTCGATTGCACTTTTGTAAGTTTTAAGAGTCAATTACACTTTCGCAATAAGTTTTAAAACTTTTAATAGACTTATCCCTTAAATAATTAGTGTAATCAAATCCTCAAACTTATTTTACTAATTTTTCTGTCAAATAAAAAAAGGGTTGAGATTTTTTTTTAAAAAAGACTGAAAGTTTAAAGTAAAAAAGTAGAGAGAGAGAGAGAGGTGGCAAGGCAACATTTAAAGGTGAGTGATTCGAGGGTTAGTTGATTCCCATTCGGCCCACAATTGGACCTAAAATCGCCTATTTTTTGTTTTGAGTAAAAGTCCAAATTGTTATAATAAAAAATAAAAAGTCCACTATTTGACTACAAAATGGTCGAGTAATTATGTTGTTGCTTATTCATGTTGAAAATCATGATTTAATTTTTAATGGGTGTAAAAATAATTTTTTTTCTAAAAGATGATATAAAAACGATTTAGACCAATTCGGTCAAATTGAATCGGATCTAAGGTTCACCCCTAGCAACATCCAAATCTGGACAAGGATTGGCGGCCCTTGCAGGTTGTGAATGGCTGAGGCGGCAGCACAACCCTATCTCCTCCCCTTATATCTCTCTCTCCACCTTTTTTTATGGTCTTTTAATGTTTTTCTGATGTAGGAATCACATGATGCCACATCAACATCGCATGTTTGAAAGAAAAAAAAAAAGGAAATATTAATTGAAAATGCCGGTTATAATTTTCATTCATAAGAAATTGATGGAGGGAATACCTCAAATGATTTTTTTTTGCAAGTATAAATACTTAAATGAACTAAATTAATCTTACCAAAAAAAAAATGAACTAAATTAAAATTTTAAGACACAAACGTATAGGCGACACAAGGACTCCAGTTATGTCTGTCATCGCAAATTGTAAATTTCACACAAAACCACTTAGATGTAGTATGAAAGCAATGTGATTAGGTTATACTAAATGAGCTATGTAACCAGTATGGAAATATTATAAACGTAAACAAGTCAAACCACAGTTCGATTTGATGTAGGTCATTTAAAATCGGCTCAATTCTTCCATCAACGAAATGACGAGGCAAATAGGGGTTTCTCCCCCTTAAATCTAACCAACCCTCGTTTTGTAGTTATTCTAAAGAACAATATGGCGAATAACTTTTTCGTATCGAATCATACCACGCCCAACAAGGCTCAGGCGTCTAGTCCATTGAGCAAGATACACAGAATACTTTAGGCACCCCAATTAGTTTCGGCCTATTATGGCCTCATTAGGAAAACGGCATCAGTTCCTGATCAGTTTGTGCACACGAGACAAACCCCACCTTCAGAGCTCTTTAGAGATAATTTTTTTTATCCTAGAACTCCTAACACTAACCGTCCTGATGCCACTCTCACGAACCAGCTGTATTATCCCTTTTGCATCGCTCACTCTTCACTCGATAACCCCAAGTTCCACTCACAAGGGTGTAGAAGTATGAGAGAATCACGGTCCGTGACATGTGTCTGTGTGTTGCACAAACTTCAATATTTTCCTTTATGTGAAAGCAGGTTACGGCATTTCGTATATAGATGAATCAAATATGTTATCCTATTTGTGAAATCTTTTCCACATTCATAAGATAAAAATTAAAATTCTTAGACTAAGTCAATACATGAATCGAATTCATTAAACTTAGTATTAAAAAGAAATTGCTAATCCTCGTCACTGAATGCCAATAATTTTCTCCGGGGGACATGTGTACTAAAAGTCCTAAAACTTATCACCAAAGTACAATTGAATCCTAAAACTTGCAAAAAGTGCAATCTAATCCTAAAACTTATCAACTTGGTTCAATTGAGTTCTAAATTTAACACCACCAATTTTTCTAACGGAAAATGCTGATGTAGCATATTTAAATCAATTTCTCTATCTTACATGGCATTTATTATTATTATTATTATTCTTTAAATATTCTTTAAATTGGATTAAAAAAGTAAAGAAAGCTAAAATTTTATTTAAAAAAATAATAATGGAAAAAAAGAAGGGAGGCCTCGCCGGTAGGGTGTTGCCACCGCCGCCCATCGCTAGAGGCTGCTGGTGCCACCCATCGCTAGAGGCTGCCGGCGCCACCCATCGCCAGCCCTAGGCGAGGGTGGCCGACCTTCGCCGGCCTAGGCAAGGGCCGGCAAGGCTCGCCCAGATCTGGGTTAAGGTGCCCAAATCTAGGCGACACTATCCCTCACGGCCGACAACCATCGCCCGCCTTGGGCAAGGCCAGCGACCCTCGCCTGGGGCCCGCGAGGTTCGCCCAAATCTGGGCGAGGCGTCGTAGGCCTCGCATAGGGCCAACGCGACTTGCCCAGATCTGGGCAAGCCTCACACGGGGCCGGCGCGGCTTGCCAATATATGGGTGAGCCTCGCTCGGGCCTAGAGAGGGTCGCCAGCCCTCGCCTGAGGCCGGCGAGGCCTCACCCGGGGTCGGGGAGCACCGACCACCCTCATCCAAGGTCGGTGAAGGTCGCCGGAATTGCCGGCCACTCCGGTGATGGGCGGCAGCGGCAGCGTCAGTGCACTACCAGCGGGGCCTCCTCTTTCTTGTTTTTTTTTCTTTGTTGCTTTTTAAATAAAAATTTATCTTTTTTTAGTTTTTTATTTAATTTAAATGATATTTAAATAAATAATAATAATAAATGCCATGTAGGATAGAGAAATTGATTTAAATATGCCACGTTAGCATTTTCCGTCAGAAAAATTGACGGTGTTAACTTTAGAACTCAATTGAACCAAGTTGACAAGTTTTAGAATTTGATTGCACTTTTTGCAAGTTTTAGGACTCAATTGCATTTTGATGACAGGTTTTAGGACTTCTAGTGCATAGATCCCTTTTCTCCAGCCAAACATCCGTGCGAACATGTGAAAATGTTAGGTGGCGTTTGCGCAAAAAATGTCCAAATTTTTGCTTTTATTGACATGTAATAATTTGAAAAAACGATAACTCGAAAAATCAACAACTTGAAGGAATTAACAAAATTAGAGTCAGCAATCTCGGATGCAACTATCAAAGAAGTAACCGTCAATGTAGCGAAGTTGAAGCAACCGTCAATGTAGTGGAAGTGGAGACAACATAACCGTCCATAATCATTCGTAACCTCTCTTTGTAACTTTCCCCTTGTAACTTCCCTTTGTAACCTTTATTGATAACCATCGATTGTATACTTTAAATAGCTACATCGTACTCATTCGAAGGCTGCCCCTGTGCACAAACCAAACACAATGTTATCTTTCAATTATCTTTAGCTTTCCTGCATTGTACTTTAAATTTTCTTAGTTGTAGTTTTTCGGTTCGCGTTGTTTATTAAATTCTGGTTTTTACGTTCTCAGGTTATGTCATTGATTAAATTTCGATAGAGTCTAGTTACTTAATCGAGTCTTTACTTTCCGAGCCTTGTCGTCAATTAAGTTCGAATTCGAAGGTGTTGATTCCTTTCGCCTGTGCCTGTGATATTTTTTGTCCAAAGTTAGCGCAATATCTTGGTCTCCTCAATTAAAAGCCAATGAACGATTTTCGGTGAAAATTATTTCACAACGGGAGGAATTCCAACAAAATAGGCAACCAATTTCCACTTCATTCATATGAACTTACATATTATTATTAGGGTTAATGCCACGAAAAACTTCAAACTGGTATATCTGTGACAATTTTACTCTCAGTTTGTTTCCGTTAAATTTACTATTAAATTGTTTTGTTAAATGACACGTGACAGTTAACGGATGTACCAGTTTTATGTTTTACCCTCCGTTTGTCACATGTGTATCGGTTTGTGATTTTTTGTGGTATTAATCCAACTTAATGGAAACTAACGGAAGGTAAAGTTATCACAAATATGTCAGTTTGGGATTTTTGATGGTCAAAAAATTAGTTCAGGGTAAATTTATTACAGGTATACTATTTTTGGATTTTTATGGTTCAAAAATTAATTTTGGATAAATTTATTATAGATATACTAATTTATAATTTTTCGTACTATTAATCCTTATTATTATCACAATCCAAAAGCAAAGTCCTGCCAACTCACCTCCACTTTCTTAATTTCTTTTGGGGAAAATTCCAAAAAGGGACCTAAAGTGGAGTCATTTTCTCAAATAGGGGCCTAAAGTGAACTTTGTTTCAAATAAGGACATGAAGTAGCTGATGAGTCTCGAATAAGGGCCCGAAGTGGCTGATAAGTCTCAAATAAGGGCATGAGCCCTCCGACCGGCCAAATGTTCACCGGCTGGCGAGCAAGTGAATTTTCCGGCGAACGGAACAAGGGCACTTTTGTTCAAAAAGAAATCAGAATTTAAAGTTACCATCCCTAAAAATAAAAAATCTGTTCTTCCCGTCTTCTTCGTTACCTTCGGAGACGACCGTAATCCTCCTCCGCCATACGCACGACCTCGTTCACCACCGTTGCCCCGTCTGTCCATGCACTTCTTGACCGGCGTCGGATTCACCGTCGGATCTGTCCAAGTAGTTGCCGGCGAAGAGGTCGCCGAAGTGCGACCGGCTCTCCTTCAGTTTCCTCGGCACCTTCACGCACGAGACCCTCAATTCCCTCACCAGCCTTGTCCAAGTCTTCAAGGATGTGCAGATGGCCGACGTAGAGACCTTCGCTTTTCAGGCGGAGATCAACCAGCTCCTGAGCTTGATCATCAACACTTTCTACAGCAACAAGGAGATTTTCCTTGGCGAACTTATCAGCAATTCATCTTATGTAAGTCTCTCTGCTTATTCCTTTTTATTTGCCAATATCTGTCCGTGATTGTACGTGTGCCCTGCATCGCATTGAGCGGTGAATGGAACACCTGGTGCGGAATGAATTTGAAGGCTAAAATATTACGAAAGAAGTCTTGTTTAGATTCGTCAATTTTACTAACGTTTTGAATCACTTGCATTAACTTAGGAAGAATTAGTCAGTGATGATGGGAGTCCACAGTATTCAATCATAGACCAAGACAGTTGTCCCCTGCATCTTCAAGCCGTTGAACGAATCTCTGTCTTGGTTGACAATTGGGACAGTTTCTGAGTTTTAGATGAACTATAAGATCTTTGAGATTTAGTGAGAAGCAGCTAAACTGTCAAGGTTAAAGAGTGAACGTGTGAAGCGGATTAGTTCAAGGCAACGGAGTGTAGAATAAATTGAAGGCGAACTAAGTTTCTTATATCAGCAAACTCTAAATTGGTAAGGAGATGATTGAATTGAGAAAAGCAGAAACAACTTATTGGTGTATGGGCAGGATCCTCGCCCTAATTGATCTGTCCTTGAGCTTCTTATCTCGGTGTACTCATTACTTTCGATATTGTCTTTTGGCTTCAAACGTCTCGATCTGACTAACCAGTGCTGTATGCATAGCTATATCATTAATGTGGTTTGGTTTTCTACCAAAAAAATAAAAATATAATGGCAACATTTTTAGTTTCTACGTTGGTTCTTTTGCCTTTAATGTCATGGGAGACATTTCCTTTTCCCAAAATTGCTCATGCCTCCCATGCTTCAAATTTATATTGTCATTTCTTTGTTGCAGGTGCTTCTGTTGATGAGAAATCTATCATTAATTTGACAAGCCCAGACTTTGAGGGTTCCATGAGTAGTACCTCTCTCTCCCTTTATGCCCACATATGCACGCAGCACACACAACTCACACAGAGGCAATTGAGTATTTGATTTGTTTTTGGTCTGGGGTACTTACTGAGGAACATTCATACTATTTCATTTTTGATTTACCTGTAATTCATGGGGTGAAATTTTCTTTTGTTGTTCAAGACCCTCAGTAGTTGTTTTTTTAATAAGGTTTCTGGTTAACATCTTTTGTACTTTCTTTTTGGGTTGGGGCAAGTAATGATGCTAATGAGTTTTGTGAATTGTGTGCCTTCTGTTGGCATGTGACTCTGATTTTACCTATGTTCATTGAATTGTTTCAGAGGAGGTTGCTTTCAAGTTAAGAGATAAATGCTCAAATTGGCGGTGGAGCGCCCTCTTGCGATGATCAACCCGACAATGCCATGTAATTTAGTAGGGAGATGCAAAAAGAGATCAATTGGTCCTTGCCAGTGGTGGATAGCTAGCCGCCTGCTCCCCGAAGGCCAACAAACCAAAAGTGTCCGTTATGGGGCTTTATAAGATTGTCGGGACAGTCTATCATTTAGCTATGGGCAGTAGCCTGTTGCGGTCTTGGTCTAGTTGATGTTGCACATGGGATCTGCTGGGTATCTATTACCGAAAAGAAATTATGTGCAGGTTGTAGAGTTGCCTGGACAGGCAGTTTTTATGCTGAGTCCCCAATTCTTTGGCTGAGTTTTCACTGATTCGGACAGGAGCTGAGTGTCAATTTGTACAGTTGTATGTTTCTTTGTATCCTAGTTTTGCTTTCTCTAGCAGTAACATCTTTGATTGTTGCCATTGCCACTGCTCATACTCAAGCTGTCTTACTCTGCTCTGTTCATTTCTTGGTATTCTCACTTTGGTCCAAGTTATTAATACTAAAGAACTCGAGCAAAGTACAGAGGCGAAGAGAAAACCTACGTTTGTGCAATGTCGACAAATCAACAACTCATAATTGGTTCACCCATTGTCTGTGTGTATGATTTCTATGCAAAGTAAGCCAGAATCAGAAAAACTACTAATTGAGAATCGATGCTGCCGATGTGATGAAAAACAATTAGTAAGGTCCTCAGATAAACAGGCAAAGGTGGAAAACAGGTAAACATTGAACAGATAGAGCTTCACATGTATTATATCACTTCTCCAAATCCAAAAGATACATCATGATTTATGAGGCACTTTTAGTGAATATTCCCTTCATCATGAAACGTTGACATATGCCACATGTCACCTAAACTATCACGAGAAGAAAAGTGACAAGATAAGTCGAGACCAAAACATACAATAGCTTTTAGCCCTCCTTCATTCTAGTAACGGAATCCTTCAAGCCGGTCATTTCCTCGCCACTATTTGGCTCGGTTCTGGCTGTCCTAATGGATACCCAACTTCAGTTTCATGGAGAAGCCCGTAAAACTAGTTGTGATCCTCCTTGTTCTCTGCAATCTCATCGAACATTTCGATGCACTTCTTCACAAGATTCTTCCTGATCACCTTCAAAATCTTGTTCTGCTGCAGCATCTCATGGGAAATTTTGAGAGGCAAGTCATCGGAGTCGACAACCCCCTTCACAAAGCCGAGGTACTCAGGGATAAGTTCTTTGTAGTTGTCCATGATGAACACCCTCCTGACATAGAGTTTGATATTGTTCATCTTCTTTTGGTGTCGAAGAGATCAAATGGAGCTCTTTTTGGAACAAAAAGTATTGCTTCGAATTCGAGCTGGCCTTCACCAGAGAAGTGCTTGACTGGAAAATGGTCTTCCCAGTCCTTGGTCAAGCTATTGTAGAAGGAAGCATACTCCTCCTTGGTGATCTCCTCCAGCTTTCTCAGCCAGAGGAGTTTCTGCTTGTTGATGAGTTGCCACTCGTGCTTGATATTCTTCTTCTTCCCTTTCTAATCCTATTTGTCCTCATCAACATCCTCAAAATCTCTCTCCTCTTCCTTCTTGGATTCATCTTCATCCTCATCGTCGCTTATCTCCTTCTCAGTTGTTTTCTCGGTCCAGAGGTAAACGGGGTAACTAATGAACTCAGGATGCTTGTTCACAAGGTCCTTGATTTTCCTCCTCCAAGTACTCCAACTGTCAACAGAAAGCCAAACATCGACAACCATAATTAGTGACCTATTCAGTCCATTATATTTGTAAATTCAACAAATAAAGTAGACTCTACTGAAAGCACACAAATGCTGCATAATCCAATTGGAGATTGGAAAGTATCCTACCTGATCCTCCTTGAGGAACAATGTGATTTTGGCTCCTCTGCTAAGTTGCTCTCCACTAACGTCCCTTGTGACTGAAGGAACCTCCAGCCTGCGATTCTCAGATGTATTACTCGACGTCATTGTGCTTAGAGTTTGCTGATATAAGAAACTTAGTTCGCCTTCAATTTATTCTACACTCCGTTGTCTTGAACTAATCCGCTTCACACGTTCACTCTTTAACCTCGACAGTTTAGCTGCTTCTCACTAAATCTCAAAGATCTTATAGTTCATCTAAAACTCAGAAACTGTCCCAATTGTCAACCAAGACAGAGATTCGTTCAACGGCTTGAAGATGCAGGGGACAACTGTGTCTTGGTCTATGATTGAATACTGTGGACTCCCATCATCACTGACTAATTCTTCCTAAGTTAATGCAAGTGATTCAAAACGACAGTAAAATTGACGAATCTAAACAAGACTTTTTTCGTAATATTTTAGCCTTCAAATTCATTCCGCACCAGGTGTTCCATTCACCGCTCAATGCGATGCAGGGCACACGTACAATCACGGACAGATATTGGCAAATAAAAAGGAATAAGCAGAGAGACTTACATAAGATGAATTGCTGATAAGTTCGCCAAGGAAAATCTCCTTGTTGCTGTAGAAAGTGTTGATGATCAAGCTCAGGAGCTGGTTGATCTCCGCCTGAAAAGCAAGGGTCTCTACGTCGGCCATCTGCACATCCTTGAAGACTTGGAAAAGGCTGGTGAGGGAATTGAGGGTCTCGTGCGCGAAGGTGCCGAGGAAACTGAAGGAGAGCGGTCGCACTTCGGCGACCTCTTCGCCGGCAACTACTTGGACAGATCCGGCGGTGAATCCGACGCCGGTCAAGAAGTGCTTGGACAGACCTGGCAACGGTGGTGAACGAGGTCGTGCGTATGGCGGAGGAGGATTACGGTCGTCTCCGAAGGTAACGAAGAAGACGGGAAGAACAGATTTTTATTTTTAGGGACGGTAACTTTAAATTCTGATTTCTTTTTGGACAAAAGTGCCCTTGTTCCGTTCGCTGGAAAATTCACTTGCTCGCCGGCCAGTGAACATTTGGCCGGTCGGAGGGCTCAGGCCCTTATTTGAGACTCATCAGTCACTTCGGGCCCTTATTCGAGATTCATTAGCTACTTTAGGTCCTTATTTGAAACAAAATTCACTTCAGGCCCCTATTTGAGAAAATGACTTCACTTCGGGTCCCTTTTTAAAATTTTTCCTTTCTTTTGGGGTGTCAAATAAGAGCTGCCCTCCATAACGTTTGACCTCCGGGGAATAACAACACTCTCGTCCTTTCCTAAAAGGCATAATCAATTCATCCCCGCATGGTACCGCGCTGGACCGGGTCAATGGTAAATAAATACCATCGTAAAATTGCAAGTACAAAACAGTCATGAAAGTAGAGTGTCCGGTATTATACGATCCCCTAGAAATTCCTAGCCTCGGGATAATGAAATATGCCTAAAGATCCCTAAAAAAACAAAGCATAAAGGACAAAGTTGAGGTGGAAAGCAATGCGTGCACGTTCGCTGGTCATCCGGACCGACAAGCTAATGAGCCACCTACAAACGATTGATTAAATATTTTCCTCATTTTTCGGTTTTGATTCGCTTAAAAAAATGAGTTAACTAAAAATATTTACCTAATTTTAATAGAAAAAATTTTCCTACCAAATTTTAAATTCAAGAAAATGGTTTCTTTTTTAAAGAACCGGAAAACATTTTCCAAAATATGATTAAGTTTCCACAATTGAACCCGAAACTCAATGCTTAGACATGAAAACCTCAACATTGATTCCCAGATCCCAGCATTTAGGACTAGGTCTCTAGCGCCCAGGCACGAATCCATCAAGGCCAGGCTCGGGACCCCAGTGGTTGAGCGTGGACCATTAGCACCCATGTCATCCATGGAAACTGGGCGTGAACCATCGGTGCTTGTACCCAATGCTCCGACACCCGAGCCCCAGTCCATAAAGGTTGTGCTCGAGTCCCCAACACTCGAGCTCTAGTCCCATCCCTCAGGCCCGAGACAACGATGGCTATGCATAGGTCCTTGGCACCCGGGCTTGTGTTTTTTGTTAATGAAACATTCGTTCTTATAAAAATATTTAAAATATATAGAATTATTTTTAAAATATTTCAAAATATCAAAATATTATTATTTTTGTTTTTCTAAAAATTCGAATTTTAATTATTTTTTTGTTTTATATTTTTTTTTTTGCTTCTTCCTTAGCCAGCGCTAAGCAAGCTCAAGCCTCGCCCAAGGCGAGCGACAGCCCACAAGCGACCGACAATCGATGATAGCGACAGGGATGACAAGTAACCAACAACCGGCAATCAACGACATTCGTCGACAACCGATGACATTCGTCAACGACTTGGCGACGATCAACAACAACCGATGACCAACGACCAATGATCGGCGATTGGCGACCAACGACCGACGATCGGCGATTGACGATCAGCCATCGGTGACGAGCCACCAACAACGTTCGCCGACGACCTAGCAGCAATAACCGACGACAGACCCGTGACTGACGATCAACAACGTCCATAGATGACCTAGTGGCGATTGGTGGCGACTGGCCAACCTACGATTGGTGATCGGTGGCAACTGCTAACCCATGACATCTGTCAACGACCTTGTGGCGATTGGCGACGAATGGCAACGACGACCAACGATCGGCCAGCATCGGCGATTGGCGGCAGCGGCGAATATTGGCCGAGGAAGAAGGAGAAAGAAAACATTTTAAAAAATTAAGAAAATTCAAATTTATTGATAAATTTTTCCACGTACCGAACGGCGAAAATTATTTTTTATTTTATTTTCGAATTTCAATCAAAAATCGGAAAATATTATCATTTTTTTTGGAAAATAACTTCATAAAAAATATTTTTTAGAAATGTTAAATTTTTCACTAAACAAACGCACTCTAAATACTATGAATAGAAGAGAACAACCTACTACTGGTCTTTCTCACCACCGAACATTTGCAAATACTATTTCCATGTTCAAATGAAAATGAAAATAAATAACTAAGTAATTTCTCTAAACAAACAGAGCAACCTGCTTCGCTTTTGTCGCATCCTTTTTGGACCCATAGGACTTTGGGTATTTCCTCTCTTTTTCTTGGACCCCACGCGTCTTTCACACCACCTAACATTTGCATATGCTTATCTTCTTATTGGTCAATTCGATTACCTCTTGCCATAATTTGATTCCCTCGTGTGAGCATAACGACAAATGAGGCTTGAAGGTTTCGAGTTGGCCCCAAGTTGCTCATTTTTCTTAGTCAACTCGGGTTAGATTGGATCGATTTTCAGAAAGAGTACTTCGGATCCGGTCGGATTTTGTCACCTCTGATAGCAGCTCAAAAAGAATCAAACTCCTAGGGTTGGACACCCTCAACCCCAGCTTTTGCCTTTGGAACCCACCATTTTCTCAGACACTCTTCAACCCTAAGTTTTGCCTTCCGAAATGGCAGAAGCAGTGCTCTTCAGCCTAACCACTGGCATACTGAAAAGCCTCGCCACCGAAATCTCAAAACCTGGAGGCTCCTTCGCTTCTAAGAAGATCCAGTTGTTCTGCTGTGCCGAGGGCGAGCTCCAAAGTCTTGAGGACACCGTCAAGACCATCCACGCTGTGCTTTTGGATGCCGAGAAGCAGCAACGGCACAATCTCCAGGTCAAGGACTGGGTCGACAAGCTCAAAGTCGTGCTGTATGACCTACAGGACTTGCTTGACGATGTCGCAACCCAAGATCAGAGGCGAAAGGTCACTTCTGGTAACAAGATGTCGAATGAGGTACGCATTTTCTTCTCCAAATCGAATCAGCTTGCACACCGCTGCAAAGTGGCTAATAAGATTGAGGAACTTGGGAAGAAACTGGATCGGATTAAAGATCTTAAGAACATCCATTTAGAAAAGCATCTGAATGAGGCAACTGTTGCTATTGTGAGGAAGAGGACAGGTCCTTCTGATGGGGGTGAAAAAGAAATAATCGGTAGAGAAAAGGATAAGGAAATCATCGCAAGTTTGTTTGATTCCTCCTCCAGAGAAAGTTTTTCAGTTGTTTTCATCCTCGGTATAGGAGGACTTGGAAAAACCACGCTTGCTCAACTGGTATACAACGATGTCAAGGTGACAGGTGTTGAGGCGACAGATCGTTTCGAGCTTAAGATGTGGGCGTGTCACGGGAATCCTAAATTCTTTGATGTGGATGTGATCATCAAAGAAATGCTGCAATCTGCCAAAGATGAGTGTCCAGGGGATGCAGAGCTGATGAGAAATCTGCAAGGCATTGAGGAAAAGTCTCCGAACCAGTTGCGGCGGCTCCTTCTCAAGGTGTTAGACAGGAAGAAGTACTTTCTTGTTTTGGATGACTTGTGGAATGTAGATCGGGGGACATGGTTGGAGCTCCAAAGTTCACTAATGGTAGGTTCAGGGGGGAGCAAGATACTCGTAACCACACGCAATCGGTCGGTCGTGAATGCTATAGATGAAAAACCAGCTATTCATGATTTACCTGGCTTATCTGAAGATAAGTCGTGGGACTTATTAAAGAAAAGGGCTTTTCAAGATCCGGAAGAATCATTAGACCCGAGACTGGAGGAGATAGGTCGAGAAATAGTTCAAAAATGCAACTGTGTTCCCCTTGCCGTCCAAACTATAGGCGACCTTCTATTCAACAAAAACGAAGAGGAGTGGCTCTATTATAAAGAGCATGAATTTTCAAAAATAGTTAACTTGGAGGAGAGAATTATGGAAGTCCTCAAGCTCAGCTACGATGCTCTTAGGTCGAGTTTAAAGCATTGTTTTGCATATTGTGCATTGTTTCCAAAAGGGTATGTCTTTGATAAACGGACAATGATACAACTTTGGATGGCACAAGGCTTTATTGAGTCATCGGATGGAACCGAGGACCTAGAAAAGACTGGAGATGGTTATGTCTCGGACCTATTGTGTAGATCATTAATTGAAGTTTATGACCGCGATGACTGCACAGGTGAGGTGAAAATGTTCAAAATGCATGATCTCATGCACGATATCGCCTTGAAAGTCGCAGGAGATGAGAGCAAGATTATTAATCTCAATGGAGGTGGCATCAAAAAAGGAATTCGACATGCATCATTTGCTTCACAATCGTCCTCACTATTGAAAGCGACCTCTCAACTTGAAGCGACTGATTTACGAACATTTCTCTCTTTGAAGAGCAAAACATTTGCACAGAACTTGTCCCCAAAGGAATATCATGGGATTTTCTCCAAATTTAGGCATTGTCGAACGCTGGGATTGGGCTATGCAGATTTTTGTCTCCCTCCTTCCATGGGGAGTCAGTTGAAGCACTTGAGATTTCTTGATGTTTCCGAAAACCAATCCATCCAGAGTTTGCCGAATTCAATCACGGATTTGCTAAACTTGCAAACCCTTAAACTTTCTGGTTGTAAGAAGCTTACATCACTTCCTAGAGACTTGAGGAAATTGGTCAACCTTAGACACCTCTTAATTGATCGGTGTGACTCATTAAGCCACATGCCATGTGGGTTGAACCACTTGTCTTCGCTTCAGACGTTATCCCAATTCATTGTACAAAAGATGGACCATAAAGTACTTGGTCGTGTGGGGAGAGTAGATGAGCTAGGTGGGTTAGACAGATTGGCCGGGTCCATTACTATTCGAAACTTGGAGTTCCTTCAACCAGCACAGCAACAAGGTTACTTGAGTGAAAAGCAACGTCTCCATTCCTTGGAGTTGAAGTGGTCATGGGGGCATCAAGATGACAAAAGCGAGAACGAAGAATTGATCGTGTGGGACAATCTCAGGCCACACCCAAATTTGGTCCATTTGACCATATCCTCTTATGTGGGTAGGATTCCACCGAGCTGGCTTTCCTTCATCAAGAATCTTGTTGAGCTCAAACTCGACGACTGTGGCGAATGGAAGTACCTACCAACCTTGAGTGAACTTTCTTCCCTAAAGACGCTGACTCTCCAAGAATTGGATGCGTTGGACTTGGTTCAAGAGTTAAGTGACCTAGAGCAATCTACTACTGTATGCCCCTTTCTCCCATCGCTGGAGAGACTGTTCCTCCTCAACTGTCGAAACTTGAAAGGATGGTGGGGAAGAAGGCAACTGGTGGGAACAGATCAGGATCATTGGTGGTACAATTCACAATCATCATTCCCAAAACTTTCGTCCGTTAAAATATTGGGTTGTCCCCTCCTAAATTCCATGCCACTATTCCCCTTGATAGAAAACTTGAGCTTAGATGGAGTAAGCTCGAAGTTGTTAGAACAACAAGTGATGGCCATTTCAAATTGTCCATCAGAAGCAGTAGGAGAATCAACAATCGTCCCTCTCTCTAAATTAGAGAATCTACATCTCAGTGGGGTAGATATGGAGCATAAGATGCTTGAGACTTTACTTCGGTGCCTTAGTAATCTCAAGTCCTTGGGCCTATATCGTTGCGTCGAACTAAGGAGTCTCTCTTGTGGCATGCAATACCTGTCCTCACTCCAACACCTCGAAGTTTGTGCTTGTGAAGAACTCGATTTGTCAAGCCATGACGACAAGCATGGTACCCAGTGGCGACTCCTCACTAAACTCCGTGGTCTTAGAATCGAAGAACTTCCAAAACTAGTGGCATTACCCAAGGGGATTCAACATGTCACCTCTTTGCAATCTCTCGACATTGAAGGCTGTGAGAATCTGACGAGTCTACCGGAATGGATTGGTAATTTCTCTTCACTCCAAGAGCTTCAAATTAATGGCTGCCCAGGTTTAACATGTTTGCCTGATGGGATGTGCCGCCTCACCTCCTTAATGAAATTGAGAATTGCTGGGTGTCCTGTTATAGAAAAGAGGTGCCAAAGTAAAAGCGGTGCGGATCGTAAAAAGATTGAGCACGTTCCATACTTATCATTTAAATAGATGTTTTAGGACCCATATATAGTTCCAACTCAAGAATTGCTTGTATCTCTTATTGTGTTTGGGAAAATGAGAAACCTTAATTATCATTATGGTAGGCTCATTATCACCTATAACCGTTCTAAATGTGCACCACTGAACCCACTTCTGAGGATCATATGCCCTTCAAGTATGTTGTTGACAATCAGTTATTTTTCAAAAATGAAACAAAAGGAAACGGAGGTGATTTGGCAGTCATCTAATGAGGCCACATGCCAACTTCTACAAGACATCCACGGAGCACCAAAAAATCATAATAGCTCTAGATTAGATTAAACACAATTTTCGATAAATAAATCTTTTGTCTCCCCCGTGTTTGCTGAATACTCATTTTTTTAGAGTAAAACGTATTACACATATTCTGATAAAAATAACTCATTTTTTTCCTCATTATATATTTTTTACAGATTTTGGACATTTTTGTCAGTAAAAAACTATGTAAATTGCCAATTGTAACGCATACTCCAGTATTCCCATAATATGATTAAATCATCTCCTGTTCATATTTAAAGGTAATATTCTTTAGTATATCATTAGATAACAGGAGGTAATAATAAAATTGAATTGTCATACGTGATATTTTTATACAAAAATTACAACAACAATAGATATATTTTTATATGCAAATTTTACTGGTTTGTTAAAGTACTTGAAAATTCGATACTATTGTAATAAAATATAAAAACATTATTATCCTGGCAAAATCAATGCTATTCAACCTCGCCACTGAAATACTGAAGCTAACCAGTTCCATCACCTATCAAAAGATCCGATTGTCAAGCGGCATGAGCAATGAGCTCCAGAGTCTTAAGGACAATGTCGAGACCGGTCGAGTGGTGCTTTTAGATGTAGAGAAGCGGCAATGCCAAAACAGCTAGGTCAAGCGCTGGCTTAAGAGGCTAAAGAGAGTGTTGTATGAAGCAGCGGACTTGCTTGACGACGTCTCCCAGTGGCAGCGCTACACATAAGTGAAAGATGGGGCAGCTACCCGCTCTCAAAAGTGGAAAGATTCCTACTAATAAATTCAGTTGCTTGTTAGTTCTACGTAGATGAATCCATTTCATGATTAGTCTATGCACCATTCTCTCAATTTCAAGTATTTCTGCGTGAAATTAAATTATGAACGGCCGACCTCTTAGAAGAAAAGATTGGCCCACCATGCGGAAGCATTTGGTGCCATGTGAAAGTAGCCCGCTTTTGTTTTGAATTGTGTGCGTACAGAGAAGACGAATATAGCTAAAACAAGGACGTTGTGCCTTGGACAAAAGAATCTCTGATGTTAATAGTATTTTTCTTTCAAAACTTTTATTTGCTGAAATATGTATTTTTCTGCAACCGTATATTCCTCCTCATAAATTTCATCTATGGTAACTTTGCACATTTTTGGAGTTGGTTTGGTAAAATATTGATCGCAATACTTATTTGTGTTTGAATGTACCTTGTGCCATTATTAGTAATCGCATTTTTAAGACCATCACTTCCAAACCCATCCGGCACTTGCCATTAACTTGAATTCATGGGTCTTCGGTGCACCCAATATCGACAGTTTTTGTCAAAAAGAAGATTCCTTCAGTCCTGTCACACTAATTTTGAGTAGGTGGACAAGAGATGCTGAGAAGAAGAATGACAATGAAGAAAAAAACCTAGATGCTGTTAATAATAACGCTCAAGAGTCGCTGACCTTATGGTTCCCGGTTATTTCTCTAGGACTACCGGACAAAGTTACATGTTCACGGAAGCCCTTTTTGCCTGCAATACATGGTAACTTAAAAGCTGCTTGGTGAACTTGATGCCATACCACCTGTCCAATATGGTTGAGGTAAGCAACTAATAAATCGTTAACGTAGTGGTCTAATGCGGAACTTCTATTTTCTGTAAGAAGGTTGAACAAACAGAATTCATTCTAATTTGTCTCTTTATGGTAAGCGATAACATAATTCTTTTATGCGGAAAAATTATGCAAAAACAAGATTTTAGATCTTCATGATTTTCATAATAAGAGGGATGAAAACATACATTTATCCATAGCGTTGCCTTTGAAGATAATTGTTGCAGAAACAGAAGAAACGTAGAAATCTGATTTCTCTCCCTTAACCTACTCTTCTCTTCACGTATTTTATCTGATGGAGGATAAAATACAACGATCATTCTTCCGTGGGTGGAGAGAGGACCAGACCCTATTTATATGGGCTATCAATAGGTGCCTTCCATCAAAGCACGTTCCATTTAATAAGAGTTGCACCTCTTCATAGCCAATACGATTATTATAGCATGATAATTATTAAACCATTAATTTAATAACATCATGTAGGCCACAATTATTCTTACATTCTCCCACTTGGCCCATATGACATTCCTTTCATGGTTTAATAAAGACCATAATATGCACAACAACATTTTGCTAAAACCTTTCTTAAATTGGCTACCACATAATGATCACAGTTAAATAAAGAAACTAATGCGAGTCATAGCAGTCATATGCCATTAATCAACATAGTCCCTTCTATGTACTACCATTATAGCTCTCTACTTAACATGATCCATAAATGAAAAGTATAGTAATGGTCCAACTATAATGTCTCTGTTAGAGAAGAAAACATTCATCTATTTCCATCATGTATACTAAATAGATAACAGGAAATATCATAAACACATAACTGAGCTTGGAGTGTCAAATAAATAACTTGATGCACTCATAATACAATCATTAATGACGTCCAATAATGCCCATCCTTTCAACATGTTCATTATATGTTTTTGGGTGGCAGTCCTTTTGTTAAGGGATATGCAATCATAAGATTGGTGCTAATGTACTCAATTGACACTCTTTGTTTCTCAATTTCTTCTTTAACGGACAAGTATTTAATCTCCATATGTTTAGCACCCTTGGAATACTTGTCGTTCTTAGAGAAGAAAACCGCTGCAAAATTATCATAATAAATTTTCAGCGGCCTGACAATAATGTCGACAATCACAAGCCCTGAAATAAAGTTCTGCAACCATAATCCATGAATAGTGGCCTCAAAGCATGCCACAAACTCAGCCTTCATAGTTGATGTGGCAATCACTGATTGCACATCCAGTTAAGTTTGAATCTAAATATTCAATCATCTCAAGATGACCAAATCTTTTATAAGTGAGTATATGATTCTTAATTTCTTGCAAATATCTAAGAACTTTCTTTGTAGCTTTCCAGTGATTTAATCCTTGATTACTTTGATACAGACCCAACATTCCGACAGCAAAACTGATGTCTGGTCTGGTGCAAGTTTGAGCATACATTAAGCTCCCAACAACATATGCATAAGGAATACTTTTCATTCGTTCTTGTTCCATTTCACTTTTTGGATATTTCATAAGGCTAAATTTATCACCTTTCTAAATTGGAACTATTCCTGCTAAACATTTATCCATATTAAATCTCTCTAAAATTTTATCAATATAGGCTTTCTGAGACAACCTTAACATTTTTTGTGATCTATCACGGAATATTTCTATTCCTATCACACACATTGCCTCTCCCATATCTTTCATTTCAAAATTCTTAGAGAGAAATTTATTGGTTTCATGTAACAAACCAAGATCATTAGTAGCAAGCAAAAGGTCATCAACATACAAAACTAGAAATATAAACTTGCTCCTACTTTCCTTCATATAAATATATATACACACACACACACACCGATCAACGGTGTTTTTCTTAAATCCAAAAGAAGTTATGGTATCATTAAACTTAAGATATCATTATCGGGAAGCTTGTTTAAGTCCATATATTGACTTCTTTAACTTACACATCATGTGTTCCTTTCCTTTAACTGAAAAACCCTCGGGTTGATCCGTATAAACCTCTTCCTCTAAATCCCCATTAAGAAAGGCAGTTTTGACATCCATTTGGTGTAACTCTAAATCGTAATAAGCCACCAAAGCCATAATGATTCTAAGTGAGTCTTTCTTGGAGACTGGTGAAAAGGTCTCCTTATAATCAACGCCTTCTTTCTGAGGAAAACCTTTAGCAACAAGCATGACCTTATATCGTTTGATATTACCTTGTGAGTCGCACTTAGTCTTAAAGACCCATTTACACTCGACCTTTTGCATCCTTCAGGCAATTCAACGAGATTCCAAACTTGATTTTAATCCATAGATTTTAATTCTTCGTTCATGGCATTGAACCATTTAGTAGAATCATCACATTCCATGGCTTGTGAAAGTGAACCTGGATTATTACCAATTCCTAAGTCAATTTTTGACTCTTGTAGATAAACCACATAGTCATTAGAAATAGATGACCTCCTTTCTTTTTGAGATCTTCTTAATGCTATTTCTTGTGGCTTAACTACTGTAGGTTCAATATTGACATTTTCATTATGGAGTGTTTGATCATTTATTTGTTGTTCTTGATTATTGTTGGGTTGAACTATAATATCGGGAACAACAACTTTAGAAGTTTTGGGTAGAGGAACTTTCACCCTAACTTCTTGAATGCAAACATCACGCATTCTTTCACTCCCATTAATGTCGACATTTTCAATGAACCTATCATTTCCATATTCAACAATTCTTGTACTATGATTAGGATAGTAAAATCTATATCTTTTCTGCATAACCAATGAAGTAACCACTGGTTGTTCTTAAATCCAATTTCTTTTCATGTGGATTGTAAATTCATACTTCTATTGGACAACCCCAAACATGCAGGTGTCTTAAACTAGGTTTCCTTCCCGTCCACAATTCAAAGGGAGTCTTTGGAACTGCCTTACTAGGAACCCTGTTTAATAAATACATAGAAGTCTTTAATGCATACATTCATAATGATAAGGGTAGAGATGAATAACTTATCATACTCCTAGCCATTTCCATTAAAGTATGATTATACCTTTCTGCTACATTATTTTGTTGTGGTGTACTTGGCATAGTGTATTGAGCACAAATACCATGTCTTTCAAGGAATTTAGCAAATGGACCCGAACATTGTCCTGATTCATCATACTTTCCATAGTATTCACTACTTCTATCCGACCTTACTATTTTCACCTTTTTATCTAATTGTCTCTCAACCTCTTTAATATACATGTCAAGTCCATTCACTAATTGAGATTTATCATGCAATAGATAAATGTAACCATAACGTGAAAATCATCAATAAATGTGATAAAATAACTTTCTCTTCTAAGAGATGAAACATCAAAAGGACCACATATATCAATATTTATAATTTCAAGAAGCTCTGTGCTTCTTGTGGCACCTTTTTTAGTGTGTTTTGTTTGTTTACCTTTAATACAATCAATACACACTCCAAGATCAGTAAAATCCAAATTTGAAAGATTTTAATTCTTCACTAATCTTTGCATTCTTTCTTTGGATATGTGACCTAATCGTTTATGCCATAAGTAAGCAGAATTCTCATCCACTAAACTGCGTTTAGTGCCAACATTATGATGCAAGGTCATTAAGGTCTCAGCAAAAGCATTATTAAGTTTAAACTTGTGAAGACCATCACATAAAATTTCAGTTCCAATAAGATTATTATTCCTATATAAACTGAAAGATCCACAATCAAACTTAAAAGAGAATCCTGCTACATCCAATTTTGGCAAAGAAACTAAATTGCAGGAAAATGTAGGTACATAAAGGGTTCGAAACAAATCCAAATAATGCTCAGTATCTAAGATCAAACGATAAGTGCCAATGCCTTCAACTGGAGCTTTGTTTCTATTCCCCGTAAACACATAATTCTCATTTGGCTTTAAGGTTTGGATCGAAAGAAATCCATGCATTATATTTGAAACATGAGTGGTGGCACCAGAATCAATCCACCAAGTATTATGAGGAACTTCAGTAAAGTTTGATTCGAAACATGCTAAAGCACAAGGCTTACATTTCTTTTCGAACCAAACTTTACGCTTGAGGCAATCTTTCTTCATGTGTCCAATTTTACTACAAAAGTGACACTTAATAAGATTGTGTTCCTTCTTATGGATTTGAGGAGCCTTAGAAGAGTCATTCAGGTTGTGTAAACCTTTCTTCTTGCTCCTTCCACCTTACCTCTTGGAATTCTTTTCAACTTCTTAATGACTTAGGAGATGAACAAAATGAGCATTTTGATTATTTATCCTTGTTTCCTCTTGAACAAGCAAATTGGCCAATTTATTTACATTTCACTTGTCCTTTATAGTGTTATAATTCATTTGAAATGGCACATATTGTTCATGAGGTAAGGAATTAAGCATGAACTGTACTAAAAAGTATTCATCCACGTTCATTCCCAAAGTCCTTAATTTTGCCGCTAAGTTTGCCATCTTAAGTACATGTTCATGCATGGTACGTAAACCATCATATTTCATGGTGGTCAAAGTACTCATCAATGTACCAGCAAGTGACTTGTCAGCAATTTGAGAACGCTCTTCCACAAATTTCATGAATTCCTTAGCACTGTCAGTTTTGGGAAGAGTGGTCTTTAAGTTGTTTGCAACTGTCATTTGCATAAACATTAAGCTTAATCTATTCAATCTTTCCCAAGCTTTATGGAAAGACTTTTCATTATCACTGCTCTCATCAGTAATAACAGCTGGTTTCTCAACTTGAAGTACTAAATTAAGATCCAGGACACCTAAGTGAAAATGGACTTATTCACTTCAATCTAGGAAATTCATTCCATTGAATAAACGAACATACGAAGCATGCGAATGAAGAGAAATAAGTACAGATAATACTCATACATTAATGCTTTGAGAATATCACATTATCATATTCAAATTAAACAATACATGTACATCATAGTTCTCCTTTGGGTGATCCTATGATATACAAACATACAATAAACCATAATGATGCTAATAACTTTTATTTGGTAATTATAAATACACCTCATTAAAATTTATTTGATATCTTTAGATATACAATTAAATCTAACAAGACATTAATTATCAACTATTACGTTCATGAATTATAAGAAATTAATTAACCTTTGGGTTAATCCCTGAGTTCTTATAATAAATGAACTTCAATATACCCATGACACCAATAAGGATATGTAATATATCAATTTCTATCATAGCATCAATTAGTCATGGGTAATTGAATGAAACATTATACAATTTCAAAAAAAATTCAAGATATTATGGTTCGGCCACTTTGGTGACTAACAAACCACTCATAATTGAATTCTTGAAATTGTCAAACACAATAATTGTTCAAAAATTCAAGAGACCTTAAGGTTCGACCACTTTGGTGACTAACAAACCATTCATAAATTGCACGCAAGGGAAAAACAGTAAATTAATGTGACCAAGGGCAAAATAGTAAATAATTAGGTCAAGGGCAAAACCGGAAAATCATGCAGGGAAGGACATAATCATAAATTGCTAGCAGAGAGGGGGCAGCAGGCACGAGCACCGCACGCGCCCCAACTACCGCCTAGGCGAATGCCACGCACGCACCCGTAGTTGCCCTCGCGGGTGCGTGGGCCTCACGCTCTTGAGGTCTGTAGCATGTGTCCATGCACATGTCACATGGAATCCACGCGCCTACAACCGCAGCGCATGCATGGTTCCACGTGCCTTCTTCATCGCGCCCGTTCGCCTTTTTTCTTAATTTTCCGCCCGTTCCACCGCACATTCCACCATCCGAGTCTCCTCCAACAGCCCATATCCGATCAAATTAATGAGTGGGTTTTGGACACCACTCCGGCGCAACCATATAGATCCAAGATTCAGCAAAATGAATTTGAACAAGAAATCATTTCAACAACTTTGGCAAATAACAAAAGGACCAAAATCGTTTGATGAATCCAAACCCATAAACCATAATCGGAAAAAACATGAGATCCTAAACTGTGCTCTGATACCAATTGTAAGCAATAACGTAATTCTTTTATGTGAAAAAATTATGCAAAAACAGGATCTTAGATATTCATGATTTTCACAATAAGAGGGATGAAGACATACATTTATCCATAGCGTTGCCCTTGAAGATAATTGTTGCAGAAACAAAAGAAACGTAGAAATCTGATTTCTCTCCCTTAACCCACTTTTCTCTTTACGTATCTTATCTAGTAGAGGATAAAATACAGCGTTTATTCTTCCGTGGGTGGAGAGAGGACCAGACTCTATTTACATGGGCTATCAATAGGTGTCTTCTATCAAAGCACATTTCATTTCGCAAGAGTCGCACATCTTCGTAGCCATATTATAGCATAATAATTATTAAATCATTAATTTAATAACATCATGTGGGCCTCAATTATTCTTACATTTATATCTATACCAAGTGGTAGTTGTGATTCCGGCTCGAAAGCTGCTCACATCGCTAGTTCATTTAAGCCTCCGGCTTTGACGTCCGTGGTACTTGAAAAACTGTTTCATGTTAAATATATATTTGATGTATGATTGCTTCATTATTTTTTTTTTGGGGGGGGGGGTGTTGTGGGAGAGGTTATAATGTGAGAGACGATATAGATCAACGTCGGAATCGGTTCATTGTCCCATTTGGGAAAGGAGACAAGTTCGAGGAAATGTAGCTCGTGATTGTGGACCTACTGGATTCGTGGTAAATTACACACTAACTTTTATACAGTGTCTGTTCTCAATGATTTGAAGCTCTGTTCCAGTTAATTTTCTTTTGCGTGTTCTTTTTCTATTACCAGATCTCCTGCTCCTTGAAGTTAGGACATAATCTGTTGCTTTTTTTTGCCGCTTCTCCAGGATTTGACGCTTGCTGCTTCACGACAAGGACAAGCCATGGGGAGAGGCACTCGGTCATTCCAATGAAACAGAATCTCTTGTAGGTTTCGATGATAAGGAAAAGCTGTACCATTTGTTTTAGGATCAAACCCACCAAAAATCTCAAACTATTTACATTATGATACATTTATCCGAAATTATTTTTTTGTATCATAAAAAATCCCAAACTTACACTTGTATGACACATTTACCTCAAACTTTTTCTTTTGCGATACAAAAAGGGTTAATACCATGAAAAATTTCAATCTGGTACACTTGTAACAATTTTTTCTAAACTAATTTTTTGACCATAAAAAACCTCAAACTAGTACATTCATGACAAATTTACCTCAAATTAATTTTTTAACCACAAAAAAGCCCCAAACTGATACAATTGTGATAAATTTGCCCCAAACTAATTTTTTGACCACCAAAAATCCCAAATTGGTATATCTGTGATAAATTTACCCTCCATTAGCTTCCGTCAAATTTTACCGTTAAATTTACTGAAGTAGATGACACATGGTGACGTGGTATGGTGACGTGGCAAGTGCACGTGAAAATCATAGGGTAAATACCACGAAAACCCCAAAATAGTCCGCTAACAAAGGGTACATTGGTCACAAGATTACCAATTTGGGGTTTTTAGTAGTAAAAAAATTAGTTTTGGATAAATTTATCACATATGTACCAGTTTAGGGTTTTCATGATTAAAAAATTAATTTTGGATAAATTTATCATACGTGGACCAATTTGGGATTTTTTGTAACCAAAAAATTAGTGTGAGGTAAATTTGTCACAGGTGTACCAGTTTGGGATTTTTCGTAGTCAAAAAATTAATTTTGGGTAAATTTATCACAGGTGTATCAGTTTGGGGTTTTTCATAGTCAAAAAATTAATTTTTGGTAAATTTGTCAAAGGTGTACTAATTTGGGGTTTTCGTGGTATTAACCCGTACAAAAAAGCACAAACTTGTTCTTGTATGATACATTTATCCTCCATCACAATTCCATGCACATTAAAAATCTTATGTGGCTACCTACATAGACGGCGGAAGGCAGATTTGATGCTAGCTTTGATCCCACGTGGCAAAAATATGCCAAATCATTGTATGTTTTCTTTTTCTATTTTTCCTTCCTCCTTCGTTTTCTTCCTTGGTTTGCATATGGCCGGCGTATTCATTGCCGCTGCTCTCACTTTTGCCATTGCCAATTAAGAGTGAATGGTTTCAGGTTTTGTATAAGTTTTACTTGGAACCTACCTGTTATAATAAATTCTCATTTTTTAGAACCTAGAACCTACTCTGTAGATCCTGGAACCTATAGGTTCCAGGATGTACCCAGATTCCTCTTGTATTATTAATTGAACGATTGCATTTAAACATCACCTTTTATGACCACCACTTGTTGTTACAATCCACTGACCACAACTTATATTTAGACATGCAAAAAATATAAAATATTAACAAAGTAAAAGTCTCAATCATAAGCTCATACTAGTGATTCCAAATTATATACTCATTATCGAACACGATCGAATACCGCAGATCGCAAGAAGACACAGACCAAGAAAAACACAAAAACTTATTTCATGTTCTAGGTTCCAAGTTCCACCTACATAGAATCTGGAATCTACCTGAAACCTGAAATATACCCGTTGAAACAGGTTTCCCAATTTTTTAAACCTGGAATCAAACAGGTTCCCACCAATCCAATTCACAAATTTTAGGTTCTATCCTGAAACCATGCTCACCCCTATTACCAAATGGCTTGGAAATTTAGATTTATTTGTATATTTTATTTATATTTGATTTATTCTCTTGGGATTGCTTTCCATTTTAGATTAAAATGTGTTAAATTTCCATATTTATTAAAATCTCACTTTAGAAAATTAATTTATTTAGAGTGCGTTATTACATAGCATGTTACATCTGCATATTAACTTACCCTCTAGTACATTAGTTTATCTTAGAAAACTTGTATTGGCTTTCCGGTTACCGTTCATGGGGTCTTGTCCTTGGGCATAATAACAAGGCGACGTTAAGTTTTGCTTGATACGGCTCAGGTTCCTTATTCTTCTGAATCTTTATATATTTTATTTATTTGTCTGATTGTTCATTTTAATTGCTTGAATACCTTGCATGATCACCAAATTTCGCACGTGTTACGGACTTAGGATAATAAAATTTGATGAAGATTGCAAGTAAAGTATTTTATAAAGAGAAAAAGTAGATCTAACGTAATCAAGTCTCCGAATTTATTAATCTTTAGTTCGCAGGAGAGTAAGAAGGACTCCACATCTTACTTAGCTTATAACCGGCTCATAAAAGGTTAGTGGCGGCTCCTTAGTCTAACCTTGCAAGAATAATTAATAGAGAAAACCAAGTTACAATCGGTAAGGCTTGGAACGACAAGTGCCAGGCGCAAGTGCCACCTCGCTAGAAGAACCATTGTGCTCATTTGGCAATCCTTGAACTTTCCTCAAAGATTTTCTCATGCTGCCCTCAGAAGGGTCGCGACAGCAAGGAATCGGTTGTACAGTTTTTTAATATAAACAAAATATTGCATTAGGAGATATAAAAAATGGTATGGCTTTACTAAGAAAAAAAATTCTTAGATTAAAAACAAAAAACGAAAAATTTTAAGAGACTTATGCTCCGTTTGTTTCACGGAAAACAACTTCCAAGAAAACGTTTGGATTTTCCAACGTTCGTTTCATGGAAAATAAACTAGTTATGGAAAACATTTTCCACTAATGAAAAAAAACTCCTTCAAAAGTAAGGAAAATGTTTTCCTCTTTTTAGAAAGCGGAAAACATTTTTCATATTTTCTTTCACATCACTTTCTGTCACCAAACACATTTTACTTTTATTTTTATTTTTCTTTTTTTAAAAAACTAATTTTTTTATTTTTAATTCTTTTCTTTTCTTTTCATTTTCTTCCGTTTCTTTCATTTTCATTTTCTTCTTTCTCTGCCGATCTCCGGCCACGGCGACAGCCAGGGACCAATCACAAGTGAGGCTTGGCCTCACTCTCCCAAGGCTAGTGAGCTCAAGCGAGGCCTCACCTCGCCGACCTTAGGCGAGGTCGACGCATTCCTAGATTTGGCGAGACCTCGCTCGAGGCCGCCTGAGCCTTGCCTGTGGTCTGTCGCCCAGCCATTGCCGTTGCTGTGGCCAGTGACCGATAGAGGAAGAAAGAAAAAAAAAAGAAATATAAAAATTATTTAAATTAAAAATTCGAATTTTTTTAAAATAAAATAAAAATTATTAAAAGGAGTGCAAGGAAGAAAATCAAATCACATTTTCCATATCGAACGACGGAAAATATTTTCTAGTTTATTTTCAGGTTTCAGCTGAACATCGAAAAATATTATCATTTTCCTGAAAAATAGCTTCTTGGAAAATATTTTCTAGAAACGTTACATTTTCCACAAAACGAACGAATCCTTAAAGTTAATATCATGAGTATAAGATTGGTTTTAGATGATATAATTTTGGCAATTTAACATCTAGCATAGCCCTTACTAACAGCACAATAGCTCCGCACTTAAACGTAGGGCTAAGTATGGTTCCACGGTAAAACCTGGAACATTAGAACCAGATCGGTGGGAAGTCAGTTCCAAGTTCCAAATATTTGGAAACCTGTTTCGACGACTAGATTCCATGTTCTTGGTAGGTGGAACCTAAAATAAGTTTTTGTGTTTTTATTGGTTTATGTCTTCACACGACCTTGTAATATTCCATGACGTTTGATGATAAGTGTATCATCTAGAACCACTAGTCTGAATTTTCATTTTATGACTGAAGCTTTTACTTTATTAATGTTTCGTATTCTTTATATGTCTAAATAAAAGTTGTGGTTAGTGGATTGTAGCAGTGTCGCGACTTACTCGTCCCGATGGGGGGAAGTATGTATATATAGATATAGGTCAAGAGGTATTTGCCAATAGATATGAACATCAGTTGGTTTGTCGAAAGGACAAACCAAAAGGCTCATCTATGCAAGGATGGAAGCGCTCCCAACCCTCATACCTCACGCGACGTGATTTTTCTAATCTACACATTCAATTGGAGTTGCTACTAGCCATAATCAAGGGTTGGCTAGAAACCCTAATCGAGACGCGAGAGTGTCGTCTCGATACGTACAAAAATCAGAGATTCTAAGGATCGAGAACTTGATTACACCAGTGATCTAACTAGTACTCATTTGGTGCCTAAACTTGATCGCTCGCTAACTAACGTACGAACATAGTCTATCAAGATGCCTAAAGCTAGTCTTAACCATGCTAAAACTGGAAAATAACAACTAATGTATTAAAGGTGTGCAACCAAATAATCGGCATGAAAATAAATAACCAGCGACCTAGCATCATCTCTAAAAAAGAAAAGACAATCAAAAGTCCTAAGGTAAAGCCCTAAAGACTTATCCAAATTTTTGGGAAATTTTTGAAAGATTTTCTCAATTTTTTTAAGTTTTAAACTAAATCTAGAATAAAATGAACACTAAGATCTGATGAAATTAACCTAAACACAAATTTCTAAACATTTCCTAATTTTTCGGAATTTTTCAAAATTTTTTAAATATTTTTTAAAATTTTCTGAATTTTTTATTAATATTTTTATATATTTAATAATATTAAAATAAAATAAGAATCCTGGACCAGGTCCCCTGACCCGATCCGACCTGGCTCTCTGACCCACCTGGACCCCCCATTTGAATATTTTTCATCTAATTTTTTTTAGGGAAAATTCCAAAAAGAGGTATGAAGTAAAGTCATTTTCTTAAATAAAGGCCTAAAGTTGACATTGTCTCAAATAAGAGCATGAAGTGGCCAAATCATCTCAAATAAGAACCTTTGGCCAGCCCGTGACTATTCCGTCGTCGAAAAAGGGGCATTTTAGTCAAACAAAATTATAAGTATATTTTTTTGATTTTTTTTACTTTCTTTTTCTTTTTCTTTTTTCTTTTTCCTTTTTTCTTCTTCCCTCTCCAACGGTCACTGCGCTTGGCTGGCGACCTCCGCCAGCCTCAAGTGAAGGCCGCCATCACCAGCGTCACCCTCACCTGGATTGGGCAGGCAAGGGCGAACCTTGCCAGATTCGACGAAGGCAACTCTTGCCCTCGCCTGGGCAAGTGAGGGCGGCCTCCGCTTGAGGCCAACAATGGTTAGCAGAGGGAAGAGAGGAAAAAAAAGGAAAAGGAAAAGGAAAAAATAGAAAAAGGAAAAAAAGAAATAAAGAAAATTCAAAAAAGTAAAAGACGAAAATGCCCTTTGGCCAGTGAGGTCATGTCCTTATTTGAGATTGATATTGCTACTTCAAGCTCTTATTCGAAACAAAATTCACTTTATACCCTTATTTGAGAAAGTGATAACACTTAATGCATTTATTTGAGATAAGGTCCACTTCGGGCCCTTATGTGAAAAATGACTCCACTTTAGATTCCTTTTTGAAATTTTGCCTTTTTATTTCTTTTTCTTTTTTCCTGTTTCTTCTTTTTTATTATTTCTTTTTCTCTTTAAGTTTTTTTTATCCCCCTTTTTGTTTTCTTCTGCCCAGGACGTCTTCTTCGTCGGGACTCCTCTTCACGTTGTCCTTCCCCACGCCTCCCTTACCGGAGTGATCACCATCTGCCAACCGTTGGCTCGGGCCACCAGCGCCGATGACGGACGCTAACCTTACGCCGTCATCGCCGGCCAACACTCCGGCGACTACACCGGCGACTAAAAGAAACAGCCACAGCTACCCACCGGCGACCAAAACTCATTTTCCGGCCATCCAACTTTCGGCTCCAACCACAGACATTTAACTCGAATAAAACAATCACAAACAAACACATAATGGGGACAAATGGGTAACGATTACGGCCTTGAACTGTTGGCTTCTCCAGCTAAAGGAGTAGGACCCCCAGCGACGCGTTGAACCATGGCCGACTCATGACGTGCGAATGTCACAAAACACATGAAAGGCAAAGAAAACATACGGTCAGTAACAACACAAGAATAATCCACACTCACAACAAAGTTTGGGATGTCGATTTCACAAAAACAAACTCAAAACCTCATTTGGGCATTTCATCGAACATATGATAAGCATGATTTAACGTGAGCTTTAGGCTAAGATTCAAAGCGGTTTATGGCTCGAACGTGATGTGTGGAGCTTTAAACATTCATGTTTTGCAACAAAATGGTCTCGGTTTGCAATAAAACGTTAAATAACAACACACAGATCCGGTATTTTAACAAACAGGTGCTAGGCGATTAGAAAAGGGAGCTACAGGGCCGATTTTAACAAGATTCATGGCCTTTTTCTCGACAAACGACGCTCAAGTCGGGCTCATGCAGTGTCAAACAAGTGCGAGCATCCATTGACGGGGCCGGACTACTGCCGAATAGACTCAGTGCGCCGGGCACCCGAGAGATAGGGAAAGGGGGCCGAAACAGAGCAGGCTTTGACCGGGGCCTACCTGGTTCGCTGTTGGCTTTCGACGGGACGCGGCGGCCAACAGCTTGGCCTCCGACGGCTACTCAGATGGATCACTGGCGAACGAGCAACTCCTCTTCGGGCTCTCTTTCTCGGTTCCCTCTCTCTTTCCCGTTTCAAAAAGAGATCCCCGCTCTCCCTCCCGGTTGGGCTCTGCCTTTTTTTTTGTGCACTCCCACTCCTCAGACCCAGACTCCCTCTTTTTTTTTTTGTGAGCTTTTTCAGGGAAGGTGCTGCCAGAAAGGGGAGATTCCGGGCGTGAGGGGGTCAGCTCTTCCTTCTCCGTTCTCTCCGTCGGCTTCCCCCTCTCTTTCGGTTCCTGCCTCTCCCAACGAGCCCCTCCTCTTTTTGAATTCATTCCTCCATTTTTTACCTTGGCTCAAGGACGATTGTCCTTAGCCAGCTACGTGCCTTTTGCAGCCGTTATTCCCTCCATTTGTCCCGTCTCTCTCTTGTCGTTCCTGCGATTGTCTTTTGTGTTCTGTTGCTTCTATGAGCGTGAGGGAGAGGAGCAAGAGGTGAAGACAGAATAGGAGGGGCCGGGCCCGGGACAAAATACGAAAAGAAAGGAGAAGAGAAAGGGCTTGGGCCCAATTGAAAATTAAAAGAAAAGGGATGGGGCCAAGGCTGGTGGGCCGGGCCGAATTGGTCCGATTTTTTTA